>JAWZSL010000011.1:11230000-12430000 GCA_034769285.1 Lutjanus argentimaculatus | reverse complement strand
AGGAAAAAGAGCATATTATTATTCAGCTCACAGACTTATTGCTGTGTACAATAGATGGTTAATCATAAATATTGCTTCTAGACTTTTGGAAATAAAATGTAAATATCTGTTGACTGCAGTTTGTTCTGTTATGTCACATCCATTAGTGAGGACATGCCATTGAGTTATCAAAGCAGCTGCAAACTGTAGTTAAAAAGGTTGATAACAAAGGCCACTAAAATTATTGCAGTAATTAAAATATAAATAGTTATAAGTAATAGTTATCCTAATGCAGGAGTTATTATGTAAGGTATAATGAACAGTGAGCAGGCCATTATTGTGAAATAAACCCTGATGGGGTGATGCAGGACCCTGACACAACCCCTCAGCTGAAGGTTTAGGGGTTGTGAAAATGGGTGAAAAAAAAAAACACTATATTTAATTCAGAATGTTTGTGATTAGGACTTTTTTTTAAAGAAACAAACTGCATCCAGAAGACATTAGAACTTCTTTTGAAAAAGTCTTAATCAATAACATTTTGAATTGTTTTTTTCTTGTGTTGATGGTGGAAGCATAACTGGCACATCTCACTCTCTTTCTCATCTCTGTTGAGAATTGCACATGCACAGTAGTGATCACTCTGTACTTTCGCCAGGGCCCCACCATGCAGCTAGCAAGCTGACTTGACTGGACCGGGACATCTCAGTGAACACAGCCTCCGAGATCGATGTGGTCAGTTTGACAGCAGCTAATCACTATCTGTCCATCAGGTAACTTTGTAAACTACAACAAGTCCAAGTGGTTCAACTTTACTTGAGGTCAAAGGAATTATTCATAACACCATTACAAAAACATTTAACAGTATAATAAAACTTAATGACATCTTTATGATACCAAAAAATACCATTTTACTTGAGGTCAAGGGAAATATTCATGACACTTATAATGATCTTATGACAGCCACTGTCAAAACCAACCACATGTGACAGTTAACATGGGTTAACATGAAGCTAAAGTTTCTATAGTCTATAATGTCAAGCTGTTGTGACAAAAACAATTTGTCTTTGTTAAAACTCAGGTTGTTATTGTAAAGATATTAATGGCTTGATTAATGTCAAGTTGTCATTACAAAGACATCTAAAACAATGTCAGCATGACACCTTCATATTCATAACGAGTGTCATAAGATGGTAATAATAGGTTAATGGTGGTCTTATGTACATCCCTTCAAATAAAGTGTTGTCATGTTGGTAAAATAAAAACCAGTCTGGAATGTTTGGATAAAATACCTTGAAAGTGTTTGAATTTTACTCAGATAAAACTGGAAGAAGTCTGACAGTATGATTATGAAATGTAATGGTCCATGTTACAATTTAAACTTTGAAATGTTGTTCTAGATATCTAGAGATTGCATTGTTATTATGCGTTGTATGCATGACGACAGCATCATCAAGAGTGTCACCATCGAGAGGTATGGAGGAGGTTGTTTATTAGACATTTATTCATTATGTTTTATTATCTCATTCAGATACTTCAGTAGAAAGTGCAGAAAATCCTGCAGGAGCATGATGACGAACGTGGGCGAGTACGAACAGCACAAGCATGAGACATAGTTTGACTTTAAACTCATTTATAAATCAAGTCAAAGAAGGTTTTAAATTAATGTCATATTAACCTGTAATGATAATAATATTAATCAAGAGAGATATTTCTTTATTTGTATAAACTAGGATTTGGAGGAGCTCTTCCATGTTATGTTCCCTGCACATTTAAATTGAGCCACTGGGATTTGAAGGTGTTCATCATGGCATCATGTACAGTGGTGAATCTGACACCATGGGAGGATGTGTACATCTGATCATTATATATTTCCTGTGTTTTAACAAGCAGGAATCACACTGCATTCAGTTCTCGTCATCTGACACAAAAACCCAAACGCACTGTGGTCAACCTGAATATCTGTAGCTGACAGGACACACTAAAATGAGTAGAAAATACAGAAAAAACACTGTAAAATATTTAAAAAGGGTGTTTTTATGAAAATGAAAGCTGTCACGACCCAGTTAGTGAATGTCATTAGTTGAACTACCACCAGGAAAATCAAGAAATCTTGCTTTGTTTTCTTTAAAGTAAGAGAATCATGACTGTGATGTGCGGCACAATTAGAAAGTCTTTTATCAGTTTCAAACCATGGTCAAAAGCATGCAGACAAACTGAGCCTCCACTACATCCCTGTTCACACGAGTCACAGCCTATAACACTGATGCTGCATTCAGGTCACATCGGAAAAATGGTAGAGAAGAGTTTTCAGTTCACAAATGTTATTCACATCAGCTCCCTTCTTGAGTTCTGATTAAACAACATAGAATACTTTTAACCAAAAGTAAAAAACAATATATTCATTTCGTGTTTTCATGATTTTATGACTGGACCGGACGGCTGCACATTATCCATTCAAATCATTCCAATCACAGTTGTCAGGAAATCTAATCATGACTGTATAAGATGTATTTCTATGTTGCCAATTTAGGATGAATTCGACAAAGTCTTGAGCGCAGCAGGCTGTTTTGTGGATTGACAGATTACACCCTGAACAAAATGACTTACAGTTTACAAGATGACAGTGCTAAATCTGAAGTTCTATCTTCATGACAATCAACATAGCAATAAATGAAATGACCTGAAGTCCATAGCTGCACATTATTTCTTTCCTTATGTGTAAAGACTAAAAAAAAACTCTTCACACTCAAACTTGACCAAATTAATTTTGATAATTTTTAATTTTTTTAAGTCTGTGTAATAAATCATCTTCACCGACCGAGTGAACAAATAAAATATTGGTTGTAAAAAGCAGCAAGTGATAGAAAACTCATTTCTCTGTGATAGAGCTGTTTTAGTGAGGACGGAAATAGAGGCTGACTGACAAGTGCTCTTCTTCTCTAAACATGAACTTTGAACTTTGTGGTGATTCAGGAGGAAAACTGTTATACTATCATATTATTTCATATTTCATCATCAGCTTTCTATGATACTCTGGGATGAACACAAGGGGAAGATACTTTGTTCATTCTTGAAAAAAAAAACTGTTATTCAGTTTGTTCACCCATCCTGTTAGTATAGTCTGGTAAATAATCTTGTTCAGTGATTTCATGTAAAGATTAAATTCATCCACACAGTTGTTTTGATCAGCATTTCAGCTATGTAAAAGAATATCATGATCTCCTTATTGATCATAATCATGACAATTACAGTTTTCTAATTTATATGTCAATTTGGACAACAAATACATGCAATGTAATTATGGACTTCTTGACAAGGTTACAAAGTGATGAGAACAAAATATCTACGATGAAAGAAAGGCCAGTGTTTTCTCTCTTCAGACTCATGCAGTGAAAGAGAAACAACGTCATACAAATACATCATACAAATAACAAAAAGCATTTAGGTCACAATGAGTTTATATTTTCAACAGAGAAATTTCAGCTCAGGAAAACCAAAATCACCATGAGCAGTGAATAGTGTCCAACAGACACAGGAAGGAGCACCACTAAGGAACTTAAACATTTACAGAACAACAAATGAGAAGATGTCCATGTACAGCCCATTATGTATACCTGACAGGTAAAACACAGAATTTAACCTGCTGTCCCTGAAATGGTTTGTGTCTATTTGAGTTTACAGAACTCAGCAGAGAATGAATAGTGGAATTGAGCATGAAGTCCAGCATAAGAGGCTGAGTGAATGTGGTCTGGACTCTGTGGAGGAGAGTCATGGTGTCAGAGACCTGTAGAAGGACAGAATACCTGCACTGTGATCCAGGTACACTCCTACTCTGGAGGACTGAGGACCTGAGACTGGAGATTCAACATTGTTATGCCAAAATGAGTAACTGTACAAGTACCAATACAATGCCCAAGATTTGTCATTGAATCCAAATTGACATTCATTTGAGTCCCCTGCTCTCCTGATATTCTTGTACGCGACTGCTACATAAACGTCTTCCCCTCTCCACTCCACCTCCCAGTAACAACGTCCAGTCAGACTCTCTCCACTCAGGACCTGCTCCCAATCAGTGAATCTGTCTGGGTGACTGGGATAAGCTTCTTCATCTCTGTATGTTATTTTTCTGTTCCCTCCGATAATAACAGATGCGTGTGCACTGTATTTGGATCCAGTGTGATTTCACGATAATATTTTAAGAAGTCAGCTCTGGTCTTGGGCTCTGCTTGTGACAGTAAAACATCCACTTCAGTCACTGTCTGTGAGATGTTTGTCCATTTCTCACTCAGAATGTCCTGTAATTTATCTCTGACCTCTGACACAGCTGCTGTCACATCCTCAAAGTACCTCAGAGGACGGATATTGATGCTGGATGAGTCTGTGGGTTCACTAAGTCGTGACAGTGAGGGGTAGGTGTGTAGAAACTCATTGTGATCCTCTGTGTTAGAGATCTGTTCCAGCTCAGCATCTTTCCTCCTCAGCTCAGTGATCTCCTGCTCCAGTTCTCCTGAAGCTCTTTGACTCGACTCACTTCAGTCTCCTGCTGGGATCTGATCCGCTGCTTCACATCAGAGCTTTTTGTCTGAATGAGACGAATCAGCTCAGTAAATATCTTTTCACTGTCTTCCACTGCTTTATCAGCAGAGTGATTGATAGCCTCCACCTCCTGTTGAAGCATCTTCACATCTTTCTCTCTGTCCTGGATTCTCTGCTGGATTTTTTGTTGACTCACCTCGAGCTCTCTCTGCCTCTCAGTCCTCTCTGCTGCAGCTGAGACTGTGTCGTGGCCTCTATGTTCATCCACAGAGCACAGATAACAGATACACTGCTGATCAGTACGGCAGAACATCTTCATCACCTCATCATGACGAGAGCAGATGTTCTCCTGGAGCTTCTTGGAGGGGTCCACCAGCTTGTGTTTTCCAAAGGCAGGGGATTCAAAATGAGGCTGGAGGTGTTTCTCGCAGTAAGAGATCAAACAGACCAAACAGGACTTGAGGGCTTTCAGTTTTCTCCCAGTACAGACATCACAGGCCACATCTTCAGGTCCAGCATAGCAGTGATCAGCAGGAGCAGCTTGGAGTCCAGTCTTCTTCAGCTCCTCCACTAAAACTGCTAACATGGTGTTTTTCACCAGGACAGGCCTCAGTGTGAAGGTCTGCCTACACTGAGGGCAGCTGTAGATTTTCTTCTCATCCTCTTCATCCCAGAAGCTTTTAATACAGTTCATGCAGTAGCTGTGTCCACAGGGAATAGTCACCGGATCCTTTGGTAGATCCAGACAAATCGAACAAGAAATTGTTTCACGTTCCAGCTGAACTCCTTTCTGCGCCATTTCACCTCTCAGTGGCAATGGCTGTCTGAGATTACTCCTTAGCACTGAAATTATTTGTAACACTATTTTTTGTGTTTCTGCAGTGAATGAGGCCTGTCAGCTCTTGCACCATATGTGGGTTACACCCATCATCAAACTGTGGATCTGAGGGGGAGGGAACAAGGAAATACTATATATGGACATGGCAGAGCTCACTGTGTTTGAGAGCAGGAAGAAGAGGGTGGGTCTATTAAGCCTTGGTTCATTCCAGGAAGAGGAGCAGTAGGACAGATATACTGCACGATCATCACTTAGATCATTTCTCATTTACAAACAATGACCACTTCAGCTTTTAGGAGGTAAATTCTTCTTGTGATTTCTGGGTTTGGAGATGATTGCCCAGTTTTCAAATTTAGCTCTTTTTTTTTCTCTAGTCATATAATTTGATTGAAATTTTCAATAACAACAATAAGCTACAATAATTCAAATACAGTACATCAAGCACTTTTGTAGAAGTAATGAAATGAAATTCAGATCATCATTTTGAGGGAAAGATGTATTTTAATGTTAGATGCATTTGAGTAAATAAATCAAATAAGTTATTTGTTGAAATTATGAATCTCACAGGACCTGAATGCACCAGATCATTTGACTATGCAGTTTGGTTGATTGTCATGACTGGCTGAATCTGGGAAATTTACAGTTTTATAGGCCACATTTCCTTTCAGTTTTGTCACAATTAATCAAGTGTGCCAACTATAATGTTGTCTCATGCCAATAAAGGCTTTAAGTTTTAATTTTAGTTTTAATTCAAGTATTCAACAACCCAAACACCCTGTAGTGAACCTGAACTTTTGTAAGTGGAAACACAAGCTAATATTAGTGATGAATAAACCATTTCTCCTAATGAAAGAAGAATTGTTAATGACTTACATAAATTGTATACTACAAGCTGTGATTATTACACCTTTTTATTACAAATTATCTGATCAGTCATGTTCTTAACTCAAAATGTAGACAAATTGAATTGAGGTCCTCTACTATATCTCTGGACACCAGGGTGAAGGCGCCCTCTTGTGTTGTGCATTAGTTTTCACATTTCAGATGTTAACCTGCTGTGATGTTCACTGCAGGAAGGCATGTTAAAAAAAACTTCACTGAACCTTTGGCAGCTTCAAACAACGTCAGTGAAGAGAGTTTTAAATTAATGTAATCTCACACTATGTAAGTTTGTGCACAGGAGTCACAGCCTGCAACACTGATGCTGCATTCAGGTGACACTGGAATAATGGTGGAGAAGCGTTTCCAATATACAAATACTATTCACATCCACTGTCAAGTTGAATATCTTATTTGGACATTTGAGGTTTGAGGCTCTAACTCAAATTTTTTCTAACTTCTTGAATTCCCACAAACAACACAGAAATACTTGCAAACAAATGTAGGCTAAAGGATCATATATTCACCCCATGATTTCATGACTTTATGACTGGACCTGATACAGGCTGCACATTTTCCACTCTGCTCTAAACATGAACACTGTACTTTGTAGTGTTTCAGGAGGAAAACAGCCTCAGGTATTCTCTCATATTTGTTTCACCTTTCTCCATCAGTTTTGTGTGATACACTGGAATGAACGCAAGAAGAAAATAGTTTCTTCATTCTCAAAAACTTATTAAATTTATTTTGTAAACCTTCAGTTTGTTAACACATTCCATCAATAAAGTCTGTTAAATGTTCAATGATTTCATGCACAGATTCACTTCATCCACGCGATCATTTTGTTTGACCAAAATCTCAGCTATGTAAAATAACAATAATGGAATACCTTATTATTTATTATGACAATGATGATTACAGTTTTATAATACCTCATAGTACCCCAACTGGACAACAACAACATTTGGTCTCCCAAAGAAATAAATGTAAATGTAGTTATGGATTTCTTTGCAAATGTACAAAGTCGTGAGAGCAAATATCTATGATAAAGGAAGTTCTGGTGCTTTCTCTGCTAAGTGTCACGTGTTAGAAGTGAAACAACAACGTACAAATACATCAGTCAAGCACAGAGAAGGTTATATTTCATGAGGATAAACACCAGTTTAGGTAAACAAAAATCATCATGAGCAGTGATAGCTTTCATGGTTAAACGGACACAGGAAGGAGCACCATCTGATGAAACTCAAACATTTACAGAACAACAAATGAGAAGATGGCAAAATACAACCCATAATTTTTGATTGACAGGTGCAGTGAAGAAATGCCATGTCAGCTCTCAGCAACAAATATGAAGACAAGAAATATAACACAGAATCCACTCTTGTAAAACTAGCCCAAAATGCCTGTCCATGACATGCCCGAAAGTAAATTGAAAGTTGTTCTTGAACCACTTGAAGTACATTTTGAATGGTAACACTGGATTTTTTTTCCCCTGAACAGTCAGAATAACTGTAAATGATTGAGTAACAGATGTTTGAACACACTGAAGAAGAGGGTTTTTAGTTCTGCCTTCATTTAAAAAAGCAATTCACAGCAAAGTGCCAAAATTTACATAAATTACCTGATCTAGCTTCATATTACATGTAAAACTGCATAATGTAATTTTTGGGATTTTATTGGCTATAAGAAGCACCAGTCATACATAGAATCTGTTCAAATTGGCTCTGTCATGACTTGGCTTAAGTGGAAAGGTCAGACTGCAGCAACCATCTTGAGACGAAGAAATTGCTTTCATCTGCATGTAAACCCTGGATACAGAGGAATATAAGTGAACAATTTACGGCTTCTGCCAGCTCATTTGTGCAGTTTGTGGGTATTTATCAATGTAATTGTGTATTTTGGACTAAATGTGTCGCTGTATTGAATCATCTGGACCTTTGCCAATGAAAAAGGACCATTTTGTCAGAATATTATCGATCATTGCATTACTGGGAGTGGTGAACTGCCTCAGGTTTGTAAATAGTTTCTGTGCTGGTTTGTGGTGCTGACCGTACCTGCTTTGTGATTGTATCTCAAAATGGTTGGCATCGATCGAAACACAAAAATCTCAGCTTTCTAATGGTCTGCCACATGAGTATACATGTTTACATAGTTGTGTATTTTGTATTCAGTTCGATATAAACTAAGGAGTAAATACCTGCCATCTGACATGGCCTAGGGGGGAACCCACTGTTCTTTTGATGACCTCTGCCTATTTGAGTTTACAGAACTCAGCAGTGTTTCCATGAGACCAGTAAAGCCAAAGTCCAGCATACAGAGGCTGAGTGAATGTGGTCTGGACTCTGTGGAGGAGAGTCATGGTTTCAGAGACACTGTAGAAGGACAGAACACCTGCACTGTGATCCAGGTACACTCCGACTCTGGAGGACAGAGGACCTGAGGCGGGAATTGGGACACTGTTGTACCAAAATGTATAACAGTTTTTGTCACATCTTAACGTCCATGATTTGTCATTTAGTCCAAATCCACATTCATTCGAGCACCCTCCTCTGCTGATATTCTTGTATGTGACCGCCACACAAACTGCATTCCCTTTCCACTCCACCTCCCAGTAACAACGTCCAGTCAGACTCTCTCTACTCAGGACCTGATTATAAGAAGTGAATCTGTCTGGGTGAGTAGAATACGACTGTTGACTCACTACTGTTGCTTTTCGGTTTCCCTTGGATAACAGCAGCTGTGTGTATGCTGTGTTTGGATCCAGTGTGATTTCACATGAATATTTTAAGAATCCAGCTCTGGTCTTGGGCTCTGCTTGTGACAGTAAAACATCCACCGCAGTCACTGTCTGTGAGATGTTTGTCCATTTCTCACTCAGAATGTCCTGTAGTTTATCTCTGACCTCTGACACAGCTGCTGTCACATCCTCGAAGTACCTCAGAGGACTGATATTGATGCTGGATGAGTCTGTGGATTCACTGGGTTGTGACATTGAGGGGGACTTGTGGAGAAACTCATTGTGATCCTCTGTGTTGGAGATCTGCTTCAGCTCAGCATCTTTCCTCTTCAGCTCAGTGATCTCCTGCTCCAGCTTCTCCTGAAGCTTTTTGACTCGACTCACTTCAGTTTTCTGCTGGGATCTGATCTGCTGCTTCACATCAGAGCTTCTTCTCTCCATGAGACAAATCAGCTCAGTGAAGATCTTTTCACTGACCTCCACTGCTTTGTCAGCGGAGCGACTGATAGCCTCCACCTCCTGTTGCAGAATCTTCACATCTTTCTCTCTGTCCTGGATTCTCTGCTGGATGTTTTGCCTTTCTGCTGCAGCTGAGACTGTGTCGTGGCCTTTGTGTTCATCCACAGAGCAGAGACAACAGATACACTGCTGATCAGTACGGCAGAACAGCTTCATCACCTCACCATGATGAGAGCAGATGTTCTCCTGGAGCTTCTTGGAGGGGTCCACCAGCTTGTGTTTTTCAAAGGCAGAGGATTCATGATGAGGCTGGAGGTGTTTCTCGCAGTAAGAGATCAAACAGACCAAACAGGACTTGAGGGCTTTCAGTTTTCTCCCAATACAGACATCACAGGCCACATCTTCAGGTCCAGCATAGCAGTGATCAGCAGGAGCAGCTTGGAGTCCAGTCTTCTTCAGCTCCTCCACTAAAGCTGCTAACATGGTGCTTTTCACCAGGACAGGCCTCGGTGTGAAGGTCTGCCTACACTGAGGGCAGCTGTGGAGTTTCTTCTCATCCTCTTCATCCCAGTAGTCTTTAATACAGTTCATGCAGTAGCTGTGTCCACAGGGAATAGTCACCGGATCCTTCAGTAGATCCAGACAGATCGAACAAGAAATTGTTTCTCGGTCTAGCTGAACTCCTTTCTGCGCCATTTCACCTCTCAGTGGCAACAACTGTCTGAGTTTCACTTACTTAGAACTGAAACTAGTTTGAGCTCTGATCTCAACAACATGTGTTCCTGCAGTGAATGGGGTCTGTCCGTTCTTGCCTTTCACAACATGTTGGTTACACCCATCTTCAGACTGGAGATCTGAAGGGGAGGGAACGAGGAAATGCTATGAACAGAGTGGAGCTGTGTTTGAGAGCTTGAGTGTGTTTGAGAGGAGGAGGAAAAGGGAGGGGTTATCAAGCTTTGATTCATTCTAGGAAGAGGAGCTGAGAGATTCGCTGTGCTTAACACTTGTTTACAGTAGAGCTCTATTCCAAGTTTAAAAACACTGGTCACCTCAGTTTTTCGGAGGTGAACTCTTCTTAGAATCAGAGCGTTTGATATGGCTCCCCAGTTATCAACATTACTGAGTTGCCCATATCCATCTCCCTAATTCAAATCATATATTTTAAACGTCCATCACTGCAGCTCTGTCATTGCTGCTTATGTATATCTTTACATGTGTCCACAATTTACTTTGTCCAGCATGATTTTGTTGTAGTAATGAATAATTGTGTTCACCTTTGCTTTACATTTTGATTATTTTTTGGAGCAAACTATGACTTGACAGGAGGGAACAACAATTACATTAACTGAAACACAACAGAGATATTAATCAGTGCGGTAAAGAAATTCTCAAATGTTTTGATCTATTTGATGAAGGTGTTTATGAAGTCCTTTCACTTTTTTCACAACAAGCCAACTTTAGTCGTCACACTCTCATCACATCAGTAAAATGTTGATGTTTTAATGATGAGTGTTGATGCAGTTATTCACTAAAAAGCATCGCCCTTTAACCACCTGCTAACATAACCCAAACACACCATGGTAGCAGAAGCTATAGTTTGTGAAGAATAAAACCAGAACATGATATAGAAAATGTCAAAGAGGAGATTTCAGCACTTATAATACAGACATCAATTCAATCCATCTGTTAGTACCACTTTTTCCAAAAAAAACAAAAGAAAAGCAATATTTTTTTCAATTCATATTTCTTAAAGGATTAATTCCTAATAGCTTGCTGTAGTTTCACACCACTAACCACGACGAATGACACTGTTTGTTAGAAATCTTCTCTTGTCAGCCTAAAAACATGCTCTTAACTTAACTGCAGACAAACTGAGGTGCATTAACCTCCACTACAACCCTGGTTTGTTGAATGAAGGCGCCCTCTTGTGTTGTGCATCAGTTTTTTGAAGTAAAAACCTCACTGAGCCTTTGGCAGCTTCAAACAACATCAGTAACAACCTGTAACACTAATGCTGTATTTAGGTCACATGGGAAAGATGGTAGAGAAGAGTTCTACAAATATTATTTCAGGTTGTAAACAGCATTTAAGAATGTGAGATTTGAGGCTGTAACAAAAAGTGAAGAGTCATATATTCATTTCATGACTGGACCTGATATATGCTGCTCATAGTTTCCATTTCTTTTTAATGTTAATCTTTCCTAGAGTACATCTTTTGCATAAACACTGTACGTTGTGGTGTTTCAGGAGTAAAACTGTCTCAGTTATACTCTCATATTAGTTTCACATTTTCTCCCTCATGTTTGTATGAGACCCTGAAATGAAGACAAGGAAACACTTTGTTCGATCGTAAAACAAACAAACAACAAAAAAAACTTTATTCAGTATGTAAACCTTAAGTTTGTCCACCCATTCCATCAGTAAAATCTGCTGAATGATTTCATGTACAGATTGACTTAATCCACACAGTGTGTTTGAACAGAATCTCAGCTATGTAAAAGAAAATAACAAATGATCTACTTATTGATAATGATTGTGATAGTCACAGTTGTATATGTGCATGGTTTTTTTCTTTCATTTTTTAAATTTATTTATTCTTTACAAATTTACAAAGTGGTGAGAACAAAATATCTTTGATAAAAGAAGGCCTGGCACTTTCTGTCTTAAGACCCATGCAGCTGTAGAGAAACAACAACATACAAATACACTAGTAATTCATACAAATATTCAACAGACATTTAGAGGACAGAGGAATTTATGTTTTCATGCAGATAAATGTCAGTTCGGGTAAATATAAAACATCATGAGTAGGAGTGCCACCTAGATCTCCGCACAACAATCAGCTCTCAGCAACAATCATGAAGACATAATAAGTGTACGAATTCAAGCACAGAATTTAACCCACTGTTGCCTAAATGACTTCTATCTATTTGAGTTTACAGAACTCAGCAGTTTCTCCATACCACCAGTAAAGACCAAGTCCAGCATAGAGAGGCTGAGTGAATGTGGTCTGGACCCTGTGGAGGAGAGTCATGGTTTCAGAGACGCTGTAAAAGGACAGAACACCTGCACTGTGATCCAGGTACACTCCGACTCTGGAGGACTGAGGACCTGAGATGGGAATGCTGACTCTGTTGTTCACAAAAGTATAGCTGCTTTTGTTACAATTTAATGCCCAAGATTCATAATTATCTCCAAATCTCCCATCTCTGCTGACATTCTTATATGCGACTGCTATATCAACTCCTTCCCCTCTCCACTCCACCTCCCAGTAGCAACGTCCAGTCAGACTCTCTCGACCCAGGACCTGACGAGATCCAGTGAATCTGTCTGGATGACTAGGGTAAGACTGTGGGTTGCTCGTGACTTTTCTGTTCCCCTCAGATAGTGACAACTTGGTGTGTGCTGTGTTTGGATCGAGTGTGATTTCACATGAATATTTTAAGAATCCAGCTCTGGTTGTTGGATCTGGTTGTGGTAGTAAAACATCCACTTCAGTCAGGATCAGTGAGATGTTTGTCCATTTCTCAGTCCGAATGTCCTGTAGTTTAACTTTGATCTCTGATACAGCTGCTGTCACATCCTTGAAGTACCTCACAGGACGGATATTGATGCTGGATGAGTCTGTAGGTTCACTGGGTTGAGACAGTGAGGGGTAGTTGTGCAGAAACTCGGTGTGATCCTCTGTGTGTAAGAGATACTTCAGCTCAGCATCTTTCTTCTTCAGCTCAGTGATCTCCTGCTCCAGTTTCTCCTGAAACTCTCTGACTCGACTCACTTCAGTCTCCTGCTTGGATCTGACCTGTTGCTTCACATCAGAGCTTCTTTTCTCCATGAGATGAAGCTGAGTTAAAATCTTTTCACTGACCTCCACTGCTTCATCAGCAGAGTGATTTATAGCCTTTACTTCCTGTTGAAGCACCTTCACATCTTTCTCTCTGTCCTGGATTCTCTGCTGGATTTTTTGTCGACTCACCTCGAGCTCTCTCTGCCTCTCTGTCCTTTCTGCTGCAGCTGAGACTGTGTCGTGGCCTTTATGTTCATCCTCAGCGCAGAGATAACAGATACACTGCTGATCAGTACGGCAGAACAGCTTCATCACCTCATCATGACGAGAGCAGATGTTCTCCTGGAGCTTCTTGGAGGGGTCCACCAGCTTGTGTTTTTCAAATGTAGGAGATTCATGATGAGGCTGGAGGTGTTTCTCGCAGTAAGAAGCCAGACAGACCAGACAGGACTTGAGGGCTTTCGATTTTATCCCAGTGCAGAAATCACAGGCCACATCTTCAGGTCCAGCATAGCAGTGATCAGCAGGAGCAGCTTGGAGTCCAGCATTTTTCAGTTCCTCCACTAAAACTGCTAACATGGTGTTTTTCACCAGGACAGGCCTCGGTGTGAAGGTCTGCCTACACTGAGGGCAGCTGTAGATTTTCTTCCCATCCTCTTCATCCCAGAAGCTTTTAATACAGTTCATGCAGTAGCTGTGTCCACAGGGAATAGTCACCGGATCCTTCAGTAGATCCAAACAGATTGAACAGGAAATGATTGCCTGGTCTAGCTGAACTCCTTTCTGCGCCATTTCACCTCTCAGTGGTAACAACTGTCTGAGTTTCACTTACTTAGAATTGAAACTAGTTTGATCTCTGATTCAGCAACAATGTGTTCCTGCAGTGAATGGGGTCTGTTCGTTCTTGCCCTTCACCACATGTTGGTTACACCCATCTTCAGACTGGAGATCTGAAGGGGAGGGGAAAAGGAAATATGTGGACAGAGTGGAGCTGGCTGTGTGTGTGAGAGCAGGAAGAAGAGGGAGGGGCGATCAAGCTTTTTTAATGTGGGATGAGTTTCAGCAAATACAGCGAATAAGTTAAGTGTTGCATCTGAATGAATCTGGGGAAAAAAACCTTTATATACACCATTTCAGGTTTTTCACAATGATAATAACAATTTTTTAAATTTTACTGATTAGTGTCAATACAATTATTCACACAAAAGCTTCGATGTTAATACAACCCAAACACACTTTAGTGAACTGAACTTAAAGGATAAGTTCGTTTTTTTGACACCTGGACCTTATTGTTAGGATTAAATATGCTCGTAGACTCACCCAGACAATTTTGGTGGAGGTCGGAGCCGTTTTCGAGCAATTTAGATCCAGCCGACGGCGTTTTTTCTCATGCCATAGTAGCGGACGGGGCCAGAAATCGAAGCCCCTAAATTAGACTTTATCTGCTGCGAAACTCATGCAATGTCCACAACAACACCACCAGTTCGCCCCCATTCGTGGACGTGCAGTGGTTGCTCGTTCTCTGGCCAGCTGTTCGGCTCTTTCCCTCTGCATTAGGGTGACCAGATGTCCCGCTTTGCGCGTGATTTCACGCATTTTCTGTCTCTTTTCACGCATCACGCAAATTGAGACCATGTCCCGCACAACATCCCCCTCAGGCCCCAGCAATGAGAAGCCGGTGATGTTCCTGCACTCTGGGCTGTTTGTTGTTGTCATAGTAGCACCGCACGTACGGCGTTTAGGCCCGCCCCTAATTTTCTCCGCGCTACCAACAGCTGAGGTGACAGCTAGTGAATGACACTCACATCGCGCGTTCCTCTTTGGAAATGGAGGAGGGGGAGACGCCAAACAAGAAGAGACGATGCAGCTACAGGCGGTGTCCCACTTTGTCCCTCACAAACATACCCCTTGTCCCTCTTTTGGTTTATTGGGACCTGGTCACCCTACTCTGCATCCTCCTTTCAAATAGCTCCTCGTCGGTGTATTCTGGCTCAAAACGATACGGGCATCCATTATACTCAAAGTCGTCGTCAGACACTTCTACATCAGATAAATATTCCGCCATGCTGCACAGAAATAGCCGTGTTGCCGTGTTGCCTAGCAACAACAGCGTCTCTTCTCAGCTGCGGTCCTGCGGCGCACGTCTATGTCACCAAAAGTTACCCATCCTCGTAAAGTCCCGGATGACCATAACAACGAAGTTGCGCTGACATGGTGATAACACTGGCCATTCATTTATAACATGTAGGTGAAATGAGCGAGTTTCGCAGCAGATAATGTCTAATTTAGGGGCTTCGATTTCTGGCCCCGTCCGCTACTATGGCATGAGAAAAAACGCCGTCGGATGGATCTAAATTGCTCGAAAACGGCTCCGAGCTCCACCAAAATTGTCTGGGTGAGTCTACGAGCATATTTAATCCTAACAATAAGGTCCAGGTGTCAAAAAAACCGAACTTATGCTTTAAGTAACTGCAGGCCCAAGCTGAAATTAGTGAAGAATACACAAGAATGAAACGGGCATCCTTGAAAGGCTCAGTCATTCACAAGCACTGATGGAGTGAGGTTCATCGCTTTGTGAAATGGTTTAACAATAACATTTCTGAATACACGACTACAAGGAATTTCACCATCTACAATTCATGATATCAAAAGATTCAGAGACTCTGGAGAAATCTTTGCACACAAGAGGCAAGGCTGAAAACCAACATTTGAAAACCTGTGGTCCTCAATCCCTCAGGCAGCGCTGCACTAGAAACTGCATTAAAAGCCCATTTAATCGTTTAAAGGATGCTACATGGGCTCAGGAACACTTTGGAAAACCGTTGTCAGTGAACACAGTTCGTCGCTGCATCTACAAATGTAAGTTAAGACTGTACCATGCAAAGAGAGAGCATCTGTGATGGTTTTGGGAGTGTGTTAGTGCCCATGGCATCATGGGTAACATCACATCTGTGAAGACCCCATTAATGCTGCAAGGTACATACAGGTTTTTTGGGGCAACATATGCTGCCATCCAGACGTCTTTTACAGGGACGTCCCTGATTATTTTAGCAAGACAATGTTAAGGCTCATTCTACATGTGTTTCAACAGCATGGCTTCATAGCAAAAGAGTTCAGGTACTAGACTGACCCGCCTGCAGTCCAGACCTGTCTCCCACTGAAAAATATGTGGTGCATTAATGAAGCACAAAATACGACAACAGAGACCCCGGACTGTTGAGCGCCTGAATTCGTATATCAAGCAACAATAAGAAAGAATTTCACTTTCAAAACTTCAGAAAAGGTGATGTATCACAGTGGTAAACATGCTGCTGTCCCAACCTTTTTGGAATATGTTGCAGGGCTCAAATTCAAAATGAGCGCATGTTTACAAAATACAATAAAGTTTGTCAGTTTGAACATTAAATATCTTGTCTTTGTCAATCAAACCAGTCTGAACATTTTGTTGCCTCTGGACATCAAGTCCCTCTAATGTTTATTAATATTTGAGTGAATGCAGCATTACATATAAAGCATTACAACGCATTTCTTCTCACAGTATTTGTGCCATCTATACAGCACAGCAGTTTAACCCGTAATAGCGCAGTAAAACAATTCAAGTTGTAAGGGAAATCATAGCTGTTGTAGACAAGTCTTCTAGTCACAAATTTAGTTTTATGGTTACAGCAATTACATCCCAACAAAATCTGCCCAGTATGTTTTTTTTTTCATCATGTTTGTATCCCTCTTCTGCTTTCTATCATTCCACATATGTGCGTGCAGGTTTTTCATATTATTAGGGCACAATTCTTTTGATGGAATGAAGATAATTTGTTAAGAAAGTCAATGAAATCCCTTCCTTCTTTATTTTAGGACCACGTTTGACTGTTGGACCAATCAGGATTGATAAATGTGGAACTTGGTCATATGTTTGTGCATGCTCAGGGTAGAAAAAAAAAACAAAATGACTGAAACCTTGCGAGGAAATGAGCATGAGGAGTCACTTCGCCGAGGCAACCACCCTCCACTTTGCGTCAGGTGGTTCTTTGCCTCCATGTTGTGCCTTCAAATTGTTTTAACGCACACCCACTCATTGATTATCCCTTACATGACGTAAAGCTGTCACAAAATCCCACGGCACACCTGAACAACAGTTTGGGAACCACTGCAATATGCCAAGAGGGCATCCTTCCTTCCTATTTATATGCTGCAATCCATTATACTTGGAACTCTGGGGGAAAAATGACCTCAAGTCATTCAAGTTGGAATTCCAAGTCGGAATCTCTGGCAAGATCCATTCAGCTTGAGTTCACCGACATAAACATCTTATTTTATTTAATTATGACATTCCATTACTGTGTTATGTTAATCTTATCTATTTTAAATGTGGAGCACTTGGTGCCTGCAATTTCTTTGTTGTAAAGCACTTTGGGCTGCATTTCTTGTATGAAAGGTGCTACACAAATAAAGTTTATTCTAATACAAGAACTTGAAATTTGCATCTGTGCTTTTCCTACTTTCACATGTCGAAATGTCTCCAGTAAAGAAATTCATATTATTCAGCTTATAATGAAATGAAAATACAATATGAGATTCTTTATGCATACATTTTCAACACTGTAAAAAATGGGGACATTTCCTGGAATAGGCCACTAAAAACCCGGACTGTTGTTGATGTCTGGTCACTCTGCTCTGATCCATTCAGCCCTGCTGCCTGTGTGGTTATCGTTATCACTGCTACTGTTTCTCACTTTCATCCCTCATTTTTCCATGTCAGCTAGCCAGACCAGACAGATGTCTATCAATGTGTGGAGTGAGAAAATTTCCAGCCAGTTGCAAGTTCAGAAAATGTTGAGGGAAAATATGCCTGGATCTCAAAAGAACTATAAACCATTACACCTGTGATTTTGTTGTGTCCACTCATGTTTATGAGGCACTTTATTTGTGTGATGGCATATTTGCATTTATCAAACTGCTTGTCATGAGCAAAGAAATTAGCATGTAGTCAGAATGCTTCCCTGAAACTCAACACGGTATGCTAGCCTCGTACACAGCTTGTGAATTAATTTTAAAAATTGTTTGCAAGGAAGATATAATATAATAACAACATAACCATTTGGTACTATTAGTTGTGAGCTAGACTGTAAGGTTGCAGCTGGCAGGGCTCATTGGTCCTGATAACAGTTTTAGCAAATTAGAAGTAAATTAACAAACAAGTCTTTAAAACACTAAATAAACTCTGCGTTCAAAATCACTCCCTCATGGAAGCCTGTTTTCACCAGTAAAAGAAGAAAATATCCTCACGGTAAGTGCTAATTATGAGATTTAAAAAGTCATAATTATGAGGCACAAAGTTTAAATTATGAGATAAAAAGTCAATATTATGATAAAAAGTCATTATTGTGTATATTTTTTTTTTTATCTCACAATATGACTTTTCATCACATAATTTCAACTTTATTATGATTTCTACTTTTTATCTCATAATTCTGACTTTTTATTTCACAAATTTTGACTTTTTATCTCATTAAACTTTTTATATCACAGTTTTGACTTTTTTATTGCATAATTATGACTTACCATGGGGATATTTTTTTCTTTGGGTTTCCGTACTCCCTTTTTACTATACAGTGCTATTACATTTATTCTATGCCATTTTATTTAAGTGTCTAATATCTGAGTGTGAAATGTATGTACTATAGTGCCTAAAAATTCCCACAATGAAATGAAAAAAAAAAAAAAATGTCCATTGTATATACACTACTTTCTGTGCCCAAAATTTGACTGAATTTTAGAGATTTAAAGGTTAATAGCCATGTGACACCACACCTGATATCGCTCTAAAACTTGGCACCTCACACCAAAACAATCTAAATGGATAAATAGCACTACAGGCCAGAGAAAAAAAATATGTATTTTGGGTTGAACTGTCCCTTTAAATGTCTGAAATCTCATTATAAGAAGAGGCAAAGAAGTGACTGAGGGAGTGATTTCAGACTCAGAATGCTGTTAAGTATCTAAGGTCAAAGGTGAGGGCCGGCATGGCCTCAGCAGTCGGACTCGGCCATCCTCTCTGGTCGAGCTGATTGACAGGTGCTGGGCGGGGTGAAGACGTCGGGGTCGCTGATGCCCAGCTGGAGGTTGAAGAAGCGGGTGGAGGTGGTGACGCTGCTGTTCCTGGTGTAGGTCTCCTGCACCGGGTAGCAGTCCTTCATGGTGTAAACACCCACCCACGTCTCATCTGGTGAAGAGACGAGCAGATATTATGGCAGCTCAGTGAAGAAATGGAGGTTTTATTCCACCAACAGCTAGGCTTTATTTATTTATTTTTGTCTTATTATTTTGGGCTTTTATGCCTTTATTCGATAGGACAACTGAAGTTACATGATATGCAGCAGGCTGGAATTGAACCCACGGCCACTGCAGAAGGCTCTGCTTCATTACATGTGGCGTACACTCTACCACCTGAGCTGCCAGGAGCTGCTCTTTAAATCTGGTAAAACCTGCCTGTTTTATTGACACCAAATCCATTTTTATGGTACAGTTATTCACTTTGTAGAAAAAAGCTGTTCAAAGACCTGCTGGAAAAAAAGGAAAGGACAGTCTGTGGTCGTAACATAGTGTTTCTCCTGCACGCCTCTTTCACAATATAACTTTAGCAAGCCAATCAGCAGCATTATCAGATCTTTGTACAAGCATGCTGTGTGTTTATCTGTCCCTCCAGGATTCTGAAGGCTTTTTTGGGGATTGTTGTGGTTTAAAATGCCTGATGTGGTGGTGGTGTTTGGCGATGAAAATGCAGGACCAACTGAAAAAAAAAAAAAAAAGCTGAGTTTAAAAAAAAAAATTTTTGTACAG
The DNA here is from genome assembly GCA_034769285.1 of Lutjanus argentimaculatus. Taxonomy (NCBI): domain Eukaryota; kingdom Metazoa; phylum Chordata; class Actinopteri; order Lutjaniformes; family Lutjanidae; genus Lutjanus; species Lutjanus argentimaculatus. The sequence goes on along the minus strand of JAWZSL010000011.1, from coordinate 12,409,948 downwards.
TTCATTAAAAATCAAAGTAAACTTATTCCAGTGAGAATAAAACTGCACTTGAATGAGGAGGTGCACCTGGGGGGTATTCCACAAAGAAGAAAAATCTTTTGGAGCTCAAACTCAGTCAAAACAGCACAAAAAAAGTGCACAGAGTATTGATAAATGTCAGTAACAATGACGAACCTTGTGTTATTTTTAGCGACTGTGATTAAAAATAAAAATACAAATAAAAGTAAATAATAAAACATTGAGTTGGTTCATTGAAATGTAAATGTAAGACATTTGCACAGGGAACTGCTAAGATTGGTGGAATTTGCAGGAGACAATGATGATAAGTTGTGGAGTTTGTGGAAAAGTTGCACCGATTGGACAAAATTACAATTTTGTGCAGAAGATAGATATTGGTTGGTTGGAATTTGCATTGATTGTTGCAACTGCAACATAGCAACTTCCTGGAGGGACTGACTTAGAGACAAGGCATTTTTCGATACTCAATAGTATTGAAGCAGTTCAGTCGGTGCCACAAAAATCCCCCCCCCCCCACACACACACACACCCGAGCAGGGACTATTTGGGGGGTTAGGGTTAGTTCCTAAAACTTAATTTGGACCCTGGTTCCTGCAGTAGAATCACACTGAGTTTCTTCAAAGGTTCCTTGTCCCTGAGAAAAGTTCCTGCAGTGGAAATGCGGCAGCTGCAGGAAATGTTGAATGTAGACTGACTGAAAGCTGCACTAAAATGTCTTTTTATATCAACAATGCATATAAATGGATATTAATGTAGGTAATGAACCCATAGACACTTCTTACCAAACTCTGCATCTAGCAGCTAAAGAAGCACATGTTTTGTCAGGTGTTAGTGGACACCCAAAAGAGCTAAAGGGAGTAATTTAGCATAAGAATTTGCACCAAGGTCAAAGGTGTTGCGTTAAAAATTAGACTTACGTTGGCGTGCCGGCTTCCTGTCTGACCACTCCTGAACCTCCACGTTGTCTCCGGGGCCTCCGATGAAGTACTGGTCCTCGAAGGTGGAGTTGTCTGGGATGTCGAAGGGATCCCAGGCATCCGTCAGAGTGATCTTTGCGCAGTCCTTGGTCTTCTGGTCAATCTGGAACATCACCATGCTCTGGTATAAGTAGATATACTCAAAAAACCTGGAGCAGATGGAGACAAACAGGGAGGAGCACTGAGATGAAGAACGTAGAGCTGCAGTCATTGATTCTTTGGCCACTAGAGGGCAACATATGACATATCATCACCCTATAAAGTTGCTTTGGTGAATATGTTTGCACCTGATAAATGTCTGTCCAATATTTACTTGAGGGTCGGATACCAAACTCTGAACTTTTAAGGGTATCAAATTTCATCAGTATTAACAGGTACTGATTCATGTTAAATAAATCGGTGCCAAATTTTGGCACTTGAGAGCGCATCTGGGTGGGAAATTTATTTGAGAAAAGAGAGAAAGAGTGACGGTCACAGTCAGGACAATGGTGAGCTGGAAGCAGTCACAAGTGTGGTTACACTTTTCAAAAATCTATGCAGACAAGACTTGTAATATTTGTAATACTAAATGCACTTTGTTTCTGTTGTCTCATTTTATCAAATTACTTTCTTATTGCTATTGATGACGTGTCTATCGGCAATAGATAGTGCTATCATTTTACCACCCAGGCCTTGCAACATGTCTAACCAAACACAAAATAAAAGCTGAAGAGTGCACCATTAATTTAACAGCCTGAAAGTCCCCTGCAGCGGCTGCAGCTAACGTTAGCATACCTGCAGCCAGCGCCAAAGTTTAACCCTCCTATGTAAAACTTTAAGTGAAGTATCAACAACTTCATCAGCATCTTATGGATGGATGATGAGATGGATAGATAGACAGGAAATGACAGATAGACAGTATGCAGCCACAGCGGTAGTGACAACAAAAACACATCATAACAGAGGGATATCAAGTTTGGACTTATACTTTGGACTTATAGTACTGAAATTACATTTTTGTTATTACAGAGAGAATAATATACAGAAAATAGGTACAGGTGGGCTACCCATTGTTCTAATGTGAACAGACCCCACCCTAATTAACTCTTGTTTCAGCTCCAACTTCACCATACAGTACATGTGCCATAAAACCAAAACTATAAGCTAAAAGAGGCTAAAAGGCTACATGGAGCTGAGGACAGGGGCGTCCACATACCTTTAGCAACATACTGTACCTCTGTAAAACATGTGGCAGAGTTAAAGCCACATTGCAAACTAAACAAACCAAAGTCGATTTAGCAGGCTTTGTCCTTGTTTACCAGCCAGAGAATATTTCTCAACTGCAGACTTCAGTCCTGGCAGAGACTCAGTGTTGGTTTATTCTTGCAACACTAATGAAGTAAATAATACACACTTTAAAAAGGCTGCTGTACAGGGCTGAACTGCAGGGTTATTACAGGCTATTAATACAAAGAGTCCATTGTAAAATGGAAAATGTAAAGAAACGTTTGTTTAAAGTTTCTTACTGAAAATGGGGTGGGGAAAATAGGATATATAAAAATGTATAGAACAAAATGAGTAAGAGATAATGTACAGTTAGCGATCCATCAGGGTCCTAGTTAATAGTTAGTTAATAGTTCCTGCATGAAACTGCTCACAACAAGGACTGTGGATTATCTTAAGTAACTGGGTCATGTTATTTGGAAAGAGCCACTGGTTTTGAAGTTTTCAATTAATTTTATTTTATTTTATCTTATTTATTTATTGGTGCTTTTAGCAACACAAGCCGAGTGCCATCTAGTCCCATTATATTTGAGTGAGGGCAGACATCTCTAGAGCTGACGTCTCCAAATCTCTGAACCACACCAAAAAGTAAAAATGGAAAGCAGCACCACAGGTGAGGGGAAAAATATGTATTTTTTGATTTTCTGTCCCTTTAAAACAGCATTATGACCAAACAAAACCATAACCAGCAGCAAATTTTTTTAAATTTTTTTTAAATTTTTTTTAAATCACAACCAGGCAATCCAAAAGTTGGTCTCAGTCCTGGTTTATAATTGATCTATAGAGCTTTGGTAAATGATTAACAATGACAAAGCCCTTATTAAAGCTTTATAAAAAGTGCCTAATGAGAAAAGTGGGATTGTTGCCTTCTTCTTCTGCTTCTTCTTATTGTTGTTGTTGTGTTGTTGTTATTATTATTATTAATTATTATTATTTTATTTTTGTTGTTGTTGTTGTTGTTGTTTATTAAGATATTATATATAATTAGATATGTTTATGTATTCATATGTTTTATTCATATGTACTGTTTTTATACTAAGTATTTTTCGTACATTTTTAAAATCCTGTTTAATTTAATTTAATTTAATGTATTTACTGGAAGGGTGTGGAAGGGTGGGAGAAATTATTGTCTAAATGTCTTCAGTGTCATAATACTGTACTACAATAGGCCCATAGCTGTTTCCAGTAACGATGTTGTAGAAAAAGGTATAATGCACGAAAATAACAGGAGCATTATTGCACTGCTGAGACATTTACTTTTCTTTAGATATAAATCTCCTCCACTCACTTTTACACATTGACTGTGTGTAATAGCTGATAAAAGCTCAGATCATAGCAGATGTTTTTTAAGGACACTGGGGTCTTACTTCTGACACGGAGTGTGTTTCTTGTGCTGCTGCAGGACTCGGATCCTCTGGTTCAGGCCGTCGTAGGAGACGGCGGCCCGGCTGTTCCTCCCGGTGCTGTGGTCATACAGCACCCACCTGCCCTCCCACTGCAGCGGGGCGAGGCAGGGCCCGGCGGCCCGGGAAACATCCAGCTTGGGGAGGCCGAGAACAGACGCCCCGGCAGCGGCCAGAAACACGAACAACAGTCGGTGCATCGTCCCTAAAAAGACCGGAATCCCGTTGACGGATCCGCTTGTTATTATTGCAGATAACGGGCCGCACCTGCTGCTGACAAGCTCGACGCTGTGAGACGTAAAACTCTTTCCGGTTTGGTTTTCAGAAATAAACGCTTATACGAACTCCCTGCAGTTGAAATAAACGTTTGTTTGTTCGTTTTGTCCAGAAATGTGATTGAATAAAGCATAGTACAACGAATTAGTACTACATAAATAATGAATATTCATAATGGAAGGGCCAAAAATAAAACAAAGTTGTGTTTTATTTGTTTGTTTACATATTTATTTATTCCGCCCGTGTTTATTTTATTTTCAACCTTTACTTAAACAGGCGAGTCACAAATAAAGTATTAATAAATTCTTACAATGGCGGCCTGACTAGCACATAAATAAATACATATGCAGGAGACTGAATATGAAGATGCTACATTTGCAAGTAACTGCTTTTTATTTTTCTTAAATCACTTGTAAAACATTTAACATGACCTAACTTTGCTGGATTTACTTTTATTAAGTGGAAAATTTGCCAAAATAATTATCAGTTCAATAGTGTAGTACTGCTAATTTTATTTTATTATTTTCTAATTTTCTTTATTTCAAGTACAATTTTTTTTTAAAGATTGTGATAAATATTGTATCGTATCATACCTTGAATTTTTTGTATTGTTAGATCTCTACCTTATAGTACTTTATGCTATTCCAGATTAAAATATTAAATATATATACACATATATGTATTTGTGTGTGTGTGTGTGTGTGTGTGTGTGTGTGTATATATATACTAGAATGAAAGATTTCAAACCGTTTCAGTCATAGTAAAACTACTGTCCATGTGTGGTTAATATTGCATGATGAAACCTTTAAACTAATTGCTTAAATTAGAAATATATTGAAATGTTATATCTTTGGGTGTGATTCTCCTTTCTGCCGCTAGAGGACAGACGTTACCATCGGTCACGTTCTTTTTAGCGTCACGGCGTGGCGCGGTGATGACGTTCCCTTACCAGCAAACATGGCGAAGAAACAACGTGGGGAAACAGCTTCGTCGTCTCAGACGGCAGATGTGGAGAAACAGACTTCAGATTTCAGTTTAGTTCTCGCTTCCAGTGACGACGAGGCGCCTGAAGAGGTGACGTTTGAAGACTCGAAGGCTCAGGCTTTACGGAGCATCAAACAGGCGCTGGACACAGTCAGAAGGTACAGGAGCTGACCTGTGCCTGCGCGTGGACAGTCCGCTCAGCCAAACTCCATTCAAAATAAACTGACTTTAGGAGCTTTTCGTGGTAATGAGCAGAATAAAAACACCATAACGAGTCATTCCTCATATGTTCTGATTTCTACAAGAGCACTTTTCGCATCGGCGCGCAAGTCAGCACCGAGCAGGTCATTGCTTGTCTCCCAACAATTTAGAAATTATTTCATGTCAAAATCTGAAGGCGTGTGGTAAAGCCACGGTTTATCTGACGGTTGTGAAATGGAGTTTGGTGTGCGGTTTGTCGATAATCGATATTAAACCCTGATTTGACGTGTTTGCATCTCATCAGTGAAGCCAGCAACACATTTCTGTTTGCAGGGAAAAAGAGCAACTGAAAGAGAAGAGAAGGAAAAGACAGGAATTATTCCAGGAACAGAAGGTCAGTCGATGTTTTTGTGTGTTAAAATTGTCATCTCATAGACATCCTGTTCCAGTCTCTTGTGGATCTGCCTCATGTCACTTTGGTGCTACATAAACACGCAGCAGCTTAGTGATTCCAGGTCTGTGCATCACTGACTGCAGCAGTACAATCTGAAGAGTATTTCTAAATATCTAAATGTAACTTTTAGTAACTTGCTGAATAGATCAAGCCAGTGTCTAACCTTTTCTTTGTAATTTACACCAATTTGTGCACATGTTGACAGTGATTTCACACACATACTTGATATGGTGGAATGACCTGGGCTATTGTCACATAACAGATGAAAGGAAAACCCTTTTGTTTTGTTTCTTTCAACAACAAACAAACAAAACTAGCATCATGTTGGTTGGTCACTTCACCACTTTTGTCCAGACAGATATATCTCAACAGCTATTGACGGATTATTCTAAAATTCTGTGCTGACGTTCATGTCCTTGTCAGAATGAATTGTATTGTACTTATTGTGTTCAAAATGTGTAATGACTTTTTAACACTTAATTTTAATACAATGATTAGTTTTAACAATGTAAGTGCAGCCTGACAGAGCTGCCAACGTGGCTGCAAACTCTCTGTGATGTTTTTGTCTCATCTTATTTACTGTATTGCGTGTGTACTTTCAATTTAACTTCTTCCACTTTGACATTAATTGTCAGACTGACTGACAGAAGCCAAACATGTGATCCATGTGATTTTAAAGTTAAACAAAGATCCCTTCATTCTGCTGTCTCTTTCCCACAGAAGAGAAAACTGTTACCGGCTGACGTGTTGGAGGAAATCGACTCGGCTCCTTCAAAGTAGGTTTTCTGTTCGACTCTTTCGTATCACACACTTTCTCCTCCATCTCTGCTCAGTGAACTCTGATTAATCATGTGCTTTATTTTCCAGGAAGCAGAAACAGTCTGAGGACGAAGGTAAAGGAAACATCCCGACCTTTTGTCAGATTTTAAACATTTACCTGACTGCTTTAGTACGACTCATGTTTTCTCCTGAACTGTCCTGATGCAGCTGAAGAGGAGCAGCAGGAGGTCAGAGAGGAAGAGGAGGAAGACGATGAGAGCAGGAAGAAGAAAAAGAAGGGGAGAGGGAAACGAGCACACACCAGAAAGTATGTAAATACACATTTTAAATGTCTTTTAATTGTCATATAATGATAATTGGAAAAAACTAAAGTCTGACTGATCATCAGATAAAATAAACATAACTCAAGGTTCACTAATAAACTTTGAACCTCATCACACTGAGAAAACTCACTGAGGAAACCTGTGAGATGCTGAAAACATGTTAGTAAGTAAGTGGACCTTAAGTTGACTTTGTGTTAACATTACAACATTTTTACATGCTACAAGTTAATCAGCAGTTAAGTGATAAAACAGAATTGTGATTACCTGACTGGATGTGTTCTTGCCTGGTTAGACTCCCAGATTCAAAAGATTCGTAGATGAGATGAGTAAAATACAATATATTGCCAGACGTATGTGGTCTGGGGCTCTTTTCCTGGTTTGGTTGAGGCGTCTTAGTTCCTGTGAAAAATTTAGTTGATCCAATGCAGGTCCTTTCTTTACTGTGAATTCTGCCATGTTTCATCACCTCAGCCTGCTGGTGTTGCAGCGCTTCTCTCCTTTTCCGACAGCCGGCATTTTCCTTCATATGCAAGTGAAAATTAGGGTGTGAATGTAAAAAAAAACCAAAAAAAAACTGGGGGCATCTGTGCCAGTGAATCTGAGGTCTGACACTTGGATTAGCAACATAAACCCAATGCTAACAAATAAAATGTCCCTTTCACTGGTTAAAGGGCAACTTTGGTACATTTTTTTGTGTTTCAATAAGTAATGGTGGCAACAATTTTTGAAAATGGCGCTGCACTGCACTTAAAGTACGTCCACTGAAAGGTTGGTGGTTCGGATCAAACAACCAACTTAAAGTGTCCGTATTTGATGACCGGGGAATGAGACTCAACAATCAAATCATGTTTCTCCAGAGTTGCTTGTAACAGCTTTGAAGATTAAGATCTTTTTCGTTTAACTAGAATCAGCTGCCATATTGCTCTGTTCAAAGTTACTAGACTCCATTTACAAAGGAGTAATTTTACCTCTCTGGTCTACTGCTGCCTCAATTTGTTTTTTTTAAAACCACTTTAAAGCACCAAAAATTAACACAATAACACAAACGAACTAACCGGCAGAGGCAGTGGTAGACCTGTTTTTGTAATCTAGTCTCTTTGAACAGAGCGATATAGCAGCTGCTTCTAGTTAAACAAAAATGATCTTAGTTTTAAAAAAAAAAAGGTCCTCCCAGTAGGGACCCTTTCCATATGTTGTCAGACACTTGAAAAACAATCTGAGCCTGTCTGTAGCAAAAACAAACACTTTTTAGTGGACACAATTTGATGAATGCAGCTGCCCAGACAGATTACGCTGCAGCTCAGTTTCACTTCTGCAGGCGACACCGCCTCGCTCGATACCGATCAATTTGCAGACCACATTAGTCACTTAGACACAAAAACATGGGAAACTATGGTAAAATGCTGGACCATAGTTACCCTTTAAAGGACCAGTCCAAATATGTGAGTGAATACTGACTCGACCATCATTTCAGACCACATTAGTTACAACTTAAAGAGCACAAACATAAATATTTGAGTCAAAAGTCTAGTGCCTTTGCTTTAGGCATCTATATGTTGCAGTGATTGCTACATGTAAACTTGTACAAAAGGCCAAATATAGAGTCAGTGTTGGGCTTATTGTTCTGGGCTACTGTAGAAACATGGTGGCCTCTGGAAGAGGACCCTCTCCCTCTGTAGATATTGAAGGGCTCATTCTAAGGTAATGAAAGCACGAGTCTTATTTTCATGTTATTACACACTAATTAAAGCATACTTATCATATCAGCTGTCACTACTTAATGTGAAAACCTAAAATTACATCTGGCTGGCTTTTGGGTTTGTGTGTCTGAACGCAAAGATTATTTGTGAAGGAGGACACTCCACTCTGTAATGCAGGAGGACAATATCAGCACATATTAAAGGACTTGTTAAATGTATTAAACTGGACTCATTCCTGTTTGCCAGTCTGAAGGGAAACTACACAGTGATGACGATGAAGGAGCAAGCAGTGGCGTCCTTCCAGCAGCAGACGGCTGAGGATTTCATCCAGTCCAGACTGTACGGACCAGGAAGCTGCAGGACCACAAGTAAGACGTCGAAAATCACACTTCAGCTCAAACTGTGGTGATGGTGGAGTGAGACTCCCCAGTTTGTTTGTTTTTTCACCAGTTGATTTGACTGTTGAAATGAACTGTTAAAACCAGCAGCTAAATCATAAAATACTACTTGCTGGTGTAGCTCAGATGTTGCTGACCAATCAGTACATTGCTGTAACCAACAAGGACTCTTATGATATCACAGTCAACTGTCGTTATTAGTATCTCGAGTTTGCTTTTGTAATAAAAAATACACTTCGGTTTGTATAAATGATTCAAGCCTTCATAACGTCAGTGGGAACTGGACTGTATAATTCTGACAAATATGCTTGTTGTTTTTCCCTCCTCATACATTTATTCATAGAGTTGCATCACAGCTTTGATGCCTCAAATCTGAATATGATCTAAAATCAGATGTACATGTACACTGAGAACGAGGAGACAGTAATGTACAGATGATTTAGGAAAAAGTTAAGTAATAAGTAACATTTTACTAGTCACAGCATGAAACCCTACTTACTTAAAAAAAAATTTTCTGAAAATTATTATCTTCATAGTAGTAAAACCCTCAAAACATTTGATCAATGGTCATAATTTTAATTTTAAACAACATTATTTGGTCAGAGATTCTGGTGATATTCTGGTTTATTTTTGTCAACAAATGTCATAAAAACACCAAAACTAATCGTGAATGTATCCTAGTAAGTGTTTTGTGTGAATCAAAGCCTGATTTCTTCTCTGTGCTGCAGAGCTCCATTGTTGTCCATTAAAAACACTCATTTGTGGACCCATCACTGCTGAAATAGTCCCCAACAAATACACCATGTTTGATGAAAACTTCAGTGACCAGATGCTTTTGGAAGTTATTGAGCCTTGTTTTAAAAGTGAAACGTCAGGATAGGAAAGTCAAAGTATTAAGATGGAGGTTTTGTAGAAAATAAAGATAAAATTAATGACTGGCAGCTTCCACAAACAACATTTAATGTTCAACTGCAGTTTGTTCTAATTGATTGTGAAAAAATGAAAAACCTGGCAGGCTACACTCTGTGGCAGTAGTCTGTAAAGACGATGATCTGTCTCAATTTGAGCTTTGCTACAGTGACGTCCCGTCTTGCCCCGCTGAGGCGTCCGCTCTCCTCGGACTCTCGCTGCGGAGACGACGGCGACATTCGTGGCTTTCAGCCTCACGATCAGTCCTTTTTTACGCTTCCTGTCCTTCACGCTCTCAGGTAACGAGCTGCTCTCCCTCCAGAACAAGAAGGGGAGAAATAAAAGTGCAGCAGTGCAGTTTGTCAAGAAAGACTGGGGTAAGTTCAGGAGAATAAACTACGTGTTCTTTCACTGCTTGATGCCACTAAAACATACTAGTCCTTTAAATTTATATAATACTTAATACAATACATTGTATACATTTCCTCCCGGATAAAAGGTTTTTCTCTCTTTAATTCGTTTGTTCATGTTAAAATTAATTAGCTGATATGTCATCATGAGACTTCTTTAAACTCAGATATCAATACTGATTTTGGCCTGATACACCCAGTGTTGTTCAGTCTCTAATCACTTTTAATCGCTTCTGTCTGATCCTTCAGCCAGTAAAGAAAAAGCCAAAGCAGAGAAGCTGAAGAAGAGGTGGATCCACAAGCAGCAGGTTCCCTCCTGCTGACCGCTCAGATGTTTCTGAAATTCTGACCCAGGCCAGCGGACCTTCGCTGCTTCTTCTGTATCCAGAGTTTAAATGGACACCGATCGTGGTTGACCATCAGAAACACAGAGGAAGACGTCATTCAGGCTTTGGGCCGGAAACGCTGGTCAGCAAATGACTTAATGTGGACTCGGCAGCAGCCTGAATCTTTAAGTTCATCATCAAGATTCAAGCAAATGATCGAAACTCAGAGGACAATGTGCAGGTGCAGCAGGGGGTGTGAAGTTACACCAAAATAAAACTGATTTCCACAGTTTAACAACCCATAAGTGGATTTATAATAACCTGAACGTAAAAACATTGTGTTCCTGATGAACTGAAAAGTTTCCTTGTGTTTTTTTTAAAGAGCAGATTTTGCGATGATAGTTTCATGTTTAAGGATTATCTGTAAAAAGTTTATACTCTGCAAGTTCATTGCTGAGATCTGAGAATCAGATGACCTGTTCTTGTTTTCTGTAAAATGACTCGACAAAATTTTGTTAGATTTTTTCAAACACACAATAAGACTGAGCGTACACACTTTTGAACTGTGACCACAGTCGTTATTGATACATTTTCTGTTGATTGACTCATCTGACATAATCCCTTTCAATCATCATCTGTGACCCACAAAAAGAGTGTGGTGCCTTATGTTTTTATTTCTTATTTTGTTGAGCTTGAGACACTTAACTGCCCAAAACCTCAATATTTAATATTTTGGGAATGAGACTCAATAAACTATCTTTCTGGTGCGTTTAAGAGCTCGGACAAATCCTACTGATTTCTACCTTTAGCTCAGGGTCCACATACTAGATTGTTGCAGAGCATCATTTGCTGAGGAAGACAGAGATGTATTGAAAACTTAGGAAAAGCTAGTAAGTGGACCTTATGCTGAGATTTTTTTTTGTCTAACTACTGCTCCCAGTGTCAGAAATAATTTTTGCATTCACTTGACTAGATAATTCTACTTGTCGATGTCTGGGGTTTCTCAAATTGCCAAGTGAAGCTAAGGGAGGAAAAATAAACGAGTTTGTTGATTCTATGATGGCCAGTTTTTATTTCACTAAAATTTAACTTTGATCCTTTTTCATTAGTTACTTCCTATCTTTGTTAATGATGAAAATAAAGTTGTGGGGTTTGAACTTCTTTTAGCTTCTGAACGGGGCTATGCCAGACAAAGCCACTAAAAAAGAATTCAACTATTACACTACAGTGTAATCATTTAAATGTTATATAAAAGTAATACCATGCAGAAAATGCTGATTTTAGCCTCTCAAATATGGAGATTTACTGCTTTGAATTTATTATCATATTAAACTTACTATCTTACTGATATTTTTCACTATTTTCTGACATTTTTAGTGGTTGCAGCCACAAACCAAACATGACTGAGAACTAATAAATAAAATGATTCATGTAAGATAGGGGTCAGCAATCTGTGGCTCTTTTGCCCCTCTCCAGTGACTCTGTGGCTTTGACAAAACTCTCGTTTGTATGTTTTATTTATTATCAAAGTAGGCTATGCTTTATTTCATTAATTTTTTGCACAAATGTGGGGGACTCACAGTAGGCCTCTGATTGGCGAGTACCTTCATTGGTTGGGTTGGTTAGGTTTAGGCATGATGAGCAACTGGTTAGTTAGGGTACGATCAGAGCAGGGCAGGTCACGACTTTGCCCTCCTGGGGGGAAAATGTGGTATCTGTAGCGCTATGTGAAACAGCCAGTGCAGTACCTAATAAATGTATTTTTACATAAATGTTGACAAACTGTCATTTTAGTGGGGCTTTTTACTGTGACCAGTCAGACACCTGTACAATAATCCTGCTGTTTAATCAGCATCTGTATGCCACACTTGTCAGTTCGATGGATTATCTTGGCAAAGGAGAAGTGCTCGCTTACATGGATTTTAACAAGTTTGTGAGCAAGATTTGAGAGAAATTAACCTTTTGTGCACCTAGAGGACGTTTTAGATTTTTTACTTGAGTTTATGTAATGAAAAATGAGAGCAAAAACAAAAGTGTGGCACTTATATTTTTGTTGTGTGGACATCAACAAGTGGATTTTAAGGTAAACTTTTTCTATCAGGCTGCTTGGTTCAGGCTATGTGAGTTCATTTGTTCAGAATGACATAAAAACACTTTGCAGGATGATTTCCGGACAAGTCACGTAGGATTAAACTGAACTCTGAGCACAGAGTCTGTGAATTGACCGGAAAGCAGAAGAAAAGTGGTTGGAGGCTGGAGACTTCAGCTCCAGGCGTCATGCAGCAGCATCCAGACAAGTGCCTTCATCATTTCTCATTTTTAATATAAATCTTTTCACCCTCACACAAATTGCACTTTTTTTTTCTCCAAATGGACACACAGTCAGCAGTGGACAACTTACTGGTTGACATCTTCCTTATACACCGTGAACTGGCTAAAAGAAGGAGAAACAAAAAGAATAAAATAAGAGACATCTAACTTGATCTTACCACCACTTTACTATGGCATGCATAGGTTTCAGACCTTACTCAGAAAGAGACAACAGACACTTTGTCTAAGAAGTTTTCTAAACGATGCCGTGACTGCTTGTGATCCGAAAAAAAAAAAAAGAGAAACAAACCAAGGTACAGAAAAGCTCGGTTCCACCGTGAGAAGAAAAGTCAACTCCGGACCCCTGGGTTAAAACTAGAGGAAAAGATGGATGTCATGTCTAGCAAAAGCCTCGGCATTCCTGTTTCTCTGCAAGTGGCGAGCACGAACACACAGGCTTCAAACACACAGCTGCGATGTTGTCTTCCTAAAGTATTTGGTTCTTTATTTTGTAAATGTGGTAGCCACAGTGCAGTTGACAATACTGAATATTTTTTATTTTTTTATTTTTTTTTTGTTTCCCCATCGATGCTTTGAGCACTAAGAAACGCAAGAGGCCAGAGGAAGATCTGGAAGCAAAACTTAGTGGACAGAGGGAGCTCGCCTCTGAGGGATGATGGGTAGACATGGGTAGTTGGAGACAAGCGACTTGAGGGCTTTTCATACCTGAACGTTTTTTTCAGCAGCAGCTTCTGAAATATTAACTAGACAGCAAAATGCTACCAGCGAGCAAGAGTTGAGGTTAACTCAGTGTGTGAGCTAGCTCAGAGTACAACCTTAATTATCGGCAAACTGAAAACAAGCAACAAATTTCTCTTCTGACATTACAGCAAACTGAAATATAAATTCTTATTTGCAAAGAAATCAGTTTATAGTTCCTCAGTGTTTAATTTAGGGTTGTCTGGATATCAATACCAGTATCAGAAATACTTCAGATGCAGCCCAAGATGCTGGGTTGAGTCTATGCACAGAGTCAATATCAGATTACCTATTAGCCCTGAAACAGGATCCTTCTACGTCCTGTATGTCAGTTTTTTTTAAACCTGAGCCAGACCATATAAAAATTCTAGCAATGATATCACATTCATTTAAGGTTAGTAGTACACAGCCATTAAAAAAAAAAGTATTTTTGGTATACGCACTGGTATCGGATCGGCATCGGCCATTAGGTAAAGTACAAGTACTGGAATATGGAAAGCAAAAAAAATTGTACTGAAACAGTTTGAATTGACTTGTGTTTGTACTTGGTCAGAATTGTAGTTTTACTTTTTTTTTTGCACTAACAGCACCTCCTACATTAGTGTTCTCCAGGTGGGACTGAATTTTTGCTACCAAATTGATGTCAGTGCCATCGACATATATTAGAAATGGACGGGATCACAGCTGCCCAAAAGAGAAGCCAAAGGATCTCGGTCGCCCCCGGGTGTCTCACTGCAGTACAAGTCCAAGTCATAAATCTTGTGTTAAGAATGTTAACAGATGGGACATGGACCAAACTAAGACATCAAAGTACATGTCAAAATAATTTTTTTCTGAGGATGGTTTCTGTCATTTCAGGTAGCTCTTATCATAATGATGTTTGTTCAAGTGTTCGTTTTTCTGATTAGTTTGGTCTAAAATAGTTATTTGATTATATAAAAATGGGGTTTACACCACAATTTACAACTGAGCAGAAACTCGATACCGCAGCTCCAGCGCTGATCACTACTGCAATAACTCTGGCTCCAAATGACATCACCTGCACAAGATGGCAGCACTCTTATACGGGATGTTTTGGCTTCAGTTTTGTACAGTGGGAGGAAGTGGAGCTGTGTCGTCCATCTTTATTTATTCATCTGTGTTGGTGGATACAACATATTTCATACTATTGCTTCAATTCTGACAGTGACACAGGCAGTTTAACAGCTGGGAGCCGGCACTGTTCGCCGTTTCTTTGTCCAGTGGTTCCCAAGTTGGGTAGAGACACCCTGAGGTACTGCAAGGACTAAGTGTACATTTGCACACATGCAGTTATGCTGGTGACACAAGCTCATTTAAATCACTGAAAGCTACTTGGCTTACGGCTTTTCATGAAAAAAGGGGGTGAAAGGGTGTAGTTTGAACAAGTTTGGGAACCACTGGCGTAGTCCAACACTCCCTACATGACTCTGCACACGAGTTACTCTGTCATGATTCAAATCACGTGGTAAAGTGTGCAGTATTAAGCATTTTACCACAGCCAATTCTGGAACCATGAAAGAGACAGCTAACACTAGCAAGATGCCATCCTTTGCATAATGCACAATGAACACAACACTGAGACTGCAGGGGCTGCAGATGACCAAAAACAAAAAGCAGCATTAACCAGCAAGAATCAGTGCCAACATTAGCAAGTGATCTAACTTCATCTCTCAGAGTGGAAGCTAATTAGCCTAGCTCGTTAACTTCAATTTGAGTTGAATAATTGACTGTGTATAAAGATGGATGACATGACAGCCCAAAAGGGGATCGCCCCCTGGTGGCTGGCTGCAGTACAGGTCAGAAACCCCACCCCCTCCATGTTAACAGATGGCAACGCTCATATCAGGGATATTTTGTTTTGGCATAGTCTATCTTTCTTTATAAGTGGAATACAAATTTAACAGGAAAAGGCTTTTTCTCAAATGTTATATGCTGTAAAGAGACAAACAGCTTTAAGTGCCAACGGCTGATGACCAACACTAATTGGACTTGATGAAAAAGGGGGGAAAAATCCTCTTGCATCAATATTTAGAGGTTTTAACACCATAGCGTTTCTCCTAGCAATACTGTCTCTCAGTTGTCAGCCAAAAGATGGGAGATGTCTACTCGGAGGCTTGAAGCTAAGAGACGGTGTCCACAAATATGTTGACAAATACTTTTATCCTCTTTTGAAAAATAAAAATAGAACAGCTGCAGTATCATAATCTTTCCTTGCAGAGAGTAAAAAGAATTCAAATATCAGTTTGGCTTCAAATCAAACGCAGAGCTCATTCAGAGGCCGGCTTCATAGCAGCTCAGTTTTGCTGTTGCTTGTTTTTCTGGTTTGAGTTCAAGTCTGAAAAGCCCGTCACTGTGCCACAAAAAAACAAAACAAAAAAAAAAAAACCAAAAAAACAAAAAACAAAACTAAAAACCTGTAATTGAGGTCCGGGGTTGGTCGGCTGCTTGGTTGGACCTTCCCCATTCTAGACCGAGGAGGAGGAACAAAGGGACATTTTGGCTCCTGAGTTCTTTGTGGGTTAAGGATTAGCATAGACATCGATACGAAAATAAAGATTAACAATGTTTGCATCAAACCTGCTGTGCAGCTGGGGATTTGGGGAGGTAACAAGTAAAACGGGGTCAGAGATCATCATGGGGTTCCTACGCAGAGTTTCCACTTGAGAAATTCCAGACTTTGTCCAGAAATGTGTGACCCCCCCCTCCCCCCAATTAACTGTAAAATTTAGCTCAGCTGTAGTAAAGACAGATTACTTCACAGTAAGTACCACCATATGTGAATAGAGCTGCAACTGTTAGTCAATTGAAAGAAAATTAACTATTTTGAGAACCTATTAAAATAATTTCAGTCTTTTTTTTAATTTTTAGCAACAATGTCAAACATTTGCTAATTTCAGCTTCTTAAATGTGAGGATTTTCTGCTTTTCTTTGTCATTTATGACTTTCTGACATCTTTTGGGGTTTTGGACTGTTGGTTAGACAAAAGAAGCAGTCTGAAGAGGTCATTATGGTCTCTTGGAAATTGCAATGAGAAATTTTCACATTTTTTGGGGCATTTTATAGACTAAACAATTAACCATGAAAATAACTGGCAGATTAATCTGTCATGAAAATGATCATTAGCAGCCCTATATGTGAAATTACAGTTCTAAAACTCGGTTTCAGAACTTAAATTATGTTTTTCAAAATCTTACAGACCTGGAAATGGTCATCAGCTTTCCGCCTGCGTAGGAACCCTGGAGTCAACAAAACAGGAAACATAAAAACCTGTACAGACTAGGACCAACCAGCACGCTTCAAGAGTCACTGGTGTCAGTACAAAGCATTAAAGGATTGTTTTTTTTTTTCAATGATTTCCTTTCATTTGATAACTAAATATCTCACTCTATTGATATAATTCCATTTTTGTTAAATTCATATATAAACGTTAACATGTACACACGCTCGTCACTGGTAATCGGTGGAATCGGGACCTTTATTATAATAAGTTGGTGGAACTTGCTCTTGCTGGCGCTCAACAAATATACTGTGAATGCAAGTAACAATAATTAATATAATGATAATTAGAATAAATAATAATAATAATCATTGTTGTCGTCTGCACCATGCCTTGTAAACCTGGAAAAACTAAAAACAAAACAAGAGCCAGGTAACCACCCCTCCCCAGTCCCCCCACTTCACCCATGAAAAACAAAAACAAAACAAAAAGATTAAAAACAGGGAACGTTGAGTCGAGACTGTAGATTCTCTCTGGCTTCTTCGAAGTCCTCGAGTCCACATGCGTTGCACAAATCTCCACCGATGTCCTGAAGTGAGTGGATTGAGGGAGGGTGGGGGCAGGGGAGTCGCAGTGCAGGGGGGTAAAGGGGGGTTAGGCTGTCCCTAATGGAGCCTCGGCGCTGGCCGGAGTTTGAGCGCTCAGCAAGCCTCGGTGGAGACGGACTTTTCAATCCTGTTTTCAGCATGAGCCTGCCTCCATGTTTGCTTTGTTTGCGTGTGTTACGTGTGTGTGTGTGTGCGCGTTTGCCCGGCAAGCCAGGTTTACAGGGACCACGTTTAAAGGGTGGTCAGCCATGGCGGTCACTCGTCTGTTTTCTTTTTTTTGTTGGTTTTTTTTTGTCTTATTTATATCTGACCAGGGGTTTTCTGTCAGTCTGTCTGCCCCGGTCTGACGCCCCCGGGTGTACGGGGGCTCCATATCTGCAGCGAGTCCACACGAGTTCGGCTCTCCAAGTATTTTCAAGTCGGCTACTCTTGGCTGGCGTCCCCGCTGTCAGTCAGAATGATGCAGACGCAGCCTCCAGGGGCTGGAGGTGGGGGGGGTTTGCGAGGCCAACCAAGGTGGAGGCGTAATTTCATATTTACGATGAAAAGGGAGGTGGTGTGTGTGTGTGTGTGTGAGTGTGTTTGTGTTTTAAATGTATGTGGTGTGTGTTGGCAATCTAAAGATCTGCCCAGAAACGACTCCTGATCCTCGGTGGTGCCGATCGGTAAAAAGCAGAACAAGAAGCGAGTGAGGTGGTTAACTTTCTACTGCCTGTTATCGTGCAGAGGAGCATTTCCTCAGCTAATATGACTACACTGATGGAGGAGGTGAAAGGAGCCATTTCTGGACAGCTCCTCAGAGAGAGTGTGTGTGAGTGTGAGTGTGTGTTTATGTGTGTACGCAGGGCTAGTGCAGGTAATCGTCCACAGAGGCAAAGGCGCAGGAGCCGCTGCCAGTTCGTGCCATAATGGCGAGGCACTGGGCGGCCTGACCCACGGCCTGGGCCAGAGGGGGCTGCTTGGGCAGGTTATGAGTCTCTGGAGAGAAGGAGGAGAGAAAGGAGGAGCAACAATGTCAGGACTGCAAACAACAAAGAGCAGGAGAAAGGAGGTGGCAATAAAACTGTATTTTACACTATGATGGTTAAATTTTGCAGTGAATCTGTGGTTCACGTTAGGGATGAGCCATATAACATATATAGACTATTTGTTTCAGTTTGAGCATGATGTTTATTTATTTGTTTAAGAGAGGGGAAAAAGCTTGTATTGGTAAGTACTCAGGGTTGTGGTATCGATACAGGTATTAGATATGAAAGTGGCATCGAGCATCCCTAGTTCACATGCAAGCCAAACCATGGGGGGTGATCCGTACAGGTTAGATTCAAAGGGTTGAGTGTAAAGATGAGGGTGATAGTTAAAACTTACAAGATTGTCACTGTTCTCTGACAGCACAAACAGCTGACTTACCTAATATTGCACTGTTGAGAGTGGAGCAGACTGGTTCTCTCTGAATGGCGTCCAGCTGGTAGCCAACTGGGCTGTTCCAGGGGTCTGAGTAGGCCAGCAGGCTGAACGCATCCTGCAGCAGGAGACACAAACAGCAACAGGTACTGATCACACCACAGCTCACTGCTGATTTTTCTCCATTACACATGTTCTCATCACAGTATACATTCTTATAGTTACTTTATTATCACAGGCTGTAATCATTCCGTCTTGTTGGATCATTTCACAACTAGAGGAATAGTTCAACACTTTGTAACATACGCTAACTTGCTTTCTTGTCGAGAACTAAATGAAAAGACTAAAGCTAGTACCAGTTGCCAATCATCTAAGGCAGGGAGGATCTCACAATAGTTGTATTATGGGAAATGTAGGATCCAAAGTTTTTGCTGTAGACTCCAACTGGGGACTAAAAGTCAGGATCTCTCAGTCTTCATTCATCTTTTTGTTTTTTGTTTTTTTAATCTTGACTCTTGTGAGACCCCCACTATACAGAAGGTGCAATCTTAAATCCCTCTAGTATATTTAACTAATAATAATAATACTGTATGTAAAACTGTCATATCGTATGTCATCTTGTTAATGTTTTTTTTTCTGCACTCTTTTCTGCTCAGGTTATTGTACTTTAAGTTAAATCTTTACTTCTTTACTTTAAGTAACTGGTGCTGATTTACAATTATTTGTCCCAAATTTCAATGAACTGCCCTACAAGTGAAATATGTAAAGAATGAAAATAATTAAGAGTTCTGTTTTATGGTTGGGGCTGGGTAACAATGCCAATACAGTCCTTAAGTTTCAATACTTAAACCAAAAGCTTTTTTTTTTACCTAATTTCACCTTGTTGTGTTTTAGTTTGCAATTCCACAAAAAAAATTTCATTTAAGTAACTAAAAAAAAAAAATGCCTGAGAAGAATGTTGTCTTCGTACAGAAGTACATGAACTTTGCCTACAAAATTACAGTATAATTTAACAATAAGTTGACGGAGCATGGATAAAGTTATCTTGGTGCTTTCTGTGTTACCTTGAGCATCTTCTTGTTGGCCGAGTTCTTGCCACACTCGCGGCGGAGGTGTTCGCTCATGCTCTGGAGCTCCCTGCCGAAATGGATCATTCTCTCTATGGCTGCCTGGCTCCCACCGCACAGCTGCCTCTTAGACTGAGCCGACTCCACTTCTGCAGAGCCACAGTCAGTTTGGCATGCAAAATGGGGATGTTTTAATGTAGGTTAAATGTGATGGCACATTTAGCTGAAGTGCTTACCAAACAACAGTGTTAAAAAAAACAATGTTTACACAGAAAGAATAATACCGTCTCTTTCTTACAGAGAAAAGACAGGATAGAAAACTTTTGAGGTGCTCTCCTGTGGTTCATTGCGGAATTCTGACAGCCAACTAGATTTTAAAATAGAGCATACCTCCTGTCAAAGAGGCTGCTAGAATATACAGCCTTAAACATACAAATGTACTAAAAGGCAACCAGGTTTATGTTGCCATGCTGATAAATACTCCAATCTAATAATACCTCCATTCACACACACACACACTCTACCCACCCATGTCTGCGTCACAGTCGTCAGGCTCGGTGGTGTGTTTGGAGCTGCCATTGAGGAAACCATTGGAGGACGATTCTGTGACTCCGTTGGTGAAGTGGTCAACCTCCATATCCACATCGCTACTGAGGGAAGACGTGAAGGAAAGGACAGAAGCAGTCAGTATGTGTGACAGCTCACAGAATGGGTAAGCACTATTCTCGACCCTGCTGGACACCTAATTATCTAATCAAGACGTCACAGTGTTATGTTGAAGGAGTTAAACCAGTGTCACTGAAGGGTGTGGTCAGCGGTGTGCTCTGTCACACCTGTAACCACACCTAACAGTGAGGTCATGGTATACTGTCACTCCCAACTGTACACTTCTACATCAATGCAGCAAGGTGGACATGTTAAACTACTGGAGGATCAGCTACAGCTAAGCTGCTCTTGGGGCTTATACTTCAGTAAAGGTAAGTTGTTAGTGATGTGGAGTTTGTAAGAAGTCTGCTGCACAGACCCCAGAGGATACTGAAAGACAACATCCATCTCAGCCACAGTGTGTGCACCCTGCTGCCGCCTGGAAAGAGATACACAAGTATCCGCTTGTGTACCTCCAAACTACAGAGCAGCTTCTTTCCTCTGGTTTTGAGTCTACTTAATTCATCCTCAGCACTCCACCACACAAAATAGGGTTTATAAAATAAATACAAATATTTTTATTTCAATCACTTATTATTTATTCAACAAATTTACTGTATTAAACTTGTATAAACACTGTTTTTTGTGAGTAGTTAAAAGGGAACTAACCTAATATCATACAACCCTGTGTTTTAAACTGAACAATAAATTTACCTTGTATCTTAAAATACAGTTAAGTAGGCTGCAGTTTTTCTGTATTAGATTAGATATGAGTAAATCTCAAATCAGAATATTTGCAGAGAAATAAGTCAAGACGCTTCTTGTTGAATTTACAGTATTTTTTCCAGGTCAATAGAACATTCAGCTTTATAAGCAGTACCTGGTTATGGGTTGTTGGCTGTGGCTCCCGTTGAGGCTTATGTCAGATGCTGGGAGGGTGGAGCCAGAGCCTGGGGGGCAGGGCTTGTGACTGTGAGGGGAGGAGCTGTGGCTCTTATTAGACGTCACACCATTACAGCAGTTGCTGTCGAACCCTGAAAACAGCAGAGCGAAAGATGGGACATTTCAACAAGTGACTCACTTCATATAGATATGGGCTCTCATTATGTTCCAATTGAGAGCAGCTGAGTCATGTACACCTACAGACAAAATCTGGCATTTCTGGTCTGGTCTTTGGCTTAACATAAAAAAGGTTTGCAAACGTTTACATCAGCCTAACCCTAGTGTCTAACTTTGAATCAGAGGAAAGGGCTGATATTTAGAGCCCGACTGATGCCAGAGTTTTGGTGCTGATGCCATTCACAATATTAAAGTAAAACTAAAGTTTAAAAAAAACCTGATTATCGGCTGCCATGGCAACAATCCCATAAATATAGTTAACAAACACTTGGAACAAAGATACGCAAATAGGGGTAGGATATTTTACAGTTTAACAATAACCTTGGTTGACCAAAACAACATCAGGGAACTGAACGGTATTCACTGGTATTTTAAATAATTAAGATAACTAGATAACATAAAACATATAACTATCTATATATTAAACTTGAATTAAGAAAAGGATGAAATATACATACAATTCTGTCCATAAAAATAAAACAATCAATCTGCATTATGTTCTGACCCAAAAGAAAGGTTTTAAATGTGCACATATCGGACAACATATACGACAATACCTATATATCTGTGATAGACCAATACTAGACTGATAACATATTAATATTTAATAATATGTGATTATTAAAAGGTGCTAAAGCATCAATATTTATAGACATCCTAGAACTATATACTGCATTTATGTTCCAACTTGTAATCAGAGACTGATCTGTCTCACTAACATTAACTTTGCAACGTAAACATAAATGTTAATGCACAGCTGTCAATCCAGATAATGTCAGTGTTTAAGCCAATTAAAAAAATCTGTTTCAATCTTTTTGTACATTTGCGAAAGCTGTATGTGATCATACTAAGCACACTGTGCAGAGCAGATACTAGAGGTTAACTGTTGTCACTGGATGTAAAATGGAGCAGTATTTGTACTCAGGACGAACTCGAGGCATGTTCTAATCTCCAGATGTGAACACGCAGAGCACAGCTGGACCGTACCTGGGAGGTAGGGCTGGGAGCTGCTGGCTTTGTGGCTGGGGCTGCTGAAGGGCCGGGGGGAGCCGGGGTAACTGTCCTGAGACTTTGGGCTGCGACCTCCCAGACACCTCACCTCACTGTCCGTCCCGTTCACCATCTCTATGAACTGTCTCACCCTGAGGACAAGGGGGAGGAAGAGAAGACAGGAAGAGAACAATGAAAGGAAGAAGGCGGAAAGAAAAGAGTAAAGCAATACGGAGAAAATGAAGCAAAGACGCAATAGAAGAGCACAGAGTGAAATAAGCAAACACAAGAAGAGAACAACAAAAGGTAGGAAAGAAAGGGTATGAAAACAGGAGCAGATTGAACAAGATAAAAGGACCAGAGAGCAGTTCAAAAAAGGACAGAAGATGAAAGAAACAAGTAAAAATAATTAAATTAAGTGGAATATTAAGTATGAAGCAATGAACATGAAAAAGAATGAGTGAGTCAGTTTACAGAGGCAGGAAAAAAACACTAATTGAGAATGATAAGATCAAACATAGTTTTGTTTTTCAGCAATTTTCTTCTATTTGTGGTTTAAATAAATCAACATTTTCAAGACAATGTCCTGTAATACAACCAGCTTGTTTCAACAGAATAAATTGCTGACTTGCAGCCCTAAAGCCTTTTTGCAAAAATAAAAAGCATAAAATTCACAGCTAGAAGTCCACCAGCAAATCTGAGTCAGACTGTGACTGAAGTTCCTCTCAAAATGAAGCAAGAAAACATCTTAACATCCACAATCTCTACCACAACACATTTATCAGTCGACAAGCAGCTGTTTGCAAGAGAAGCAGCAGGTTTGATATGACACATGGTCTTTAAAAAAACAAGAAAAGAGAGGCTTCTAACCATCCAATATGCAATTTTGTTTATTCAATCAGTGGTGAAAAAAACATTCAATGCAGCTTTAGTCTTACTTGAGCATAAAAAGAAGGTCTGGGTTCCTCTCCAGGAGGTTGGGGTAGAGTTGCTGGGTAGTCTCAATGGCCTCGCCCATTCTACCTGACAACACCAACTTCTGGATTTCTGCAAACCGACATGTTTATTTATTAATCTGGAAATTGCATACCCAGTATTTAATGAAATTTAACATTAAGCATTTTACTTCATAATGTAAATAACAGTAATAATAACAATAACAACACACAAATATTTCTTTCAGTGTCAAAAATAATGTTGAGAAAGCTCCTGGTTCCCATTTTAACCTGGTAAATTGATTATTTACAAACATGTCAACACAGGAGGACTCACTCTGTCGGTTTTTGATGGAGGCCAGCTCCTCATGCACAGCCTGGTCTGTGGATTTGGCAAAGGCTTCAGCTGTGGCACAATAGCTGTGATGCACCAGGTAGGAAGCCACCATCCTGATGAGATAAGAAACACCAAAACACAATCAGAGATTAGACACAGCAGCAGGAGAAATCATACAGACCATTATACTTAGTAGATAATCAGCTCAACCAATAGTACACCATCTGTCATGAAACATACTGACCACGAACATGGTTGATTTAAAGTGCTTTTCTTGACTGAGAAGTTTAAATTTTTTCGCAGAAACATCAGATCTGTTATATACTATATGTAGCTAGGTAGCCACTGTATCTGGTCAGCCTAATTAAACTGTTCTGGTATTAAAATATGTTTATCGAACACTGACCTAGGCACTGTAGTTTGATAAAAATTCAACTTCTTACACAACAAGCGCAGACTTAAACTAAAACCTGGTCCTTAATGTACATGTACAATGTTGTTTGCTTCCATTCACATGATTTGTTTGTGACAATACCGGCAAAATGTGGTCACAGAAACACCTACTACCTGAAGTGCCAAAGAGGCGGTTATGAGTATTTTGTCAGGTGTTAATGTGAGATGTCAGATTCTGTCAATGCGACAGCATCACAACTGTACAAGATACAGTCATGAAACTTGAGAGGTGTGTAGTTGAGATCAAAATAAAGGCCGGGTTAAACAATGCATGTTGTGAGCAAGGGCTCTGGAAGAAGTGGGGTATGATAGTCATAGTCATAGCACCACCTACCGGCAACAGGAAATTACAGAGCATGCTTAAAAATTGCTCCTAGCAGGTTAATCAGATCCATCTCATATGTGGTCAACAAAGTCTTGACGATGCTAACTAGTTAAACCTGTGACTTTTCTTCAAACTCTGCTGCCATGGTGACACACTATGGAGAGTTTATGTAATAATATTGTTTGCCTTTGTTTTCAATCCAGATTTTTTCTTGTTTGTGGCTAAACTGGTGGCAAGTTTCCATATTCAACGTCTGACTGCTCTTTAGTGTTCCCAAAACAGAGTCATAAACTTTGTGAGTAATATTAATACAACTACAAATGATGACCAAAACTACAAAAATAAGACAAGTTGTGATAAACTGGAATTATCCTTTTAGTGTGTGTGTGTTAAATATGTGTGAAGGTGTGTTTGACTTTTTGATTGGCAGATGAGATGGGAAGCTTCTTGACTGCTTATTATTTACACACTGTATGATCAGAGGCCTCCGCTCTTCCCAACTTGTAATCATGTTACTGTCGCTCTACAAAGGCATCAACTCTTCCTATCCACCAATCAGACATGAGCTTAAAAACTTCCTGTTTTAAATCCCAAGCCGTGAGGCAACTTTCCTGAATAAAGGCAATGGCTCCCACCACTCCACCCTCCCTCAACCCCCAATCCCCATCAAATGGAGATTAAATCCATTCAGGACAAGTAATCATAGCAACAGAGAGCTAATCCCATCAGAGCATGGCATGAAGAGAAACCGAGTCCCATAGCTTCTACTTCTGGATCACAGCTCCTGCTCTCTGATGGGGAAGTGGTCCATCTGGGCCTTGATCCTCATCATGTCAGCAGCAAACAACAAAAGTAGAACGAGCGGAAAAATGGATGGTCTACATGAAGTCAATAAACGAGACCGAGTTAGCAGTAAACAGAGTAAGTACATTATGTCACAATATGAGGAAATCACTGTGGTTATACTGAATGGCAAAAAGACGACAGAGTGGCAATGTTAACATTCAGCTTAAATACCACGAAAACACAAAAAAAACACATCTAAAATGGGAAAGAGCTATTGTGTGATTGACTCTACATACAACAAGAAATCAGAGTGACTTTTTAAAAACTGACAAAAGCAAAAGAAATTGCTGCAATTCACAGAAATTGCTGCAATTCACAGAAACAACTGGGACCCAGGCACTGAAACATGGATTTGCAGTTGCCGTTTTGTGTCAGTTTTTTGTATTTTTGGGTAAATTATCATCATCAAATCTTTTATTGTGATATTTAAAAAAAAAAAAAAGAAAAAAAAATTATAACTTGTAAAAATGTATTTTATTAAAAAATAAATCTGATATGTATAGCATTTTTCACTTTCTTTCTTTATTAAAATAAAATAAAAGTAGCCAGCCATGACCTAAGCATGTGCAAAAAATGAGCATGAATTGTCTGGCATTGAATGTTTGAATTATTATGTACAATTCTAAAAACCAAAACCAAAAGAACAGTCAGTAGCAGTCTTCTGATACAATAAAAACATTTAAATGTTAGATAATGTAATAGTGCAGTAGCTATTGTCATATTTGGTACGATACTGAGAACTGTCTGCATTGCGATATTCCATGCAACATTGTTGCATGTCTCTCCAAAAATGCAATGAAACATAAATATCTGTACAAATCTGTCCACATACAACCAGAATATCCTTTGGTGTCCATTGTTCCTTTAATTTTGCCAACAAATCTCAAACAAAGCTTTAAAGTAATGTTTTGATGAACTGTCCTTAATTTAAAGCTGCTACAAGGAACTTTGATGTTTTGTTGATTTCTAGAGGCCCCTATGGACAAAAGCGGTAGTATTTCCCCCTTAATGTTACAAAGTATAACTTCAAAATTAAAATGATCTAAATAAAAATATATGCATGCTTCTTTTTAACCTGCTAATATGCTACTCACTGTAACTCTGCCTAAAACAATGTAAACACAGGCTCCTGTCGGTGGCAGGCATTAAGAACAGCTATACAGAAATAGCCAGTCTTCTTGCTGATGGTCTTGTTAACTTGCATAGATCATGTAGAGGCATCAGTATGAGAATGCCACCTGCTAGCCGTGCGATAGATAAGAACACCTATAACCATGCTGACTGCAAACATCAAAGGTGGCAATAAGCTTCGCAATGCTTCCAAGACATAGAAACTTCATGTCTTGGAAGCACTGTCATCAAAAGGCTAAGACTGAAACTACATCAAAATGAGTTGCCAAAATCATTTGTATTCTCATCCAAACATGATTATTTCACAGTGAACTTACTTCTGGATCATGGACTGCCACTCGCCCTCGCGTTCTCCGATGGGGAAGCGGTCAATCTGGGCCTGAATCTTTGTCCTCCACTCACGCATGTAGTCCTCAATGTCAAACACGAAGGGGTGCTGGCCAAAGTTTGCGTCCACCACCTCCCCTGGGGTCTGAAGGCCCACGGTCGGGTACAAGTTAGGCTGCACAGGAGAGAGATTAGAGAGTACAGAATTAGGATGATCGAGGAAAGGGAGTTTGGGAATGTAATCTGGACAATAAATCAAAACAGGAAACAATGAGAGGCAAAACAGGAAAACAGAAAATCTCAGGAAATAAGCTTTTGTCCACAATTATCTCTTAAAACTTGAATTTACTAGCTGGCAAAAGACAACACAATTAAATTGCAATAACAGGGTAACAGGGTTCAAACTACTGTGACATTAAAGAGGCAATAAGTAAGAATTATATTGCACGGATTGACCATAATACATTGATCAAGCTGATCAATGTAGTGGTTTGTTCTCAAGAACCAATGATGCAGCAATTATATTGCCAAGTGCTGAGATTTCTGACTCTCTGCTTTCTGACCTGCACTGTCTTGGCACTCAGCTTCCTTATCTATGGCCAGGTGTATGTGGGACTGAGTCAAGAAAAACTAATGTGTGTTCATGGTAATAAAAGAACATGTCATTCAGTGAAATAGTGTGGGTCATTCATGTGTTTATAATAGTTTTTGGACAATGATGGAGCTCTACTGCACAGAGGCTTGGCTTTGTTCAGACTGCAAAAATACTCCTTTTTCAGGGCAGCCATATTGATATGAAAAAGTAGAGTGGACACAGGTGTCACCAATGGCACTATAGCCGCATTTACACTGGACAAAAACCCCACTAACACCTGCTAACATGAACATGCCATTTTCTCCCTTTTTCGGCAGAGGCAATGAAGGCTTGTCATCTCTTTTGCTCTGCACTTCTGTCACTCTGGATTTGACATGATCATTTTGCCTGTGTGACACTTAAAAGACACTTTGAAATCCGATTTGAGGAGCCGAATCTGTATAAATGAGATTAGAAACCACATTCCAAACCACCTCCAAATGTGTCTTGGATCTGATTAGCAAAATTCCAGCATTTGCCACCCAGACTTCCAGTATGCCATAAAATGGATTTGGGCTGTCTGAACCCTAAAACCTGTGAAACTTGAAATTATTGCTCTCATAGAACCCTCAAGCTTCCATTTTGAAAGAATATTAGTTTTACTATGTTGACACTTTTGTTAATCATGTGTTGTCTCATGCATGGCAGTTGTTTTGTATGTATGAAAATAATCAAGTGTGTTAAAGTATAGTATGGTTATTTTAAATTTTGTTGATTGTTGATTTTTGAGATTATTACTGTATCATGATATATACCTTTACCATGATCTAAAATTCTGGCCATGCCCTCCAGCCCTAGTTCAGAGGATACATTTAATGTTGGTTTTTGGCTTTTCATTGAATTCGAAAATACGAAAAGTATAGAATACTGCAGTTTTATCCTTTTAAAAGATTACAGGCACCGTCTGATAAATTCCAAAACAAAGCTCAGCTAAACAGGCTCTTGGTTATAACACCACAACAGAATTAAGACCTGGCGCCACCAACTTCAAAATGCTCAAATCTGCCGTGAGACAAAAAATAGGAACAGTCTACTCCCAAACATCACTGGAAACCCAACTGTTTTTAGAAGTTTTACTGAAAATGTTTAGCTAATTTCATGTTGTTTTATAATTAAATGATTTGCTTCCTTCCATTAACAGGACTAGTAAAAATGTACTGACACACATGCAGACAGCAACATACTGGACAAGAAAACCATAACAGCAGGGATGTAAAGTGCTTAAGTGTTCTGTGTTTCAGTACAAGTTGTTGTCATGTTGCATGCCAATGCCCAGAGGTTAAGCACATGTCAATTCCTTGTTCCTAGGAACAGCCATTCTGCTTTCAAGTCCCTGATGACATCTGTGATGACAGGATGAGGAGATAAACAGATATATGAGGTGAGGAAGCTCATATGGGTGCACTGTTGCACCATTCTACCAATCTAATCACAGCCTTGATTTGATCAGAGGCGTTCACCGCAATGAGTGTGCATGTGAGAGAGATTTCTCTTAGATTGGTACACGTGTCCTCCGAGTATCACTAAAAGTTTAAAATCTGAAGCTTCACAATGTAGTGATTGTATGATGTAGCAGCGTTAGATTAGAGTTAGGATTAGTCTTAGAGTAGAGGTAAGACGAGTCTGATGATATTTCAGGGTAAAGGAACTAGCTTAAATTAGAGTTAGGAGTAAGTTAATGGTTAGAGGATAAATGTAGTCGATTAACGTCCCCATAAGAACAGTAGTACAAAAGGTGTGTGTGTCTCTTAGAGTTGTCTTTGTCATGGTCCAATAACCACAAAGGTCAGCTGCGCCGAGGTGACGCACTTCACTGCACAACTCTGGAGGAACATGAATGCCTGGCTCTCAGCCAAGTCTGTTTTGCTGCTCAATGGATTATTGTTGTGGCTAAGACTCTTATTTTCCTCTCCCACGAAAACAGACGGACCCGATTTCATTTGCTACTGAGCAAGAGGGGAGAAAAAAACTTTAAAAACAAGTGTGCCCCTCACATCTCGATACGGTTAATACATGCATGAATCCCTTTTAGAATTAATGTCCATTTGTGTGGGGAGTCGCTCACATAGTGAAGCATGGGAGCCAACGGAGAGAGACTTGCCTGACAAAAGCCACAACAGTGTAAAGCAAAACAAGTGATGTCCTGTTCCAACACAAACAATAGATAAAGTTTTATTAAACTGGTATTCAAACTTCCAATAATTAATTTTTTGTCCACTTTGGAGCAGCAGAAACAAGCAATAATTATGACACAGACATTATCACCTTATAATTTGTTAACAGTTGCCTGATGACACATCCAGCAACAAGAGCAGGAATCATGGTGACCTGATGAGGTTCAATATTCACTCTCTTATTAGCTGTTTTCTACCTTCATCAAGTCCTCAAATAATATCTTTGGCTACAAAATGTTTCACTTTCTTCAAAAGCTAAAGGCGAACTTAATCTGACCTTTTAGTTTTGGTAACTAATACAGTAGATTTTGCAAAAGACAAGATAACAGACTTGGGATTATTTGTAGTTGCAGATATTAAAAACCAGATTGCTGACACCTTTCCCCTTTCTTCTAGTAATTAAATTACACTAAAAAACATAAGAAAATTGTGAACAGGCACAGAAGGACACACCAGGTTGCTCTGTGTATTGTATTTTAAGTTCCCATAATAGGCTTGCAGGGTTCTTTTTGGTTACATGTTTCCTGTAAAGCAGGAAAACAGGGAGGGACTTGTTGCAAACACTGATTGGTGTTTAAATTAGCCAGTAGTGCTATGCGCCCTGCCCACCCCCCATGCAACTAATGCAGTCTATGGCTGTAACGTCAGGAGGTAGAGCGGTCCTATTAGCTGAATCTTCCTGGTCTGAGAGCCCACAGCGAACACAGCTGGGCCAGGATAGCCTCCGAGACCAACAAAGGCCAGTTTGATGACAGGGAGTAGGCTACAGTACTGAAGTGGTTTTCTTGCTGTGTTTGGCTCCCAGCACTCCAGGGGTGAGTAAGGGCTAACCAAGTGTTTGTCCTGGTGACCAGTTGTGTTCACTAGGAGGCTGCTGAGCCCAGTTTTGTTGCCCACTAAGGGTAACCAACAGTTATGGTTAGCTACTTTAAAGCCATCTGTCCATCAGGAAAGCTCTGTAATTAAATAACAAAAGCAGCCAGAGGACATCAAAGTTTCAGTTTCAACCAAATCAATGAATAAAGTTATAAAGATTTGCTTTTGAACAGTGAGGCCTGTTCACCAGAGACACCGCATTCTGCTCTGGTAAACGGACATATTATCCTTCTATGCTCTGCTCCGTCATGAGGGAGAAAGCGTTTCCTTGGATGCAAATTCAATTTTGAATCATTTTCTAGAGAAAGTCAAACTCTGAAATACCAATAAAACACCAGAGAATATCTACAAAAAAACTTTTTTGAGATTGTTGGGCCAGGTGACATATATATGACATATAGCACAACACATGCAATTAAAAAACAACAATTCTGATTTACATAGATTCCCTGGTTTTCTAAACCTAAAAAAAAAGCCCCAGTCCCATGTTTTGTTGACATAACAAATGCATCAACTGGTGAGAATAATAACTCCATAGCATTCCAAAAATTGTATATAAAAGAATATACTGCGTCAGGCCTGTGACAGCTATGAGTTAAAAACCACACAAATCTTAGACTTCAATATGCAAGAGAAAGTGAAGTAAAAAGAAAATATGGATAAACTCAAGTAAAAACCTGTTTGAGTGGTTATAGCCAAAGAAACCAAATGAAAATGACCCCAATAGAAGTGATACATATAGAAAAGTGCTTTAGGTTCAACCACGTCTTAGTAAAGCAGACAGAATGCAGACTGTACAACTAACTCATTGCATGCTGAATATACACCTCAAATTATGTGATTCAACCTATTAAAATCTTTTACGATGTCTCTGTTTCGGGTATGAAAATGTGTCCGAACTTGTTTCTCTCACACGCTGCATTTTCGCCACCCATAGAACTTCCAACTCCCTGATCATCAACATCTGAAGCTCACAGGTTTTTCAGCCTCTGATCCATTTTACACAGCGTAAATATTCAGACTACAGTGGACAGTCTGAATGAAACATTTCATTCCTATAAATAGCCTTGTGTCCTACAGTTCTGATTAATCATGGAAACTAAAACATTGCTTTACAACACAGAAGTGAACAAAACATGGGTACTTACTGGTAGGTCTGTGAAGGCAATACCTGCAGAGGAAGAAGACAGAAAGTGTCAGCATAAAGGAGAAGAGTGCTGTCTATTTTTAAACATACAGGCCACAGTCAGTATGTTTACAAGTACTGAGATAATCTGGTTACTATCATCTTTCTGTAGGTACCTGATTTCTTAAATGTCCAGGGATTAAGATTTTGGGGGTCTAGTATGTTTTCATTATTGTATAATCACCTGAAAATAAGAATTTAAGTGTTTTTCGTTACCTTAGAATGAGTTGTTTATATTTACAGAGGAAGCGGGGTCTCCTCAATGGAGGTTGCAATGTTGAACCACCATTCGGTAACATTGATTATTTTCACTGTCAATTAATCTGTGCATTATCTTCTTGATTAATCAGTTAGCTGTTGTCTCAAAAGGTCTCAAAACAAAAACAACACAAAAAAAACCTGATCCAGTAAGGCTGGGTATTTGACATCATAAACCTAAGTAACCAATCCTGCTAACTGAGGGGGTGCTATGCATATCATTAGCAGTGATGCCCAGCCCACAGGAGAAGCCTGATGTAGCTTGTTACCATGATTAGATAGCAAATCAGAAGAGAAGCCAGATGGAGCTACTTCAGGGTAGGGGGGTGGGGGTGTGTGGAGAGGACAGAGACAATTTGCACATTCATGAATCATTCCATATTAAATGAAGATAAGGTGTGGAGCAACATGTAAGCCATTTTAACTTATTTTGCAAATAAAAAAAATAAATAAAACATCAGATATAATTTATTACTTCTTGCAGAGCATTTTGTATTGTTTAAAACATGACTGTAGGTGGACTTTAATATTCAACAACTAATCCATTAATCGTTCCGCAGCAGCCCAGAATGGACAAACCAAACTGTAGCTCTAGGGAGGGCCTTCTGCATTTTTCACACTAATAACGGTCACCACAGATTTTCCTACAAAAGGAGTGAGAGGTGAGTTGGTTACAATCTGCAAGCTCACTGCTAGATACCACTAAATCCAATACACTAGTCCTTTAAAAGCCATGTAAATGAGAAATACAGTTTCCTTAATATGGACAACCTTGTTCACATGACTTGGAAAATCCTGATATCTTAGGCTGAAAAGTTACCCACATAACATATCACTGTAGCAGAAGGTACTGGGTAAAAGAAGAAAAAGAAAAGATTGCAACTCTAAGCTGTGTGCCCTTGCATTCAAAATAATTAAATCTAGACTACAATACATATAAATCAGTTTCTGATGTTTCTGCTACATCTGAACAACAAGTAAATATGTTTTTTCTCACTGCAACTTCAGCTGAAGTCAGTGATGACCACTGCTCCATGTAAATGTAGGTTAGCCAGCAGCCAGGTTACTGCAGTTCATGAAACCAATTCTCTGGTTTCCTCTACCAAATTAATTTCTCCAGACAATCTAGTTCCTTGGGAGCATTTTTTGTCTGGAATTTATGCTTTGTTGCCATTAGTGGGGCATCTTTTTAGGCACCCTGAGAAGCACTGCATATTTAAAGTCGAAATGGAATCACACTTAGCCATCCCTTTTTGCATTCAAAAATTATGTCTACATGCTATATAGGTCTTTGGACAAATGTTTCTTTTTGTTTCAGCTGTCTGCAGTGAAGTGTCAGTGTTAGATTGACAGCTGGCCTGCAGGCCAAGTGTCGGCAGGGAGAAAAAGAAAAAGTACCCAAACTTAAACTGCAGCAACACGTCATGGGCAGACCACGAGTTTTTAGTGGCACTGAAGAGAGAGGACCACAATGCATCTAAACAAAACAAAGTGACACTTGCAGGCAAGTTCACATGTGTTCAATGTGCTGCTGCTGAGCAGCTAACAAGCTGACTTGCCTGCAAACTGATGTCAGGAAAGCACTTTTCTCTGGTGAATGTTTGTTTGATTGCTTGTCCAACAAGCTATGGTGCAGGATGAGACGTCTGCTCATGTTTGTTGTTCATGTTAGATAAGAAAGAGACCTTAGCTGAAAACTAATGAGGGCTGTTGTTCAGAGTCGGTGGCTCTTGTGTTGTGTAGCAGGCTGCTGTCTGGCTCAGAAGACTGTCTGCTTGGTCTACGACAGAGAGTGCTTTTTTTAAATTATGCTAACGTATGCTTCCTCGTGTCCTCTCTCCTCCGTGACCCGGAAATCATTCCCCCTCTGCCATCATGGAGGATCATCCAATCTCTCAAATGAGCCTCGAGGATATAAGGAGTGAGGAGGGAGAGGCTTCTGGAGGAGCGTCGAGTGAGAAAACACAGTAGTTTCCTGCATGGAAGTCTCTTATCAAGTGGCGTGACATATAAATGCCGCACTTCCAAATGTGGCACTATTGACTCTCATTTTTATTGACACTGATTTTTCTCACAGCACTTACTTTGTAGTTGCATCTATCAGCTTCTACAGATAACATAAACACAATACACTTGCATGTTGAGATGCATTATAATGCACCATCAACTTGTTTATAATTTTTACTTAAAAACTACAAAAATACATACAATGATTTAATTGCAAAGTGCTGTCCCTTCACACAAAGCAGCAGTTTGTTTTGTTTACTTTTTATTTTACATTACAATCAACACACACATTCTTATGCAGATATGCGAGTATTACTGTGCAGCTAACAACACCTATCTAAGATACTGCAAGGTTTTGAAACTGTTCTAAAATAAGAGGTTCTGTGGACATTTGTACCAGTCAGCTTACCAGGTAATAAAGCTGTGCAGCATTTCATAAGTCACTGACGTTTCTTAAAACCAATATGAGGAGCTCTCATTTGGCAGTTTCAGCTCCTCAGTCATTGCATCTCTTCCCCGAATCTCCCTCACATCCCCC
The DNA here is from genome assembly GCA_034769285.1 of Lutjanus argentimaculatus. NCBI lineage: Eukaryota > Metazoa > Chordata > Actinopteri > Lutjaniformes > Lutjanidae > Lutjanus > Lutjanus argentimaculatus. The sequence goes on along the minus strand of JAWZSL010000011.1, from coordinate 12,375,362 downwards.
CAGCTGAGATACGAGGAAGAGATGCGAGGAGACATGTTTGCATGAAAAAGCAACCAGAATATTGATGTCACTGCTTTATGCATGACTGATGTACGGAAACAAGTTCTGTGGACTGAGTCCTAATGGGTTTCCAGCAAATTACTGCCATAATAGGAGGTGACGTCATGAACAAAAAATATATAAAATACAATTTTTTCAAAGGAGAACCTAGGACAAGTTATTTACAGACAAAAATATATGCTGTAGCAGACAAAAATGATTCAATTTCAGTTAAACAATTTCAATACATTATTTCATAGAAATGATTGCAACAGTTAGTTCCAAATTACCCAATTTCTTATCAACTTATTTAATTTCTGCTGACCTCTGATGCACCTGTCACCTGTCAGTTTTTTAGTACAAAATACTAAATACCAACACATTATCACTGTTTACTGACAACACTTTTCCACAGGCCCCTACAATATAATATAGGCATTGTAATTTACTGGTTTTGTTCTCTGAGATCCTTACCTAGGCTGTGGCCATTCTTTGTGTAGAAGCAGGTGTTGTTGATGAGGTTAACGCAGCAGCCAATCACGTCGCCTGTTGTAAACGTGGGTCCATAGGGTTGCCCGGTGCCAGACGAGCAGAAGGAGTGGCCGTCATCTCCATGGTAACCGTATGAGTGTTTGTCCCAACCTGAGGATGTTAAGTGTCAGAATAAGAGCGCTGTGCGGGCAGTGAAAAGGTGTAATAACACAACAGATGGTTTATTCTTAAGAACTTTCCCCAGGGACCAGGAACCTTTGGACAGACTCAGTGCGTTTTCACCACAGGGACCAGGCTCTAAATTAAGTTCCATGAATGTTATTTTACCCCCTAAACAGTCCAGCTCAGGGGAAGTACAAGAACTTTGTGGGTGGGGCTTTCAGTGCTGAACATTTCTGACTGGTTCAGTGCTCACACCATTTTATTTCAGTCACCATTTTAAGAAAATCTGCAGCCACAAAGCTGTTTGTTTTTTGTTCACTGTGTTTCAATACATGATATGTGTTAAAATTTGTTCTAAAAAAATCAGTGAGACAAAACCATCCAGTTTTGTTCTACGTTTGTAAAACAGCAGTTGCTTTTTCCTACGTCAGCAGACTGATCTAACTAATCTTTGCACGCCTTTAGACCGTGGTGGAAGGGCACAAAACAATGTGCTGAAAGAACCTTGAAAAGTAGTTCCTGGAACTAAGAGCTCCAGGTACTTTGGGTGAAAATGTGGCTTTAGACTACATTTAAAACAAAACACACACTAATTAAAATGCAGTGAAAACGCACTGAGCCAAAGGCAAAACAGCAACATGGACCACTGGATGCAGCAGTGAAGAGAAAACGCCACAGTCTATCAAGCTTACCCCTTGCAAACATGTCATGCAGTTTCTGCACATGTAAGCAAACACACCTTTCTGCCTTCTGCACACAAATGGTAGATAATAAAATGTTTTCTGTTTCTACTGCTAACATACTGGAAATGATGACGCAGAAGAGCAAAACCTACTCAGCACTATTCAGGAATAGTTTTTTCTATCTAGTGTTTTCAATACTCCAATACTCCTTGCGTATGTGGGCCAATTACACAACCAAAGATTAAAAACAAACACTAAACTCCCAGGGAGGACTTTAGTGTGTATTAGGACCAGGCATAAGGGAACAAAAAAAATGTTTTTTTTTAATTTTTTTTATTTTGAGATAAAGTCAGAATGTTGAGAATTAGGTTGAAATGCCAATTCCAGAGTAAAATCAAACTAGTGTTTCAGCTTTATTCTCAAAATGCGCAAAAAAAAAAAAAAAAGAAAACACCTCCTCCACTAATACTGAAAGTTTGACTTTATTCTCGCAAAAATGCAAACTAACACTGTCAAAAATAATGACTGGACTAGAGAAAGACATCAACCAAAATGTCTTGTGATTGTGATATAGTTTCACTCCAACACATGTAATCCAAGTCTGCGATTCCTGTTTTAACTATATTTTGGAGAAAAATGTGAAACCTGAGTCAGAAAAATCAGGCTTTGGTTTATAAAACTAGGAAACGTAGCCGGGACAAAAATAGAACTGCTCTGTCATTATTTGAAAGCTTCAATAAATACTGGTGTGTTTTGGTAATAGAAACCTGCAACAAGAAGCGGCCGCTCATGAGGGCTCAGAAGCAGATACCTGCAGGGGTTCAATGCCTTGCTCAAAGACACTTCCAGCGTAGCAGGACGCTGACTGACTGCATGATGGGATTTGAAACTAGCCTTTTAAAATCACTGGCACAACTTGTTGTTTCACTGTAAATGCAGAAGGACACGACTCATTCAGTTTTTCCAGAGAGCTGGCGATGCTCCCTGAACTTGGAAGATTTTTAGCATTTTGATCTTAATTTCCATTTTTGGCTATTGATTCAAACGCCTATAGTCTACAGGCCATTTTTGTTTGTCTCATGCTGACTGAAGGTCAGGTTTGTTTTATTAGTTTGCAAAACACTGCAGGAGTTTCAGAGGAGAACAGAGTTGCACAATCTCCCAAACAATGTAAGTGAATGGTGACCAGTTTTCAAACAGAAAAAAACAACTGGAAAAAACAACAAAATAAAATGCCTCCGTACTGCTTGTCTGGCATAATCCAAGTCTCTTAAGCCCCAGGCTAAAAACATGATGTAAATAACATTTTTTTGAGTCAAGTTGGCATGTCGAGGCTTTTGGAGACTTGGCTTATACTAGACGAGCAGTATAGAGGCAGCTGTTTTCCTGTGAAACCCCAGCAGTGTTTTATGGAATAAAAAACTAAACTCAATCTTCAATTGGCATGAGGGTGAGTATTTCATTTTTGGGTGAGCTATACCTTTAACCTGAGTAAATATTACTTGTAAGCATAAAATGGAACAATAAAATATTTTTTCACTGTTGACCTACCTCAGTACTTAGAAGCTTGAGAACACTAGGTATGTAAAAGTAATTTCATGTGTTTGCGCTGGGAGTATTTATTCAAGCTTTATTTCTTGGGGAGAGGGAAGGAAGAAGCAGTCTCTGCTGCAGCATGGAAGGCCTCAGGGCTGTTTTAACGTTAGAAACCAAATGGCAGGATCCTGTGAGTTACTGCTGAGCTGGAGAGGTAGTCCTGCCATCAACACATTCATCACTGGAGGAGAGCACTCAACTCTGAAGCAGTTTGGCATCAGTTCCTCGCAATTAGTGAATTTCATTAGCATCTATTCATCAGCTGGAACTCTGCAGTTTGCCTGGGCCTCCTGTTATCTTTGCACGAAGAGACCGGAGCTCCTGGGTGGGTCCAGTTCTCAGATGTGTGAAGGGGTGTCAAGGCTCCTGTTTGGCCTGATAACCTCTGTTGAGTGCAGGGCGCCACATCTACCAACATGTCATGGCACAGAGAACAAGCAGCAAGGTGGCAAGTGGTTGATACCAGTTTTGAAACTCTGACAGTCTCTGTTATACATTGTACATTCTCTTTCCTAATGTGACAGAGGATTTTCTTTATAATTTTTTCTTTGACCACATCTGCTGAATGAAAGCATTAAAATCTGTGTCATGATTAAAATAACTAAAGCCTAACTGATACTGGATTTTTGAGGTCAATAATTGTATTAATATTGCAGAGTTAAAAGATACTGGCAAATATATTACAGAGCCAGACTAGCTGTTTCCCTTGTAGGACTCTGCAGACAGAACTAGTTAGGTAACTCGTTTCACCACCAGGGAACTACAAAAGCGAAGAGTCTAGCAAACAAATACAATTCCCAGAATGTAAACATTTCCTTCAACACACATTTCTTTGGTTATGAAAGAATCGTGAAAGGATATGTACTTACAGAACATGTGACAGCTGAAAAATAAGTTATCACTCTCAGGAGGACAAAAGTGTAATGTTTTGATCACACTGCTTCTAAAGGAGCGCAAACATATCACTGCTCTTTCTGTACTTTAAATTCTTGCTACTTATCAACCAACATTTAGACTGATATTGAGATAACTGTGCTAAGTCAACATAAGCACTAGGAATGTAACAATATGTCATATATTGCAATGAAATACAGTACTGGACTGTGACAATATGTACTTTAATATTAAATGGTTAATTATTTTATTGTATTATTTTTATCTTATTTTATAAAAGGACTGCTACTGGTTGCTGCATTGTTTTTGTTTTGCAACTGTGCATTCATAATTCAATCATTCACTGCCAGACTATGCATGCCAGTTTTTTTATACATGCCACTTCTATTTTATTTAATTAAAGAAGGAAAGCAGAAGCACTTTAGGTTAAAATAAAAAATAAAAAATGCTGTACACATCAGAATTACTATTTAATAAAGGACATTTTTTCAGGTTGTCATTTTTCTTTGTTTTTTGATGTTGCGATAAATATCATTTTTCAATCAAACACTATTATTGTACTGTAAGTTTTTGGTATTGTTACATCCCTAATAAGCAGAGAATATCTGCACATATATCACATCATTTGACATGCATCAATTCAAAGCCACAAACATATCAATTTTGATGAATGGCACACCAGTGCTAGCACACAGCTTTATCATAACCCACTGATGTGTTGCCTTTAATAATCTATGCAATCGGATATTAGAGCTGTTTCTGACAAAATATCAATAACAGGCTGCCAACAGCCAGATGTCACTGAAGTGTTTGTGTTTTGATATGCTGAGCCTTTGCTGAGGGAACAGCTCAAAACACACTCAGACACTCCACTGATATTGTGCAGGGTTGCATTAAATCTCCACCTTCAATATTCTGTCTCAGCAGGAAAATGTGAGCTGCCTATAAAGCTCAAAAATATTCCTACAATGTACTCCAACATACAAAATAGCTAGTCTGCCATCTCAATTTTACTTACTGTAGCTCTTTCCCTCTGTCCAATTCTCAAGAGTTTTCTCTCAGGTAAATATATCAGGAAAGTCACTTTTAAACAGCCTGTTGATCAGGCATTTGCCTGCATCAGATATTTACTATTCACACATTTTCTGAATCTACGAAAAGGGTTTTGTTTTTATATTGTCCCTCAAGACTTTTGGAGGGAACACCTTCATGAATGGAGCCACAACATTAATTTCCCTGGCCTATCCATGCTGAACACATGAAGAAATCCTGTACATAAGCCGAATAAGAAAACATGCATGCGCACTCAGATAATTGACAGAGAACTCATTGGAATGAATATTCTCTCATACAGTCACACCTACACCCTGTGCATCCAATGCTAATCTCTCCCAGACAATAAGTTCACGGACAAAATTCCACCCACACAAATACAGTTACAAAGACCTCCGGTGTACTATACAGTAGACAGAGACAGTGACACACACAAACAGACAAACTCTTCACACCACACCCAAAGCCAGTGAACACTGAGACGAAACAAACACACAAAGTGTCATCTTACCAGGGAGTCTGTTCATGTTTACACCCTGAGCTGAGAGGCCAATGCCCATGTACCTGTGAAACACACAGTTGAGAGTTTATTTGGACATGTAAAAAAACCAGAGACCGAAGAGCAAATGAGGAGCCACAAATCATGCCTTTCTGACAAACATCTCAATATCTTCCATAATTGTCTATAGCCACACTTAGAGCCTGTAAGGATGTCATATTCAGTGCACATTCAAAAGAAAACATGTTGGATGAATGAAAACAGAGGGACTTCTTACATCCTCATTACTAGTGACGCTAACTAGAGCTGTCACAATACCAGAATTTTAAACTTAAAAAAAGATGCCTGATAGCTCTTTCAATACCACAGCAAAAAGAAAAATAAAGCCCTTGGCACACGAAATAAGATTTTTTTAAGAAGAAGAAGTCACTGGTTTTGTTATTCTGCAAGCCAAATTTCAGGCAGGACAATCGAAACTGACAATCAAAGTAGTCCGACATCTTGGGTCAAGGAGGGTCGATTGGTTGAAAACAACCAGTGAAGTCATGTGACTCGTGGCTGTTACACTGTAAAATGAGGCCCTTTAGATGACTGAAGTCTCAATTTGGGATTACAAATTGCCCTCTAGCCCTGTGAAGATTTTAATCAGGCTTTCACTTCATTAGATTTTACTGTGTTATGCAGTCTCCTGATACGAATTTCTAAAAGCCTCATTTGCTATACAGTGCATGTATTGAATAAACTGGAGACTAATGACTCCATCGTAATGCATAACGAAACGATTGATAATAATTTACAGTTTGGGGTCCTATAGAGTTAACAAAGCATTATTTAAATGAGCATTCATATAGGAGTGTCCTGAGTAACTAAATATGCTCAAGACGTTGCTTGCATTTCAATTAGAAACTGATAACATCACAATATGGCAGCATGCACATAAGAATCTCTGGTATGAAGAAGGACAATAGGGCTGTAATCTCGTTTAGGCTATCACCTTTTCTTTAGATTATTTCTAATCTATCACCAAAAAAAAAGTTAATCAGGGCTTCCTAAAGGAGAAACACTAAATTGCTTTAGTTCTTCCAATTTACCCCAATTAACAGGACCAAATTCATAACAACTATTACACTATCATATACAGTACAGTAGTGTTGTACAGTAAGACGATTTGATTCAAATGCTTATGTACATTTATGTCTTAAACAAGAAGCAGCTACAGTGAGGGTCACAATGCTGCAGGGTTACAGTGCATGTAAATCCAGATTAGACAAGTTGATTGTTTGGGCTTTTCATTGTTACCAAATTAAGCTTTGAGCAACTCTCCACCTTGTGAAAAAAGATCTATCGTCCCACATATGAGCACTTTATTAGTTATGGTAGTTAAATTTCTAGGCCATTCATAGGATTAACACTATTTCAATCCAGTAACTTTTAATAACCTTCCTTGTGGCCCCGTGAGGCTCAAGTCTATCATACACCAGAGGAAAACTGTAGAAAAGTTCTCATTCCATTTTTCATTCATCCCATTTTGTTTTCTTGTGTGTTAAAAACTTGACAACCTCACAGGACTGTTAGTATGGCTGTATATTTGGCTCACTGCTCATTAGTGTAAAGCTCAACTGTTCTATCAGCTGTGTGCTAGTATCAGTATGTTAGTATCCAAACATTGGTATGTTCAAGTTCTCATAAAATCAAAATTGATATTCAGGTGTTTTTAATCACATATGTTTTGCGTTATATGTCACTTATATGCTAGGGGTGACGTATAGCACATCAGGCCCAACAATGACAAATAAGTCATTCTTTAAATGTTCTCAGGTATTTCAGAGTTTGTCTTTTTCTGGAGAACAATAAAAAACTGTTAATGACTCATCCTGCACTAGGGGGAATACACCGAAATTTGCGTCCAATGAAAATCTCTCTCACTTAAAATGCAGTGGAGAGTGGAAGAGGAATACATCCATTCACCGGAGTGGACTGCAGTGTTTCTGGGGGTTGGGCCTCAATGTACAAAAGAACAACTTTGTAAATTTATTCTCCAATTTTTGGTGAAACTGGATCATATTTTAAGGAGAAAATATTTTCTGTTTTCCCCACTGATGCCCGATGATCTCTGACTGCTCAGCTTTATCTCTCAAGTATAGAATTACAGAGCTGATGGACAGATGGGTTTAGCTTACTTGTCGCTGAAGTAGCTACCTGTAACTGTTAGCTGCTGACAGCGGACAACAGAACCAGGCTCCCATTGAACCTATCTGGTCACCAGGACAAACACAGTCTCTGAGACCGACAGGGAATAAAGTACTGAGCTTGTTTATGGAGTTTCCTAATGGAAAGATAGCTATACTTGTTGCTAAAGTGTGTTAGCTAACTGCTAAATGCCCTTAGCTCGGTTAGCTGTGACTCAGCCCTGTGGTGCTAGGAGCCAAGCCCAGAATGAAAACCATCTTGGCCTATTTTCTGTCGTCAAACTGGCCTCTGCTGGTCTCAGAGGCTGTTTTGGTCCGGACATGTTTATTGGGAGCTTTCAGTCTGGGAAGATTCAGCTAATAGTACCTTTTAAAGCACTATACAAATAAAACTACAAATCAAATTATTATTATTAATAGGACCACTCTCCCTCCTGGCATTACATGCATGGACTACTTTAGCTGCATGACAGAAGGGGTGTAACACAAAGCACTACTGGCTACTGTAAATGCCAAACAATGTTCACAAGAAGTCCCTCTCTAACACTTCAGCAATAAGCATGCCTCGAGTTTGAAGCCATAATAAATGAAATTTAGCAAGATAACATCTTAACATTTTAATGTTTAATGGGTCAGAATTGGCACATTAGCAGATTAAGCATGCCAATATGCATACAGTTACCTTACTGACATGCTAACGTTTAAAATTTTAAGTTAATTTTGTCATTTCAACCATAAACAATAAAGCTGAAGGAGTATTAAAAACAAAGGCATATGCGTATTATAAGCTTAGATTACAATTAGTATGCAAACATTTAGTACATACCAAAAGTTTGGATAAATATTTAGCATGTTAGAACAGTAACTGTTACTTGGGCCAGCCAAAACTTTGCGAAAAGTGTTGTAAATCAAGCATTGTCTTTCTGAAATGTTTTGCTTTGTCCTGTGTCCTTACCCATCTCGGCCTTTGCTGATGATCTTCACCTCGAAGTAGTAGACTCCGCAGGCTGCAGGGATGGGGTGGGTAGCCCGTACAGATGCTGCATCTTTTGGGGTTTTTCCGTGACCTGAAGGTGAAGGTAAAACATGGATACAAGAGCAAGAGAGATTTATCATTAAAATGACAAAAAGGGATCACTCTATAATCTTAAAAGGTATGGAAAATGACAGAGAATTTTTCCTGCAGAAACATATGCTAATGACCACCAATTTTGATGTTGTCTTTCATCAGCCACTTTGATCCACTTTAATTCAAAACAAAGTGCAAGACTGTATAGATTTTTGGTATTAGTGACTGCGGAGAGGATTCAACCCAATATTATGACAGCCGCTGTAGGCCAAGATCAAACAATGCATTTAAGAAGCAAAGGGCACATCTCCAGCAGTTTTCAATGCAAGTCCGATCTTTTGAAGGTTGCGTATGTTTTTCAGCTAGTCTTCATTTGTGACAGCTGTAAAGCAGTCAGTGGTCAGAGCTACCTTCTTGCCCTGACTGGCTTAACTTAAGCTGGGCTGCGATTTGAAAATAATGGCACATCACACAATATGTAACATCAAGATTATCGTATCAAAGAAGAGAGCACAATCTCACATGATCTTGCATGATTTCATGGGGAACGTGATCTTGTGCAATGTCACATAGCGGAACAACTGGCTGTAGTAATGCTGATGCTTTGTGGTGAAGAGAAAAAAAAAACCAAAAGGTGGTGGCTAAACGAGTCTGGATGTGAAAATGTTTGGGGAGACAGTCAACACAGCTTGTCTATTCTTCAATAAGAACTGGCAGCGAGATTTTAACTGTTAGTTTTAATATTTGTCAACAGTAGTATGCCAGCTAACATTAGCCAAAAGGGCCAAAATGTTTACCATTGCGTTTACCAACACCTCTCTTTCAGTTCCATACTGACGTCGTCATTCAGATTTTAATTCGTAAATATCAAACAGCCCCGGTGAATTTATGAGTAGTTTGGGTGGTAGAACTGCAATGAGTAATGGATTATAAAATTAATTGCCAACTATTTTGAGTTATTTTTTAAAGAAAAAAAAGTCTATTCTCTGATTTCAGTTTCCTAAATGTTAATATTTTTGGCTTCTTTACTCCTCACTGACAGGAAACTAAACGGTTAACTGTTGACATCCCTAGTTTTGACTCATACCACATAAAACAAGGTGTTAAGGTGAAATATTATGTGAGGCTTGCATAAAAAATTAGAGCTTTTAATGAATATCCTTGACCACAAGATGTGTTTATAAGATTATCACCTTAAAGTCTCTGAATCTGGACCTGCTAGGTTCTGAGCTGTGAAGCAGCTCATCCTGTTTGTTTGTAGAACAACAGGTTTGTAGAAACATTAGCTCAAACAGCTACAGTACTATCTCACAAAATGTGAGTTACATCAGTCTGTTTTTTTTTTTTTTCTGTAAAAAAGCTATGCTTAATTATAAGTTGAAGAAGATGGTTTAAGAAAAAAGAATCCTGGGGAGCAACTCAACAACAAGCAGCTGCACATTTTATTGATTTGATAGTTTACATGTACTGTACACACTGCAACTAATGATTATTTTCATTATTGGTTAATTTGTCAATTATTTAGTTGGTTGATGTATAAAATGTATAAAATTGTATTTTAAAAAAAGTATTTCCCAAAGCCCAAGGTGACATCCTAAAATGTTCTGTTTTGTCCACAACTCAAAGGTATTCAGTTTACTGTCACTGAGGACGAAAGAAACCTGAAATATTCACATTTGAGAAGATAAAAACAGAAAATTTGAATTTTTTTCTTGACCCAAAGCAATTAATCAATTTTCAAAATTGCTGGCAATTAATTTAATAGTCGATTAATAAATGATTAATTGATTAATCATTCTAGCTCTAACTAAGACCCCATCAAAACTGGAAAATTAACTGATGTAGACAGACTAAAATAAAACTTTTCACCTCCATTTTATATTTGTTCTTTTGACAAAATGGTCGACAGATGAATACACCATTCAGGTGAGGAAAACACAAGAAATACAATATCACCCATAGAGCCCATATTTAAAACTAAGGTTGGAACGGTATTATTTCAGTGGCAATTAATCCATTAATTATTTTCTGGCTAAATTATTTGATCTATAAAATTTCAGAAAAGTGACAAATGCAAACTTAGAGTCCAAGGCAATGCTTAAAAAGATAATTATTCCAAAATCCAAAGGCATTCAACTTCCAAAGAACCAGAAATGCAGCAAATCCTCAATTCTGAGAAGCTGGAATCAGCAAATATTTGGCATTTCTGCTTGATGTAAGACTTGAACGAATGATGAAAGACTCAAATGATTAACCACTAATTTGAACTGCTGAAGATCTCACACTATATTCAAACTCAGATCCTTATAGTCATCATGAAGTCAAATGAATACAAACTAGCAGCAGGAATAAGGTCAGACACATTACTGTCATCACTGTTTTATTTAGACTTTGTGTTTTTGAAACCTGGGACTCCCAAATGGTATTGGCATATGTTGTGAAGTCAGAAATGCCCATTATAATCCTTATTCATACTTTCTGCCATACAATTTTCTACTAATTTTAGTGACCTAATTTAGTTGTTCTGAGATATCAGATCACTTGCTTTCCAGGTGTGTTATGGAGAAATGTAAAATTATATCACCATGTTCACCTTGCAGATGAGTGACTCTTCTAAACAAATGTCTCAAAAGGCACAACTGATCTAGTTCTGGGGGATCTACATTTTGTTTATTTTTCTTTATTTATTAATTTGATGATAATATTCTCTATCAATTATTAGGTCCAAAAAATGGAAAAATGCTCATTGCAATTTCCTTCAGCACAACTTGACATATTCATTTATTAGTAATAATAATAATAATATTATTGTTGTTGTTGAATACAAGGAAATCCAGTGAATATTTGCATTTCAGTAGCTGGAAACATTTTTTTAACTGAGGTAAGCAGTTAATGGATTATTATTTTAATTAGGTACAGATGAATCAACCAATAATTTCAGCTATAGTCCCAATGATTGTTTTATTACATTTTTACAGACCTTGAAATCAGAAGTAGGGATGCACGATATGGATTTTTTCTAGCCAATAGTGATAATCAATAATTACCTGCCTCTCATGGCCAACATGGAAAAGATAACCGATAATTTGATATTTTTGTATTTTAAAAATAAATTCATTTAAGCTGTAGTTTATTCACACCTGGAGCTTAGAAAGGCTAAGATGTAGTCCACAAAGATGGATGATTTAATATTCCACTGCTGTAACCGAACCGAATCTAAATAACATCACTATTACAACAAAACCAAAGAACAGTTCTGACTCTTCAAATGTTCATTTATTATTATGTTTAGTTTCTCTAAAAAATAAATAAGGGAAGATCCAGTTAAGAGGGGGATAACAAGGCATTTAATGATTGTTAATTATAGATGCTGACAGAAGGAGGCCAAAACTATCATTGAGAAAATGTAATTGTCTCCATTTTCAGTTTATTCATGACCAGCCAATATGATTCAGAATCAATCCAATGAATGCCAAAACACTGGAATAGTTGACATAACAAAGCCTAGTTAATCATAGATTGCATAGAAATGTTCAGTTTAGCCTGCTGTGGAAATAGTGTTCAAAAAGCATGACTATTTTTAAGTGATTATATACTTTTGCTCGATGGAGAAGTCTCCTGGAAAAGTCTGCAGTGTTTGAAACCTACAGTTACAACAGCTGCATACCTGCTATAAGAGATTCAGGTGAATGTGCTGAACAGAAACAGAACATACTAGTTGTAACAAGGAAAAGTGTGTGCAGAGGGCCAGTCTGGCATAGAAGTAGACCTTGGGGCTCCAATTACTTATATTTTCAATATTTAGGCTATTTATCTGCTGATAATTTTCTCAATTATCAATTAATTGTTTGGTCCATAAATGCCAAAAAACTGATACTCTTTGTTGCTGTTATAGAAAACTAGGAAAACACATTCAATATTTGCATTTTAAGATGGAACCAGTGATTTTTTTTTTTTTTTTTTTTGACTAAGCTGTTAATGGATTATTAAAATAGATGCACATTAATTTGGATATCATTTCAGCTCAAGTCTTTATCAAATTTCAGAGAGGCATTGGCATTTAAACTTAAGATACATTTATTTCTTGTAAAAAAAAAAAAAAAAAGATGGATAATCCTGTTAAGTGGGTTGATAACAAGGCATTTAATGATGAATATTTATAGATTGCAGGCTCAGTCAATCGAAAGAAAATTAGTTGCCCACTATTTTTCAAACAAAAATATCAAAGATTTTCTGGTTCAACACTCTTATATGTAAAGATTTGCTGCTTTTCTTTCTCATTTCTGATAGTTAAGAGTCTTTGGGTTTTAGTTGGACACAAGACGCAATTTGAAAACGTCACTCCAGGTTCTGGGAAATTTTGATGAGCATTTTTCCATTTTTTTTTTTCTGACTTGACATTTTATAAACAGTCAATAGTGAAAATAATCACCAGATTCATCAATTGTGAAAATAATCGTTAGTTGCAACCCTAACAGATAATCAGATGGAGCCAAGATTATCTTTAACAAAATGTAACTTTCTACATTTTCAATTTTTTTTATGTCAATATGATTCAGATTCTATTCAAATAGGGCTGTTACAGTATCAGATTTTCTCTACACAATTATCATGGCCAAAAGAATTCACACTAACAATGTTATCATGATATTTAAAGCAATTTTTTAAAAATATATTTATCAGTGCTGGGCAATATATCAACATTCTATTGATATTGTGATATTAGACTAGATATCAGATTTTGGATATCATTATATCATGATATGACATATGTTTGGTCTTTTCCTGGTTTCAGAGGCTGCATTACAGTAAAGTGATGTAATTTTTTGAACTTACCAGGCTGTTGTACTATTTGCCTTTATCTACTTAGTCATTATATCCACATTACTGATGATTATTTATCAAAAATCTCATTGTGTCAATATTTTGTGAAAGCACCAATAATCATCCCTACAACACTGCTTTAAGGTCAATAAAGGTATTTGGTCAAAAATATTGTGATATTTGATTCTGTCCATATTGCCAGGCCTAACTCTATAAGATCATCCAATATTTACACTATTTGACAATTTACAGTAGATTATTTAAAGGAAAATATGTATATTGAGATATATACTGCATCTCATGGAATAGACTAAAAATATTGAGATATTATTTATAAGCCACATCACCCAGTCCTAAAATAACAATAATGCCATCAGTCACTTTGTTAATTTTGACATGGCATCACACCAGTGTGTTTGTGTGGGGAGGTGCTGAGGAAGGGAGACAAAGCAAAAATGGAAAGAAAAGGAAATTATCTAAGATAGTGTATAAGAGGCACTGGATTGTGTACAAAATATCATCATATGTGTATTATTGACAAGATATCAATGTCATGTTTCTAAGTTGCACAGTTATTAATATCTATATATTGCTACACCCCTGTGTTTAATAAGTACCAAAACACTAGGACATTTGACATTGTGTAGCCTAGTAGTTAATCATAGATGGCCAGAAATTTTCACTTTAGCACTGCTGTGAAAATAGAGTATGCAAAATATGTGACTATTTTAAGTGGTTATCTGCTTTTGCTCCATGTAAGGGTTTCATATAAAAGTTTGTAGTGTTTGAATGCTTAAAGGGATAGTTTGTCTACAAATGAAAATTCAGTCATTATCTACTCACCCTTATGCAGACTGAAGGTCAGGTTCAGTTTTTTAGTCCACAAAACACTACTGGCGTTTCAAAGGAAAACAGTGCTGCAGAATCTCCCAAACAATTGAAGTGAATGGTGACCACTTTCAAACAGGAAAAACCAAACAAACAAAAAAAATAAAATAAAATGCCTCCATACTACTCTCTGTATTCCAAGTCTTCTAAAGCCCTGACATTTGCGTGTGCACTGTTACATCACATACGTCCAGTTCAGACAATGTTCACACACACATTAACATGCCCTAGTTAAGGATCTACATTAAAGAGTTAAGCTAAAAACATGGTGTAAATGACAACTTAAGTCAACTTGGCATATCAGGGATTTAAGATACTTACTAGATACTACAGATAGTATGGAGACATTTTATGTTATGGTTTTTTTTTTGAGGGGGGTGGGGGGGGGGGGGGGGGGTTCTTTCCATTTGAAAAACTGGTCACAATTCACTTAAATTGTTTGGGGATTCTGCAGTGCTGTTTTATGGACTAAATTAACTAAACCTGACCTTCAATCAGCACGAGGGTGAGTGGACAAACAATGAATTTTCACTGTTGGGTGAACTAACCCTTTAAGTTCCACATCGGCCTACCTGTTAGGGGAGATTCAGGTGAATCTATTGAACAGACACAGAACATTCTAGCTGTAACAAGGAAGAGTGTGTATAGAGGGCCGGTCAGACCCAGAATAGTAGAACACACCCAGGAAGCACAGTTACACCTTTTTTTTTTTTACTCTAGCCTTTTCTTGTAGGCCTGCACCAAAAACCCTCTTGATAGCTTTGCTAAGCAACTAGTCAACCTGAATGTCAGATAAGACACTTGATATTAAACCCTCAGCAGTAAAGAACCATCAATACCTTTCCTGTCATCAGTCCACTGGAAGCCTGTCAATTCATCTGAGCAGATCAGGCTAATCATGATATTCGACACTGTGTATTTCCTGTCATTTAATTACCTAATAATGCTAATGTCTAGCACTTGTCCATTTTGCCTAAACGTTATGAATATGTGACTAGAGGTGCTCTGTCTAAGGGTTATTCTACATAATATTTCAAAACATAGCTTGACAGATTGTCTTCATGGTGAGACTTCATGAAGCTGGTTAACAGGGTAGCAGGGAAGCTAACGAGCTAGCAGGTCAATTTTGGCTGTGGATACACCTCGCCAGCTGGTCGGGTTGCAAGATGTCCTCTGCCTTGTTGTTGATGAAGCTACTAGCCTAGCCTACTTTGTTTTTAGCCACAACGGCAGCTGGCTTTGATCCGCTAACCGTCAAGCTAAGCTATCGTTAGCCAACTTGGCGTTAGCATTGGGCAACAAAGTGCTAAACTCGAGCGTGTGTCTGTGTCATACCTTTATAGTGTACACGGAGGTTGTTCTGAGACAGCCCGATATAGCTGAACTTGTCCTTCGGGCTCCAGGAGCGGGGGAGCGGAGTCTCGTTTTCATTAACGGCTGGATAGAGCCGTCGAAGCCGCTGGTTGAGCTCCTTTTCCTGCTCGTTCAGAGCCGAGTCTCCGTGGACAACGACCGACATGAGAAACCCACAGCCCGACGACTGTCCAGACATGGCTACGACACGAGCTTTAGTCAATTGGCTTGTCAGTAACAAGCCAGAGCCACTTGTGTCCGTCAGTGTCAAGTTTTAAAGGGAGGTTTAGCAAAGCTAGCTAGCAGGCTAAGCTAACTGGCTCCGCTGGTCGTTGAGGGGCAGCCAGAGCTGGTTAGCCGAGAAGCTAACCTGGCTAACGCGTTTAGCTTGGCCAGCAACGGCAAAGCGATCGCTGAAATGGCTCAGGTTGACATTAGCTGACACAAAGCCACAAATAGAGACACTATAAGAAGACTGTCGCCCGTGAAGAATCAGAAGAAAGTGGTTAAAAGACAGAGGAGAAGGTCGTTGTTGGGAGCAAAGAAACAACTAACGTTAGGCTAGACGGATCGACAAAGTATAATGAGCTCAGCTAGCCTCGATCTTTTGTTTGTTGTCGGAGCGTTATCCGCCAATCTGATTGGCTGAGAGCAGCCCCACTCACTTCCTATGGGAATGTGAAATAAATACACAGAATGGACAGTGAATGTACAGCAGACAGACGGTGTTGTGTTTAAACAGGCTAAGAACTACCTCATCTGTAGGTTTACAATGTAGACACAGTCAGTGAGTCATCCTCATCATCATCAGTATTCTGTATTCATCACATTATGTTAAAAGTTAAAAAAAAAGGCTAAAATAAACAGATAAGGAATTACTTCTGCTTGAGATATAACAATACCAAGGTATAAATATACCACTATGAAAAGTCTGTGATAGTTTATTAATTTCGATATAAAAAAAAAACAAGAAAAAAATGACATGAATTAACATTAAAATACATCTGATGTGTACAGCATTTTTTGTTCCTATAAAATTTGTTTTTAGGCCTCTGTGCTGGCAACAGCCGTGGCCAGAGGCATTATGTTTTTGGGTTTGCTGATCGTCCCAGTCTTGTGAATGACATATCTGAAGAACACGTGGATGGAATTCCTTCAAACTTGGCATAAACATCCATTTGGACTGGAGGATGACCTAATTAGATTTTGTAGGTTGAAGGTCAAGATCAGTGTGACCTCATATCAATTCCATTCTTGAGATATCCCAGGAAAACCTGGACGGGAATTTCTTAAAATTTGGCACAAATCTCCTCTTCAACTCAAGGATAAAGTGATTAGTTTTTTTTTCATTACTTTTAAATTACTTCAACACCAAATTTGTTCAAACTGTTTAGCCTAAAATAACGTTTTATATTCACAGTTTAGTTTATTAATTATTTGTCCAGCTATTCTTCCTTTGTCTTGCACAAATGCATATTTAATTATTCTCAGATCAGACACATCTAACTTAAAGTAAACTGACATAAACTTATTCTGGGGCTGTGTTTTTATCCATGTAGCAGCCTGGTCACCAGCATCACCACCTACAGTCCAAAAATATTGTTTCAGTAGTAGTAGTGGAACAGGTCAGCTAGCTAACTGGATTTCTGTGTAACTAACAGTAGCAATCGGTCCTACCTGTAACACTGAATATTTCTTTGAATTAGATGTTGAGTTCTCGGATGATGACAGTATTTTCACAACTGAATGCAGAACTGTGACTGTACTGTGCTGTTGTTCCCTTTTCTTATTTTAAGACAAAATAATGATGAAATTTCCACCCAGTGAAGCATACTATGGAAGTGAAGTACAACTGTCAGATTAGCTGGTTTCACTTGAGATCAGAGTGATGTTGTGACTCCCAAGTGTTATATATTGTTTTTATTTTTAAATAAATGTTAAAATTGTAATCCAGCTAATAATCCCATTTGTGCTAAAAGTAACTGTAATCAGATTACATTCTTTTTCTCTGTAATGTAATGGAAATTACCTGTTTTATATCCTGATTATGTAATCTCATTACATGTAATCAGTTACTCCCCAAGCCTGATTTTATGTTTAAGATATCGGTACTGATGAGTACTGTCACAATCAGAATTGTATTGAGACATTTTTTTAAAAAATCGCGATATAGTTACATCCCTAACTTCAACAATTTGTGTGGAATCCCATTTTTTCAATATTCATCGGGAAACAACATGACTTTGTGTTATACGCAACAAACTGAAAGAAGCACATTACATATTTGTGTATAATATCTATCTTACCAACAAGTTCACATCAAAATTTTTGGATGTTGATTTAAAAAAGTGAATTTAAGTTTAATCTCAGTTTGTGGTGTTCAAAGCACAAAAAAAAGCATGGTGGTACAGTTGGTAGGTGTAGTTTGGGAGAAAGAAAGTGGACAAAAAGTAGGAAAAGTAGAAAGAAAGAGACATTGCGGTTGAGTTTTTCAAATGTATTTTTTGGGTTCTCTCAGCGCCACAAGCTGCGTGCTGTCTAGTTCCATTATATTGGAGGGAATACAGACATATCTATGCTAATAATAATACACTGATAAGATCTTTAACTAATGTCAACTAAAGTGCTTTTGTTGCCTCAACCTAACAACAAGTGGGACTCAGGATGCAAAATCCTGATCTCAAAGCTCTTGCTTCATACATCCACCATTCACCTGTGAGGTACAAAAACATAACAGTTCCTGAACATAGACTACTGCAGTTGTATGTCTCTGCCAACCATTCCAGTTGCGTTTTACATCCACTGTCTGTCCAGACTCATTTAATATATGTAGTGAAGGAACTGAATAAAAGTGTATTTTTTGCCAAACTAGAAATATTGCTATACTAATGTGTGATTCCAGTGTATATTTTCCAGTGAGAAAAATGCTTCTTCACTTTCAACTTTTACAGAGGAAGACAGAGGACTGATAGAGAGCTTTGACACATGGTGCAACAACAATCACCTGAAGCTCAATATCAGCAAAAACAATGAGCTGGTGGTGGACTACAAGGCCTCAAATATGGATGTTGTTGCACAGAAGCTTCACAAACATCTTCAACCCAGCTACAGCACAGAGAAGCTACAATCAACACCCAAGATTAGTGTCAGTATCTGACATAATGGGAAATATATTCACAATCTGCCCTTCTGCTCCTGAGTAATGGTGTCGAATAATGGACAGAAAAGTGTTTTTCTAAGGACAATTTGATGTCATCAGTGAAGGTGACATCATCATTTTATCCTGTTAGATATTTGTGTGAAATTGTGTTTGTACTTAGTGTGTGAATTCTATGGAGCCCCAAAGGGGGCATGGGCAAAAGAAAAAACTTCCTGTTTCTTGGTGCACACAGAAAGTCTTTCAGGTAGCTTAAAGGGATAGTTCACCCAAAAATTGGAAATTGAGTCTACTCACCCTCACGCCAGTTTATGGTCGGGTTTAGTTTTTTAGTCCACAAAACACTACTGGAGTTTCACAGGAAAAGAGTGTTGCAGAATTTAACAGTTTAAGTGAATGGTGACCAATAACATTTAAAAAACCCATAAAATGCTTCCATACTGCTCATCTGGTGTAATCCAAGTCTCCTAAAGCCCAGAGATGTGACATAAGTGCTGCAACAGCCAAAAACATGTTTTGCGAGACCACATGACCTTTATGTTTGACTGCCAAAATCTAATCAGTTCATTCTTGAGTCCAAGTGAATGTTTGTCCCAAATTTAAAGAAATTTCTGAGATCTCACGTTCATGGAAATGGACATGCTTGAAAACATAATACCTACCCCCAGTGCAGAGGCATAAAAACATACCCACAAAACATATTCTTGGCAGACATGATTGCTGTATCTCAATTTGTGCACTTCTGTACTTACACTTGATGTTTTGAGTGAAATAGGTGCATTCACATTACAAGCAAAAAGAAGTGCACTGTGAGTACCTGGAAAAGTTGAGTTTGGAAGGCTGGACGCTTCTAACCCTCAATCTTGTCTACGTAGCAGAAGAGGCAGGGCTAACAAACCAGTGAACATAAAAAACAGCCATGGTGACTACAATGGCCATGGAGAACAGAATTATGCAGATATAAGTCATGCATGTATTTTTATCAATAAGTACCACTATACTGTTGTCAGATTGAAGCAAAACCAACACTTTTATTTGGTTAAGTTTGTAAAAATTTGGCAATGCGAATCAAATAGAAATCAACATATTGGTGTGCTTTCAGGAAATTATGGGTATTTTTTAACCTCCTGAGAAACAGAGGGGAAACAAAAGCAAATAAAATTAAAAGGACGTTTATGTTGAATGAAGTGAAATTGAACACAAATAAATGAACAAGCTGGTAGATGTTTTGGTGGGCGATAGTAAACTCCGCCTGGCTTCAGTTCGCCCACGAAGAAGAAGAAGCTGCGATCAGCAATCCTGGTAAAGGCACAACAGCCGTCCTTGATTTGAGACAGCATCCTGTCGAAATTCGCGCACAGCATAAGTTATAGTTATAGTTATAGTTATGGAAGTATCTGTATTGAGACACAGCAAATGTTTCTCTCAAACCATAGCTGGCAAAACAAGTCTGTAGTATGTTAATGTAATTTATTGATGACAAGGTTACAGAAAACAATAAGTGCTCCTGTGCTGGAATACTACCAGTATCTAAGTTTATTATCAGTTACTTTATTATAATTTATATAAGCACATCTTTATCCAGGAAGATGCAACATTTCAGCATGATCTCAACTGAAATAAAAAAGTTAATCTAGAGTTTGAATGACTAATTATTTTAACAATGCAGGAGCCACCCTTGTCTTTTTGGCTAACATTTTATATTACAACACAAATTTACAGCTGATCAAATTACCCAAAACTAATAAACACACACTGAACTTTGGGCCTTTGGGACCCCTGAGGGCCTTGCGACAGTTGCCTGCTTGGTAATCCAGCCTTGCTCGTAAGGTCACACCCCGCCACAACACACTGTAACAACAAAGTATGTACAATGTAATCACATATTATTCATGATTGGCAGTGAACGAATAAAATAAAAACAGTCCTTTCACCTGTCATGTTTTGTCATGTTGTTTTCGTTTCCAGTAGCTCTGATCCGAGTTATGAGGTGGAATACAGGCTGAAGAGTTTGGCTTGCACCGCCTGTGAAAGTCCCTCACACCAACATGTGGGAATGTTCATTGCATCAGTAAAAAGGAATCTGAAATGATGTTACGCTCCCTGTAGGGAAGCACTTGCTCAGATTCAGATTCAGAGTCCCCTGGAAAACACAAATGGTAGAAGGCCTGGACTGTTTATCATCAGCAGGACGTGTGCTGCAGGAGGAGACAAACGGGGACAAACTGTTCTGGGGAACAGATCCTCAGTGTTTGTTTTATATCCTACTTGGGCGACTGGTCAGGTGGCGTTTAACAGCATCATGACAGTGATGAAGCAAACATTAACTTATCACTGCAATATGAAACTTCTGGATTTAAAACCAGTAACCAGTGGAAAGTACATTTATTCAAGTACTGTAGGAAGTGAAGTTTTGAGGTGCTCATACTTCCCTTGAATAATCAGAATCAGAAATATTTTATTGACCCCAAGGGGGATTGTTTGCGTTACAGTTGCTCCCATACAAGAATAGAAGCATACAAGCAAATAGAAAATATAGGAATAGAAAGTATGTAAAAATATATGTATCATACTGCTGTATAAGATATAGAAAAAATAGATTAAGAGATGTTTAAAAATATGTACACAACAATATAGACAATAGTGGTATACATAAACAGTGTGAAACAATAATGAAGATGGGGGATAAGTGTGTTAGGATGTAAGAATATTATAAATAAGAATATAGGTTGGTTTAAATGCACAGTATAATTAAATAAACACAGTTCTGATGTCAGTGTACCAGAGTATTGCACCACTGAATTATTACTATTATGGCAGAGAGTATCAAACAGTTTAACTATTGCACACAGGTCAGTATTGCACATATGGGAATATAAATGAAATATAAATAATGTAAGATGATATTTATTTTTGTAAAGATTTAGGTTCATTATTTAGAATTAACATAATTTAATTAATGGTAACTAAACTTACACATATTGTGTTCTGCTCCTTAATACAGATTAGGAACTATAAAATATGGCGCACCTTATGTGCATGTAATTTGAGTTATCACTGAGATTGGTGGAGTGATATGTGGGTGGTGATGTGTCACTTTTGATGTCAGTTTTCAGTTGTCCTACGGTTGATTCGGACATTAAAGTGAATTGAGTTACACAGACGAAGCTGTCTCCTGCTCTTGCTTTACCCACAGCCCTACAATAAGTTTATAGTTAAGGCAAAGAGAGTTATTAGCTTCTATTGAGTTGAACATATAAATGACTAATAAATTAGTAGCAAAGTAGCAAGTTTTACTCTACTACTAGCTACTTTTCAGTTTAAGATTTTGTACAAAAACATATGATGGGTGCATAAAGTACAGCACATTATTAAATATTAAATCAGTGGTTCCCAGCTTTTTTTGGTGACCTTTCACATCCTGTCACATTTCAGATGTCTATGAGCTGTCAGGGTAATTTCCTCTCCAATACTTATCAGGTGGTTCAATCTAAATAATAGTTTGAAGTGCACAGAGATAGAATTCACAAAAAATCACAAAAAAGCCAAGATAAGAGAAAAGTCACGGGTGATATAACGGAAATTTCTTTTATCTTCTTTCCTGTCTCATGACTCATCTTACAACCCCTCAGATTCATCTTGTGACCCTTTGGAGGGGCTCAACCTAGAACACCAAGCTTAACAAGCATGGTGGTGAACAGGCTCAGGCTGAATCATCAGCATCTGCAATGCAAGCTGAAATAAAAATGGGAATTCGTCTTGTCCAGCTAATTTTGGCATACTGGGCTAATCTGAAAGGACATAGTGGAACACAGCCTACAGTTTGTTTGCAAGAGGGACATAATGAATCCAACTTTTACAGTTTTGGGTCAATAGAGAATGTTAAGATTCAAACTGTAGGTCTGTGTAATCTACAACTTAGCCCCATGTCACATTACCAGCCACAACTCCTTGGAGATTCACTTCAAGGTCCATTGCACAAGTCTGCTTCATCCCTCATTGTGAGGTAGCAGTGAAAGAGAGACTGTCTTTCAGTGGACACATCTGAATTACTGGCAACATCGTTGGCACTACAATTAATGGAAGAAGATAATCAAACTACTGTTATAATTGCTTCTGATAGTTGTCAGAAATTTCACATCGTAATCAGGAAAATCATCATGCAGGCAGGATATTGCACATGAAATCTTTCATCTGTTACTCAGGCTCCATTACAGGGGATTGGATACTTCTCTCCACACTCCAGTCCATTAGGTGGTGGTAATACACCTTTAAACTGGTTTGCCGCCACCAATAAACCTCAAAGAAAAAGAAGAAGGGTACTGACCCCAAGCCTACTGTAGCAACATGGAGGTTCCACATAGCAGCCTTCATGAAAGAGACCTGCTCCTTCTGTGGGTATGAACGGGTCATTCTAAAGTAACAAAAACACAAGAATTCTTATTTTCAGGTTATTTTACACTAATGAAACCATACATATGAATATTATATTTCATTTTGAATAAATAAATCCCTGTAAATCTTACACACTGGACGTCAAGAATAAAAGCATTCAGTGTGGTGCAACGTCTTCATGAGCAAGTGCTGCTTTTTTGTATGCACAGGTCATGCACAACACAATACACATTGCTGGGACCAGTTTTATACTGTTCAACAGCTGTTTGTGGTAATGTGCAAGAAGAGGCGTAAAGAGGAAGACTGCTAGCTGGTAAACAAAGATGTAAAATTTACATGATTTAAAAGAAATGAAAAAAATAATCTGCTTTGCAAATATCCTATGAGGAACAAAATGCTGTCAGCATGTTTGTTAAACTTCAGATACACACAATGAACTTTGGTGAGAAACTCTGAATGTAAACATAACTGTTGTTTGTTCACCAGAAAACTCCACAGGACACCTTTAAGGTACACCTGAATTATTAGGCAATTTAAGGCACAACATTTGGTTTTAAAGCATTTATTAGTCTCAATTTAAACTCTACTTACATGGTGTATATTTCTACAGTAATTTGTGCTTAATTGAGTTTCCACAAAATAATTTCTAATTACATTGAATTTATACACAATACATACACAATGCACAGAGAGTGGGAGTAACAGGTGGGTTGTTTTCTGGCTCTGACTTTTGCACTTCAGATAGTATCAAGTAAGCTGTAATAACAACATGACAGTTTGATATGACTTTCAATTCTTTGTGAAAACACTCCTGCAGCCTTTGTATTATCCTCTGACTCAAAGCTGAGCTTTTGAAACTGTTTTCTCACACAGTGACAGAGAGAATCTGGTGCAGCAGTGGAGGAGGATCATCAGTCATTCTGTGTCATCAGGCAGTTATTTAATACAAACACTGGATGAAGACACTGGATATTAACTGTCGGTGCAGGACGTCCCGTGGAGAAGGGGGGGAGGGGAGGGGAGGGGAGAGTTGTCACAGCACCCTCTGGTGGTTCGGGCCCAACCTCACCACAGAGAACGAGATACAACACTGCAGCACAGACTGAACTCAATCTGCCTTAATTAACTGCAGTTTAACAAACGGCTCTATTTTCTCTCATCTCAAATACAGACCTGAAGTTAAGCTCTGGGGCAATATCAGATTTCAATTACTTTAATTACTTTTTATTCATATCACACCTGCTTACCTCTGAACACTGACTACCAGTATGTTTTAGACATATAAATCTTGATATAATTATTAATAAAAAGCTTCACAGTAAAACTGACAGTCCTCCATTTGATATGGGCTTGAACATAACCCCCTCAAAGCAAAAAAAAAAAAAAAAAAATCATTAATAATTCATACTAACTTGCACTGCAGAACCTGAATCTAACTGAATGTGTGTAATGTCTATCATAAACCTCTTACAAAAATGCCAATGGTGCAAATTTTCTGACAGCTTTCTGTCACTTTTTCATCAGAATTGATTTTACTATGCACATATTTTCTTCTGTTTTTCCTCATTTTTCTCATCCAGTTGTTAATTGTGTTCCTGCCACAGGTTGAACAATATAGAAGCAATGAATGGCTGTGCTTGCCTTTTTTTATTAAATTCATCATCTTGAGTTCAATCTAGAGTATGTAACATTTGCACATTAAAAAGTCTAAAATGCTTGATCTATTTGATATATTTTGTTGAGCTGAGTATTTCCAACTATGGTCAAACCAGAGAAATATGTATTTAGTTGCTCTAGTTTTTGGGGAAACACAGGATATGTCAGAGATGAAAAAAGAAGTTGTGACCAACAGTGATAAAACTTTCCCCATCCATCAACATGAAAGTGCCCTTGAGATAACAAAACTTGTTTTCTTGTTGTAACAAGATAATTCATCATATGAAAATGACTTTTCATGAAGATTCATAACTGAAAAGTGAGTCATTTCCTAAATGTGCAGTTTCATTTGCTGTAGTCACAGATCACCAGTTCAAGACCAGCTTAGACCAAAGTATGGAGTATGGACTGGTGGCTAAAGAAGTGCCAGTTCACCTCCTGCATGACTATAGGTCCTGTTGTGCATGTGTGCAGTTTTGGGCCTGTGGTGTATAAAATTACAGCAGAGTGAAAAAATGTCCCCACAGTTGATTAATTAAGAATGCCTTCTTCCTTTACAATCGCCAGAAATGAGAGGCTGACCAGCTCCAGCCTCTCTGCCTCAACCAGTAGCTGCTCAAATAAAGCTTTTTATAATGGCAGAGGTAAAGACATTATTAAGGCCTTCTGGTTTGCCTTGAGACTTGCAAGCCAGTCCGTGACCCCTGCAGCATCTGCACATACCCTACAGACACCTGTTGACAGTGACCCTGGACTACTCTTGAGATCCTTAATTGAAGTACAGTCTGACAGATTGATCAATAATTGGTATTTTTATCCTTGATCCTCCTTGACATTTTCAGATTAAATCAGTTGCTACAATAAGTCAAGACACAATCTATGAATCTGACATGGCACTCCTGATCTCTGATTAACATTATAATTACTAAGAGGAAATAGCCTTTTGTTTTCTACTGATTACAGAGGTGATAATCAAAGTATCTTGAGACAACAAAGCGTGTTTTCTCAAGATAACTAGCTTGTGATTTCGAGAAAATTGAGTAAATAAAAAAAATATTGCAAGCAGAATAATAACAAATGATAACAAATTAGCTGCAGTCGTGTCAAGACTCCACTCCAAAAATACTAACTACACAAAGAATGAAAAATGTCAAAAAATTTGAGAAAAGTTATTGACTTCCACTCTGTATTCGCCAACATGTGACTCCTTCATATGATTCCACTGTGGTGAGAAAACACACTATTCTCCCTTTTTGGTGGGGCACAGGGAGTATTTTTCACACTTGACGACACCCTGCTGTTCATGCTGATTTCAAGAACTTTCAGGACTTTGTGGTTTTTAAGTTCAACATTTGCTACATTTATGGCTGTGACGTAGTCTGAAACAAATTATATCTCATCTTAGACTGATATTATAAACACCTTAAATACCCTCAGGTTTCTCACTGCAACAGCAGGCTATTATTCATAATATTCAGCAGATGCCACCAGAATTGGCATTAAAGGGACAGTTCATCCCCCCTAAGTCAAGAATACATATTTTCCCTTGGATCTGTAGTGCTATTTATCAATCTAGATTAGGGGTGTCAAACTCATTTTAGTTCATGGGCCACATACAGCCCAATTTGATCTCAAGTGGGCCAGACCAGTAAAATCAATGCAGTGCATAACAACCTCTATATAACGATACTAGTGCTTTAATTAATGTTTATTTTTATTATCGATTTATCTGTCAAATGTCTTGTTTTGTCCACGGTTTATGGTTGGAGAGGATGACAGAAACCAGAAAATATTCAGAGAAGCTGAAATCAGACATTTTTGGCCTCAAAAAATAAGTCAAAATGATTATCAATTGTCAAAACTGTTGGCAATTAATTTAATAATTGACAGCTAATCAATTAATTGGGTAAATGTTACAGCTCTGAACAACACCTCTGAATTTTCCCCTTTTTTCTGTATAAAGAAGTAAAATATTCTGAAAACATTCAGCGGGTTTGCAAAACAGAGGATGAACAGCCTGAGATAAGTGCAGTCTCAACAGTATAAATCAGGACTAGCGGTGCACTTTATTAAAAAATTGCAATTAACGACTTCTCTGCAATTTTCACACTTTGCAAAATCATCCTTTGGCCTGATTGCACCCTTTGGCAAGCGAGTTTATGGGCTGTATGTTTGACACCCCTGATCTAGATAGTTTTTGGAGATATTGGCTGTAGAAATATCTGTCTTCTCTCCAATATAATGGAGCTAGATGGCACTCTGCTTGCACTGCTCAAAGCACCTAAAAAAAAAAAAAAAGGCAAAATTCAACATCAGTGTCTCTTTCCAGAAATCATGACATGGTTATTCAAGTTAATCCACAGACCTTGTTGTAGGAACTACTTTAGCTCTATGCTAGAATCTCCTGGAACTACTTTCTTTCCACTAGAAAGAAAGTAGTTCTGGTTCTTACATGAAACAGCTCACAACAAGGCCTGAGCATTATTTTGAGCAAACAGGTCCTGATTTCTGCAAAAAGACACTGGTGTTGTTGGAGTCTATATTTTTGAGCTTTGAGCACCATAAGCCAAGTGCAATTTAGTCCCATTATATTGGAGAGAAGGCAGACATCTCTACGCCCGTTATCTCCAAAACTCAGCAACTCACATCAGAACAATCTAGATGGATGAATAGCACAACAATCCAGGGAAAAAGTATATATTTTTCCATTCTGGGTTGAACCTTCCCTTTGAAGTTTGAGCTAAATCAGAAACTTAGAGCTCTAATGGGAAATAAGTTGGCTACCAAGCTAAACAAAGCACAAATTAACATGGATATTAAAGAGAAGCCCCAAACTGGGGGCTCTTTTTGTAATGTACATAATGTTCTTGCTTTCTTCCTCAATAAAGAAAAGGAACATTTTTTCTCCTATTGAAGCGTTTACATGGTCAGTTACACAGTAACATCCCCATTAGTGAATTCTAGAGATCCTTTGTCAAGCATATTCAAAGCAAACCATCGTCCATTCATCTGGGCCCATTACGGCGGCATGCAGTCCCACAGCTCATGGCAGATACACTGGCAGAACCCATAGACCATGATCATGACGAGGCTGGCAGGAACCAGGCTCACCAGCAGCACCCCGAGCGTCGTCCTCTGCATGATGAGCAGGTACACCCCCATGGGCAGCGAGCTGAAGTACAGCAGCCCCAGCACCCACACCAACGCCCGGGCCGACGTCTGGCACAGGAGCGCCGCACAGTTCCACACCGTCCACCTCTGCGTGATGGACGCCATGGAGTCCAGACTGGATGAATGGTAACCCCGGTTTGAAGATCCACGTGGCTGGCGGTGGAGGTGGAGGTCTTGGCTGGACGAAGGTACCGGCGGAGGCTCCATGATGGTAATGACCACAAAGTTAGGGGAGCCCCGGATGGAGGAGTAGGTGGTGGAGGAAGAAGAAGCAGAGGAAGATGAAGAAGAAGAAGGGGATGTCACAGGTGGGTTGCTCCCCATCAGCGAGCTCAGGCGCCTGGGGCTGAGGAGCAGCTCTGTGGTGGCATCTTGGTGGAAGTGGAGGTTCCTCTGATTCCTGCTTTGGAGGGCCAGCGCAGCCACAAGGTTGCAGTCATCTGGCAGGCTGTTTACTGCCTCCCCCGGCAGTCTGGTGACGTAGCGGCAGAACGGGCACACCACGGCGTTGGGAGGTGACTCACCCAGGTCAAGGATCTTAGCAAGGCATTTGGCGCACAGACGGTGGCAGCACTCGAGCACCTTTGGCCTGCGACTCCCGAGGTTGTACGCGCAGTAGCAGATCTTACACTCCAGCTCCTCTGTGCTCAGGATGTCCACATGGCCACCACTACCACCACCACCTCTGCCGCCATCTTCAGGGCCCTGCAGCTCAATCATCATCCTTCCCTCCAAGCTCTATCCTGCCTCAGGATCAACAGAAAAATCCAACCACAAGCACAGGTCCAGGCTCAGCACTGAGGGCCGCGGGAAGTTTCCCATAGATGGAGACAGTGACAACGGTCCACTCCACTGAAGGTCTGGGGTTCATTGTGGCTGTCCAACGGGCTCCTGCACTGTGTGCGTGTGTGTGTGTGTGAGAGAGAGAGATTTGGGAGTCGATGTGGGAAGTCCCTGGCGGGTTCTGGCCTCTGGAGTTTGCTTGCCTCTGAGCAGTTGGGGTAACGGTGCTTCGTTTGGGGCAAAAAAGCCTTTCATGGCCCGATTGAAAAAAACAGAGAGAGAAAGTGAGAGAGACTGAAAGAAAGACACAGAGAGAGAAAGAGGGAGGGGGGTTGAGAGAGGGGTGAGAGAGGGGAGAGATAACTGTTAACACAGCATTAGAAGAGAACAAACAGAGGCGAAGGGACAACAAAGCAAAGCCTGTACAAACCAGAGCTGGAATTTTCGAGCCTGATCTTTTGTTGCTCAGTGAAATTCAGTCCAATTAGTGGCTCTCTCACACACACACGCACACACACACGCACACACACACACACACACAGATACACACATAACACACAAACACAACATATACACTGTAAAAATGAAAAAGTTGAGAAAACTCAAAACTTCAAGGCAACTTACTTCAAAACTTTTGTGAGTTGAGACCAATGCAAAATCTTGAAGGGACAGTTCATAAAAAAAAAGTAAGCCAAAAAATGTAGATAGTTTTGTTGAGAGTTGCAGAGTTTTGGAGATGTCAGCCATAGAGATGTCTGCCTTCTCTCAAATATAATAGGACTAAATGGCACTCAACTTGTGGTGCTCAAAGTGCCAAAAAAATACATTTGAAAAATTCAACAATTTTGTCTTTTTCCAGGAATCATGACACAGTTACTCAGGATAATCCACAGACCTTGTTGTGAGCAGTTTCATGTAGGAACTACTCATTTTCTGTGATAGAATCTATTGGAACTACTTTCTTTCTAAGCAGTTCCAATGAAACTAATCACAGCAAGGTCACATTTAGTCATATTATATTGGAGAGAAGCTAGACATCTCTACAGCTGATATCTCCCAAACTCAACTCACACCAAAACGATCTAGATGGATAAAAAGCAAAGAGGAAAAATATCTTTTTCTGATTTGGGGCGAACTGACCCAGTTTTTGTCAACTGCTAACATGCATCAGTCAAAACTGAAGTCACATTGTCAAAACTCTTTGCACAGTTAGCAAAACAGAAGTATATGTGGACCTAACTGTTTTTTTCATGCACAATAAAACATGAATGAGTGTGTGTCTGCATGATAATGTTTAAGTGTGTGTCTGTGTGTGTAAGTATTCAAAGTTGTGCATACTGTATATATAAGTGCTTGCAATTAATGTATGTGTCTTTGTGTCTGTGTCTGCGTGTGAGCTTAACTGTGTGTGAATGCAAGCTAGTGTGTGTATATGTGTGTGTGAGCATCTGTATGTGTGTGTGTGTTCTCTACACAGTGTTCAGATTTTTCTTCATAAAACAAATATTCCTGCAGCTACATACAATACATTTTATGATCCCTGTTTTCTTTTACATTTTCCAGGACTTCTTGTACAATTCTCTTTTTTTTACAGTCAAAAGATGACCACAGACTCCTCTCAACAAATCACAGAATTGCAGTCTGATTTTCAATATATAATTAATATATAATATATATACATAATTAATTGACCTGGCCTTTATGGAAAAGCAAAAAAGGATTTCTTGTACTTCCAACTGCAATGGCTCTTTCTTTATGTGCTTAAAATGACAAATGTTTGTATTTTCTTTCAGGTTGATGTGGTGCAACAATGTATGCTGCCATAAAATCTCTTATGGAGGGGGGTGGGGTGGATGATTTGGTCAATGACTACAGAGATTGTGGTTTTCAACAACAGTCAATGCTGTTTTTTGTTTTGTTTTGTTTTGTTGTTTTTTTTTTATCAATGGAGGAAATCTTTCTCAAACTTTAAGCTGGTATGTCTAGTTGCCTAAACAAGTGGTGGATCACAAGGTAATTTCCAAGAGTCACGAAATGTTGGTGGAGAATAAAATAAAATTGCATATTGTGGCAAGCAGGTCTCAGTGATATCAGCCTCAGAAAGACATTCATTGTAAGCGACAAGCACTCAGAAATATGCAAAATACAGATAGCCTCAAGAAACAGCCACCTGGCTAATGGTTATAACTATAAACCAGCACAAAAATGACAATTACCCATATAAACCACCATGTTCTGAACAGACACAAAAAGTAACAAAAAGTAAAATTTGCATTTTTGAATATAAAATTCCAAAACTAACAAACCACTCAGTTCAGCAAACATAATGGGAAATTTAGACTGGGGAAATGGTTGTTGCATTACACCGGCTGTATCGGTGATAGAACTTGCTTTTATTCAGAGATTTTAGACTTTATTGAGTCTGTTTGTGAGACTCATACCAATAGTCTTTGGCAGCTTTCATGTGTTATACAGTAATCAATGAACAGTCTTGGGCAGACTGGGTTATGCAAACACTAATCTGATTATTCTGAGGGTAGCGACCCGAAAATGTTGAGAATGGCTGGCCAAAATAAAACCAAACCCTAACCATAGAGGTGAGATGTTGTGTAGGTCCCCCTCACCGCTAACACAGCTCAGACCCATCCAGACATGGACTCTACAAGACCTCTGAATGTTGTCCTGTGGTATCTAGCACCAAAACGTCAAGATGATAAAGTTTCAAGGCGGGGCCTCCATGGATCAGACTTGTTGTTCCAGCAGATCAGATCAGAATGAGATCTGGGGACTTTGGAGGCCAAGTCAACACCTTGTCGGAACCAGACCGCCTTCTTCCATTGTTCCATGGTTCAGTGCGTACCATTTGTAAGCGCTATCAGCAGTGGACAGGGATCAGCATGGGCCCTCTGACCACTCAGCCTCTTTCTATCATAGCCAGCATAAACCTTTTCAGCAGTTTCTGCTACAGTAGCCCTTCTGTGGAATCAAAGCAGCCGGGCTAGCCTTCTCTCCCCATGTGCATCAGTGAGCCTTGGACACCCATGACCCTGTTGCCGCTTCATCAATTGTCCTACCTTGGACCACTTTTGGTAGGTACAAACCACTGCATACCAGGAGCACCTCACAAGTCCTGGAGGTGCTCTGACCCAGTCGACTAGCCATCCCAATATGGCCCTTGACAAAGTTGCTCAGATCCTTCTTTTTGCCCATTTTTCCTACTTTAAACATATAAACTTAACAAATTGATTGTTCACTTGCTATCTAATATATACCACCCTTTAGCACGTGTCATTGTAATGAGATGATCGGTGTTATTCATTTCACCTTTCAGTATTTTAAACTCCATCACAGCTCCTTGCTGGATGGTTGAATACCTGCAGAAACCTTCATCCCACACCTTTCAGATGCCATTTTGGGGGGCTACATCTGACAGTTTCTGTAACTTTCTTTCAAACACTCTTTTTCTTTTTTTCACTCTTTACACAACTATTTCTTCACTTTTCCTGTGAACAACAGTGTGCAGCACCATGAATGTCTGAGACAGTTTGAAAAGGTGCACCGTTATCTCCATATATTCCCTTCATAGTGGTCAGCTTTTCACTCTGCCTTCCAGTGTGGCTGTGAGGAACAACCATGAGCACATTTGATTTCTGACAGAATCAGACAACACATCATATGAACTAGTTCTGTTTGAGTATGACCCAAGCCTTATTTTTGTTAAGGATAATGTTTTGGCCATGGTTACAGCTAGTTTAATATCTTCTGGACTGTAGTTTGGGGTCCTTAGGGTTGATTTAAAATGGTTTTGAAAAATAAAGAAAAAAAACCCTAGTGATTTGGGGATGAAAGTTAACTCTTAACCTTAGAAATGGAGGCCTGGCTCGGAGTGAAGGAGTGGCCCCAGCAGTGGAAAGTGGAGCAGGTCATTGTTGGAGATCACGGTTTGGCACTGAGCTTTCCTCTTGACTTGGGTCCAGAACAGTGCAGGCGGCAGCGTAAAATGGGTCATCATCTCTTTGTAGTTCTTAGTTCGTTCTTTACCCGTTTCTCCCCCGGATGGGCTCATTCTGACTCTGACATGTGTGGCAAGTGGCCCACAGTCACACACAGCATCTCCCACACACAGGCTCTATTCATCTTCTACACATCA
Organism: Lutjanus argentimaculatus; assembly: GCA_034769285.1. NCBI lineage: Eukaryota > Metazoa > Chordata > Actinopteri > Lutjaniformes > Lutjanidae > Lutjanus > Lutjanus argentimaculatus. Next base: position 12,342,309 of record JAWZSL010000011.1, on the reverse strand, counting down.
TCTAGTCAATAAAATGTCAACAATAATTTTAAATTTTAAAAAACTGGCAGTTGTGTACTGTACAGAATGATATTAGGTCTCTAATGGTCTTCTTTGTGGTAACAAGCTCCAGAAAATACTGAAAGAAAGAAAGAAAGAAAGAAAGAAAGAAAGAAAGAAACCAGATGAGGTGGTTTGGGCATCTGATCAAGATGCCTCTTGGATGACCTGGATGCGCGGATGGATGGAGGGGATGGACGGATGGATGCCACCTGAAGAAGTAATTCAATCTTACAAGTTTCCTTGATCTCTGATGACATATTGTGGTTTTATGATTTATTACAGTAAATGTATTACAGATGTCTCCTTTAAGGCTGCAATAAATAATCTATGACCACTATGGCTCTGGTTTGGTCTGGTTGAGAAAAATACCAATAAGCTATTTAGCTGCTAGGCATGTCACTTTCTTCACCAGCTAGTCACTAATGTTGCCGGTCCTGCTGTTTAGTGTTAGACAAAATTATGATGCTAAAAATGCTAAAAGATGCTAATTTGCCATTTTAATATAATCACAACACTACAACACTCACACATACACACACACACACCACCACACACACACACACACACACACACACACACACACACAAACCTGACGTCAATGACCTGAACCACAACAAAACAAGCAGCTTCAAGTCACAAAGAGCTTAGTGAATAACAGGAAGTATGGCGATTTTGTCTTTCACATTAAAAGTAATTCAAACATTGACGAAATGAAATTCAATACAATTTCAGCAGTTAGAGTATTATTCCTCTTTAAGTGCATAATTTACTACCATTTGTGTTAGCTGGACATGATGTAATGGGACAGTCTAACTTTCACACTTGACAAAAACACTGACACTGCCAAACATTTATGACTCAAATGCTGACAGTGAGCTGCAAGTAGAGTCACATTTTCTAAATAAAATATCTTAGTTGCCACAGCACTAAATTTGTCTTGCAAAGTTGGTAAAATTTGACCTGATTTCATTCCCCAATAATAATAATAATAAAATAAAACAGTTGTTTTGTTTGTTTGTAAACCAAGCACAACATACATTAAGGAAATTCCTCACAAACCCCTGCAGGCTTATTTAATGTCTATGTTTCTTGCAGGTGATAACTCTGAAAAGGCCAGTCCAGTATTTCACAAAGAAAAGGGACATTCAGAGAAAAGACAGAAAAATAAACATAGTTTATGTAGAATAAGTACGGTATGTTTTTTTTAAATTCCCTCTGTCATACTAATCATCACCATTAGTTAATTGATTAATTAGTATCATTAATCACCTTTAATCCTCCATATTTACCTCACGACCCTGACCTCCAGGTTGTGAACCACTGCTATAGGGCCATACAGCTAGTTGTCATTCCAACTTTTAAGAATGATGTTGTGAAATATTCATTAGTCAGCATACTATTGTTTTTTCCTCACAGAGTTGGTAGATGTTTCCTTACAAAGTTGAGAAACTGTTTCTTTTTCAACAGAATCTCCAGATGGTTAGGTTATTTAATCCCCTAAAATACTAAAATTGATGTTTTTGGTTGTTGTTTTGGATATATAAATAAATGAATACATAAAAAATCAGAAATAAACTTAAAAGACAAAAAGAGATTTTAAAAAAACCCTCAAAATTCCTCTCAAAATTTCCATGATCAAAAAGGACAAAATAAGTGCAGCTGAAGTCAGTCAGTTAATAAATAAAGTTATTTCAGTTTGGCTTAGTTAAAAACAAACAAACAAATGAAAAGCTTTGGGCAAAAATAAAAATAGTTTGAACGTATCCAAGCCAAGCATGAGCTTGGATATTTTCTGATCGGAAGAAGAAGAAGACTTGTTGCAAACCGTCCCCAATTACATCAGCTCCCAGTCTACCCTACCGAAATGAGCAGAAAACCCTTTCACTTTTCAACTGTACTGTTGTTCCAAGCTCTTACTTTGAAAACCCAGCACCGGAAGTACTATAATAACCGTCTGGTGAACTTGACGCTGATCTCTGCTGGAGGAGCGGAGCGGCAGAGCGGAGAGACCCGGTCGTTTTCCAATGCTGGGGAGCCGGGAGACAGGAACCGCGGGCGGCGGGGAGGCGTCGGCCGGGCCATCGGGGCCGCAGGGCCGGGCACACCGCGGGGAGGAGACGGCGGCCGGCCGCGCAGGGTGTCGTCTCACCGGCCTGGTCAACTGGAAGCAGAGACCGTGCAGGACTTCATCCCTGTTTGCTGCAGCCAACACGGTGTTCTGGTAGGCATCATGACGCAGGGATATCACACACACTCCCATTCTGATTACACTGAGCTCCTGGTAATTACAGGGAAATAATAATGACTTCGGATTGACTCCGAACATCAGTAAAATATAAGTTTAATATTTATATGGATTGGATTAAGTTAAGCCATTTAATATTTTTTCTTTAAATAATTTTCCCCTTTATTACAATAACAGTATATTTTACTCAATAATGTTTTTAAGGGCAGACAGTGACTTTTTGTTTCCAGTTACTTTAAAGCCACCACTATTGAACAAAATTGCTATTCTTTGCAGTATTTATGTATCTTATGGTGTGGAGTTTTTTTTTTAAAGACTTTACTCTGTTTATTATGTTTAGAATTGTTTTCAGAACTTCCTATATAAATAATATCCATGTATACTAAGGCAGTAGGCGGGATTTCATTAGTCCAAAGTCTATGCAGGACCACAAATATCACTGAAATACTATTAAAGCATTTCGTAGACATTAATAATATATATTTTTAGAAACTGATTTATGGATATAGGCATAAATAGACTAAATTACAGAGTAATTCATCATCTGATATTTTAATTGGCAATAAAAAAAGAATATTAAAACTAATTTACAAAAGAAATAATCCATCAATAAATAGTTACAAAAAATAAATAAATAAAAACAAAAACAAGAAAAACAACATAAAACAATAAGTACATCATTCAAAATACATGACTGAATTCATAAATAAATAATAGAATATAATAATAATAGAATAATGCATACAGATTTTAAGCAGGCATTTTAAAAGAGAAATTTTCTTTAACATTTGTGTTTCCATTTCCCAGCATTGTTTCCTTTTCCTTTCAGTTACTTGATTTGCTCACTGAACTACAGATACCAATGTTTTGTTTCCCCAGGAGGGCAAAGTTATGACTCACCCTACTCTGCCTCTGATTTATTAGATTTATCAGCGGTAATTGCCTTTGTTGGTTGGGTTAGTTAGGTTTAGACATTGGTTGATTGGTTGGGGTTAGGGTAGGAATATCCAATCAGAGGCAGAGGTGGGTCATGACTTTGCCCTCCAGGGAAAAATTATTATTATTATTATTATTATTATTATTAATCATTTAATCAACTTCACCTTTTAGACTGTCCTTTTATTTTGACCATTCCAAACACACCTGTGCAATAATCCTGCTGTTCAGTCTCTGTATGCCACACCTGTCAGGTGGATGGATTATCTGGGTAAAGGAAGTGCTCACTAACACAGATTTTAACAAATTTGTGGACAAGAAATAAGAAAGAAAGAAGAAAGAGACCACATAATACGTCTGAGATCTTTTACTGCAACTGTAATGGGAGGAAAAGCAAAAGTGTTTGGTTTATATTTTTGCTGAGTGTAATATATATTTAAAAAATGTAATAAGTCCATCAGATGGATGGTGATGGTGTTCAACTGTGAACATCCATTAGCACAGTAAACGTCCTTCATACAAACATCCAACAGCAAAGATGACAAACTAAAAATAGAAGATACGAATACTTGGTAGCTCTCACAGTCTGGGGATTTTGACCATATTCACAAATTCACAGAATATTATCCGCTATCAACAGCTTCAGTCCAGAAACCTCAGTCTTTAACATCTGCAGAACAACACTCACTGATACAACTCATGCTGAAACTGAGCGTTGGACCGGACCTTTGTTTTGTTTCTCTTCAGGTTTGTGGCCTTCAGCCCTCTGCGAGCATACAGCCTCCTGGCCGTCCTGCTGGCTCTGCTGGTTGTCACGGTAACCGCCAAAGACATCGCTCGTCAAGATCCACAGGTAAGATGAAAACACCTTCTCATAGTGTTTACTCTGGGTCAGGACATTGTAACTATATCATCATTTTCTGTCATAAAATACAAGTCTATTCCAAAATAACAGATATCAGTACTATCATAGATATCTCTTGTGAATTCTGAAGTTACCTGGTAAAGAGAACTCTAAATCAGAGCTGAATTTGTCCTTTAAGTAATTTTTCAAGCAAAAAAGTTTCCTAATTAATTGGTTATTGCTTCTTTTCTTTATTTTGTGTGACAGTAAACTAAATATCTTGGAAAGCTTTGGAAAGTTGGTCAAACAAAACAATGAATCACTTTGGTACATTTTTCACCATTTTCTTACACTTTAGAGACCAAATGATCAATTGATTAATTAAAAAAGATTAATTGCAAATGAAAAAAAAAACTTAGTTGCAGCTTTCAAATGTAAATTGTTATTTTGAGGTGTTTACTTTTCGTTCCTCCTAATACACATTTAGATTAAAAAAATATAACATTAGTTACCTGTATCTGCAATTTATTTATCACCAGCCTACTCTTACTCCCAGGTTGTCAGATACCTATGTTTTGTCACGCCCGTCAGTGTCTCATCGCACATAAGTACTCTTTAGCGTCTGTATTCGATGCACCGGGCTTTCGAGTAACTTCAATGTAAAAGTATTATGAAGTCATGAAAAGTCAAACAAACACTGTTATGCATTTAATTGATAGGACAGCTGAAGTGAGGACAAGAAAGGGGTTACAGGTTAGGGAGCTGAACCCACGGCAGCTGCGGAGGATTCACAGCCTCGGTACATGGGACGCACGCTCTACCAACTGAGCTACCAGGTCACCAAGTAACATACTTATTTTAACCCAAACCACAATCTTTTCCTGGGTAGTTTTGGTGTCTGAACCTATAACCTAATTGTGACCTAACCTTAGGCACGTGTTAACAGGTCTTTCTGGCAGCGTCTCATACAGGTACTAAAGGGCACCTTGTGCATCAGTATGTGACACAGAGAGGCGTGACAAAGCAGCATCGGTATTCAGCGTCTACCTCAAGTTACAACAGGTCTACCTTGTTTGGTCAGATTCACACTTAAAGGTCTGGTTCCTGAATCAAACCAGTGCGAGATGATACTATTGCTGCGTCTCAGTTTGGATACTCCTGTTAGTACACGGTCACATAGTGCACTTTGCACACTATGTGCTGAAAAATCTCAAATGTGAAATCTGCTTTTTTTCCCCATCTTATCATGATACTAAATTGAATAATTTTGCGTGGACAGCACACTAAATTATGTCGCTGAAAACATTTTAAGTGCGAAACAGCTAATTTTCGTGAAGCTTTTTGGAAACTGGAAACATAATGACCACAGCGTGGTTACGATCTTTCTCACATAACAACTAAACAGTACACTAAATTATGTTTCTGAAAACATTTAAAATGAGAAATAGGCAATGAATTAACAGAATATTGACCCATATTTGATCAGCATTGTCTAGTTTGACAGTTTGGTCTGAGGTTAGTGAGTCCTGTGACTGGAGAATGACTCATCAATCAGACGGTAGCCACGCCCTAAAGCATACCCAGTTTTATGGTCTATTTTACTCTGAATGGGACCATCATTTACTAAATGAACATCATGCTGCATAGAAGCAGAACTAGTGACTGAGATCATCAACTCGTCAGGAAAGACATCATACAATCAGACTTATTTTTGTGCCGTCAGTAGAGTCGCCCTCTGCTGGCTATTAGAAAGAATGCAGGTTTAAGACACTTGGCATTGGCTTTACTTTCCAAACTTGGAATCTGTGTCCACTTACTCTACTGTCTATGGCTGCAATTGTTATGGGCACATTTCAGTGTTTTCAGATGTTATATAGATAATAAATCCACTAATTGAGAAAATATTTGGCAGATTAATTGTTATTAATCTCTAAGGCCTTATTCAGACCAGCAGCCAAAATACATGTTTTTGGCATATCCAAATTGCTTTTAGAAAGTCTGGCCAGCAAAAAAAACCAAAACAAACCAAAACAAAACAAAACAAAAAAAAAACATGTAAAATGCAATTTCTGCAAATTCAAATTTCAAGCCATATTTGGAGGTGGTTTTGAAATGTGATTACTACTAGAGCTACAACTTGATTAATTGATTAGTCAATCAAAAGAAAATTCGTTGTCAACTATTTTGTTTGAGCGATTTATTGTTTCATTTTTCAAGCAAAAACTTTAAACCTTTGCTGCTCCCAGCATCTTAAATGTTGGATTTTCATGCTTTGCTTTGTCATTTATGACGGTAAATGAAGCATCTTTGGGTTTTGGACTGTTGGTTGGACAAAGAAAGCAATTTGATGTCACTTTGGGCTCTTGGAAATTGTAAGTGTTTTTCCACTTTTTTGGACGTCTTATAGACTAAATAATTAATCGCTCAATCGCTCGGATTTTAAAGGGTTTTTATAACTCCAAGACGATGGATCTCAATTCCACATTGGAGAGCTGCCTCACCAGCGTACACAGTTACCAGCGCCTACTTTATGTCGTTACTTCAGCAGCCTATGTGCAGACAGTCTGTCTCAAAGATCTGACCTGAGAAACAAATGTGATTTGCCTGCAGTCTGGACAAAGCCATGACGGAACAACGCTGGCAGGTTCCAGCTCAGATGATTTCACCCTGGTGGTGACTCGTTAGCCTGATGAGTCAGGACGAGTCTGAGATGAGCATGAGACACAGATGGTTACTGATCAGCCTGACCATTGCTCACTATTGCACTCCTATTATACGCATGTAATCTTCATGTCAGTGATGTTTTTTAAGAGAGAAATGAAAATGAGATGCATTTCATTTATTATTTTCTGTATCCAGAGAAATGATGAGAGCTTTTTACTTCCATTTCTTACTCACGTGTCCAGAAAGAGTACTATGGCTCCATCCATGGAGTCTTAATAGTGGTTGATTGTATTGTTGATTGCTGAGCCAGAAAATAAGTCTTAAGGAGCATCAAGTAAAGGGAAAGTCCACTTTAACACTTAACATACTGGCTGTGGTCTTTATGTTCCATTTATGAATTCCACTAATGAAAATCTACCCATGACAATTATATTCCATCTCTGCCTTATCCTGCCAATATTTCCCCTAAATCTTACACACTGGACCTTTAAGTTGAGGAGCAGGAAAGGTTTATGTCATCTCAAACATTAAAAGTTTTTGTGTCAGTACCTCTTCCAGGGCTGTAGCAAATGTCTTTTTCTTTATATACATCTATCCTCATATTTTATTATGTCATCACCCTAAAAAAATCTTAAACTTGAATAAAATGATTCATTGGATTGACCCACCTTTCCTTAGTGAATATAACTTATCAATTTGTCAACAAGGACGTAATTTATGGTGCTGTTAAATTGCTGCTTTCTGGCAGCATCTCATACAGATGCTCAGTGTACCTTGTGCAACATGACAATGAAACACCAGGATGTGGCATTAAGTGCTGTACATTCTACAAACAAATAAATGCAACGAGAACATAAGAAGTATTACCAATATCTTAAATTGCATTCATAATTGTCTTTAAAAGGTCTGATAAAGTCTTAAATTTAACTTGTTCAAACCTGCAGAAACCCTGTGTGTTTCCAGTACTTACAGTTAAGCTAAGTAGCAGGAAATGTGTCAGAGATCTCAAACATTAATGGTTAGTTTTTAAGTGCACAGAGAGCAATTTGTGCACTCACAGAAGAGAGAAGACCAGATAGTGTAGCAGTCACAGTTTGTATGTAGCTGTAATCTACAGCATCTCAGGACGAAATGCTTTTTCTCTGCTGCACTTTATCCATGTTGTCCTTCGGACTGATAAAATATTTCTGCCCTGTCTTACATAATGTCCCCCTGTCGACATTTGTTTTTCTGCTTTTGGTCTGGGGCTTGTTTTTTTTTAATGGTTTGGGCCTCTTATTTCCAATAAAGGGAAATCTTAATGCAGCAACATGATATATGTTAGACAATGGCGTTCTTCCAGCTTTGTGTCATCAGTTTATGTTTGGGTCAACATGACAAACCCCCTGTGCACAAATCTGTAACCACAATATTTTTAAGCACTATATAAACATGTAATAAATAGTTCATAAGTTCATAAGTTCATATATTATTACAGCTGCCTTTTTCTGTATTGTCATTCATTATGGCTCATTATTTTGCAGACAGTGATGTGACCTACTCAGTGATGATGAATAATAGATTTCTTCTTTCCCACAGGAGCTATCTTATGGCGCAGCATGACTGCAAGGTAGGACACTGAAGTGCATCTGAATGTTTGTTGCATGTATGTTTGGCGTTGGGCAGCGATTATGTTATAGAAACATATCTGAGAGGCACATCTGCTCTCGAGGCAGTAGAGACGTCATAATTGGCCAAAAATGATGTTAGATTATTTATTCTAAAAAAAAACCAAAAAACCTTGAACCATTCAAATATCTTTTTTTTTTTTTTTTTTTTTTTTTTTAGGATGTAAAATGTGATGACAGGCATTCAAAGCTTCATTCAAAAAACTCCAGCTCAGAGTTGTAAAAAAATGACATTTGGTGCAGCCCTACTTGGCTGAGTCACCAGTACAAAAGATGGACAACTGAAAACTGATTTTGATTTTGAAGAAATATCTACTTGCAATTATTTTGACTGATATTGCAATTTTTGATATGAAATTAGAGGTTATTATGATATTATAGGAAAGGGTCATTTTTACATCATTATTCTCATGTTCATTGAAAAACTCATTGAAACAATTGTGTGTGTTATTTCTTTCAGAGATCTGTACTAAACAGAGATGTTTTCTGAAGTCTGGAGAATGATGTATTATTTCAAATATTGCGTATCCTGCGATTTGAAAGTTGCAGTACACCATAGTGCAATTTTGATAAAATTTCGATTGATTGTTCGGCAATACACATGAGAAAACATGTTGTTCTTTGATGTATGTCTTTGTCATACATGGTTTTTAAAGTAAAAAAACTAACTAAACTCACTATTTTGAGAAGGTTGTACATTATTTTAAGATAAAGTCATTATGTTGAGATACTATCTCATCATTTTGAGAAAGTTTCACTTTATGATGACTGAAAGGATGTCTTTTTTTTTCATGACATTTGCAGAAATGGTCTTCCATAGAGAGAGACAGGGCATGGACATGCATGCATGGAAATACAGACATTTCATAGAGGTGTATATAAGACTAATCTATCTGTTTGTCACTGTAAACAGACTCCAGTCTGCAGCCACCGAATTGTAGAGTAACATCAGGCTTCATGATCAAACAAAGTTTATGTCATGTCAACACTTCTGTCCGTATTCACACGTTGCCTCTCCGTGCTCCCTGCTGGGAGTCATCAGTGCGGGTGGAGCATCAACGCCGCTGTGGCCCAGGGAGGGGCATGAGGCCAAACTGAACAGGCACGGTTACCATGAAATTCCTGCCATGTCCGATTTGATCTTAGGCGTCCGTTAAATGTGCTGCTAACAGTGAGCTGAAGCTGAAGATTACACTCCTGAAGAAACTGATTTTACTCACGGCAGTTCACTTTCACATTCTGGGTCAACTTGGGATATATTCAGCAGCCATGCGGGCAGCAGGGTTTTGTTCCTTATTTCAGCAAAAAAAAAAAGCATTCAGAATTAGCAATAGCTCTGAGCATTTAACACCTGCTAAATCTTCTGGATATTGTAGTGTTTTAGAGCTATTTGCTTCTAAAACGCAGAAAAAAACAGTTTCTCAGAAACAAAGCAAATACTGATTTACAGTGAAGAAAAACCAACAAACTGGCACATCTGAAATTCTGTTAACTTGAAAAATGAGGTTGTTTTTGCAGCTCTGGTTTATGCGAAATGTTTCTGAAATTAAAACCCTGATCTGCCACTTACAGGTGACTTTTAAAGATTTCTTTCTCTTAAATTTTTATCATGTCTTTGCTGCAATACTGCACAGTTTCCTTGCGTGGACACAAGTGTATGTCAAACTGAATGCACAGGTGTGTTGATTAGACGTGCTTTCGATGAGTGCACTCATCCTATTTCTGCACAGGACTGTTGAGAAGCTGCAGAGCTGCAGAGCTGATTGGTCACACATGACTGTCTAATCTAATCCTCTCTGAGACTGAGACTGAACCATGTGACGGCTCAAACGCTAAAACGTACAGGTTCAATCACAAATCACAAACTCACCTTGTGATACAAAAGTTTTTACATGAAGGATTAGTGAAGTAACTAAGATGTAGTATAGGGACACTGTAGGGGGAAAAAAACTGTTATTTGATTTTGACAATTCAGTTTGGATTTTTGCAAGATTTTATTACTCAGTTAGAGTTAACAGGTGAGAGCAGTTTGTCGGTGCCAAATGAGTGAATGTGGATGACCTAGGGCAGCGATCCCCACTTGCGGGCCAGATCTGGCCCCCAGTAGAGTGCTAAGTGGTCCTCTGACCATTCTCTAGTTCACAATGAAAAATGGATTCACACATTTTTTGTTCCCAGGAAGGAGGGACAGATATACCAGTTTTGCATGATGGGATAAATGAGGCTGTTAGTAAAAGAGAATGCTGATTTTTGTGTGAAGGCCTGAAATGGTTTTAGCATGAAGTTCTGAAAAATCTGTCGTGAATATTTTTCTGTCCCTGTAGTATATTTTTAGCATCTACAAATGTTAAATAAAAAAATGCATATTTTAGAAGTACAGTCCATGTTTCTTACTGAAATTATCTGTCTGGATGTGAAGGCTGTGTTTGTTATCCTTTCAGAATCTTTACATTTTAACTTGTACCACTTGGTGGAGCCTCAGCACATACAGTGTGATCATTCAGTTTGCTCAGGTGACAATATGAAAGAGTTTACAGATACAAGGCCAGAAGAATTGAATTGCAAGATCCATGTTATACTGTGTCAAAACCTCTTGTTTGGAGAATGTATATATAAATATGTTATTATTATTATTATTATTATATTATTATTATTATTACCGACTTATTCTAGTTTATGAGGTGGAGGTGGTGGGGGAGTCACATTGGTAGCCCGGTTCACACTCCTGCCCTCATTTTGAAAGTGATTGTGTATGTGTGTGTGTGTGTGTGTGTGTGTGTGTGTGTGTGTGTGTGTGTGTGTGCGTGTGTGTGTGTGTGTGTGTGTGTGTGTGTGTCTGTTACTCGATGCCAGATCTGACGGCTCGGGGGGGATTCAGTGGAGGTGAGAGGGATTTGTGGGCGCCAGGCTGGATGCAACACATCTGAGTTATATAACTGATAGTCCGGTGAGTCCAGGTCAGGGACTGTTTGGATATGAAGACATGCAGACCTTACAAGCTGGGTTCTCATCTCGCAATATTAGGGAATCTCAGAGCGTGGCCCGCAGGCCAATAGTGACCCTCAGAAACATTGTCTGTGGCCTCCGTATGTGACATAAAATGCATGCATTTTGTTTTGATCATCCCATTTTAGTATTGTCACTTTCATGTAATATACTCAGTTACTGTGTCAAACTGTGCCCCCCTAAAGCCCTTCTCACACCGCTGCATGGTATCTCACCTCAAGTCATTTTAATAGGGAGAAGGCAGCCGGTGGCGATAACCACCTGGCATTATCCAGTCAAATAGAAGCAGGCAGGCATCGTGGAAATAGCAGGCATTGCGGGTCAGAAAGAAGTGATCATGGAGGAGCTGATAATGCTGGTGTCTGAGTACACGGAGCTGTACAACACGCAACGCTAGCCAAGGACAACCAGAAGAAAAACTGGGCATGACACAACGTTTCCACCAAACTACAGATGACTGGTTAATTGTTTGTTAATGTTTACTTAGCTACTTATTTTATTCTAATTCATTCTTTTTTAACCCATGTTGATTTCTACGATTGGTTGACAATGTGTATGTTAAAGTCCACCTCCAGTCATCGTTTTAAAACATAAAATGCGCTGCAAGAAGTAATACTTGTGTTGGATGTTTGTTTATTGCAAAATAAGTTCATATACCTTATTAAAATGGCTTACATATATCTCTACACCTTGCCTTCATTTAATATTCAAGGATTCATGAATATGCAAATACCAAATACCCCTCTAAAATCAGTATCAGTATTGGCATCAAAAATTCCGTGTTGGTTCCGGCTCTAGTAGAAATCTTCAGTAATGTTCCTCTCGCAAGTAGCAACTTCTTTTCTGTACATTTTACAAGATTAGCAAGAATTTTACACAAGACATAAATATGTGAGACTTGCATGTGTTGTGGACTTTTGGGTGTCATTCACCAAAGCACCTGCCTGTCATTGCAGCCTTGGACCTCAGCAGCAACAGTCACTTTCAGAAGTGCTTTGCTTTTTAGGGGAACGCTCTTGCACATAGGAGACCGTCAAGGTGGTTGCCAATGTTCAGCGGTGTGAAAAGGCTTTTAACAAGCGTCTGTCAGGTCAGGAATGACAACTTTTAGAAAGCTATTGGTTGCCTGGCAACTTCGTGGCACCTCATGAGTGTCACAGGAATTATGTTATGCCATCATTGCAAGTGCTGTACTTTGGTGGACGACTCAGCAGTTTAAAGGACCGATATGTAGCAATTGCATGTGCAAACATGAGCACTGTAGTCCAATTACTGAGTTGAAGCCATAGACTGTATATTAAAGAGGTTAATATACAGTCAGTGGTCGAGTTGCTTCCCCCCGCCTCCTCCTCCCCAGACCCGGGGAAGCTATGCAGGCTGCAGGAACGCTGCAGGAGCACAAGACGATTACAACATTGTAAACTGAATTTATTACAGTAAATATATTACAGATTTCTCCTTTAATGTGGATGTTATATGGAAAAGCCACCAAAGGAAAACACTGCATGGTTGAAGACAGATAAAGTGAACTGAAACTGAACATTATGGCCTTTGTAAAGGCAGACGGCCAGACAGCTGTATTGGACTGCATTAGATTGTACCTAATAAAGAGGCCACAGAGTGCATAGTTGAGAGGCAGACAGGAAATGGGAGTGGCATGCACCAAAGGTCCCTGGTCAGATTCAAACTGGGGACATTGCGCCACTAGGGCACTGTGAAGCCCTGTAACAGCATCAACAAGTGTCCTCTGTTCATCTGGTTGATTTTTTAACTTTTTTTTACACTGATGAAACAGTTAAAGTCATTACAGGTCCCGTCTGTCCTAATTCACATTCATACCTCTAAATATCTCTCTGTACCCTCTGCCTACCTCTGTCTCTGTCTCTGTCTCTGTGACATTTGGGCAGCAGGGTGGGATTGTGCTGTTGTCACCTGCTGTTGTCTGTCAGAGGTGTCTTGTGGGTAACTGTACATCAGGCTCAGAGCAAGTCTTGGGCAGAGGCTTGTGAGAGATTAGCTGCTGACCCAAAATGTGAGCTGACAGCTGGAACGTTTGAACCAACAACATCCCTCCCTGTTCTGGCTGCATGTGTGTAAAACATAGCACATATGTATATAGATGTACATTATTAAGGTCTTCTATATTCCTTAAAATAACATATTTGAAATAACAAATTTCAAATGAACAGTTCATTTTATCCTGATGAAGATTTTTTTTTCCTCATCTCCAAACTTTCTCCAAGAAACTGGTTAATCTAAATGTTTCATGTGAAGCGCCAACTCAATCTTTGTGCATCATCCATACTTACAAAATAAATATCTGGTTTTATCTATTAAACAAAGTTCCCATAAAAAAGGGCAAGAGAAAATGAAATGGAGCTCATTTTCTGTATCAGAAAGCATAGAATATAGAATAAATCTGTTTTTCTTCTTCCAGACAGACAAATCATCCAGTTTCAATATTAAGTGGTAAAAGACCACGTCTCAGCTTGACACAAAAGGATCTTTGCTTTTTGGTAAATAATATACAAAATAATTCTTAGCATCACATTCATGTTCAGACTTCAGACTTCAGATTATTTTATTATTCCAAGTGGGAAACTTGACTTGCAGTCAGGGCGCAAGATAAAAAAAACAAAAAAAAAAACAGTCGTTTTGATGCCTCCATGCTGGTGATAGCTGTGGCCAAAGGCATTATGCTTTAGGGTTGTCCAAAAATGTGAACGTGATGTCTCAAAAACCATGGCCATAACTCAAGAACTCATGCACTAATTATGACAAAAATTTACTCCAATGTTTATTGAGATAAAATGATGAGGTGATGAATGTTTTATATCCAAAAGGTCAAAGGTCAGCTCCACTGTGACATCATAATGTTCAGCTCTATATCAGTCCTCTGTAAAAAAAAAAAAAAAAGTCTCTACATACTTTGCTATGCAAGTTCACACTTGCTATGCAAGAGCTAGAGATTAAAATGAACTAGTTCATGTTCATAGGTCATAATTCAGAATATTGAACTGTTCACAGTCCTAAAAATAAATTAGTTCATGTTCATTTTTTCCATTTAAAAAAAATATTTTAGGTAGAACCTCTTCCTACCAGGGACACTGGAGTTCATATAATGATATTTTACTAAATGGTGCGCAATACGCATGATTTTGTATTAAAACATGACTACTGATTTTGGCCGAATTACTTATATCTTTAAGTATTGACAACATTTTACAACAATTTGAGAAAACTACAGCAGACAACAATTGAAAATGAGAAACAATATGTTGGTGTCCAACAACATATTGTTTCTCATTTTCAATTGGAAAGTTGAAATTCCAACTTTCCAGTTCAAGTTGAAGGCACCATAATGCAAAAAGATGAAAAGGGAGACGAGACAGAGGAGACAAGCGAATATGCAGACCTTTTCTCATTTAAAATTAATTGTCTGCAGTGGTGTTCATAGCTTCATGGTACATGATCAACCAGCATTTTTACAACACCTCGACATTACTGTCCATATTCTCATGCTCTCTCTCTCTCTCTCTCTCTCTCTGCTGCGATTACACCTCTGTTTTTATCAGCTGACAATGTGATCACCATTATCACACCCATGTTCATGTTTACGTTCATGTTCACACTCATGTTCATGTTCATTGATTATAAACTGACCGGTTCAGTTCACCGATCACTCTTTAAAAGCGTTCATGCACAACACTGTCTTCATTTTCTAACTGGAAAAGAGCAGGATACCCAGGAGACAGTATAACAACTGAAAGCCAAAACAGTGAGGCCAAACAGAAGCAAAATCAAAACTAAAATTGAAATAAAATGAAAACGCAAGCAAAAGACAAGAAGAATGACTTTGGACTTAAAATGGATGTAAGCTCCAATTCCAGTTGGCAGAGGCACAGACTCATGAGGTGGTAATCTCCTGCCTGCAACTGGTTCACAACACAGCAGAGAGGCTTCTTCTGGTTTTAACAGACGGCATCATATCACCCCAATCCTGGCTTCCCTTCATTGGCTCCCTGTGTATTTTAGAACTGATTGTAAGATTTTACTGATCACTTTTAAAGCCCATATAAGTCTGGCCCCAAGCTACATAGTTGAAATGTTGACCCTTTATGAGCCAGTACGCAGCCTTAGATCCTTGGGTGGGGACCTCCTGGCTGTTCCAAAGTTCAGGCTTAAATCTAAAGGTGACCGTGCCCTTTTCATCAGGGTGTCTTGACTTTGGAATGACTTGCCCGAGGAGATAAGGCTGCCGAATCAGTGGCATCTTTTAAATCGCTTCTTAAAACCCATTTTTATAGACTTGCATTTATGTGATGCCATCACTTTAGTATGTTTTAATCTTTTTATTGTTTTTTGTATTTATAATTTTATTTCAGTTTCAGTGTCTTTTGCTTGTGTCTTAGTATTACTCAGATTTTAGCTTGTGTTTTGCTTCTCTTTAGTCTCATTCTGTTGGCTTTCTGATGTTATTTTGCCTCCTGGGTATCCTGCTATTTTGCTTTGTCTGTCAAAGCACTTTGTAAACTCAGTTTTTAATGGTGATATATAAATAAAGTTATTATTATTATTAGTTATTATCCTAGTTTACTTACCCCGTTTAACTGTTTTAGGAGGCTCTGACATCTTTTTGTCTTCTGGAAGGCAGTGACAAAAAAGTATTTTGATATTTTGTTTGGAGGACTTGTTGGTTTGTGAGTGTTTTTAGGTTTCAGGAAAATTAGATCTTGATTGAAATAAATAAAGTATTATCTCCTGCATCATTGAAAACATGTAGATGATCATGATCGTCATCTTTACCTGTCTGTGAACAAGACATGTCAGGTTAACATGTGGACAAACATCACAAGACGTTAAATGATTTTGTTTTTGTGGCTTTGTGACTTGCTGCACATCTGTTTGTTCCCACAACAAACACAAAGTGTCTTAAGAGTTGTGAAACCTGAGTGCAATGTGTGTATGATCGTGGTGTGTGTGTGTGTGTGTGTGTGTGTGTGTGTGTGTGTGTGTGTGTTGTGTGTGACTCAGCTGTTTCTGCACTGACAGAACTGATTCAGTGGTGTGACATGAAGCAGTCAAGCCAATCAGATCACTTGACAGAGAGGGGGTGTGCTCTGGAGTGAGCGCTCTGATTGGACGGAGACGGACTGGTAGAAAACAACACAACAAAACAGCCACAAGTGTTTCATCACAGTCAACTGACGTGAACAAGTCAGATATAAACAAGAGTCGTCATGGTGTCAAAATCTGTTGGGATTTGTGATTTTTCATCTGAAAATCACACATTTACAGCCGTCACTCACAAGTTTTTGTGTTGGTTATAAATTAAAATCTGGTTGATCAAGTGGTATGTGTTTAATAAAATATTTATTGTACAAACTATATAACAATATTTAACTCCTCTCAGATTTGCATTTGAAGTTTACAAGCATGTTTACAATCATTATCACAAATATAAATTAGTATGCACCAACAAACTGATGTAAGTAAGTGGTTACATGAAAAGAGCACAACTTATTGTTTTTTTTCTTTTTTTAATATATTTGATGAGAGATATTTTTATGGCAAAACAACATGTCGTATCAGATAATAATAATAAGTCATATTTTTGACATTTTTTTGGTTGAAGTCTTCACAAGCTTTTAATTTGGAGGATTTACAGTTCTCTCTCCTGAAGCAAAGAATGTACCTTTAAAGGGCAATTCAACAAATTACAGCAACACATTTTCTATAATCGAATTATAGTTGCTGACAAAAATCTTAATTTACCTTATGAGTTTCAACAAATAAAGACATATGTCATGTAACAGCTTTTTCACTTTTTAGATTGAAAGTATTAAGATCAAAGCTGCAGAGTCAATTATGAAGTATATGATATTTGTAGAGCTGCAATGATTAAATCCACAGTTATCAACTATTAAATTAATCATCCAATATTTTGATAATCGATTAATTGTTTTGAGTCATGTTACAAGAAAAAATGTCCAAGTTTTCTGATTTCAGCTTCTCAAATTTGAATATTTTCTGGTTTCTGGACCAAACAACTAATCAGTCTAACTAATCTAGACTAAATTAGACTAATCTTACTAATTGAGAGAATAATCAACAGATTAATCGATAATGAAAATGATTAGTTACAGCCTTAGATATTTTTTTTTATTCTAATCATTGTTGTCATTGTTCTTCTCTTCTCTGCTGTGGCCTTTCATTGAGCTGTCACTTGTGTTTATTTCCTATTTAGAGGCTTTTAATCACCAATAAACACTGGATTTCCATTATTTTATCATATAACAGTGTAATAATGAATAGATTCTCGTTTCTGCATCTGAAAAGCGCTGCAGTGTCACACCTGGACTTCCTGTAATGTGTCACCTTATGACTGTGCTGCTCGTTCTGTGCATTGGGAACTGCTCAGTGAAGTAGTGACAGCAACTGAGAACAAACAGAAAACAAATAATCTGCAGTTTATCCTTCTGATTTGCTACAACATCTCCAATATCCTGTGTACTGAGCATTGTGTTTACCGAAAAACTAACTGTGGACCATGTGTGCAGCGGCTAAACTAGAACTTTGCACAACTTCCAAGAAAGTACATGTGTAGGAGAGTGCACCTACTATACCATCATCATGACATAACCATGTGAAAACTGTATTTTCTCAGATTTTCTTAAATCTGACACTGAAATCTGTTATGAAAAATTTACAATACAAATCAAAATGTTTAAAATGTTTTAGAAAATCAAGTTTTATTATTTTAAGCCTATTTTTTTGGGAGCAGGTTACTGCAGTGATATATTTAAAATATAGTGATGTTTGTAGGACTCTGACATACATATATAGGTCTAAGTATACACAGTGTTCTTGCCAGCCTTAAGACTCAAAAATAAGGAGAATTTTGAAACCAAAAAATTTGAGTTTGGCTCCTGCATTTTGGTGACTTAAAGTTGTTTTAATAGCAAATTACTAGTAGTATACTGCAGTAATAGTACACTGCAACAGCATTTTTATATAAATTCTTTTAATTTTATTTAATTCTCAGGAAAGAATACAGAATAAGTCTCCCCTTAGGCATGAATTTGCATAATTCTCTGGCATAAACAAATATTCATCAGTTTGCTTTCATTCATTTATTGTAATGTTTAATGTAGAGCTTATACACACTGTACAGTGCAAGAAACAGGTTGTGATGGTGAAAAGGAAAAAAAAAAAGATGTGAAAACCATCTGGGAGAAATACAGGACAATTGTGATCCCAGGAGGAATCAGGGAGAAGGCAATGACAAATGTTGACAAGTTGGCAAGTTAGCTGATAAGAGATTTTTGAAGCGAAATAACCAGCTATGGTTCTCAGTCATACAGGACTGAAATAATGTGATACATGTGATGTGACATCAAATTTATGTCAAAGTAAACTGTCTTGGATAATGATACATGTAATGCTTGACATGTTTTATTGTATATATAATAGTTCCCTTGTTTTTTTGGCTCATTTCTGATTTAACATTTTGGAAACTATGCTTATTTTCTTACTTACTGACAGTCATGAATCCACTCTGATGTCTGTATCTTAAACATGAAGCTACTGCCACTGGTTCCCACCAGGAATTAGCCATATTAGCCCTTTAAAACCTCAACTTGTCATTTTCCATTTTGGTTCACAGATTATAAATATTTGCCTCGATTTACCATTCTTTTTGCAACTTCAAATGTTGAACAATATTGGAAGTTGTTGCATCTGTGTATACTGAAAATTATTTTTTTCTTGAGCCCTGCATAGTTTTTGCATGTGGACAAAATATTATCATGGTTCTCTCCTGCAATTTGATTGGCTGCTGCCGGATTGGTTTCAACAATTTTAGTGTCAACTTGCTGAGAATTAATTTGCTGAAGCTGAAGACTTGACAGGAAAGTGCATGAGGAGAAAGAGGGAATGATATGCAGCAAAGGGCTGCAGGCTAGAATCGAGCGGAGCCGCCGCAGTAGACTGATATCCTCAGAACATGGGGCTCACATGCTACCAAATGAGCTGCCCCGAGAATGAATAGATTTAACACTAGTCAATTCTAGTGTTCGGGTAATATGTTACAAAGTAACTTGTTAAGAGTACTCAGATTACTGTTGTTGTTGTAACAAGCAATTTAAACGTGTATTTTTCCAATTCAAGTACTCCGTTATTCAGTTATGTTTTCAAATAGGCATATTTCATCCTACATGCAAAAAGTACTGCCACCTCCACCTGTCACTGGAGGAAACTCTGAGGGTGACTTTTCATTTGACACAGAGGACAGACAGCCTACAATCTGGGCAGACACCGAAACTGTGGAGTATCTCAAGTCGGGTCTCAAGATGGATGTATTGAACAAATCAAATCTTTCTTCGAGCCAATACTCCAACACCATCCAGACCAGTGCGACTGTGGAGAAGCTTTCTAGCTCTGGAATTCTCGTTAGAGGAACCAACTGTCTGAAACACTTAGGTTATTATAAAAGAGTAAACTACATTAGCTGGTGATTTGAAAAGCCTATGGACTTTTAATGGTTTTGAGAATCTAACTGGTTCATTTGCTGCATGTTGAAACATGATGTACTGTACACTACAAGCCTGTGTTTTATTGTTTCCAGCTGGTTATGCCTCTTCCCAATTAGCTGTTAGATCTGTAGGACAATGTAATGCAAAAGCACTCTAATTAGTTACTTTTGTCAAGCTACTTTTAAAAGTAACATTCCCTAACACAGTTGATTCAGGAAATGAAGGTAAACTAATGGATTTGTGGTTTCACACTTCTTGACAAACAGACTTTTTAATCTTTGAGCTTGGGGGAAAATATCAAGTATTTTCAAGTCAAAAGGCTCAAGTCTGAGAGAAGTCGCAAGTCATTGGTCCTTGTCCAGTTGCAAGTCTTTTTTATTTCTAAAGTCTAAATTATCAAAGTTCTGATTCAAGTCTGACTCGAGACCAAGTCATGCGACTCGAGTCTCGCCCCTGGGTACTGATCTTCTCATCTACCTCTCTCATTATTTCCAAAATGTCAAACTTTTCCTTCAAATAAACAACCAGTGGTCAGGAAAGACTTTCAGCAACATACAAACAACACTGAGTCACACGTTCATGCCATGTCACTGACACAAGCTGCGGCGTGTTTGGGAGGGTGATGGTGTTGGTGGTGGTGGAGGGTGTTGCTGTTTCTACACCCCCTAACCCTGTCCCTCTGTCCTCCTGATGGCTGCCAGTTGGAATGTAGTGTGACCGTGATATTTTTAGACAAGGCCGCTTGAAATACTCCAACCGGGGCTTCATTGAGGATAAACACAAGCTGCTCTCGCGCCGTGTGGCACGTAAAACCTGAATTTGGCTCAGCTCTGAGATTGTGGCGGCATCTTTTTTTTTGCTGCAAAGACAAGTTCTAGCTGTCTTCTGATTCCTGCATCGCAAAAGTATCATTTCGACTATCCAGTGTTTGCCTTTGATAGTTTCGTCAAATCTTTTGAAGGTACCCAAAGCTCTTGAGATGTCTCCTGAAGATCGTGGGGCAGGACTGAGGTATGACTGGAGTTGTGTGTGTTATGGTTAAGGAAGTAGAGATGTGACAAGCAATGACTCATTCCTTTTGTTTCTTTAAAGGGTTTGTTCACCCAAATCACAGAAAAATAAATATAGACTTTTTTCACTTACTTCTTGTGGTATCTTGATATGCAGATAATTTGGGGCTTATTTGTCTTGGTTTGGAGATATAAGGGAAAGGCCAACTGTATTGTCACATATGTAACCATACAAAGCAGAATTATGCAGTCAGATTCAGTCTCTGCATTTAACCCATCCTAGTATTTGGAGCAGTGGGCAGCAGCTATGAAGCTGTGGGGGACCAACTCTAGTTCAAAGCCAGCACCTTGGTCAGGGCTTCTGACTGGAGAATTGACCTAGCACACACATTTTTATGCCTCAGACATGTCTTTTCCCCAAAACAATGGAGGTAAATAGAAATTTGTTTGTGTTTCTTAAAGACTTCACCATTTTGAAAATCTCTGCTGCAACATGTCTTTCATGAAACAAAATCCCAGTTACCCCTGGTTACAAAATCGCTCTGAAAATAGAAGTGGTAATTAAGAAAAACTGTGTTTTGTTTTGTTTTTTCGTTGGTGATTTGGGTGACCTGAACCTTTAAGGCTTTTGGCAGTATGTGATCTCTAAACAGACATTTGGATAAATGCAGACTCTGTCGGCAAGGGGCAGGATTTTGGTATCGGAAGTGTTCTGGTTTCCATTTGTAGTCAATCTGTAGTCTGATTCGTATTGACCAATCATGTTTGGGTGGGTCTGGTCAGCATGCGAATAAACCGTCTTTGGGAAAAAAGGCGGAACGCATTGGCCGTAATGCAATCTCGGATCCCATTGGACTATCAACTGACAACGATTTAGCTCTTTATCAGATTTTTTGATTTATTCGCACTTATCTGTTTATCGACCCCTTTTTTGTTGGTAAACATTATGACCTTTTTTTTTGTGGGTGGAGCTTAGGTAGAGGCAAAACAACAATGACCTAGCAAGTTTTGTTGGCTTGTTTCTTAACAATGGCTGAAGAAAATATGAGCTCTTCTGAATATGTACAGTCTCTCACCTCAGGACCACGATTGTTACTTGAAAAAGTTCACATTGACCGATGGTAGCAGACTGGCCAAATTGTACACACTTTCTTAATGGATAAACAAGCTTTCTACAATTGCCATAGGGTTGGGTGATTAGCTTATAGTCCATTGTTGTTTTTGTCATTATTTATAGCCATTTTAATAATCCTGTTACTGAGTGCATCAGTGACACAGGACACAACCACTGAGCCCAATGACAAGTGAGAGGAAAACAGCCCATAAAGCCAGAATATTTTCACATCTAACCCGGTGAAATAAGGATTTATTTCAACCAGACCAGAGCTGGTGATTATTTTAACAGTGGAAAGACTGACCAAGATTATTTGGGTGAGTTTTATTTTGTTTCTATCTATTGAGATCAAATGAAACATATTTTTTTACACCGTTAGCAAGCCAATTTAAGCTTAGTCTGGTAAAAGAGAGAAACTTGAAATCAGAATGTGACTGGTTGTATTTTGCTGTTCAGTAAGGAAAATAGGTGTGAGAATCATTTCTTTCTTTATATTTTGTGATTTAATTTTGTTTATTTGCTTTCGTCTCATTGCTTTTTTGGACTGGCAGTGGCAGCTAATATGTGATAAAACTTAAGTTTTGAGCCATACTTAGATTCTGGCACTTGACCACAGCAAGAGGGATTTTTTGCTTGGTTATTTGGCTTATTCTGAGGTGATCTGTGTTTGCCTCCAGTTTTTCCTTTGTTTTGCCTTTGTTTGTTAAAGCTAACTTCATGACTTTGGCATTAAAAGGGTCTATATGATTAAGTCATCTCAACATCAACTCCATCCTTGTCTCAAGTTGCTACCTGGACTGTAAGTAAGCAATGACCGGAAGAAGAAGTCTTGGCCCAGATATCAGTTATCTGTATATCCGCTGGCTACATTGGCCATTTTCCCAGTGGCTAAATCGTGGTCAGATTATTGCTGGTGGGTTCTGAGATTGGACACTAAATAAGCTGTCACATGGTGGACTGTAAACTTGTTCTTGTTTGTGTTTGAATAATGCAATCATTATTTAACATATGACCCCAAAAGGGAAGTTGGTTTACACAGATTTTTTTTGGCACATTTAACTCTTTTGATCTAAGAACAACATGACCAACATGGCATGGATCTGTATATTTACTGAGTTTTTCTAAATCAATATAACAGATACACCTATAAACATGGTTCTACTTGGAAAGTGGTACACATCATTGTGTCACAACACTGCCGTCTTATATTACTTATAGTTCTTGGCTTCGGGTCTTGGGCAGACACATGCAGAGGGGAGTTTTGTGAAGGCAATAACTGTAAACTCGATCAGCTGGTCCTCCGCTTCCTCACTCTGTTAATGTCACCATACTGTATATGTGGCTGTACACAGAACATAAACAGGTATTAGGTGCATCAGAGTCAGGGTTTATGTGGTATATACCCACACAGACAGTTGGGTAAACATATTTACACCCCACTTCTTCCTAATCACAAGTGAAGAGCTGGGATGTTTTTACCGCCATTCCTCGCATTGTTTGTCTCGCTCTATTTTTAAAGCGCCGTCACTGGGGCTTGTTAGAGGCTCAGACATGCCGCTCCCTGTGTTGTTTCAGAGATTACTGGTTGGGTAAAAAGTGATATCTGCCCAGCAGCTGCTCATGTGGTGCCGCTGTCCTCCTCCTCGCCTGTAGTCCTCTGACGTAGTTGTTGTCAAGTTGGACATTTTTCTGTTGAGTGATGACCGAAGTCTTAAGACTAGGGTGAAACAACTTCTTGACTGATTGATTGGCACACACATTGGCAGATCTTTGTAGACGGTCATGGTCTGTAATGATCTGGAGTAGTGAAACATGATCATTTGTCAGTATCCAAAGTGGTCGTGGAGCTCAGACAGCATGTGACTGCGGGGCTGAAAAATTACAAGATTTGCAACTCCTGACAGTTATTCTTCTGAAGTGCAAATGCTTCTGGATTAAAACTAGTGAAGCGTGAGTACTGAAAAGTCTCTGAGGGCAGAGGCAGGCAGACTGACAGATGGCTATGTAGAACCAGCCTAGTAGTAGAACTACAACAACTAATTGATTAGTTGATTGAAAGAAAATTACTTACCACTATTTTGATAATGGATTATTTGTCTCAGTCATTTTTCAAGTAAAAATGTCAAATATTAAACTAACATCTATTTGCAGGCTAGTTAGCTTGTTAGCTGCTCAGCAGCAGACTGTCAAATATGATAATTAAAATCATTAATCATTAGCTTTGATTTGGAATAAAGTGTCATTTCACCAAAATTTGGATACATTATTTCATACACAGTCACAGTATGTATGTGTTTAAAATTTACTGACTTGTGCCCATTATAATAGTATAATCATGTCTTGCTTGACATCGTTCATCTAGTAGAGAGTACTAGTAGTTAGTAGTAGTTAAAAAGTAGTTAGAAGTTTCTTATCGCGAGTGGCAACCAGCGTTACAGCGCATTACCGCCATCTACTGTGTTGGAGTGTGAAGTGCTTGAAGGTAGTGTTGCTGGGAAACAGGAGGCGTATACAGTTACATAATGCAAGTTGGTTCTTAGATGTTTTGCTAGTTGAACCAACTGTGAACTGGCACGAGCACCAGCACTGAACTAGGACTAGGTTCTCGTTGGTCGAAAAGGGGTTTCAGAGCTATAATGCATGACGCGATACCCTAATATAAGAAAATAATAGAAGATGTGGAAGAAAATGTTTGATTGAACTCTTCAACAACAGTGCTCTAAAGGATTGGAGACTAAACTGACATTTCTGAATATGTTTCCCCTTCCAAATTTAAAATATGGACTAGCTTAAAAGTTGGAATGACATTTGGCTGCAAAAACGACAAGGTAGACGTAATTTTAAAAAGTGTTTTCTCATTTCTGAACATGGCCAAACTTTCACCCATGCCATGGAGCTCTGGCACCTCCAAGAAAACAGTTTGTCTCCATGTTGGTGGGAAAACAAACTGTAACAAACTACTCTTCCACACTCCAGGTGATCTGTGATGTGGTGAAATTTGATGGCAGTTTACCCAAGAAATTTGCGTCTCTTTCCAAGGAGACGTCTGTCCTTCATGGAACAGTGAAACGCTTATCCCGTCTATCCCTTAGTGCTTTTATTGCTTCACAGTATCACTGTCACATGTTCGACCCATCATGTTTCCCTGGAAATCAGTCTCATACTGGGGGCATGTGCCTGGAAGTCGAGAAGGGAGCAGTAGGTTGACCTTTCATCATAAGGGTTATGTGAGACAAGGCTGGGTGTTTGGGTCAGGTGGGAGGGGTGTTGGGTGTATATGAGATACTGTAGCTTCTCGTGTCTCTTGTGCTTGTTCCTTGCAGCCTGGCAGATACATGATTAGAGGGGAGGGAGGTTTTGAAGGGGCTACATGGGGGAGAAAGGGTAACAGGGTTCAGGAGAAGAAAATCGAAGTAGGGAAGCTCAACAGGAGAGGCAGAGTGGCTTTGGGGGTTGAGGTTGTGAATATGGAGTTAACAGCTGTGTGTGTTGAGGAAAATTGACCAGTGGAAAAGGTAGTATTTGACAGGATTTCTGTCAGTAGCAGCTGCCAACAAATGCTAATTTGCACCACTTTGAATGCCAGAAACTGTTCCTTAAGAGCTGCCAGCAGGAGGGATAAATCTGGAATGTGTCAGAAACACCACTTTAAATTAAATCTCCTCCTGGAAACATAAGTAATGCACTTGTTCCACGGTCAGTTCTCCAATATCTACACTAAATAAGTAATAAATGAATAAAATAAGAAGAAAATAAGATGAGAAGAGATCAGGAGAAAAGGGATGAGACACGAGAACAGGATGATGAAATGAGATAAGAAGAGGTGACATAAGAAAAGAAGAGATGAGATAAGTTAGAAATTGGTAAGATGAGAAGAGATGGGATAATAGAAGAAGGGATAATATGAGATAAGATTTTGTTGAACCAAAGGGATGAAATTAATGAACTTAATGACTTAATGACAGTGCAATGTTCCAAAAAACTTGGGACGTTGTGTAAAATGTACATGAAAAACAATGCAATGATTTGCAAATAATTTTCGACTGGTATTCAATTGAATACGATACAAAGTCAAGAAATTTCATGTTCAAACTGATAAACTTTGTTCTTTGTAATTATACACTCACTCTGAATTTGATGCCTGCGACGAGCTTCACAAAAGTTGGGACGAAAATGAAGAAAAAAGTTGTAGAAAGCTCAAAAAAACCCAAATACCTGTTTGGAACATTTGACAGGTAAACAGGTGAACTGGTAACAGATGACAGTATTATGATTGGGTATGAAAGGGGCATCCTCGAAAGGCCCAGGCGTTCACAAGCATGAATGAGATGAGGTTCAAACTTTGTGAAAAACTGCGTGGGCAAATAGACCAACAGTTTAAGAACAATGTTTCTCAACACAAAACTGCAGGAGTTTAGAGATTTCACAATCTACAATCCATAATATCATGAAAAAAAGATTCAGAGGATCCAGAGAAATCTCTGCACGTAAGGAGCATGGCTGAAAACCAACATTGAATGTCTGTGACCTTTGACCCCTCAGGCAGCACTGCATTGAAAACTGCATTAAAAACCGACATGATTGGATACTACATGGGCTGACGAATATATTGGAAAACCATTGCCCGTAAACACAGATTGTTACCAGCACGAAGTTCAAAAGCCAGCATCTTGATGGTTTTGGGGGTGTGTCAGAGCCCATGGCATCATGGGTACCTGTCACATCTGTGAAGGCCCCAGTAATGCTGAAAGGTCATACAGGTTTTGGAGCAACATATGCTGCCATACCTGTTGACATATTTAGACCACTTAGAGTTTGTAACATTGTCATATCCTAGCTGGGCCCTTTGCTGAAATTGTGGAACTCATTTTGGAACATAACAACCAGTTCTTTTAGAATTGTTAAAAATAATCTCATTGCATCTGACTTGTGCATTTTCAATATATTAATACCCCCAGAAAGGGCACATGATCACATGACTTCCAATTAGCACAGAAACCTCACAGCTGTGTTAACTGGCGGGAACCTCCTGAGCTGTTGTAGTAACCAGATCTCCATGGTGATTTCACACCAGCTGTTTCCAGGACAGCTGCTTTCACAGGACAGTTTCCATCCTCTGTTGGACTTAAATTTAGTACATTGTCATTTAATCTGATGGAAGTTTTTGAGGCAGTTACCAAGCCCACTGTTACACTGTCACTTTGATTGATTTGGTCCAAACCACAGTGGAAATTTGACTTGTGACTTGTGATGTGTTATTCTTGAATACAGCCAAATTAATATTTGTTTTATCTTTGTTGCTGCCCTGCGCAGTCGTTGATACATTTATCACTTACCACCTGCATCATGTTTCGACTTTTAAAAAAGACACATGAAGGAAAGCCCCACTGACCGAAGTCACTGGGTTAAAGCATGTTAATGTAGCAGAGGCCAGCTAAGAGAGAAGACAGGACTTTGGCCGCCTCCCACCCTTTTCTATTTATCGCACCTGACCTACACATGAGCCACATGTGTGCCTTTTATAGCTGTTTTATGTGAAGTGAGCACAAGGGCTGATAGTAGGGCTTTAAACAGGAGATGATTGTTGGGAGCCCTCGAGGTGGTGGGGAAAGTTTTATATCTCACCAGGTGGCCCAGGATTCCCAGCAGTAATAGAGCATGGAAAGCACTTTCACATTCCTGTTCCCATATGCCACCTGTCTATTTAGTCATCTGCCAGTTCTATTGTAGGCTTCTTAATTTTAGACTATGACATTTGCATTGGATAAACTTTTTTCTTGGACTGATTTTTCAAATGTTGATACTATTTTTAAGTTACTGCATATTTTCTCAATAATTACATGATGCCTGTCTACACATGCCAAGAAGTCAAGTAAATTTATTTGTGAAGCACATTTAAAGCTCTGAACAAAGTCTTGTACAAAGTTTCAAGGCACAATCATAAAATCTAGACTGTTAATGTGCCAGCAGCCTTATTTAAATTGATCTCGATCATTGAGGAGACCACAAAGAGAAACTGAACCATGTGTACATTTTTTTTGAGGTCAGGGGATGAGAGGAAAGACTTGATCCCCTCCACCCCTTGCCCATCCCACATCCTCCAGGTCTCTAGATTGTGGTTGTCTCTAAAGGGGACACTCTTCATTTATTGTCCGTAACCGCTTATCCTTGAAGGGTCACGAGGGTGCTGGAGCCCATCCCAGCTGACATTGGGCGAGAGGCGGGGTACACCCTGGACAAGTCGCCAGTTCATCGCAGGGCTGACACATAGAGACAAACAACCACTCACACGTACATTCACACACGGGCAATTTAGAATGGCCAGTTAACCTGTTTAATGCATGTCTTTGGACTGTGGGAGGAAGCAGGAGTACCTGGAGAGAACCCACGCGAACACGAGGAGAACATTAAACTCCACACAGAGAGGCCCTGCCCCAGCCACAGGCTCCTCAGCGCCCCAGCCAGCTGGGGGATTTGATCTCAGGACCTTCTTGCTGTGAGGCAGCAGTACTAACCATTGCACCACCGTGCTGCACACTTGGGTATCCATAGAACCAATTTTTAATCAGAGTTTTATTCAAGTTCAGGCAGCTAAAACTAGTCGAATAAGGTAGAAAATTTTCTTCCCAGCTACCGACCTGACCTCCTCCTCAGAGACTTTCAGTCACAGTATGCACTGTCAGCAGTTATCTTAAAGATTACTAACATTGCTTCTGCCTGTTTTATCTTGTAGCTGGGAGATCATTGACTCAGGCCAGGATAGCCGGTCTGGGACCGGACCTCAGCTCGGCGACTCCCTCAAACTCTTCCTCCAGGAGACGTCTGCTTTCAAACAGCAAAACCCGGGCAAGGTGAGGCAGAAGGCAACTTCAGACTAACCTCAACTGTTCACTGCATGCAGTTGTCAGGCTTTTTGGAAGGAATTTTTCCTATTTAAATACAAAGCATTTTCATCACTCAGCTTAGTAAAAAGACTGCAAGGTTGGAAATGAAGTTCAAATATGTATTCATTTGTTTAATCTGTACACAAATGTGAAAACAGACATTTTACGTTTTTTTTTTTTTAATTGGGGGGTTGTCAAAAAACAGTTAAATGTATTTTACAAAACAAACTTTTCCCTAAGAAAGTAACTGATAGTCATTGTATACTGTAACTAACTGACAGAAGAAAACAGCTACATTGGTATACACTTTTGTGTCATTTTCTTTGTGTTTGCTTTCTTTCTGTTCTAGTTTTGCCTGCTGGTTTGCAGTTTGTGCACCTTCTTTGCTGTCTTAGGACGCTACATTCCAGGGATTGTTATCTCATATATTCTAGGTGAGTAAACAATTTTGCATATGAAGAGACTGTTTCTATCATGCTAAAGAAAATTGATTTATATGCTTCAGGGCTCAACAGTAATGGCTGGGCAGTTTGCGATTGGCAACAATTTCAAGAAATTGATAAACAAGTCTGGCCTCTGATTGCCGCCAGTGGAAACTAATTTTTAACATATAAAAGTAGGGGGCAGCACTTTAGGATTTGTTGCATTAGTTATATTTACATAATGCTGTTGCAGTCATAACCGAACCAGACAGCATGTGTTGGTGTTTACTCGTGAAGCAAATTAAGTTGACTTTGGTGTGACTGAGCTGTCAACATCACAAATGAATGTGCAAATGAATTCAACTGACAGAGAACCAGATAAACCTGAACGAAAAAACAAAAAGGAAATTTATGAAATCTTAGGAGGTGAAGTATCCTGGCATGAACGTACACCTCGATAAGTGGCACCTCAAGTTCACTAGTTCAAGGCAGCACATCGTACAGAACGACTTGTTACTGTAATAAAGCTCTTAACCATTCTTTACGTTGCATTTATGTCTCATTATTAAGGTGATGTATAAGTGCATAGTATCTTAATTATTCAAAATATAAGGTGACAAAACTAGGGGGGGACTAGCGAACATCATTCCACTGTATTATAGAAAGCATCAATTTCTGCTTTCTCCCACTTGAAGAACTTATTAATTGCATCTAGGTTAATGGAATCATGACACTTAAATAAGAGATATAGTTGTGTGTCATCAGTATAATAATGATTACAGATATCAAAGCAACTAATTATCTGGCATATAGTGTCAAATACTGTATTCCAACATGGTGAACAAACTTGTTTCTGCAAATGAAATTAAAATTACTTTTTAATATGTTTTTATAGCTGGTATGTTAAGTTTATGTGGATGTTAGATTTTCATGGAATCAGTACTTATACTCAATACTTGCGGTATTTTTTCCTTCTTGACGTCTCTCTGCAGTGCTGGGAGTTTTCCTGTGGCCTCTAATTTCATCTCACGAGGTTGGTTTGTGGCTGAAGCCAGTTCTGCAGAAGCTGGACTTTGGCATCGGGGAGTTCCTTCAGAAAATCAAAGAGAACCATGGTAACTAACATGTCAATATGTTATATGTCTAAACAGTTTTTTTTTTTACTAAAGAGCTTTGAAATAACACAGTTTGGAACAGAAATTTGACACCCTTTCATGAACTGTATAAAGTTGGAATCTCAATAGCATACTATATTTTAAACATAAAAATGCTGTATATTGCGCTTGTATGGCAATGTAAAATTGTCGGTGTGGACTGTAAACTTCTTTGGCTGGGTGTCCAGCTTTAAACTAACCAAAAAAACCTAACATAAACATCTCCCCCCCTAAAAAAAAAAAAAAAAAAGTGGGGGAAAACTAATTCATCAAACAAAAGATAACCAAAAAATGCAGCGGTCAAAGACAGAAACCAGTGGCATCTTCCACAGTCATTAATCAGGGCACACCTGCCTTCATTCAGGGCTCCTGTGGCTGTGAGGTGTCAGGTGATGCTGTGCTCTGTGGTTATGCACCAAAAACCACCACTAGGTGCTGCCAAAATTACCGACATTGCTCGAGAAAGCTCTCATGAATGCTTTGTGGCTGCACTTGAATATGGCAGCTTTTGTTGCTCCTGACCTTCCCTGTCATCATCACTCATTTTAAATCTGAATACAGCTGATCTCAGAGCACAGCTGTTGACTGCTGTTCAACATATTATGAGCTTGCGATCAAATTTCATACTTGTTCAGCTGTCTGACAACAACAAAACAAAACAAAAAACAAACAAACAACAAAACAGATGTTAAAAAAATCCTGCCCCCAAATCATCAAGATGATGATTCGTCCAGGACTTATTATTATCATTTTAACCTCCTATTTGGGAATTTTTACTTTATAAATTATGGACACGGCAGATAATTTGCACTGGATCAGAATAACAGTAAACCTCTGCTACTAGTACAATTCATCAGGTCTACTATTATATACTAGTATATGAATCTGATACTAGTATGTGCATAGTGTTTAAGAATCCTAAGAATCCAGACTGTATTTAGAAAGAAGTGTTTATTATTCAATGTGCAATAAATATCAACTACCATTTACAAGTGACTACTTTGCAAAAGCAGCAAAAAAAAATGTTGATTAAACTTTCAAAAGGTGTGTAAATAAAAGCTTCTTGTACTCATGATGTTTTTTTTCCTTTCAGAGAAAAGAATGCT
This sequence comes from Lutjanus argentimaculatus, assembly GCA_034769285.1. Classification (NCBI taxonomy): domain Eukaryota; kingdom Metazoa; phylum Chordata; class Actinopteri; order Lutjaniformes; family Lutjanidae; genus Lutjanus; species Lutjanus argentimaculatus. Next base: position 12,310,681 of record JAWZSL010000011.1, on the reverse strand, counting down.
GCAGGCTCAGACTGAGAAAGAGGGCATCGAGTCAGACCTCTCTTCCATGTTTCCCAAGGTTGGCTCATTATCTCATCTCAATCTAATTATGCCTCAGATTGTTGACAAGGTCCAGTTAAAGCTAATTGAAATTCAGTACACATGATCAACATTAGAATCAAGGCCTTTGCCAACACAAATACCAAAAGATGCCTAAAAAGGATGTGACATGCACGTATACTGTATATCCGTTTTAAATTTCTATAGTTGTTCAGCTTTGCAAATTAGATTATATTATTTTTTTATCACTCCATCAACTGAGGTCAGGAGTAAACCTGTTAGATTATTTCTGCCACCAGATAAAGCAGCTCTGTCTGTGCTCTATAATATGACGTCTCCATGTGTTTCCCCCACACAGCTCGACTCCACAGTGTGTAAGGAAATGTCTGTATCGGACACAGAGGTGTCTGACGTGACGTGGACAGACAATGGCACTTTCAACCTGTCAGAGGGACACACACCACAGACTGAGAACTCAGAAGGTACGTTTGTCATCTCCCTACCATCCTACAGATGGAGCCATGGTTTTAAAATAAACCGCCTTATGGTTGCAGCCAGTCAAACTGTGCGGTGTTGGTTTGCATTTCCATTACCACTTTTATCGCTCTGAGCTGTGCCAAGCCACACCCTAGACGGAACCACTCTGAAGTGGGGCCAAAGCGAGCCCGAATGAAAGCGTTTCCTGATTGTGCTACTCCATAATTAAAGTGTTTAAATAACAAAACAGCAGGAGACTTTTATTGTGAAGAATTTAAGGAAACAGCGTGTTTATCCCAGAGACATATATGAACAGTTTATCCACCACTTTAAAGCTGTTCGACTCAAGCTTAGCTGAGCTTGTCTACAGTTAAAAGACACAGTTTAAAGCAGGTAGCCCTGTTGTAATGGAAATGTAAACCCTCGCTGTGCTGAGCTGATGAGCCGAGTCAAATCAAGTCAAGCCAGGTCAGCTCTGTGTATGGAAAATACAGATTCATAAAAAAAATCCGCAGACCTTCTTGTGAGCCGTGTCGTGTAGGAACGACATTCTTTCCAGTAGAAAGAAAGTAGAAAGTACATGAAACTGCTCAGAACGGGTCATGATTTCTGGAAAGAGACATTGCTGTTGAGTTTTTCATATTAATTAATTAATTTTTTCTGCGCTTTTAGCACCACAGGACTAGTGCCATTTAGTTCCATTATATGGAGAAAAGGCAGACATCTCTAAGGCCGAGATCTCCAAAACTCTCCAGCTTGCACCAAAACAGTATAGAAAATAGCACTACAGTGGAATAATATGTATTTGGGGGTGAAGTGTCCCTTTAAATATTGAATACAATATTAAATATTGTATTATCTAAGTTAGAAATTCAGTATTAGAAAAAAATAAAATGATTAATAATACACTGTAACTCATACTGTGAACATTTTGTGCTTCCCTTTAATATCTTGGCCACTGTTTATCACTTTCTAGCTGTTTACAATATCATCAGAACTTTATAAAAAAGTCTTTCTTTAACCTCAACCTCACAGACCTCGACAGAGAAGAAGCCTTCACTGGTGGTCTTCCAGAATTCCCCTCACTTGACAATGGTACAACGACCAATGGTGATGACGACGATGACCTCAGCCTCGGCTTCCCTCACCTCCAACTCAGCCCCAGCAGCCAATCAAATCCAAGCATATACCCTCTGCTTGCAAAGACCAACCCACTGACAAAGCCCTGGAATTAGTCAACCAGATGGCGGGGACGTCATCGCCGCCGCCGTCACAGCCGCCATCCAGGAGAGAATAGAGGCAGCAGTCGGCTTCACAGCGCTGAGCGAAGGCTCTGGAGCGGTCAAGGCTCCCAGAATCCACCAGGCTGCTGGAGCTGGCCGAGGAGTCGGACAGCGAGGTGGAGGACTTTGAGCTGCTGGACCAGTCGGAGCTTGAGCACCTGGAGGGGGAGCTGGGGCTGGGAGAGGAGAAGCCCCCGGCCAAAGAGGAGGATCAGGCCAAGAGTGACAAGCCGGCCACTGCTGGATTCTTCTCCAAACTCCTGAGACGCCACTGATTGATGATATGACGGTTGGCTGGGGAGGAAGATGGGTTACGCAGGACATGTGCAGGGGAGATGGGGGTGTCCTGGTCACAGAGGACTATGGGGGGTTGTGAAAAAACAATGTTTCCATTTATCTTCTTCCTGTAGAGTGAACATCAACATTTCAAACCTGATCAGTTTGTCAAATATAGAGGTGGAAGTGATGTCACTTTAATCAGAATCATCCTCGCCTAATGCTGAGATCAGAACACATGATACCAGATAACAGCCCGACCTGGCAGACGTGAGAATGAAAATCAGGGGTGCCACTGTTGTTTGTTTTATCGTCTGTATTGTGTGATAGTGAAAGACAACTGATGCAGCATCCGGGGCCCCTCATGATAGGGCTGCCCCCTAACAGTTGACTGAAGTGTTAGGATTTAATGTAACGGCAGCTCCCAGGACTTAGACACAGTGGGTTCCAGCGAGGACAGGAGGCATGAAGCGATCGAGGTGCGATGTTTGTAAATTAGAGACCTGCTTCTGCGTGGTTGTTGGAACTGAAGCAAGCTGAAGTGAACTGCTGGCTGATTTGGACCGAGAGAGTTGCTGAAGTACGTTCGTAACTGTCCATTAGGGAGGGTGAGGGGAGGGGAGGCAGCGACGTTTGTGTGTCGATTTGTGGGGGCCTTATACAGTGCTGGGGGACCATGGCTTCCGCACCTTAACCTGACACGTCAGATGGTTTGTTGCACAGAACCATCTGGGAAGTCGACCTTAAAAACTGTTCGGAAAAGGGCAGGCACTTTGAAAAAACACTTGGCAGGTGATTGGCTTAACCATCTGTCTGTCAAGTCTAACACTGGCTAACTTCAATTAGTCAGATCGAACTCTTGCCAAAGCCGTTCGGGAGAAGAGCGAAAACAACTTTTCCACCAAGAAAAGCCTTCAGTGTCGTTCTTTGCTCTTCCTCAGATGTACGAAACTGCCATTGTTTGTTTGAGATGAGTCACTTCCATGAATGCATCTCGCTGTCGTCACACCTAAAACCACATCCATAGCAGCTGCCAGTAGCCCCTCCTAGTATGCTGATTGGCTGTACCACTTTTGGTGTGGACACAAACCAATAACTTGAAGCCTGGCAAGATGGATTCTCACGTAATCTCGCAAATCCAGCTGCCTCGCAAGGTAACCGGCATGTCACCAAGTTATATTTCAGGTCCACCCAAAAAATCAGAAATTGTGAGCAACAGGTTAACTGTCTGACTCCACAATTCAGGACTACATAGTTCTTAGCACTTTCATGTGTTTTCAACGACTATTTTCTAAAATGTGTAATCTGTTTAGGACACAAATCTTTAAACAACTTGTTTTAGGTTATACTGTGTTGAAAGAAATTAAGTTGGTTGTTCTGACACATTCAGGGTCATTACCCTTTTTGCCATTAGCATTTAACAGGCAGTTCGCTTTGTGTTTCGTACTTTATTCGAATAATTAAATGAATATCATAATGGTGCAATGACTAGTCAACTATTGGCTTAAACTGATGACTACTTGTCGACTCAGAAGATCTTTAGTTGGGGGCAGCCCTACCTCACAACGTCAATGACTGCATCTTCTCTCACCGAGTCTCTTACCTACAACATGACCCATGACGATTTTGAAGAGGTGTTAGTGTGGAGGAAAAGATGGAGGGTGCTTTTGCCTGTGCAATGTGCATGTGTCACTTCGTATTTATTTATTTATCTATTTATTTTTTAACATTTATTTAGTTTCTTGTTGTGCACCCCTACAGCACTCCCCACTAGCCAACTTAAAGCATATTTATTTAGCCTACTGATTAGGTCACGGGTACTGGTCTTATTATTAAAGTGCCAGACTGGGTAGAGTTCAGAATTGATTTAGATATAATTACAGGTAACAGATTAGTTACGATGTGGAACTTTTTAGGTATTCACAAGTATGTTTTCATTAGTGTATAATCACCTAAAGAAGTCCAGCTTTCAGGCTGCATACACATGGATTCAGGTAAACACTAGACGCGTAGCCAGACCTCTCTCCTCAGCACTAGAGAAAAGTCTGGCTCTACATATACACATTCTTCTATAGAGGAAAAAACCATCCTGCTGTATTTGTATTTCTCTAAACCAATCACAGTCATCCTCCATGGACCTAAGCTAAGGATGGATCGACAGGATCAAGAGCAGGATGGTAAAATTAGGTGAGGCCGGCAGAGAATACTTACACCGGTTATTGTAGACAGCAGTGGAGTCCAGAGTTATCATTTAAAATTTTTTTGCTGACGATCTTGACAAGAAGACGCTAATAATTAATTAATTACCTAAAATAATAAACAATAGATCATTTTAATATATTTATAACATTCTGTATAGACAAAACAACATCACCATGGCAACATCATGCATGTTTCATTTTGCCATCTTGTCGTTTGATTGGACAGTTTGTTTTTCCCATGTTGTCCAGAAGGTGTTGTCAATCTACCGTCTGTCCAAATCCCTGTGAATGCACCATTCGTCTACAATGTCCCTCTCAAGTAACGGCAAAAATTTATGATCTTATGATCACCTAAACTGACACATCATGAAATACAAACACATCATGTGGTCTGATCTTGGCATAAAAGGTTGTTGATGATATAAGCACTAAGGTTTTTTTTTTTGGTTTTAATCAATTGCTGTGGTTACATTTGTCATTTCAAAGCAACTTTTATTACCTGATCAAATTTATGGTGACATTAATTTAGCATTCATAAGCAGCATATAGACACTTGTCAAAGTGTTCTAACACACTAAAGCTTAGTTATAAGCAAATCAGGACTTTTTAAATGTTTATTAGTGTATTCTAACTATGACTACAATTAGTGTAATAAAATTAAGTAGGTGTAATCCTAAATAATTGTATAAAATATGAAACACGTCCTCACAGTCTTTTATTAAACGATTATTAGGTGTTAATTCACATGAATATTCATTCAGAGATTGACAGTTTAAAAATGTTTCCTCAGTGTTCATGGCAAGAGGAAATAGCAATACAACTGATATAACAATACATCAGTAAATATAATAAATAGAATCTATATTTTACTATTTTATTTTTTTATTCACAGTGACAATGCACATTAACTAACATCACTGTAAATGTGCCAGTGTTCACCAAAAGGCTAATTTTCAACTGTTGTCCCTCGGGCTGGTGTTAAATTGGCCATTAGAACACATAAAACCCAAAATAAGGTTTGGCCCAGAGAAGGCAAAACACAAACATAAATATAATAATGCAATTAATAAGTAATGTTATTAGCTTTACACATTGAATAAGTCCTTATATCTGCTGACTGACATTATAGTAACTATATATTGCTTATAAATGCTTAATAGGGCATTAAAATAAAGTGATACAAATAAATTTGTGGGGAACGTCCCTCTGGAAGGGACACAAAGTATTCAAAACTAAATACTTTTTTAAAAAATGGGGAAAAAACACATTTGAAGAGGATTTAAACATTCCCCAAACAGATTTTGCCCAAATTGCAATCAGAGCCTGAATATGTCCCAAAATTGCATTGAAAAGACCAATCTAACTGCAGCAAAATGCACGTTTTACCTGTGACACAAGGTGGTATTTTGGGTTAAATCAAGTGGGAAAGACTTCCTGTTATAAATGACTGCCTGGCTGCCTTTAAGTTCAAAACTCATCTGTCACTGCTGCTGTTATGTAGACAACTCACAACACTCCTAACACTCACTTTGATGCTGAATCGATTTATCCAACTACTTTACCCAGAATTCCACAGACATGAAATCGAATGACAATCACTAGGGCAATCAAAACACCTTTAATGCTCAAAATACTGCTGCTGGTTGGATGATTGACTATGACGATCAAAAAGTAGGAAAACATTTTTTTATTTTTCTTATTATTTCCTTTTTTAATTTTATATGTACATTTTTTTCCCTGACACGTTTATGTGGTCGAGGGACTTTTATTTTATTACAACATGCAGCAGGTCTCAAAATACTATGCATGGAAATCTCATTTTGAGACATAAATAAATTTAAACATTTTACTTACAGTGCGTCAATGCCATGAATTTTACATGGCTGATCAGTGAGCAAAAATGACTGCATTTGGATCATCCTCTAACTTATTAGTAATGACATGACAAAAACATGACACTGGTCAATGTCATCAGGTATCACTCACCAGACTGTTAGTTTGCTGACTGGTTCGGCTTCAGCTGAAAGGCCCAATCGACATTCAGTGGATGGTTTTCAGTGAAACATCTCCAAACAAAAACAGATTCAGGCTTCAGTCACATTCCTACCAACCCAATGCAAAAAAACTCTCAACGGAAAAGGAGCAGCTCCCTTTTTTTTTCCTGTTTTTATTAACAAGTGATAAATGACCCATTTAAATAAGCAAATTTTGCTGCCTACTTACACATCTAGTCCAATCTGATTAACTCTGACCTCCTTTTAGAGATCTTTTTCTAATTAATTGTTGAATGTCAAAGGAGATTTTTAGTTGTGCGTTAAATCCTCTGGAAACCCAAATCCACTATAGTCATCTAACCATGTAATTTAGGGTCTCACGCACATAATACTAAGCATATAAAAGTATTAGAAATCAGATTTAATCCAAATTCAAAATATTGCCATTTAAGTTTTTGTACACTTTCCTGTATTGGGTTGATGGATGGATTTGTGCTCAAAGATTTATTATGGAATTTGCAGTTAATTCCACAAACCAACTATAAAAAATCCATGTCAGTTGCACTGTGGACAAAACAAAACTTCTCTTCTCCTGCTGCTGCAGCTGCTCTCTGAGTCTGAGCCAATTCAATGACGGGGAGTGATTTTACCTGGCCAAAATCAATATTGGTTTAAGTGTACGCTATATTTAGAACATTTTCCCTGTTTTATTTTGCTGTTAGACAGCATTTAGTTCGCTCTCTGCGCTGTCATTTTCCCTCCCAGGACACAGGAGTTGCTGGTCTACCGCTGACTTGATCCGCAGCATGTAATGTTAGTTTGGTTCTGAACAAACATATTGAAACACCAAAGTCACAGCGAAGTCAAACAATAACTGTTTCCTGTTCCTGTCCATGGAGTCTGGCAGCAGTAGGCCTCCATTCCCCATCGGAAAATGCTTTCTGACATCAAGGTAAAGCGGTGAACATGTTCAAAATATAGCATACACTTAAAAGCATATTGACTTTTTTCAGGTCGTCCTTTGATTAGGTGTTAAAATACTGGAGCGAGCGTCTACAGCCGTCCACAGCAGGACATTACTTAGCTTCTGTGTTGAGACTCCTGAGACAAACAGCAAAATAAGCTGTTTTTGAACCCGGTTTTCAAATAGTTTTGAATGTTTATTTTCACTCAAATCTTTATGGATGCTTACTGAGAGATGAAACTTTGATAACATATATGCATTTTACTATTTAAGGCCAGTTTCCAGAGGCTTTAAGAGATTAGGCTGCATGTCTGGGCTACACCTCTGACAGTGTCTCTCCATCAAATTAGCACGGGTTCTTGAACCAGTTCTGTTCAGGATTCTTGGAACATTGGTGCTATCTCACGAACCAGCCCATGTTTTGATTGGAGCCACTGCCTTCAATGCAGGGCGTCCTCTATCCTCTCTTAACCTGTAGAATATCACATGCCCACTGACGTTGTCATGATTCGCACATGAGGTTAAGGAAGACCTGCCAATTTCCATGTTCTGAATCAGTTTATTAATGGTCGAAATGCTCCAAATGGTTCAAAATTAGGTGTGCAAACCCTGATCTCACGATACCAGAAAATGGCCTGACCCAAGTCCCTGGTCAAGTCTCTGTTTCTAGCAACCAAGTGAGCCCATGAGGACCTGCCTCTCATGTTGTTGGATGATCCAAAATTAGACTCAAAATAAAGTAAAATTTAGTGCACTGACAGTAAAATGTTATGAGATGACATATTTCCATTTGCACCTTAATTATTATTTAATGATGCACCCGCTGTACGTAGGACAGTCTGCTGTGTGAAGCATCAGTCGTGGATTCACAGAACAAAGACGAATATGACTGAACTGTTTCTTTAACATGCCTTGTACATTAAAAGACATTGATTTTATAATAAAGACACACAGCATTGTATAATGTATCCTCTTGAATTAATCATGTAATGCCTTGTACTAGCATAACTCTAAAGGTTATTATAGAAATATTTGTTTATCAGTGCCTAAGAGGACTTTGTAGTGGCTGCAGTTAATTTCTAGCTCACATGTGATATAACTGTATAAAACAAAGAAATGTTCCAACCTCTGAATAACAGTTCAGGCAGGTTCAGGCTTCACTAAATAAAGACATTTTTAAATATTTAGTAAACTGATAAAAATGTTAATGTTTTTCATTCACCCTCTGGTTGTATCATGGTGGCTTCCATGCAGTTGTCTAAAAGTGAGAAATTCTTTGAACTTAGTTCAAAAACATGTTGGTGGGTCAGAAGAACCAAACTGCATTAATAAAATGTACTTTTATGTAATTAAAGTCAAGAATGTCAATAAAATGTTGTAACGCAGCTGTAGTTTCATTGATTTGACCTCAGTGTGTGTTTGTGAACGCAGCTGTTGTGAAGGTATTTACTCATGTCTCTAATTTTTGGGGACAAAATCCAAGCCCCCATAAGGTAAATTATTACATTTTAGTGTCAAGACTTTAAGGTCAGAGTTAGGATTAGTCTAGGGAATAGATTTAGGTAAATGCAATGCCTCGTTAAGTTGAGTTAGTCCTAGGATTTAAGTTGAGTTAAGTATTTTGAGATCCTTGGACTTGTACTTGTATACTTGCTTTCATACTTTCATTCAAGTAAAAACTTCTTTCAACACACTCTATTGCCCACATGAGGGTGCTATAATTCATGGATTTAAGTTGTCTATGATCCTTCTGCATTTTACATTGTTTGGCTCTAATTAGGTCACAAATTTCAACTCAAAAATGATATTTCCAACAACAAAGGTTTTTTTTTTGTACATGTGGCATTAAAGACATGAGACAGTTCTGTTGCCAAAAAAAAAAAAATACCCCCAACAACTGCTGTCTTGTTTTGCAATGAACATTTATCAAATTTTGTGTGATTCACAGTAAAAAACCACTCCTTATGTGATGGAAGAAAGTTTTGTGTGTGGCAGCAGTTTCTTAAAAACTGTATTTAGTGGCAGTGGTAAGATGTAACTGAGTACATGCACTGAAATACTTAAGTACAATCTTTAGGTCCTTATACTTTACTTGTGTACTTCCATTTTCTACCACTTTACACCTCCACTCTACATTTTAGATGGAAATTCTTCCTCTTTTTACTCCATTAAATCGTAAACTACTGTAATACTCACTTTTCAGATTGAGACATGAACAAAATGTAACTGACAAATAAAATACTACCCAACTGACAACATTAAAATGCCACTTACACATAATAGTCCAACATAAAACCCTGATGGAGGTCATTCTGCCACCTAACTGGTACCTTTACTTTTGGCCTTCTATGTGCAGTTTACTGATTACACTTGTCTATTTCTACCAAAATTATGAGTGCAATGTTTTTACACTTTTGCTTAAGTAAAAAATTCCCCATTCACCACTGACTATCAACCAGATGAGGGTGCTATAATTCAAGTCAATTTACTCAATGATGCCCTTTCTCCATTTCACACTACCTTAGTCACAAATTTCAACTCACAGCACTGATCTTTTGATCTTTTGGTTTGGGGTTATGGATTATAGTCTGGATTTGAAAGACAACACCTGCAATAACTGATTTTTGGCCACCTGGGAACAGCAGAAACAAGTTGGAACCAATGACTGTAAATAAAGATGGACCACGCCTCTCAACTTCCTCCCACAGCACAAAAATGATGTGCTATCTATTAACATTGGAGAAGCAGGGTTTTTGACTTGTACTATAGCCTTCCACCAGGGGCAACCAAGATGCTTTGGCTTTACTTTTTAGGAGCTGTGATCCTGTCCACGTCTAATGGCTGGAAATCATCAACAAATTAGTACTCATTTCAGTTACAAACATGTCATGTTTGTGTGACCCGAGGAAATGTAAGCCCAATATTAGTCTTGCATTGTGCTAAGCACTGTGGAGAGAGGTCTGGCTCCACACATGCACATTCTGCTATATGGGGAAATGCCCTGCCTTGTTTGCACGTCTTTAAACCAATCACAAAAGTCTTAGGCAGAGCAGAGTCCAGGATGCAGTGATGATGCTGCTGCAAAATAGTGTAGAGAGGGAACTTAATTAAAATGGCTAAATATCTATATAAGATCCAAAACATCAGCTTTAAATGTACTATTCTTTTCAATTTAATTAATTTTCTTCTGTTTGTTTGTTACATTCATTTATGAATGCAGCATTCCTTTCTTTTTGCTTTTGTTTAATTAGAAACTGAGTTTTGTGCATGTACGCTAGATTGTTCAAGGAGGCCATTGGAAAGATGTTTTTTTGTTTGGCTGCTTATCAACAAAAGACACATTTATTTCTGCAGGAATAAAAATAAGAGCAACGTAACATAGCACTGATTTATTTAAAAGCCCTGTTGAAGGTAAAAGTGTTTTGAAAGCTTACATCTTGTGAAAGAACAGTACCATCTGTTGAACTACTGACTGGGTTTGCAGCATACATAAATAGGGTTTGCTATTTACAGTTAACAGAAGGAATCACAAAAATACAGGAGGACTGGATATACAAGCTGAGCTAGATTACAAAGATTGAATGGCCAACAGTCAAGTGTGTGAACCACACTGAAGGTTTGGACCAAAATATATAAGAGTAAAAAATCTTGTTTAAGAAAGTAGAAATTAGCCTACATATCAATAAATAAAGAGAATCAGCTAAAATATTTTAATGTAGTCTGTAAAGCAGCAGAAATGTGATAAATCTGCAGCCATCATATCATGAGACAATATGCAAAGGCTACATTTCACCTCATTGTGTTTATTAAGGCAGGGCAGGATTTTATACTATAATAAATTGTAGAAAATGTTTAAAAACATAAATTCACATTTAGATTATATGAGACATCCCGGTATAGCAGAATTAAAGACATAGAGGTCAATGCACTTCAGTGTCAAAACTGTTAAATAGGTGTGGTTTGTTGAATGAAGTCCTTGCTTAAGGAGCTGTTGTGTTGCAGACAGACTTAATTTAGTTCAGCAGCAGGCCAGCTCCTCTCTCCAAAACCTAACTATGGCCAGCAAATTTGCCAAACATGGTAAGTCAGTAATCAGTATTATAAACATACATTGGTAAGGTCTTTAATCTGAATCTGGAGGAATACAGCTGAATCAAAGAACATTTGTGGTGACTGGCTGTGAGCAAAAACATATAAATGGGGCTGGGGGGGCTGACACTGGGCAAGAGGCAGGGTACACCCTGGACAAGTCACTAGTTCATCGCAGGGCTGACACATAGAGATGACAACCATTCATGTTCACATTCACCGCTATGGGCCATTTAAGAGTCAACAATTAACCTAATCACCTGCATGCAGTCTTTGGACTGTAGGAGGTAGCTGAAGTACCTGGAGAGAACCCTCGTGGACATGAGAAGAACGTGCAAACTCTGCAGAGAAAGCTGCCTCAGCCACAAACTCCCCAGCCAACTGGGGGATTGGAACTTAGAACCTTCTTGCAGTGAGGCAACAGTACTAAACCACTGCACCACTGTATCCCCCTATTTTATATTTGCAATCTTCATATGCACTTTTTCTTATCTTGTACTGCAACTGTGGCACAGAAATTTCCCTTGGGATAAATAATGCTCTATCTCATGTTATCTCATTTTTACGAAGTCTGAGCAGAAGTGTCAGGTGATGATAGAGCAACAGAAGAATCCTTGAGTATCACAAAAAACACTTTTGGAAGGCAGGAGGAGCACATGCTCACCAAACCAGAGCTAGAGGTGCTGGCTTGTGCGTTTGATGGCAATATGAGTTTTTGTTTCTATAGGTTCTGCGGTACCAGGAATTGAAATAACTCACCTTTGTACATTAAAAACTGCTTACTGCCACAATTTGAAAAAGGTCATATCCATAAAATGACCTTTTTCACCTTATTGGAAACTTGTGAGTTGTACATAATTTATATGCTATTTTTTGCTTTTTAACTTGATGTTATTGATGATAATTTTCTCATTGAAAAGTGTTTGTTGTGTATGGTGTCACCCAGTTACCTGGACACTTCCTGTTCTATTCATATCAAGAAGTTAAATTTGTCTTTGACTTTATATACATTGTATCATCCTTAATATCTTGTGTGGTTTAATGTCCTCTGCTCCATAATGTCACATAAACAACTCACAGCAGTTAATGAATGTTCAAGATGATCAATAAATGTTTACTATCAACATGAATTATCCAGAGGTGATCATGAAATAAAGCTGATTATAAATGGGGAATGCTTTACTGACGTCATTGAGAGTTTGAGTTTACTTTTATTGTTTGATAAAGGGAAGTTCTTGTGCAGTTTGATGTAACAGGGGTGTGAGACAGAATCAGGTGAAAGGCTTAAAAGAAAAGATATTTATACTCATTCTTGTTTCATTTATTTGTTTAATTGTATGTATCTGCAGCACATTAATTGTTCCCAAACCCAAACTGCTCTCCTGCAAGGGCACAGACATTGTACAATAGCTCCTTCCGGTGGCCAGGATTAACTGTAATGTGTGAATGGTGAAGCTGGAGGACAAAATATCTTCACAACAATAAGTCAAATTAAAAAGACTTTCAAAATCTATGCAAAATTATGATTTTATAATAGATTTATTAATTTTCACAAGTGCAGAGGTTAAACCAAAGTACGCTGGAATACAAGAATTCACACAGAATCACATCATGAGCTCAAAGGATAGATTCACATTTTTTAGTTCACCAAATAACAATATTTACATGCTCATATGTACAGACAGGAAAAAGACTTGATTGCTATATCCTCCTGTCCATAATGATCTTGAAGAGATCCTTTTGTTGTGTAGCCCAAACTGAGGATTAAGATGATTGGTCTCTATGAGGCTGCACTATGGGGTTAAAAAACATATTGTGATTATTTTTTTTACAAATATGGCAATTGCAGTATCATTCATGATTAGTGGAAATGATCATTTTTGAATTACAATTTTCATTTTCACTGAAAAAAACAAAACAAAAAACTATTAAAATCACAGTGTTCTGACATTTGTTGGGGTCTGGACCATTTGGAGAATGGAGAACATGATTTTTAGGACAGGGCATCTCTGCAGTACTACAGTACTTCATTATAATGCTGAACCAGTGTACAAGCCAGTGTACTACAAACATCTAATGACTGCTTTTGTCTCCAACTCTTTCAACCTGAGGAACAACGACTTCTGAGAAGACACTTTTAATATGTTGTACAAGTGTGATAAAATAAGATGCTGCAGTAGACAGATCAGTCCGTCCAGCTCACAGACTGCCAGAAGATCATCATATTGACTGTGACCATGTTATTTTAATTATTTTTTATTTATTTTGTTTTTGGGCTTTTTTTTGTCTTTATTGGATAGGATAGCTGAAGAGCAGAAAGGAAAGGGGACAGAGAGACCGGGGATGTCACACAGCGAAGGGCCGCAGGCAGGAATCTAACCAGCGGCCGCTGCAGAGGACTAACAGCCTCCATGCATGGGGTGGACGCTCTACCAACTGAGCTAAATGAGCATGTTATTATTGCAGTAAACCATTTTGATAATCAGTTGTTCAAATAAATGGCAATGCATGTGGATGCTTGAAATGGCACATTTTTGTTTTAACCTTATTCCTTTGGCTTTATTGCTTAAACAATATACTTATGACAGAAATACACTCATTGGCATTGGAATAAGGAAGTGCAGGGTTTGAATTAATATATGTAATAACATACCCTGAGACCATCACTTCTGACCACTCAGTCAGATTAAACACTCCAGTAAAAGGAAGAGAGTGGATATAAGAGCCATGTGAGCCCAGCTTGGCTTTAAGGCTGCCATTTACATTTTAAACATTCGAGTTAGGGTTAGTATTCATATGTGCAATTTCTATATTTGTCTTTTTTTCTGTCTGCTCTGTGTTGGCCTGTTAAATTTTCTTGTATATACCTTCAATATCATTATTGTTATTATCTCTGCTGTATCTGTCTTTATTTCCTCTTTATCCTTTTTCCTCTCTTCATTTTAGATTTGCACAGTTATCAAAGTTGGTGCAATCTCATTTTTCTGCTGTTGTACTTGTACAAATATGCATGTGACAAATGAATATCTTGAATTTTGATGTGTATATGTATGTGTATACATATTTAATATCTTTCTAATCTAGTACATTTCTCATGGTTGTTTTTTCACATGACCGAGTAGAAGTGTATAAAAAGATATAGCGAGTACATCAAATTATTTATAACATTTGTTATGTGATGGTATCAACTCGTAAGAAGGTGTTTAGAAATGTTGCCTCACTGTGATGTCTCACTCAGTGATGTGTCACTACTTGTTTCTTACAAGCATACAAATACTTGGAATCTGCATGGACTCTGTTCATTGCCGCTTGTGGCTATAAACTTCTTCTTAGTTGTTTCTGTTAAAAGTGTGCAGCAAGACCTGTAAGATGAAAATTCACCAGAATTGGCACGTGGGTTGCAAATTCCACCCACTAATCAGGCAACAAAAATGACACTCATTGACCTCAAGGTGGTGCTGTGACAATAAAGTTTACGTTTTTGCAATTATCTTGAAAATGGCCAAGCCCATTTTAATTGTTTAATTTATCTGGGTCTTTTCTCAGTTAGTCTTCTGCTTTACAACTTTCAACTTTTATGACTTTCTCTCAGTTTGATCAAAATCCTTATTTTTTAAACCTTTCCCAAAGCATTGGACTAATTGTCCTGAAAATGAGTCAACATCATCTGCATACCTTGCTGATGTAATTTATCAAAAGAATTTCGATCTATAAGGAACTATAAGACTAAAAATAGGAGCACTATAAACAGGGGAAATTTAAAAATTGGAGCAGTATATACAACATGAGGAGATCCAGCAGTTGAATTTCAATCATTGCACAGAGGGAATATTCATATTGTACATAAAATGATTATAATACACCTGATTATTGCACTTTAGAATTAAAATTCACCTGAGTGAAATATTGATATTGCACACTGAATGATAATACACCTGAATGAAGTATTGAATATTGTGCATTCAAATTAAAAATTTTAAATTCACCACCAACTTCTGATAGAACAAATATCTATTTCCATTTCTTTATTTGTGCTTTCCTGGACAACATATTTAGATTTGGGTGCATCCTTATCAGGGAGCAGTTGTTGCTCTATCACTATGCTTCTTTAGAAATTGCTTTCCAGAAAAAAAAATTTTTTTACTCCTAAAGTCAATGCTGTCTGGTTCCAGTAATTATTTTGCATTGGGGACAAATTGTTGCTGCTGTATATTTACTATTTTATTAAGATTTTGAGGTGAACAACGTTTGTCTTCAGGATAACCTTTCCCATGTATGCAGCGTGCCCACATTGGCAGAGACAGAAAGGTGTCGTTTTTCCTCCACCGAGTGACGCATCTTCCAGGAGTTACACGATCTTTGCTCTCCGGTGAGTTAGCCGGTCCTGTCAGTACTGCTGCTGTTAGCTGCTCACAGTCACAGACCTGACTGCCTGTCTGTCTCTGTTCGGACCAGCTGCTGAAGAGAAGTCACAATGGCACCTGGAAAGAAGAACAGGGTGTTTGTCATCGGTGTGGGCATGACAAAGGTAATATTATTATTTTGTGTTTGTATTGTCTCAGTCCACAAGACGACAACAGCGACCTTATGTAAGAGTTGAGGTTAGCATAGTTGGCTAACTCCAGACTGCGGTGTGTTAAACATGTTTACTTAAAAATGTCAGCTTGTTACACATTAACGTTACAGTTAGCTAACAGTTCATGGTGTTAAAACTGACCATATTGTTCATATTGCGTCAAGAGCCGATGCTACACAATGTAAACAGTAGCTAGCTAAGTTAGCACAAACAGATAACACTGTTGCAGTTTATGTTTGCATTTTGAGTCTTTAAAGTTCTGTTTAGTGCTGAAGTTAGGCAGGGTTAAATGTTGGACACACTGTGTTTGTGTCTCATGCTCCGACTTCGAGTCCAAGTTCATGGCCATCAGAGATGAAATCTGTGTTAAGGGTCGTCATCTCTCAGGCTGCTGCTAACATTATGAAGTGTTACTCCAGTGTTGTTAAGTGTCATGTCAGTCAGAACCGGTCTCAAGTCAAATATCATGTTTTCACAAGCACTTTGAAAAGCTTTCGGGCCCTTAAATGTTGACCCTGTCCATCACAATAAAACAGCACTTCTAGTGGACTTTAAATGTTGCCCTTTGCACATATTTATGTTTTTTATGAAGGGGAGATCGTGTCAGTTTAGTGCATTTTAATGGGGATTCATGGGAATGTGTTTTCATTCATGCTAAAGTGGAATAATTCTGCCATTATGAAACTGTGATTGTGTCACTGCACAAGCCTGATACACTGACAGACAATATTTTCTCTTATCTTTTTATTTCTGAATGAAGTTCACATTGAAGTAGAGCTTAATCATTGATTATCGATTATTAATTGATTTATTAAATTAATTTTTGTTTGAGTAATTTTTCTTGGGGAAAAAAGTCCAGTGTCTCTGATTTCAGCTTCTTAAATGTGGATATATATTTGTTTTCTTTACTCCTTTCTGATGGTAAACTATCCTGTCTCCATTACATATCTTTTTGACAAGTATTTGATAACCAAATATGAAAGATCATTGTCGAGCTGCTACCATTAATTGTTTATGAATCGATTGATTACTAATTTATTTTCAATTATGAATCGATTATCGATGAAATGGTTAATCAAATTGAGTAATTTTTAAAGAAAAAGAAATCTATGATTCTAGCTTGTTAAACGTGAACATTTTCTGATCTGTTTGGTTCTGTATGACATTAAACTGTATATCTGTGAGTTGTGGGCAGAACAAGACATTTGAGGACATCACTTTGGACTTTGAGAAACCCTGATCAACATTGTTCACCATTTTCTGACACTTTATAGACCAAACGACTATTTAATTAATTGAAAAAATAATCAACAGATCAATTGACAATGAAGAATGCTTGTGAGTTGCAGCCCTAGATCACTGCAATATTTGCCAATATGTTGACACTATAATTTTTTTAGTCCCTATATTAGCAGCATGAGCTGTTTTTGGTCTGACCCTACTGATTTCCCCTAAAATGAATATTGTTTCAAATTCATAATGCATTTCTGTACAAATAAATGCCTTCACAACTTTACAAAATGTCTTTGCACCTTTACACATAATTATTATGAGATAAAAATCTATTCACAATGCAATATTTTCTGCTCACAATACTCACAAATGTCATAAAAGTGTGGAAAAATGCATCGCAATTTCTCAGAGTCCAAGGTCACAGCTTGAAAGTGTCTTGTTTTGTCTAACAGCCCAAAACTCTAAAACAGTTGTTGATTATATTTTCTGCTAATCGACTGATTGCTTTCAACTCTACTTACAAGTCAAATTCATCATAAGCATCTTATGAGGACAGCTTGATTAGAGTGACTCTACCTGAAAGTTAAGTTTCATCTAATGTCATGGTTACAGTGACTATAAAGCTGGATGTTACTAATGCAAAAGAAATACTGCCAAGATATTATCCTGCGCTCCAGAACAGAAAAACAGATGTGAATGCACGTTGAGTGACACTAACTGCCTGTCATACTTCTCTGTATATTGCTGCAGTTTGACAAGCCCGGAGCCAGAGGTGACTACGATTACCCAGATATGGCCAAAGAAGCAGGTGCTTATCTTCACGAAATGTGGACATTGTTCAGTCACTCAAAAGATACCATATCTGAATATGTGTGAGATGGATCTTGTTATGTAACATATAAAAAGTGTTTTATGACTGTATGTCTGCATCCTGTCTCAGGTCAAAATGCTCTCGCAGATGCTGGAATCCCATATTCTGCCATTGAACAAGCCTGTGTAGGATACGTCTATGGTAAGACCTTGTCACATTCATGAAGACATTGCAACACTTAAATAAAAAATGCAACTGATGATTATTTTCACTGACGATCAATCTACTATTATTTTCTTGGTTAATGGATTAGTTATTCCACAAAATATTCACATTCAAGAGGCTGAAATCAAAGACTTTGGACATTTCTTTCCTTGAAAAATAAGTCAAACTGATTAATCGGTTATCAAAATAGTTGGGGTCTATTTTATAGTTGACACCTAATTGATTAATTGTTGTAGCTTTAAACTGATGAAGTGTTCAGAGAACTTTTAGCCATACCTAATTTGCAGTCCTTGTCCTGGTTAGACTTTTAAGGAATTAAACACGATACAGTACTCTAATAGAGACATTAAAACTAATAATAAACCAGACATAGACAGACAATCGCTATCAACCACAATTGAAACAACAATGACTGAAAACAAACAACCACTACAAACATCAATTGAGACAACAATTTTACAATAAAATGTCCGCTAAAGTAGTAAATAGTACCAATGTTGATATTTATATGTACATTCACTATATTTTCTCATTCTCTTCTAACTTCCTGTGCTGCTCTGTAGTCTATAATCTTACATTTTCTAAAATAAAATGCTTTTGGTCATGAAAGAAAAACGATGTGTCTTTCATATTGTAATTACCAGAGGTAGAAAAGTGAAATAAATATGGAATAACATCTCCTCCCTTACCTTCTCCCCTCAGGGGACTCCACATGTGGGCAGAGGGCCATTTACCACAGCCTGGGCCTGACCGGGATCCCCATCATCAATGTCAACAACAACTGTTCCACAGGCTCCACGGCTCTCTTCATGGCACGACAGTTAGTTCAGGGAGGTGAGTCGAGCAGGATGCGTTAAAACTGATAAACCACCCAAAACCTGTGGGCCTTTTCACCCCTGGAACAAAGATCCGAACCTTACATGGTATACATGTGATCCAGTTAGTTTTGCATTGTTGTAATGTTTTGTGTTGTTATATAAAGTGCACTAAAGACTTATACCCAACTTATCTACGTGCTGTTGCCATGACGTATGTGAGCTGTGTCTCCCTATATTTGCAATTGATTGGTAGACAGGTGTGCATCTGTGTTGCAAGTGTTGTCAGTTAAAATCAATCCTTCTCTTTCATCCTCTTGAAAAAAATAATTGCTACCACTAGGCACATTTTGTCTTATTGCGTTGTTTTCCTGTTTCTGGCTCTTGGTGCTGACCTGCCAGAACTTCATGCAATTGGTCCGACAGTCCAAACCATCCCGCCAATTTTCACACTAGAAATGAACCGAGGGTGTGAAAGGGCCCTATAGATTTTTAAAAGGAGGCTATAGGAAGCTTTTCTTGTTTAGATAAACTTGAATATTTGAGTTTTAGAACCCCACCCCAACACACACCCCAAAAATTTGTATTTCAAAATTGTTGAGTATAAACTCATTGAAGTGAAAGTGAGCAATGGTTGATAATTTAATATTTTCAATTGCAACCATTTCATTTTCAAGCACCCAAATAACAACAAATCTTCTTCACAGCACACTGTGAACAATTTTTAAATACAAATGTTGGGGTCTCTAAAACTCAAAGATTCAAGTTTGTCTAAAGAGAAAAAGGAAAAACATTATAGGGTGGCAAAACTTTGTTTAGTTTATTTCGAAACTTAAAAGTTTGAGTTTGATCTAAAAATCAAAAATGTACTGAAGACTATTTCTTTATAGTGTTTCTATGATTTAGCTGAAATTGTAAAATTAAATCTTTGAGCACGTCTCATTTCCTTTGGCAGGTCTTGCCGACTGTGTGCTCGCTCTCGGGTTCGAGAAGATGGAGAGGGGCTCTTTGTCTGCAAAGGTATAAAACTGTATGTTGTTGAAGTAGATGTAGAAGAGACGGACAAAATAACATATCAACAATACCTTGCAGTGGACCCTATAGATGTTGTTATTGTCTCCACTTCCTGTAGTTTTTGCTCGCAGCATGGTCGTTCTTGCTGAAAAGAAAGAAAATCAGCTGGTTTCCACACTCGTCCTCTGCCCCTGTAAAACAGAGGGATACACCTCAATGATAAACATTTAAAAACGGATCACAGCAGCCACAGCAGATAGTGTGGTAATAGGCTGAGAAGTTTGTCAAAATGATTGACATTGATATTATATTTATATATCTTTTATTGATTTTCTTTTGTAATCAAACATAAAAGATATATAAATATAATATCCATCATGAAGAAGACAGGCGTTCGTATATCATACAGTAGTACAGTTTTCTGTCAGAACATTTTTGAACTCCCAGCTTATTTGTGTATAAATGCAAATTCACCACACTAAACCAAGTAAAAATCCCTGTTTCTAGTTTATGGACAGGACCAATCCCATGGACAAGCACATGGAGGTGATGATCAACCGCTACGGGATGGTGGCAGCTCCAGCAGCACCACAGATGTTTGGCAACGCCGGCAGGGAGCACATGGAGAAATATGGTACATCGTGCTACACATGTTAAATACAGAAGATCTATTGTGCATTGAGTTCATGGTTTTTGCTATACCATATACAGTGAATGTTTAAGTCAATGTTTGAATCTCTTCCAGGCACAAAACCGGAACACTTTGCCAAAATTGCCTGGAAAAACCACAAGCATTCCACCAACAACCCGTAAGACACAACTCCAAAAACAGATTATTGCCTCAAAATGCTTTTTATTTCTATTGGTGTTCAGTGTTTCCTCTAGGTTGCAATAATAAGATTATAGTAATAGAATAATAAATTACAATATTACAGAACATTTGGACCTTAACAAATAAACAGTTAAAGTAGTTTTATTTTACCAGTCTTCCCATATTTCTTTTTACACACAAAGTTATGTATATTTATCCTTTAAAGCCATCTTTCTCCTCTGGCTTAGGACAGGCTGTTTTGAGTATTTTTTCAGTTCTAATTGAATGAAAGTGAAAAGGTTCAGTCCAAATGTTGAAAGAATGTAAGAGAACATGTTTCATAAAAACCCAACAATAGAGCTTCTAGCAAGCTTGTTGCATCCTCACCACTGTTGCCAGATATATTAGCCTGAATTTCAGATGTTCTGGGCTCGACGTCGGTCCAGCTTTAGATGAATTTCATCACTATACTACTCTTGTTGCGAAGCTTTTATTGCACTTACAGTAAGGTAATGAGTTGTCATCGACTCAAGCAGCGTTATCTTAACACTGACTTTTGTGTGTGAATATGTGTGTTTCCATTCATGCAGGTATTCCCAGTTCCAGGAAGAGTATAGTTTGGAGCAGGTGATAAAGTCCAGGAAGGTGTTTGAGTTCCTCACTCTGCTGCAGTGTTGGTAAGAGCCTCACTGAGGTCTTCAAGAGTCATTTATTTATCAGTCACATCACAGCATTGCGCAATAAAATGCTAGTTGTCATCCCTTTATGCTACACAAGAAAAACTGTTTTTATGGTGGAGTGTGGGGGATGGGTTGAGGAGTCCACAGCCTGAGGGAAGAATGTGCTCTGTCGTCTGATGGTATGGCAGTGAATACTCCTGTATTGGTTAGTGTTATCTTTTGACAATAAATTAATAATCAAGCCTTGAATGTAGCTGCAAGGACTGAGGCTGAAGACTGAAATGCTGGTATCGGTATCAGCGAGTGCAGGAGTCTGTGCACCAATCCAGTGCCACATAATTTATTAACCCCAAAACGGACCCTTCCCAGCAGCATCCTGATTTTTCCCCCTGAGATGGCGAAGCCATGTTCTTTGGCATTCATTCTCTGTATGTATTTGTTCATGTTTTATAAAAAAAAGTGTAGGCATTGGAAATGGTATCAGAAAGGAAAACACTGTATCGGAACACCTCTCATCTCTGTCCTCCAAGTAGCAGTTATTTCTGTTTGCTCAAAGTGCAGATTCTCAGTTACTGATGGTAATTGCTTCTGTTCATTACACAGCCATATTTGTTTGTCCTGATATTCTTCTCTTGTCAGCCCGACATCAGATGGTGCTGGAGCAGCAGTTTTGGCGAGCGAGGACTTCGTCAGGAAGCACCACCTGGAGAACCAAGCAGTGGAGATGTTGGCCCAAGAGATGGTGACCGACCTCTCCTCCACGTTTGATGAAAACAGCTGCATTAAGATGGTAAGAAACTGTCATTAACGAAGTGTGTCACATGATAACAAACTCAATGGCGTGTTAGACTGATTGGCATCCACAGACCAGGCACTTAATCAGATTAACATCCTCCAACATTAAAGCATCTGAATGAATGTCAAGAACATAAAACTGCAGAGAAACTAGATAAACTGTTAGGGAACCAGGGAACTGGAGGAAATATGTAAAAAAAAAAAGCCAAACAATACATTATCACGGGAAAGTGGAGATTCAGAATCAGTATATTGGGAAATAAATGTACAGGGGGGTCAAGAGCAAAATAATCTGCTTGTAAATAGTGAAATAGTGGTTTTGGATTGGCAGATACTCAAGGCTGCCATATTGGTATCATGGATGAAAAAGTGGTATTGACCCAAGGGCCATGCTGAATAAAATGTCCAATACAGAGAAGCGCATCAGCGTTTTAGAATATAAACATGAAGTAGATTAGAACAATGCAAACCTCACCTGAAAGTTTCCAACTTTGAATCATAGCTGGAGAAACAACCTGGTGCTGCACAGGCAGACTTACCAAGCCTCCAGATTTTCCCAGGAGACTCCTGTTTTTCATTGTTGTCTCCCGGTTTCCCCCTGGCATCAAAATTTTCCTATATTTCTCCTGATTGAAAGTTTTCTCACCTTTTTACCTTTTCATGATCATAACCTGTTTCTGACACTGTACAGCATGTTTAAGCCCTACGACTCTGAGAGTCTACTATTTCACCCAGAGAACAGCAATACCTACATGAAGTGTTGTTTCCTGGCCTGCACATGATGCAGAAGAGAGCTGCTCGAACTCCTCAGTGAGTGAAAGAGACAGAGAGAAAGGGAGATGTCTAAGAGAAAGAAATGCTTCAGCAAATTTCAGATGTCTTGGAAAGAAGAATTCCTGTTTCATATGTTAAGTTTTTTGGGTTTTTTTTCTTTTTTCTCTTTTTTTCCCCTTAGTGCAAGATAAAATAGACAAAACAGGTAGTGTTAGTGTATGCATGTGTACTTAAACCTTTTCATGTCTACAGGGTTCTCCCAGTGGAAATGCAGCAAACGCATGCAGAATAGGGATGCAGAGACATAGAGAAGTAAATCCACACAGCAGATATCCACTGCAGCCTCTTCTATCCTACAAGGCTCTTTGTTACTGTGGAGGCAACTGAATATATCTGTAAAACATCAAAGAAATGAAGGTGCATTTTGATGAGGACGGGAGGAATGTTAGGTGTGCATTTGCCAACCACTAAGTTTCCAGTTTTTGATATTTTCTGGACAAATTAATTCAGTTTCCATTTGATTGTTTCTGACTTTCCAGTTGCAAAAGTAACTATTGGACCTTTAACTTGTTAACTGTTCAGTTGACTGTTTGTCTGGATTTTCTTGTTTGAATCCAACACTGTTAAAATTATATCATCTAATCTAAATGGGCTCTCAAATAACGTAAAACTTTATAAAATATTCTCACATTAAAAGTTCTAGGCATGTGATGTTGCAGTCCTTCAGGGACACACTTGAAAGAGCTTGAATTACAGAAATTAAAGCAAAATTGTGAGAGCCAAGTGTTTCTGCCCCAGGGTAATGGAGCTTCAAGGGCTATATGAGTTCTGCTGTGATTTTTCTATTGCCAAAAACTAGGCAGAGACCATCTGCAGATGAATAATTTACATCCACTAAGTCTGTTAAATAATGATTATAAAGTGTTTGCAAATGTACTTGTAATATGTCTCGAGGAGAGAGCGAGCGTTCATCTTTATTTAATGTACAGTGGATCAAGTGTGTTTCATTGCTGGTTACTTCATGTTTAGTAACGTGAGGAGACCTTTTCATATAATGTCAAGAGCAGAATGAATTAAGTATCCAGTGACAACAACATCGCTGGACACTATAGAGTTGTTGTATTTATTTTATGCTCTATCAGTATTTGCTTTTGGTACAACATGTATACAGAGGGTTAAGGCTCTTTATTGTAATTCTACCACGTTGTCACCGACTTTTCAACTGCTTACATCTACTAGACAGGGTTGTCCTGCGTCTCCACTCATATTTACATTAGCACTTGAACCTTAGCCATATTAGCCTGTTAGAGATAATCAGAGCAGCCTATAATGGCATATCTATCACTGTCATGGCCGTATAACAAACAATATGAAACAGATAGTTGGGGATAGTTGGAGCAAAAGATTGTCACAAAAAAAAACGTAACATATTTTTAGGGCCTAGCAGCAGAACAATATTACTAAATTGTGTCAAATGATATTTGGCAACATTTTTTAACTTAATGAACTTAAAGGGCAATATAATTTAAACAATGCCAACTTCTTGTTGTTGGATTCCTGATTGGGATGGGGACATCCTCTTAATGCCTTGAGTGATGTGGAGTAGAGGGTCGGGTGGGGGGATGCAGGCTGTGTCCCTGTGTCTACTGTCCTTGTCTGTGGCGCTTGTCTGTGCATTCTTATTTTGGTTAGGCATCCCAAGAGCACGACTTAAGTTGGTGCTAAGTAGTCTGGATCCAGTGATGTTTGGATGAATCTCATCTGTAGGGGATTCAGTCCCATTGAAGCTGTCCTTTCAGTTCCAAAATATATTGAAATTGTCAATAAACTTTATCCCAAGCTTTCTGGTGGAGATGTGATGGTGTCCATGACAGTTTCTCTGTGATGGTGATTTCCAGGAACCGAACGCTGTTCACCTGCCCCACCTCAGCTCCACTGATGTAGACACGGGTGTCTGTCTTTGCCTCCTTTCTCCAAAAAACTCAACTCCTTGATTTTGCTGATGATGAGCAGTAGGTTGTTTTCTGTGCACCAACCTGCAAGACTGTTGATTTTCTCCTTATATGAAGTTTCATTATTGTATGAAGTCCAGCAATGATGGTGGTGTCATCTGCGAACTTGAAAATAGAGTTCTCTCCATGTCAAGAGCTGCAGTCGTGGGTGTACAGTGTGAACAGGAGGGGGCTGAGCACACAGTCCTGGGGGACTCCAGTGCTGAGCACTAGCGTGGAGGAGGTGTGACTGCCAATCCAAACTGTCTGGGGTCTGTTTGAACCCAGTGGCAGTGTGTAGTAGCCCACAGTGTTCAGTTTGCCACTGAGTTCTGTGAAGGAGACTGTGTTGAATGCTAAGCTGTTGTCTCCCTTAGGATAAAAATGTTTTGGACAATCAAAAGAACACAAGTGACAAACTACAATTAACATACAGTATCACACAGATCCATACACACCAAGACTTTTGCACAATGCCTTACATCAAGTGTTGCACAGAAGTTATACATCAGATTTCATCCTCCTGACAGACTCTAGTGTTTATGATGTATTTGGACCTGGAAGATAACACCATTAGGATACATTCTTTTCCTTAATCAAATTTTTAAGCATACTTTTTGTTATTTTTGTTCTCTGTTCAGGTGGGATACGACATGTCTCGGTTGGCAGCCAAAAAGTGTTATGAAGCTGCAGGTCTGAAGCCCAGTGATGTCGATGTGGTCGAGCTGCACGACTGCTTCTCAGCCAATGAGCTTATCACGTACGAGGCTCTGGGGTTGTGTTCAGAGGGTAAGACTGACTGCAGCTGTTAAAACCCTCATTTATCCTCCAGCTGTTTTAAAACTTTTAGTTGCAGGAATACAGCAGGAGGTTTTCCATAGTCCTTCTTCCACCAGAGATGCTTAGCTGAGTGGATG
This sequence comes from Lutjanus argentimaculatus, assembly GCA_034769285.1. NCBI lineage: Eukaryota > Metazoa > Chordata > Actinopteri > Lutjaniformes > Lutjanidae > Lutjanus > Lutjanus argentimaculatus. The sequence goes on along the minus strand of JAWZSL010000011.1, from coordinate 12,284,716 downwards.
ATGTATAACAAACAATATTATGTCTGTCTCACTGTGGAACCAGTGAGAAATCACCACATAAACTAGAATTTAAATATGATTTGTTCATTGTCAGAAACTTTTCCTGTAGTTTCCTGCCTCTTTGTTGCTAACTTATAAGGACATTTGCCTGTGAGGCTAAATACAGATCATAGTGCTCTCACATGAGAGATACAGTAATAAGGGATGATAAGAACAAGCTGAACAAAAACCTGTTGGCTGCCAAGTGTCACACTGAAGGATGTGATCCAGAGATGCCACAGGTCTTACTGATCCAACAGGACTGTTGAACCTGCAGGAACTGAGAGTAATTTCCCCAAGAGGAATTCAAGACTACTCAGTAATGGTGTGATATCTATTTATTTCTGCAACACGTAGGGATACGATGAGTCACTTATAAAATAAAGAGTAACTTTTACAAATATATCCAATCTGGAGCTTCATTGTCTGAGATGGAGAATGCTGACTTTGTGATACTTAAAGTTCCAGACTTCACTTCACACCAAGTCGCATCTCTGATGACTGCAGAAATATGTTGACTCATCCAGTGTAAAGTTAAACAACTTAAATCAGGCAGGAAGAATATGTTGTCTCATTTAGTTAACTTTCATCAGCTCATATTAGTGTATTTGTTGATTGGTTGATGGGCGCTTTCGTGGGATGAGACTTACTTTTCAGTGTTGCATTGTACACAATGACATACATCAGACCAACTGTATAGTATTTGTGGTATATCTTACCACAAATATATCTCTATATATCTTTATTTTTCTAAACATGTTTATGATTTGATTTTTTAAAAGGGGTATTGTTTAAAAAATTACAATACCCATACCCTTAAAGTGGTACTGATACCAATAGAGTACTTCATTTGATACCCATCATGTGATCACGTGACTGAAATAAAATCATGAAATAATCCTTCTGCATTTTATGCATTTATTTCTATCAGACGGCACAGGCATGTAGTATAGCCATACTTAAGAACGTTTTGGTAGCATCTCGGCACGCAGAACTGCCGACTCCATCAAACATACCACGCTCCACTTCACCACATCACAGACTTTTAGACTGACGGTTGTAACTGTTGCAGTAGTGGGCCAATCACAGGTTGCATTAAATTGAAGAACACTTGCAGTGATTGGCTGTGAGCAAAACTATACAAATGCAAATATACAAGTCTTTTTTTTTCCTCAGTCTGGGTACTTGATTTTAAGGGGTGTAAGCATTTTTTTAAATATAAAGTTGGCTTGCATTACATTTCATTGCTGTTTTGCTTTGAATGTAATATGAAATATCCCTGAAATATGTCACTTAGTCAGGCATCGTCAGTTTACTCAGTGATAGTAAAAGGGAAAAAGGTTGGGAACCAGTGCAGTAAAGGTATCAAATACCAATACCCTGCCCTTTAAAGGTGTGATCCTTTTAGTGCTTAGTTAATACCATACATGTACTGAGGGATATATTAACATGTAATAGTACAGTTGTACTGTGAATTTCCCTCTGCATAATTTTGTGATCTCTTCTTGTGTGTTTTACACCCTCTGCAGGTAAAGCAGGGGAGCTGATTGACAGAGGTGACAACACATATGGAGGCAAGTTTGTGATCAATCCCAGTGGTGGTCTCATCTCTAAAGGACATCCTCTGGGCGCCACAGGTACGTCCAGCCTCTGACTCTTGATGAAAACCACTTATCATATACTAGAAGACAGAGTACACAAAACATAATCCAGTCTGGTACAAGGTTGTTATATTTAACTAAAACTAAACCAAAAATTAAAAGTGGGTGTGAAAAAACATTTTAGTTAACTAAAATATAAAAAAAACAGACTTTAGATTAAAAAAAAAAACAACCTGATTTGATGTTGTGTACTTAGAAAACTAACTAAAATAAAATAAAAATATGCAGGACATGTTCTTTAGTTTTAGTCTTTGTCAATTTGGTAAAATTTGTCAACATAAGCCTGACAAGGGATTTGTCAGGGTACCTGTATGGTCTTAAAAGTATTTAAAACATATGGGATTTAAAAATCAGAAAATAAGGCCTTAAAAGTATTGAATTTCATCAACAAATTACTTCATTTTTTCTTGTCTTTTGGCAGGCTTGTATAAATACTGTAACACCATAAATTTCAGTGAGATATTATTGAGTTAATATAGTGACTCTGCTGGTGTAAATATTACTGTTGCTGGTCTAGAAATGACATTAGTTATATTAAAAATATTCAATTCTAGTCCTACTCTGAATTTATTCTTATTGAAAATAATATATATATTAAAAAAAAATTGTAAAGGAAAAAGAACCAATAAGCGCTGTTTTTTAAATCCAAAATACACCTGTCATAATACCTATTCTGACCTTTTTAAATCTTTCCCCTGATAAATACTCCCCATAATATTATTTAAAGAAAAACTAAAACTAATACTGAAACTAAAATAAACATTGAAATTAAACAGTTTTAAACAATAAAAACTAAACTCACAAACCCACTGTGGGAACTTAACCGAGGCACACTGGTGTGTATCTTCCAACTTTGTCAAACAACATCCTCAGTGGCCACCAGGTGGCGTTTGTCTCACAGTGATGTCCACCTGTACTGTAGCTGGGTAAGAGTGAGCTGAAGCCTGCATGTGAGAGGGAAGCCGGCTGTGGCTTTGGCAAGCCTTCCCTGTAATCTCTCCACATATTAAACTGTTGAGGGACGAGACTGAGCTAACAGTGCAGCTGACTCACTCGGCTTTCATCTTCTCCTGGCAGAACCAATATTTTCATAAGCAAATCATTTTTCATATTTATAGTCACTGTGAAGTCAGCGGGTTCGTGTGCTCTCACTCATACACACAGTGACAGGGAATAACAAGGTGAAACAGTGCAGTATTCTCCTTTTTCCTTCATCTGACACAGTCCTTTTTCTTTCTCTTTGCTCATCATCTTTTTTTTAATTTATTTATTTAAGAGACAGTGCATCTTCCTCTCTGCCTTCCATTCTTCATACCTCACACTCTCAGCCGTCACTCATCATCAATACTCCCTCTAGCTCCTGGGTCACTCTCCCAGAGTGCGAGTGCCCCAGTCGGCTAAGCTCTGTCTGATCCATGGTGTTGCTCCTAATCGTGGTTGTAAAGCTCTGACCTCTTGCCTCGGGAACACTGCAGAGCAGAGATAGTGACGGCTAATTGACTGACCCATGCAGGGACCCCCTCGCAGGCAGGAGGCTGTGTGAGTCACCTCAGGGGGGTGTGATTTCTGCGTGTTGACATCCAGGGACCTTGAAGCCTCACCGATGCAGAGCTTGACGTATGTGGTGAATTACCTCGTGCCCTTACCCTTCAGAAATGAAAAGGCTGAAAAGGCTCGTGATCATCATCGGTTAATGAAAAATGAGTCTCGCTCTGAGAGTTGCTTTTCATTGTGTATAGATTATATACCTGAGCTGATATACAGAGGCTGTTTACAGTGATAAATAGCCTGGTGGACCCTACAGTAAATTTTCCAATTAAGATTTAGACAAAATTACAGTCACACAAACAAGTCCCTGTGGGGAAGATTAGGGCTGCAGAATGTGAACGATGCACCATAAAGAGGTCTTTACCCTTAAGTCCTTTAGCTTATTGGGATAATGGAGAAATGCAAAAGCTCATTAAGCAGATGGGATGAAATACTTAGCCATAACGCTAGCACAGGAGCTGTCCCTGGTGAGATTAGGAAGTGAGTTGTCAGATTAGGAGTCAACTTGTCACCCCTCTCAGTGAGGATATATTGTGTTTAACACTTGCAGAATGCTTCAGTGTCTTCACATGGAGACCGAGACATAGGATGGTTTTACAGCCATATTCAGTGTTGGTGTTTTTGTGGTTTTTTTTTTTTTTTTTTTTTTGTGATCATCCCCAAGTTTATTGATTGTAACTCTATACACGAGTCTGACCTACATTTTCCCTTCAGATTATTGCAGCCTCTTTGATATTTTGAAATACAAGAAGAAAAACCCTTTTGACAGTGATTATGTTGGGCTGCACAATATGGCAAAAAATCATATTTTACTGTATATTATCACTGAAAAAAGATTCAATAATCATTATGACTTGACACTTGTTGGGGTCTGCAAAGTGTTTTGTTTTCTTACATCTAGAGAACAAGATTTGTAAACCAAGACATCTCCGTAGCTCTGCAGTATTTCATTATAATGCTCTTATGCCACACATTTTTCCTTTATCAAAAAGTGCGGCTTCTTTTCAATTTGGATATTGCACTTGGGCAGACATCTAAGTACCTTTCCACCCTTTTACCTCAGATCTCCACAATAAGGATTAAGTCAAATGCCATCTCGGGCCAGTACATTGATCACCTCATTTGCTCGACTGGGCAGGTGGTAAAAAAGAATTAAACTACTAAACTAATGTGATAATTGATTAATGGTCAATGTTATTTTTTTCAGCATCTCAAATATGGACATTTTCCACTTGTCTAGTTTATTATCATCATCTTAAAGTGAATATCCTTGGGTTTTGGACCATCAAAACAAGATATTTAAAGACATCAACTTGGACTCTGAAAAACTGAGATGGACATCTTTCACAATTTTGTGTAAGATGCAGCTCTCAATTAAACACAACAATCAAATTTAGTCTTCACTGTTATTCGATAACTGCTAATAAATAAAACAGTCTGTACGGGGGCAAGTAATAATTTACGTTGGGCATCTCGAATTCTGACCCACTTGTTCGACCGTTCAAGTAAACAAAAAAACAAAAAACCATCAAGGTTGAACCCTGTACCTTATTTTGTGACCACGGAAGTCTGATGCTGTACCATTACTGTGGCTAGATAGATGCAGAAATAGATATGGAAAATAAAAATGGAAAATGTTCTTGACCAAGAATCTCAAAGGTGCATAATTGTTGGTGGGGCATTTAGCAGCTAAAGAGCCAGATATCTTTCTCAGTTGGAGACAAAGCACAGAGATAAAAGGAGAGCGACATTTGGACTTTGTTTCTCAGCTCAGCGTAACATGACTCCAAATGAATGCTAATGTTTGTCTTTGTTGGATGTGTAAATAAGCAACTGTTTGCTAACAAGCTCATTATATCACTTAATGAGGTGATAATACACAGTTTACAGCTTGTTTCTGCTGCCCTCAAAAATCAGCTAATGCAAATTTTAATTGTCTTAAAAGTATGTGTGTTTTATGAAATGGGAAATTTGAGAGGCTTTTTGTTCTGTGCACCAAATGTACTTTTAAACAAATTGTAAAACACCCATAAATGTATTGTACAACATGTGGATTGTTTTTTTCTTGGAACTACACTTCAGAGTCTAAATCGCTCTTAATGTTAAATGAACTGAGGCTCAAAAAGTAGTTCTTGATAATAACACATAATGAACTCTCTTGCTTGTTTTTGTCTTTCTCACTTGATTTAATGTGCCCGTCTTCAGTTGGTGTGTGATGGCGGATTCTTCAGCTTCATCAGCCATAAATTAAAGGACCACCCTGTATGAGTCACATCACCCTCACCGTCTTTTCCTCCTCTCCCTCCTTATGCTCTCTCAGGTCTGGCCCAGTGTGCAGAGCTGTGCTGGCAGCTCCGAGGGCAGGCTGGCAGGAGGCAGGTTCCAGGGGCAAAAGTGGCTTTGCAGCACAACATTGGCTTGGGAGGAGCTGTGGTTGTAGCTCTCTACAGGATGGGATTCCCTCAGGAGACCAGGTGAGGACCAACTTTTTGTTTTTGGTTCCGTTAAATACTTTATGTAGCATTGTATTTTATAAGTGATCCATTGACTCAGGCTCAAAAAGGGAGGTGATTGTCTGCTGAATCATACACTACATAAATAAAGCACAGGAGATCTGTTTCTATATCATGCAGCTGTTACAGGTCTATTCTTTAACAAAGGTGTGCTCAAGACTGTCATAACCATGTCACGACACCTGTCATGACCATTAAGGAGTCTTTATGAATGTTTATGCCTGTTGTCATCAAGTGTAATTCAGTCAGTTATTTAATTTTTGATGCAAAGTTGACATTGTTTGAGAAGTCTTTGTAATGACTACTTGACATTAATCAAGCAGTAATGTCTTTGTTATAGCAACTTGGCATTAACCAAGACAGGGAATTCAGTACTGTGGTGGTTTCCTTGCTGAGTTTGGCTCCTGGCATCCCAGGCCTGAGTCAGCCAATTAGGTGGATAGCTCCATGGCTAAATAAGCTAGCTAACTAGCTAGCACCAGCTACAGATAACAGCAGACAAAGGCTGCATACTTAAGCAACAAGTAAACTAGCTAAATGCTGTCTGTCCATAAGCTAACTTTGTAAGCTAAATCAAGTTGGTACTGTACTGTCATCAAACTGGCCTTATAACATTTAATGACATCTTTAATGACAAGTCCAACTGGTACCACTTTAGTTGAAGTCCAGGAAATTATTCATGACACGGTTAAAAACATTTGACAGTATAATAAAACTTAATGACATCTTAATGACAAGAATGTACTGCTTCACTAGAGATCAAGGAAAATATTCATGACACACTGTGATGGCCTCATGACAGCCAGTGTCAAAACCCACTGCATATGAGTTTAAAGTAATGTTAAAACATAAAGCTAAACAGTTTAATTAAGTTTGATAGTGTCAAGTTGTCAGAACAAAGACATTATCAGCTTGATTAATGTCAAGTTGCCATACCAAAAACATTTTGTATAGGTTAATGTCAAAATGTCATAACAAAAACATCTCAAACAATGTCAACTTTGCAATAAAAATGACATAATTGACCGAATGACACTGTAATTAACAGTCATAAGACTTCTTCATGTTCATAACAGGTGTCATGACATGGTTATGACAGTGTAAGACAGTCTCATGTACACCCTTTGAAATGTGTTATTAATGATGGGAATTAGCTTTAATTGTGGGAGGTATTTTCTGTCCTCTTCTCTAGACATTTCATATTGTTTATCTAGACTGAAATACTTCATAGCTATAGTTCTGTTTTTTCACATAGTATGTACTTTAGCTGTTTTTTCTGTTTCCTACAGTTCCCACGTAGGTGCAGTTCTCACCAGCTCAGTTGAACGGTCTGGAGGGGTTTAAAGCTTACCCTGTCTTCAAAGAGATAGAAAACCATCTACATAAGGTACAACAGCATGCTGTCCCTCTCACACTGTAGTTATTCTGTGTTTGATCTGATGGGAACATCCAATTAAAATCATCCATAGCTTAGATTTCTTTCCCTTTTCTTTCTTTCTTTCTGATTCCACTGATCTTTCTGTTGTGCAAAAGCCCCTAATTGGTAATATGTGGTGGTCATAAGGATTTTAAAATTGTGTCTGTCAAGTCAAACTGTGATCCCTGTAATCATGGAGCCTAGAGGAGGAGGGGAATAAAATGTCAGTTAAGAGGAATATTAAAGTTATATATATAATATATAACTTTATGAGCAAAGGAGGATAAATAAACTATGAGAGTCCACCTCCACATGGAAAACTCAGGGTGGTTGTGAATCAGTATGCAATGTATAGTCCTTCAGTGCTTTTATCCATGAAAGCAACCTGCAGTATTGTACATACTAAACAGCACACGTGTGTAAAAGCAGCACTTTGCCACATGGCAGAGTTTCAGGGCCATGTGACATTTACAATTTACATCTTACCCTTTAAAAAGTGGAGCGATACTGACCTTCCTATGTTATTTGATTGCATTTACTGTGTTTTTTTATCACTCTCAAGCATGCTTTCTTAAGTTGACTGTTCTTGCACAACATCACAACATTTTGGGGTTAAAGGATATGATCATAGATATGATCAGGCTGGATAGAGACTCAAAGATGACAGACAAAAACATCAGGTGGAGGAGTGTGCCTATATGTGAGCACATGGAGCTCATGGTGTGTGTGATAAGAACATTGAACTGCTGGCAGTGAATTGCAGACCCACCCCTTGAATTTTGTGATATTATAGTATTTGTAGTATATTGGTCAACCATCAGTTAATGCTAAACATGGAGGAGACAAATGACAAATGATGGGTGCGTCAGCAGAGCTGCCTGTGCCTATAATTATTTAACACTTCTAAAATTAAAAATATCTCTGAAACCATTTGTCTCTCAGTCTCTCAAACCTGAGATGGCTTCACATGTTGAAAAAAAAAAAAAATGTAGTTTTCAAGAAAAAATTCTGAGAATCATCTTCACAGCATAAAGATGTCTGTAATTTATTTTCACAAAGACTGATTGCTCCAAAGTGACGAACTGATGTTTAAAGATGCTTTATTTTCCATTGACTGCAATAGCTTATATGAGAATACATTTCAAACATTTTTTTAAAATTATGTTTTTGAGATACAGTTATGAAATTTACCACACTAGACATCAACTTTTTTTTTTTTTAACTTTTTTTTTATTTGAAGATTGGAGATTTATTTTGCAAGAATTTGCAGTAGCTGTTGACACTACTGTTTATGGTAAAACATTTTAATGCTCTGAGCTCAATTTTTGCTAGATCAAAAATCCAGCTAAATTATTTGTGGGGAGGAGTCTAAACAGTGGAGCAAGTCTGGTGTCAATTGAGCAAAAAATGTGGGAGGAGATAGATTTAATTAATTTCACAGTTTAAAAAAAAAACAAAAACAGAAAGATGGACTTAAAAATTCCTGCCACCTCAAAGCATGTGAAAGTTTAACCAAAGTGGGGCTACATTTTGGTACATGTTGCAAAGTTGTAGCACTTGTTATAAATTTTTAAAGTTCTAAAATTTAGACGATTGCTGTCGTGCCACTATCAGGACTATTCGCCTATGAAGTCAGTTCAGGATATTTGGCATAAGATTGGACCTAAGTGCAAAGTTTGATGAATTTTCCTGGATGGGAAGAAAAAGATGAAGAATAACACTGACAATAACAAGGCGGACCGGCAGCCTTGCTGTCCAGCCTCTAATAATGTTTTGCATTGCATTTTGTAACATTAATTAGCAAACTAACAGACAAAATATTTTCCTTGGGCTGACACATGAATGTGAGCATGAATGTGACTGTTGAATCCAAAAGCACCTATTTATCTAAGTAACATTGATGATTTGAGCCTAATTCATCATTGATCTATCATTTATAAGCTGCATGTGGCGGTGGCTGATGTAACAGAGAACCACTTTACAGTAATCATGTGTGCAAGTAGTCCTCAGGGCTGTCTTCAAAGTCCGCTGAAATGCCTGGAAGCCTCAGGTGGCTGAATATATATACAATATGTGTGTGTGGAGTATATGTTCTTATTGATTGTAATTCTACTCACTCCTGCATGTGGGCTGAGCTCCCACCTTCTACCAGCCAACACAACACTAAAAAATAACTCTGCTGTACGTCAGTGGATTATTAAAAGCTGCCGCTCTGAAAAACTGCAGGAAACTTTAGTTTGATTGGTGGTTGCAAGTGTTTCACATTTGTCAAGAGCAGACACATGTTTTGGCGACTCTCTGCTGGTTCTAGCCCAGACTTGTTTTTGTTGTTTGGAGATGTTCCTTATAGAATTTTACCGCTGAAATGAGCTAAAATGTGGATGACTGTGTCCACAGATTATTTTAAAAATGTGTTTGTTTTTTCTTTTGTTATGGTAAGATAATGATCAGTTGTTCACTGGACTAATAGTCACTGTAGAGACCTAAACAGATTGCAGTGACATGGAGAGAGAGAGAGCTAGAGAGCTGAAGTCCTGTCAGACCAGCATTAGCAAGGCCAAATTTACTTGAATACTATAGTGAATTGTAGGCACAAAAATATTAATATGAACAGCTTTGTAGCCATAAACAGCATAGCTAGCCAGTCCAGAAATTGAGAAGTATACACCATGCTGTTATATAAACAAAGATATACATAATCATCAAAGGGATAGTCTGGATTATTTGAAGTGGGGTTGTCTCAGGCACTTATCAATAGTCAATGTATTAGCTGTAGTAGATGCCAGTTGGTACAACCCCTGTTTGGAGAAGTACCAGCATGGAAGATAAGGAATGAACTGCTGTGGACAGGATATTTAAGCAATTTAAAAAAAGGTCCACCTAAAGAAATCAATATCACTTTAAGTGTATGCTATATTTACAATATTTTCACTGCTTTACCTTGCTGTCAGGCAGCCTCCTCTGACAGAAAGAATATTGCTCTGCTCAAACCAACCAAACTCCATACACGAAATCAGTCATTTTACTTCGTGGAACACAGGAGGTGCTGGTCTACTGTTCCCTCAATTTGTTAGTTTGTTTGTGTTATTGTGTGACTTTGGTGTTTTAAAGAGTTAGTTTGGATTCACCATAGTTAAAAGGATACTTCTTTTTTTGGGTGGGCTTTTTGTAAGCATCTAAAATGCCTTTTGTTGCTGAGCCTGTCCCAAGTTCATTGCTTAGCTTCCATTTGGTGCCCCTCTCTGCTTCTCCAACTGGCATGTACTGTAGCTAACACACTGAGTATTGATACCTCATACAATCCCATTTCAAGTAATCCAAATAATCCCTTAAACGAGAGCTCTCCATTTCACTGGCTGAACATTGCAGAATCTCACGTTTTTCTTTCGGAGTTCAGTCAAATGCAAAGGGGCATGATAATTTTTGCCCAGAAGGCAAATAAATCTTGTCTCCTTCTTTCCTGAAATAAATGGGCACTGAATTTCAATTTGACTGCATTTTATAAACCACGGCCAGAAATCCCAGTATGCAATGTTGCAGAGAATAAGTCTGAATCTCGGCAGGGCACATTCAGAAAATAGGAGGGAATATTTTTGCCACATTGCAAACATTAAACTGAATTGCACTGAGAGTGAAGTAGCCTTTACAACCAGTCAAATCACATTTTTACTTCTTAAACAGATTCTGTCCTTAATTACAAAAGCATATGACTTTGAATATTCCTTTTCCTTTTGTCTTGATCGTTCTTGATGCTTTTCATGTTTTATGTAAAGCATTTGAACTGCCTTGTTGAAATGTGCTATACAAATAAACTTGCCTTGCCTTTCCTTTGACTTAAAGTATTGACGTCAGACTGTTTGCATTTGAAGGCATGCGTTTAATTTTAAATGTTTAGGTGATTACTGCCTGTCTACAACCCTTCAATGACAAGGATTAATAAAATCCTTCTTGACTCTCTGCAGGAAGGAGAGCAGCTTGTCAAGAAGATCGGTGGAGTGTTTGCCTTTAAAGTGAAAGATGGACCAGGGGGTAAAGAGGCGACTTGGGTTGTGGATGTGAAAAATGGCAAAGGATCAGTCTCCATGACACAGGTATGTATCTAAACGTAGATGTCAAACCTTTTCCACTCCCACCCCTCCATACCATACACTTATTTTTGTCATTTTTTGTGGGGACAGGGGTGTTTAGGGGAAGATAGCAGGTCAACAGTATATGCCACATAGAAGTGGTATGCATCATGTAAAAGCCGCAAACCGTGAACATTAATTTAAGATGCTGCTAAGCACTCTGTGTTAGGTCTTTTCAGCCATAAATTTGTAATAAACATTGTGTTTTCTTTAGGTGTGTATTCACATTAATATAATATGTATAAGAGCTTAGAACCTAGATTCTCAAACTGTGGTACAAGTACTGCTGGTGGCACTTGAGCTTTCCTTTTGTGGTACACTATGGAATCTCTTAAAATTTGAAAAACTAAATAAATTAATTTAAGAATATATAATCAAAATACTACAAATTTCGAACGAAATTATTTGAACTATGATATCACTGAAATGTATTTCAAAATATGTCTCCGTCTTTCTGTCTTTCCTACAATATTTTTTTGTTTCCAATATCAGCCTGGTGTATAGCCACATTCATGCACATTGGCATTCATATGTCATCCATGATTAGTTATGAGCTAAACTGTAATGGCAAGATACTGTCTGTAGCAAAACAGGCCCACGCTACAATATTTTAAAGGTGGTACTTTGTGAGCCTAATATTTTCTGAAATGGTTCACAGTGTAGAAACTTTGACAAACGCTGGCTTAGAACATTATATTGAAGTACATGACGGCCATTCTCATGCTCTATCATGTGTCAAGTCATTGTAGAGCTGCAATGTTTAATTGATTATTAATTGTCAACTGTTTTGATAAATTGAAAAAAAAGTCAAAAATCTCTGATGTCAGCTTTTTAAATGTAAATATTTTCTTTTGTTATTGTAAACAGTAAACTGAATATCTCAGCATGGCAAGGATTTGCATTTCCCATTACAACAGGGCCACTCACTTGAAAGTGTGTCTCTTAACTGAAGCTTAGCTCAAGTCAAATGGTTGTAAAAAAAAAGGCAAATAAACACTTAATTTGCTATAAATTCTTCACAATAAAAGTGTCAAATCAGGGTGCCTCTATAGCTCAGTTGGTAGAGCGTGCGCCCCATGTACTGAGGCTGTTAGTCCTCTGCAGCAGCTGCTGGTTTGACTCCAACTTGCGGCCCATTTGCTGAGTGCCATCCCCTCTTTCTACCCCCATTCCTGTCATATCTTCAGCTTTCACTATCACAATAAGGGCAAAAAGCCCAAAAACTAAACTTTAAAAAAAAAAAAAAAAAAAAAAAAAAAGTTTTCATCAGCAGTAGCTTAACAAGACTCCTATATGGCTGAAAATGAACATGAAACCTGATACCTGAATATACAAACAGCAACACGACAGAGAAACTAAACTTCAAAACACAGAGACTCAGTTAGAAGCTACTAAAGTACTGAGAGCTAAAACACAGATTTTTAAAAACGTCTTTCTCTCTGGTCTTCTGCACAGACATGAGTTGAGTATCCCAACACTCGCTTGTTTGAGGGGTAGAAGGGGGTCGTCATGGGTTGGCCGCGGTCAGGTAAGATGTCACTTCTGCTACTCTGGAGATGGTCCATCTCGGGCGCCACTCAGCACATTTTGGCACGTTAAGTGATCATGGAAATGCAATTCAGCATGGCACGGTTGGCTCAACGCAGCCCCACAAGACTGTGTAGGAACCAAAGTATGCAGAAATATCCAATTATAAAAGGTAAAATAACACATTAGTACTGCATACAGTAATCTGAATGTTTATTGTCCAGAACTGCAAGGGATTAGGATTATTGGGACTGTCTGCAAAGGGGGGATTCTTTGGGATCCTTAGAACCCTTTTTTATTCAGATATCTTGTGGTGAGACGTCAAGGGGCCCCTTTAAAAATCACCATGCTAGTTTTTAATTCTTAGCCAACTTCCTGGAGATAGCAAGACAGGTTGGTATTAATGGATCTTTAAGGTCTTCTAGTTTCATATGTGTCTCCATTCTAGCTTTAAAACTGAGCCTGCTACAGCCTCTGAAAGAGAGTAATGGCGACCACGTCCCCAGACTCCCTGCAGAGTTAAAGAGCTTAACTCTGCTGTCAAGTTTTTTAATATTTCATCCTGGGCTTTATTCTCCGACTCTTTGCATCATGAATGGTGTTTTCTGATAAAAGCTGTAAATGTTCTCTCTCTCCTCTCTCTTCTCTCTCTTTCCAAACACCCACCTCTCAGCAGCAAACGCCAACATACCATTTTTATTATTGAAAGTATTTTATGAGATTTTCTCTTTCTTGCAGAGACCACACTCATGTCTGTGTATCACATCAATGTGAATGTAAACATGTACCACACAGGCTGTAGAAACCAACACTGAACAACTTTGTTTGGCTCTTTTTCTTTGAAGCTCAAAAGAGAAATCGGTTTAAGTCACCCAGGTAAATAGCAGTTTAAAATTGAGAAACTCTTCACCTTTGTTAAGTGTTTCTTCATTTTAAGAGTATGAGAGAGTCTTGGCAATACAGTTGACAGGTGGAGATTTATTCATGTTTTGGTTTCATATGTTTAAGATGGCTTTGGTTGTCTGTCCGTGTGTTGGATAGCTGCAATTCTAGTCAGGTGAAGCAGTTGAAATTTTGATCACAGACTTCATCACAATAACTGGAATTATCTTTTAAACGTCTTCTTTGGATTTAAAGACTGATAAAGCTGCTGCTATGGACATCAAAAGAGGAAACTAAAAACTTACAATATGGGGAAAACACTGACAAACATCCTCTAAAAGCACAATATATTCACATCTATTTGAATCCTTAAGTATCTAGATAAATTGTCCATGTCATATTCTGCCTTTATACATGTTCACTCAGACACACACATACACATTCTCTCTCATAAATAGCTCCCTGACTGTTCCCATTAGGCTGTCTCCTCCTGTGATGTTCACTGGATCTAAGTCATTATTTCTGAGGGTTACTGTTGCCCAGGGATTAAAAGACTACAAGAATATTACAGTATACTCAGGTAAAAGTACTGTTACTTTAGGGGCGTTTCACTCAAGTAAAAGTACTACTAAAATAAAAGTAACGTCAAAATAGGGTAAAGAAAAATGTTAAATGATGATACCCTCCTCATGAGGACAAAACACAGCAGCCATTTTAATGTAAACACAGGTGTTATCAATGGCACAGTTCCATTCAGGTCAAACAAAATTGGGGTGCTGCTATGCAACACTAAATGGAACGGGTTCTTAATTAGTATCATTGATAACACCTGTGTTTACCATACTGTTTCCTATCAGTATGGCTTCTGTGAAAAAACCCACTACAATTCTTCGCAATTGCTAAAACACATTTCTTGAAACCCTTCACCCTTTTCTCAAAAATGTGATCACAAAGCAAACTACATTCACCAAACCTCTGTGACTTACTGGTGAAATCAATTGCTTCAAAACCATTTTATCTTTTATCTAAAATCAAACAACGCTTTGAAATCATATACACAGCCAGCCAGTGTATAAAAACTACTGAGCACGACATCATTACATACATACATCCATCATGGAAAACACAGTGTTCGGGGGATGTAGCAACAGAAAAACATTTGTACTGTATATAATAAACACATGTTTGCATTTAAAAAAGTATATTCACGGCTTACTACAGAGTATACTGTCTACTGTAAGCATTGCAAGTAATACAGATGACAGATCCACTCAGAACATCAGAGGCAGTGTTTTTCTTTGCTAGGTAATGGAGGAAAAACCCTTTGGTGTGCCAGATCAAGCCTCGACAAGACCTCCTGCGGGTCAAGTCCATGACCTGCAGGAGATTTTCCCTGGTATAATGGTTTCCACTGGAGACCTTACACCACTGTGCAGACGTTTTGAATCACTGTTTGATGTTGAACTGCTCGCAGAGCTGGATTCTTGACGTGTCCGTTTCTTGACGGGTCCTCAATAAACATCGCATTACCTCCTTGCATTCAACATCGCTCCTAACACTAGATTCCATTTTTTCTTTTTTGAATGGCAAAAATGGCTCTGTGCAATGCTTTCTGTGCAGTGTTCAGTTTTCCTTCAATATGTGTGAATATTCCTGATCTGTTTTTCCATCAGCACGATGCATATGGTCATGGCAGAAGCACTGCAGTGTGTGTGTGCGTAGTGGTTGTGGATGAGGAAAAGAAAAAAAGGGAAAAAAGAGAACAATGATAGCTGTGCTCAGTGCAGGCAGGTGTTGGTGATCAGAGCAGACGGATGAAGTTTAGCAGTGAAGTTTTCTAGTAGCAGTAAATGTGCAGTTTGCCCACGAAAACACTTTAGAAAAAGTTCAAGAAGTTCCAGAGCTTTGCTGCTTCATAAATTGAAGGGAGAGTGTGTGGGATTAAAGCGGAACAGAGGGAGCTGCTCTCTTGCTCTGGAGAAGACTCTGCTCCTCCTCTGTTACAAAATGTGGATAAAATACATTTTCAGCACCTTTTTACTGGGAACCAGACTTGTGTTTACGCACATTTTGTCTGAAAAATAGACTTCTAAGTTTAGACTCCTCAGACACGAGATGCACAGAGCTGGTGCAGACAGCGAGATGGGAGGTTAAGAGTTATTGAGTGTGTTATTGTCTGAATGGCATTCTGTGAACCTTGTGCATCATGAATTCTTCCACAGTCTGCCCTTGGTTCAACTTCTCTGCTCATTTATTCTCAATACAAAATATAACCAGACCACTCAGCCTCTCTGCTCCACTGCACTGCTTAAAGTTTTAGACCTGAATGAGGCTCTTCAGTCACATCAGGGTTTATTGTCAAAAACAGCAGAAAGGCCTCAGACATCTCACTGAAGGTAAAAGTTCCTAAATGAACAAAGCATCTGTTGGTCACACAACATCATGTGTGTGTGTTTTATTTAGGGTCAGTTAGCATCCTTGCCTGGTGATGCATTACATGAGGGATTAATTAAGATAGATGCTTTTTTTTTACCTATGCATGCATATAATAACTGATTTTATGCCTTGTTCTGAATTTATGCACCGTTCACTAACTGTAAGCCCCAGCCTGGGTGCAGCAATAGACGCACCAGTCACTGATTTATTACTTTTCTTCTGTTTCATTCTCACACAGTTTATCGGGACTTCTTTCATGTGACTTTTGTTTTTACTCTGTAATGGATGCAACCTGAAATGTAGAAAGTATGACATTGTAAGAAGTACCTAAGTAAAAGTAAGATTACCACTTCTTGAAAAAGTACTTAAAAACACAACTCTGTTTCACTAAGAAGAGTAAATGCAATTCCTTACTACCACCCCTGCCATTGGCTCTGCATCTGACTGAATCTTTTGTAAATCATGACATATTCTGTCAGACTGCATCCATGTTTTTTTCCCCTCCTTGTTGTATTATATTGAAGTAAAGTTCTATTGCTAGATTTTTCTCAGGAGATGGTGGACACCAAAAATGGAGCTAAAAACAACACAACTTGTCTCCAAAAAAGTTTCCCAAAAAATCATTTACTACAGATTTAAAGATTCATTTGTTTAGGGTGTAATTGCATCATTATCATTGAGGTGAAATATTGTATTTCATTACTTTTATTTGTTATTCCAGCTTTATTTTAATTTCTCAAACTGCATCAATGTTTGTTTTTTTCCTTTTTTGTTCTTGTTACATTTTTATTTGGCAAGAGATGTGAAAGCTAGACTAGGCTTTAAAAGAAGAAATAACACAACTGACCTTTCACTTCATGAGAAATAAATTATATCTCGCTCAGTTCAGTACACTCAAGGGTTTCCCTGCTACAGCCTTACTTGCTCTTGTATGACCTTTAGCTAACGTTATTGTGTGTTAACAGACTTGCCGAGCACCTGACATTACCTGAGTCACCTTGCTCATTATTTGACTCTTCTCCACCTGTGCTCATGTTACACTGCATTTCACAGATTAACATTTCAGCACTTAAATCACAAAAGTAAAACAAGAAATGAACACATGTACCTCAGCCAAAGACATGGTGTTGATTCTGGCTTGTTGGCCCACCCCCGCTGCTCTCAGTCTGGTCCCCTCTGTAGTGTATATTTGAATTAACAAGTTTAACATCTGGGAAACAATCCTGCTGGAGTCTTGTCTGTTACATTGTGTCGCTCAGAATAAGATATTTCCCCCAAGAGTTGGTGGAGACCAAAACCTGAGCTAAAAGAGACAATCATGTTTACCCTAAAGTGCTCAAAAAAAACAGTTACTGCAGGTTTAAAGATAAAGTCATTTGTTTGGGATTTAATTGCATCATTATCATTGAAGTTATCTTTGGATATATAGTCCTTATACTGCATACTGTACAATGTACGGTCCATAAATCTGCAATCAGCACTGACTTTTGAAGCTTGTAATGGTCCATTTTTGCTGGGATTGTGTCAAAAAGGCACCGATTTAATGCTTACTTCTCAAGCAGGACTGCAAAGACTCCTCAGGACAATAAGCAGTTCACAAACATATATACACAGCTTCATTCAAGCATATCAATACAGTACATCACCAGTATAACTGAGGCAGAAATCCTCCCTGTTCTAATAATGATGATAAAGGTTGCATTCTGCTGTAACAGGTGACATTCAGACATTTTGTTCTAGAAAGCCACAGAACACAGCAGAGACCATTTTCAGTCAGATTATAGGAAGCATGAGTCATAAAGCTTTCTGAACCATTGCTTCAGTGAAAAAAACGTGTTGGACTTGTGTGACTACAGCATGCACTAACAGTAATGGCAAGTTTAATCAAAATGTCAAGTGTTTTCTATTTAGAGCATTGTAATAACGATGACTAACATAGTACCTCCTTGATTTTCTCCAACATTCAGTATTATAGATGCAACTTGTTTTCTCTTTTGAGCAAGTGGGGTTATTTTTCTTTAATGTGTGTATAAGGAACATCAAATATTAATTTGTTTTACCTGTGTGACATTTGATTTATAGCAGAAGTAAGCCATAATGATTAAGGTTTTTTTTCTTTCCTGGTAGGTAAAAAGGCAGACTGCACCCTGTCCATGAGTGATGAGGATCTTCTGGCTCTGATGACAGGAAAGTTGAACGCACAAACGGTATGTAATGATGTATCAACACAAATTTGTTTTTCTGTTTTTCTCAGAACAAAAGTAACATTAAACCTATAAAAGGATATTTTACAGTGTCTGTAAAGCTACTAATAAAAGTGCCATCTTATTTTTGTTTCTATAACATTAGAGCAGATGTATTTCATCCTAATTGCCACTAACGTCACTTTGGCTTTAACTTTTAATGCCAAAATCGACTTTTAACTTCATCAAAGTTGAAACGTTTGATCTTTTTCTTCTTATCTTCTGTCTTCTCAGGCGTTCTTCAAAGGGAAACTGAAGATCACTGGGAACATGGGCATGGCTATGAAGCTGCAGAACCTCCAGGTCACACCGGGCAAGGCCAAGCTGTGAGACCAGGAGCTAACTGTTTGTCCTCTGGCCAAAACTTGAAGGACAAATTTGTTGGAATACTTAATCCATCCTGAATTTTACTAATCAACAAGCTATTGAATACACTGATAATGTATTTGATGTTGAGATACGGCCCATAAAGTTTCACTTTCAGCTGCTACTTTGATATCAGACCACAATGCACAGTACATATAGAATTACTGATATCCATGCTGTTGGATATTATTCACCCATCACCATTAAGTCTGATTTAAATTCTGAAACATGTGGTGAGTCTTTATGAGCTTCTTATGTGCAACATCAGTGCAAACTTTAAAAATACATGATGCTCCTCCGTGTTTGATTATCATGTAGTCAAAACACTCAGTGCCTCTACTTGCTGTGTGTAAAGCTAAACTTCTTGTTTAACGCCATCTTTGGCCTCAACCATTTTGATAGATAATTTTGTATAGAATATATATCTGTAAATCATAGCACTTGTATAATTTTTAAAATAAATAATTCGCTGACAGTAACAACTTCTGAATTTTGTTTCCCTTAACAGTAGGCTTGGTTGATAATTGAATCTGTATTTACCATCTTTGTATTTCATCATATTGTAGTTCACAGTTGTCATGTCAAGGTGAGTGATGAGTTTAATTCAGAAATCTGTCACAGCGTGAGATCCTAAGTGCTTTTCTTTATAAAATAGAATCATGTTCTTGTAAAAAAAAAGTAAGAAAATATTTGAGCCAATAATTTGCAGTCTGCAATTTAACCATGTCATTATATTTATTTATATACATCATAATAAATGTACATATTTTCACAGCCAATCACAGGGTAAATGAAGGACAATAGCAGAAAATTGCTCTGTCTCCCCTGCTTTTAAAACAAGCTTTTAAACAAGTCTATAAAGCCAAATTAACACAAGGATTACATTTTACCAAGATCCTTAATTGGATCGCGGATGAGCCCCCAATTTGTCACAACCTGGCTCAAGCCTGGAAAAAGTAAGAAAGACCATATGAGTTTTAACTAAAAAAAAACTTTATTTTACAGAACTAGAAATTAGATTAAAGACAAACTAACTAAAACAAAACCAAACGGGATCAAATCCAGGGAGAGAGGAAGATAGGAAGATTATGTCTGCCAGTTTATAAAGTCCTTCAGCTAGGTGAACTCAATCTCCCCAGTGACCCGTCTCTGCTCACCAAGCTTCTGGAGAGAGACATCATCGCAGTATATAGAGAATGTCGCCTGAAAACAGTCTGAAGTTGTTGTTTGTGTGCACTTTTTTCAATTCAGACACGAGTAGAATCCTGTGTATCGACCAGGCGCAACTACCAATACAACAATACACCACAAAGATTTTACAGCTCGTTCAGTCAGCAGGGTCATGGAACAGATTACTATGTAACTGTACAATAATGTAGTGTTTGTTGTGTAAGGTCTGACCACATCACTCCCCACATGGAAACACCAAGTGGGTGGATGCTGGGGTGGAAGTGCAGCTTTTGAAAATCTACTTTCCGAAACCTTTGTACCGGTGAATCTCAGCAAAGAGCACTGAACAGTACATTAGCCTAACAGCGTCAAACAGTAGACAGTAGAATTTTGGTTGGAAGAGGGGATGTATATATCGTCTCTCCCGGCTGTGCTGAGCTCGGTGTTTCCTTATGGGGGATGATAAGATCAGAGCCAACGCAACAAATATAAATGTTTTTTTGTCATATAAAAATCATAGGTGACTCTTCGCACTGTAAAATTCCCAGAGTACAATGTTTCCGACAAGCTGATCGGTGTCTTCTATCTATCTAAATCTATTTGAAACTCATTAATAAAACCTATTCCTGGCTGAATGTAGACAAATGCCACATATCCCAACACCCCAGACTCTGAACCGTATCATAGTAACAGTTTTTTTTTAGGATTTTTTGCATTCTTTGCATTCTTTTGCATTGACATTAAAAACAATTTCTCATTCCTTTGCCCTGTCATTTGTCCCCGACACATACATAAAATACACATCCAAAATCCTCTCAAATTGTCATTAATTAATACCAACAGTCCAGCAAAGCCACAGTTCATATACAACAATACCCAATAAATACTTTGTAAGTAGAATGTAGCTTAAAGGATCAAGCGTTGTCCTGCTGAAGGAGAATCAACATGAGTCAGAGGGTCTTTTTTTTAACCACCTAAAAATGAAGGTGGATTCTTGGATTTCCAATTAATTTTCCAATTAATTAATATACATATTTATGTTGTTAAGAAAGACATTTAGTAGGGGTGTAATGATACATCAATCTGGATCGATATATTGATTCAGTGTTCCATGATCCAATATTATCTGATGCGTGAAAAGTGAAAATATCGATCTATATCGTCATCTTTGAGATACACCTTTACTTTGAAAACCCCACGGCATGTCTTTGTCATAAACGTCTGGAAGAGTTCAGTCATAAAATTGTAAAATCATAATTAAGTTGCTTTTCGTGAGTTGACATAAATGTAACTGAATATGTTAAATGGACATACAATCTCGTCGCCATCAGTCGCAGACCCCTGAACTGGATGGAACTGAAATCAAGTTGTGGCAGACTTTGTGATGTCGGCAAATATTGTATTTTCCAAAGAATCGATATAATATCATATCATGAGGAAACTTGTGATTTATACCCCTAATATTTAGTGATATAAAACTTTAATAATAATGATTTTGAAATGTATAATGCATATGATTTGGAGGTATTTGTTTAATGTTGCAAAACTCCTTCACACAAAAGGTCTCGTCACTGAGTCATGAGTAAATTCATTAATTGTGTCAGTTATACCTGAGTACAGTCTCCACGAACCTGGGACAGAAGCTGATGTATCTGTCTAAGAACTAGAACAAATGATATGCATCTACTTGTGAATGGGTATAGTAAAAAAAAAAAGCCTGGCACACGTCATGGCGCTACGCTGATGTAATGCCCTGTAACTGTTTCCAGTACATGCTTTGATCCATCCATTTGTCAACAACCTCACTTGCTTCAGATGAACAGAAGAAAGACTTTGAGAGATTAGGCCATGGTTGGATGCATTCTGAGAGAAATGCCTACAGATTGTGCCAGAGGAGCATAATAACTCTGTGGATGAAAGGATGATTGCTTTTAAGGGGGAGTTTAGCGGAATCAGGCATTACAAGAAGAACAGGAATCTCTCGCATACTTTGAAATATGACTTTGACATGTATCAAGGGAGCGTGCGGGGTAAATTTGAAGACAATTTCTTCACCTCCGGGCCTCTACTTGTCAAAGTCCTTCAGCTTGAAAACCACCTATGCTGAATCTCAGGTTAGCAGAAGAGCAGAAGCTGAGAAGCACATCTGTGCTGTGAGGATGAATTGACAACCCAACAGTTATTCTTCTTTCCACTTTTGGTGGTCCACACCCAGGGCCCTATCTTACACCCGGCGCAATGCCTTTGCGCCGCCAGCGCAAGTGACTTTGCTATCTTACACCCAGCGCAAGTGCCGTTTTTTGCCATGTCTGCAAGATAGCAAACTCACTTGCGCCGGGTCTGATCCGCCGTGGGCGGGAGGTCTAAACATGAAGGCAAAACGAAGGCGTGGCCCGGCGCGTTTGCTATCTTGTGCTCGGCGCACTGGAGTAAAAAGCACTTGGGCCTTAGAGCCCTATCTTACGCTGGTCTGAAGCGCAATGGATTTAATTTATTCAAGGTGTGTCCAAATCCTCCTTTGCTGTCTCCTCCCAAGAGTACGAGTGATATTTTGCCCTGCCCCGCCCACTGCGCCACCAGCGCAAAGCAGCATACACCTATCAGGTGTGCCCAAGTGCCCTCATTAATTCACCAGCGAGTTTAGGCCGAACAAGCAATAAACCAATCAGAAAGTCAGCTCTCATCGCCTGTAAGAGGTAGGTGCGCCGGCGGCGCAAGCATGACGGCGGATTCATAAGGAGGAAACAAAGAGAAAAGATTTGCCAAGCGAGGAGACAGATCTTCTGGTTCGAGAAGTGGAAGCGCGAGAGCGCGCAATATATGGAGACACGTCTCCAAAGCAGCTACATGTGTAAATAGTTTATTTTACATCAACACCTGCAAAAACCATTACAATAAATGAACCGCAAATGTCATGCAGACTGGTCATGTTTTACATTGAAGCACCTTGAAATTGTGTTGTATTTTATAATTAATCATTACCTCCCACCTGCACCTGAAGTGCGCAAAATTACGCACGGATATATCCAACCAGCTCCGTTTAAAGCACACATACCCTTTTCTCTCTGGGTCGGGCAGGACTGTGCGGTCAAATATTGTATCTTGTATGTTACAGATCATAAGTGTTTAATCCTTGTTTTTCTGGATCACAGCAAACAGGCAGACACAAACAGCTGTCATGCTCACTCATCTGATAAAGATGATCTGACAGCTGTGATCCCGTGCACACTTTACAGGTCTGTTTAGACTTATTAGGCTTTATAATTATAAATAATTTCTTTTTCCTTATTAGTGAGTTTATCTTACAAGACACACTCGCGCACGGCTTATGAAAGGTGTTCTGTGATTGTGGAGACGTGTGTGCGCCTCAGCCAAATGCGAGACACACGCACGCCTTTAACTTCAATATTTACACTTTATTGCTGATAGAAAATATGTTTTAAATGACACTTTACTAATCCACACTCTAAAATCAAGGTGTTTTGTAATTGTGAAGACGTGTGTGTGTGTCGGCCAAACACGCTGGGTGCTTTAGACCAGCTTTTAGCTGGTCTAAAGCGCAATGCGCAATTACTCCAATGCGCCGAGCACAAGATAGCAAACGCGCCGGGCCACGCCTTCGTTTTGCCTTCATGTTTACACCTCCCGCCCACGGCGGATCAGACCCGGCGCAAGTGAGTTTGCTATCTTGCAGACATGGCAAAAACGGCACTTGCGCTGGGTGTAAGTCACCTGCGCAACGGCTCCACAATCACAAAACACCTTGATTAACGTTCAGTCTTTTTTCCACACAGGAATGTCGATTGTTAAGGTGTCCTTTGAACATATTATCCATCAGCAATAAAGTGTAAATATTAATGTTAACAGCGTGCGCGTATGTCTCGCGTTTGGCTGAGGCGCACACACGTCTCCACAATCACAGAACACCTTTCATTAATGTTAAATAGCCATGCGCGCGCGTGTTTCTTTAAAGATAAACTAACTAATAAGGAAAAACAAAGTAATTTATGAGTATAAAGCCTAATAAATCTAAACAGACCTGTAAAGTGCGCACAGGAGGTGATCACGGCTGTCAGATCGTCTTTATCAGATGAGTCAGCATGACAGCTGTTTGTCTGCATGTTTGTTGTGATCCAGAAAAACAAGGATTAAACAATTATGATCTGTAACATACAAAATGTACAATTCACGATCATATATTCGTGTCTAATTTTTTGTCTAATTATAAAATACAACACAATTTCAAGGTGCTTTAGTGTAAAACTAACCAGTTACATATTTGCATGACATTTGTGGTTCATTTATTGAAATAGTTTTGCAGGTGTAAAATAAACTATGTACAAATGAAGCTGCTTTGGAGACGTGTCTCCATATATTGCGCGCTCTCACGCTTTCACTTCTCGAACCAGGAGATCTGTCTCCTCGCTTTGTCAATCTTTTCTCTTTATTTCCTCCTTGTAAATCCGCCGTCATGCTTGCAGTGCTTGCGCCGCTGGTGTGCCTACCTCTTACATGTGATGAGAGCTGGCTTTCTGATTGGTTTATTGCATGTTCAGCCTAAACTTGCCGGTGAATTAATGAGGGCACTTGGGCACACCTGATAGGTGTATGCTGCTTTGCGCCGGTGGCGCAGTGGGCGGGGCAGGACAAAATATCACTCGCATCTCCGGGGGGAGACAGCAAAAGAGGATTTGGACACTCCTTGAATATATTAAATCCATTGCGCCGGCGGCTTGCGCCTTGCGCCTTGCGCCGGGTGTAAGATAGGGCCCCCAGTGTTAAAAGTTGCCCAATGGGAAAAATCCAAGTCCTTCAGTGAAATGGGGAGACCATCCATTATGAAGACTTATAACCGATTCATGGGTGGGATTGATTTGCTTGATTCCTTAACAGCCGGTTTTAAGTTCTACTTACAGATAGCACACCATCATCCTTGGAGTGGTCAATGCTCGGCTGCAATTCACATGTTACTGCAAAACACTGCAGATCCCTCAGAAAAGAAAAAAAAAGTCATGAACAGGAGACTCTTCCAGACACAGCTGGCAACCAACCATTCGCATCAAACTCAATACCCTGAAGAGAGGCAGACCATCCATAGAGCACAAAGCCCCAGTGTGAAAAAGATGGGCCACAATGCCCCCCCGATGTTTGTAGGGATAATGGGACAATTGCCAATGAAAGTTGAAAAAGGAGGCCGCTGCAGGCGCTGCAAAGATTACTACACATCAACTGCATCAAGTGTAATGTTTGTGCTTCACAATTAAAAAAAAAAATCCCTCTTCCTTCAGTTACACACATAAATAGACCCAAACGAAGGTTGGCATCCACCAAATAAGAAGTCCTCAGACATGAAAAACAATTATGATGTTCACGCAGAGTTCAGTATGTAGATGTTTTTTTCTGGGGTGGCATTACGATTATGTCACAGTGTTAGCTGGAGGTAAACACAGAGTAGTAGTCCACATAACCAAGCTAAAATGTCACCTTGCTGTGTTGTTGGGTGCCAGAAACAAAGAAAAAAACGAAGGCAACTATGGTTAAACAAAAGTTAAGCAGAATAACACAACTTTTCACCTTTGAATCTAAGTTTCTCTCGCTTACCGAGGTATGGCGAGCTTTAATGGCCTTGTTAACTCTGTAAAACACACTTCATTTAAACTCAAGAGAAAAACAAAATAAAACTCACCAAAACCATCTTAACCAGTTTTTTTTAACTGTTTCCAACAATCACGATCTCTTGTTTGGTCAAAATAAATTATTAATTCACTGTGTTAGATGTGAAAATAGTCTGGATCTACAGGCTCTTTTCTGCTCTCTCATCCTACTGGCTCAGCGCACTGCCCTCCGGCCAAGTGCACCATTCGGAGTCGGGGCCCCGCAGAGCAGCGTCTGCCACTCATGCAGACCATTAAATTAACAAGAAAACTTATCCCAGAAAAACCCAAGCAGTGATGAAAACAGCTAACCCTTAATAATAAGTTAATCGCTGCTGTAACATACCCAAAGTAACTGAAAGCTGTTCTTGAACCATTTGGAATACATTCATGGTTTTGATCTCTTTTGAAAGGTAAAGGTGAAGTTTTTTTCCCCAGCGGTCAGAATCACCAAGTGCTACTGGCAATGAGATGAATTTCCTCCTGAAAGGCATAATGAGACCACAGCATTTGGACCTATAGTCAGATGTGATAACAATACCACAGAAAATAAATACTGATATGTTCTTCTAAGGTCATGTCTAGGCAGTTTCTAAAAATCTCAAAATGGTCGCATCCGTCCAAACACACAGAATTTTAGTTTTTCAATATGTTCTGACTTGCCGATTTTCTTTCTTTCTAAAAACTATAATTGACAGTATACACAAACATTTTCTTTTAATGGAAAATTTAATTGTATGCTCAATCTGACTAGATCTCGTGGGGATTGTGATCTTGTGTGATCTTATGGGGAAGAAGATTTAAACAAACCTGAGACTGACGTGTTGCAACAGCTTGCAAAAACAAAAACAAAAGTGCTAGTTAAATGAATAAGGATGAGAAATTTTGGGGGGAGACACAATCAACACGGGTTGTTTATTCTTCAGCCAGAACTGCAGGCGAGAACTGTCAGTTTTAATATTTGGCAACACTAGTATGCTAGCTAACATTAGCATGAAGGAATAAAAAGTTAACCATTTAATTGACAACACCCTCAGCTCCTCTGATAGACTTCACTCTCTTCTCTTTATCCTGTTCCTGGGCTCTATCACTCCTCTTAACACTGATGGTATGCTAGCATGTGTATGTGTGACTGTGACCAGTGTTGTTGAATATGGCGTTGATATAACAGTTTGTGACGCTGGGTACTTTACGTGAACCACTGCGTGATACATGCATGGAAATTTGGCTTACATAGAATCGTATATATCTGACCGGTCATAGCTGGTCAAGTTTAAAACTGGTCGAATCAGGTCACCGGCTGGTTGATCTGTACATCTCTAATGAGCGTGGTATTCATATTATTCTATCTCATATTTTAGTTACTTTTAATTTAAATCATGAACCTATATTCTTTGTGATAGTATATGAATGAAAATAGCAAATGCGTAGCCAGCCAGATGCCATTGACCATCTGTCACTGCTTCTCACGTCACTGACCATCAGGCCTCTAACTGCGGCACAGTTCTCTGCTAGTTTCCACTGGTTTGACAAACAAAGGGATTTCAGTTGTTTTTGTTGCTGTTTTTTCAGCCTTTGTGCCCCACTTCCCTCCTTCTCCGTTTCCTCTCCATTTGTCCATTCATTTTTGAGATGATCCAGTCTTCTCCCTGTTGACAGCACCCCCTCCGCCCAGCACTGTGCACCTTCTGCCAGATCCAGCCTGTGCTCCTATCTGGCCAACTCCCCCCCGTCCTGTCCCTTTGCCAGGTGGCCAGCTCGCCAAATGGTGATATTCAGATGCTGCCCAAGCTGCATGGCTGGCCTGTCTCACTGACCATTAGCAGTGGGCTAATGGGTCTTTAGGAGATATACTGCAACAAGCGCAGTGTGAAGGGGTGGGATGAGGTGAAGCGGCGTGGTGTTAGCTGAGGATTTTCAGGCTTGGTTCGCCTCAAGTCAACTTAAGAAGCTCAGCCTGAGCTCGAATAAATAACCTCGGCTCAAAGCTTTCCTAGAAGGTAAAAAAAAAAAAAGTATATATTGGATATGCGGTATTTGAATGAGACCCATCAGTTGTGCTCTTTGACATTTGTTCAGTGGAACAAATTTCTGCATATGGTATAAAAGGCAACCACCAAAGTTCACCGCCTGCCCATGACAATTTCTGGAAAAATATATCCTGCAACTGTAAATATGACAGTTGAAAGTGACAGTGTGGTGTCATCTTTCTTACAGACATATAAGAAGTGTAAAATCAGCATTCAGAGCGAGTGAAAAAAATGCTCTGTGTTCTTTAAGAATATAAAGATAGATAAGATAGAGATGTCTAATATCATAATAATTATACATTATCATAGTGGCACTAATTCTATTGTATTCTCTGAGTCTTAAGACTTCAATTATCACCACAACCTTTACAACAATTTAATTCCCACACAAAACTCATGGCTGCCCGAACCTTTTAATCTTCTCTAGCACCGTTAACGCCTACTAATTCCAGTAATATTTTTAAAATTACGAAATCAATAACAATCAAAGACCTTTATTAATTTGAGGGGAAATTCTAAACTCTTATGAGGCTGTAATGAACTGAAGGTGGCAGCTTCTAAACTCCAAAGTACAGAAGCTGAAAAATTTGTAGGGAAAGTAACGCCCACAGCGTGATGGGAAGTAAACAGATGTGCAGCTTGTAAAATGGATATACGTCACACTGAATCGTGCAAGTAGAGAATATATATAAAATGTTTGATAAGATTAGCTGACCAGCTATCAGCTAAGTTAGTGGTCACACCAGGCTAAGGTTGTACCAGCCAAACCCCTGAGTGCACTGAATTGAACAAGGCAGCGTTCACTGCTTGTGATTTTAGCTTTTTATTTGTAAGAGGAAGATTGTGATATTTCGTCTTTCAAAAGTTACATAGCCTCACTTCAAAGATCGAGCACATTAAATATTAAAACATACCTGTTTTTACTGTAATAGAACTGCTAAAGGAAGCAAGCTAATGTCCCACCACATGATACCTGTATCTGAACCTCATGGGAGCCACGGCTGTTGAATGCAAACAAAAAAATCATTATCTTTGCAAAGATGAACATATAGTAGGATGTGCAGTAGTCATTCATCTTTTCAGAAAGATGATTGAAAGAACCCATTATGTAACCATGGCAACTGTATTGATGCTTCATTCTCTGTCGTTTTTTTTTGGTCTATGTGTCATTTTATGTAAAAGAGTTAACATGCGTCCTACTCCTTCACCTCATACATTATTTTTTTCAAATTTTGACATTTAGTGGCATATGGCATATGGCTTACATCTATTCTGTTTTTGAATATACTTTAAATGATTAAGTTTGAGCGCATATTAAACTCTAGAACGTGCCCATGTTCTTTGTCCAGACTTACACCTCCCAAAAAAACAGAGAAACAAGCAAACAGACAACACACATGTCCTCTTTGGACTCTCAACTTGAACATCATACCTGGGAGAAATGCCAGATACGATTTATGTGCCTCAGACGGATTACCTGGTATAATACAAGTAAAGCTTTCTTTAATATGCTTTTACGTCTGATCTTCATTGGGTTTGCAATTGCACACAATTTCTGTAATTTGTTCTCCAAGGCTGCCTCAGTAATGGTGTTTTCTCAGATTTCTATAACACAGTCTACTCCAAGGCTGCTCTTGTTGCTCCTTCTCAGAGCTTTTCCTTTAAATCAGCAGAGTGAGGGGTAAAATTATGCCTCATAGCTCTCTATGGGCCTGCAACCCTCAGATTCATATAACCTGCTGTGTTGCTGCGGTCTATAGAATACATGCTGTATTTGCTTTTCTGTACGTTTGAACGTGGATTTCTGTGGTTAGTTTTTTTTCCCATATTGAATGCCCCCATTATTTAAAGTGATTATACATTCAATCAAACTAATTACAAGGTATAACATGAGGATATGTAAATTATATGAGAACTGCAGAATAAATATACCAAATAGTATCTTGAATGGGAAATCCTCTGACAAGTAGAGGTACATCAGGTTCTTTGGCCAGCCACAGCAATACAGAGACATATAATTCTTTGTATTAAAACACTTACAAGGAAAAGGCTCCAGCACAAAGAATAAATAAATAAATAAATATAGTTTTTTTGTGGTTTTAGATTTTGTTGTTGTTGTACTAAATTCCATGAAATCATTCATTGACATGCTCACCTTTAAAGTTGACCTGAGTACCGTAGTGCACACCAATATGGAGATTTTACCAGAATCAAATTTTAATCAGCCACCCACACTCTCAAGTGCACTTGGTTTGGATTGAACCAGAACCTTTTAAATCGCTTCTTTTTACTTGATGGCTCAGTTGGTTCAGTTTAAGATTAAATTAATTCACATTTGACCAGGACATTTGTTCATCTGTTAACAAGTAAATAGCTGTTTTTTCTGTACGCCTTTAAGAGAGAGGATGCAGCTGTGCAGATTTTTAAATAAAGCATTAAGTATGTGCACTTTTTCAGTTTTAGTCTTTGAAATGTCGGTAACACTTTGTAATAACCAACTTAACAGTACTTAATAGTTATTTCACTGTTAACAAACAATGAAATTCTATTTAATTATACTAACTTATCATTAGGTATGCTATATCTCATGTTATTTTAATAATTAGTTTGTGTAATATAAAATAATTATTTTAAAAATTATATTTTGCATCATAGCTGATTAGAGATGATCACATTCTGATTAAATTAGTAAGAATTTGTAAAGGGTTAATAATTAGTTGTATATAAATATTTTTTGGATGGCTATTATAAAGTTGCAGCTAATGATTATAATATCTTATATACAGTGCTGGGTACGTAATTTATGTACAGTATGTTACTTAGGAACTTGAACTTATGTAATTGATTTTAACCCAAAGCATGATCTATTCTACCTTTGTTATCTATCTTTTGTGCCTTTATTTTGAAAATCTACCAGGATGTTGGATATTTATTATTGCTACACTGACAGATTGCAGAGTCCTGGATGAGCAAAAATGACACTACGCTGTCCATTTTAAAGTTGCAACTGATGTTTGTAAAATTTTACAATTTCCCATTCATTAAGGAAAGTTATTATAAAGTGCTGCAGAAATGTCATACTTGAACCTTTATTGCACCTGCAGATTCCAAAACCATTAAAAAAGAACTCTAACAGTTTACTATTTGTACATTTTTGACATATTTTTCATTTCTCAGTGTTTTCTTTTTACAGAGTTGGTACATTTTTTAAAATTTTGGACTACAGTGAAACGTTTCTTTTAACAAATACATAATGGCAGCTCTTGAAACATACTGACATGGTAGTAAAATCTACATTTGTTTTTGAAATACATACATGTGTACAGCATATATCACATACATATGGACAGAGTTCAGAGTATTGACCTGTGATTGTCCACTTGTGTTGTTTTGCTGTTGCTGCGTGCGTCAGTGACGCACATGTCCCGTGTGCTTCTCCTTTGGTCGTTTAAGGCAAAGAGGGAATACAATGGGGTGCAAAAGACAACGTAACATGACTTCAACACAAGGGCAAACACTCTTCGTTTTCATCGTCATCCTTTTTGCCTTGATTCTGGCAGTGACCGCACAGTACTGCAGGTATGAGGCAGAGAACCCACTTAGACTCAGGACCACAAGGCAGAGAAGTTCAGGGAAAGGTGTGTCTGAGAAAATTTGGATAATCGGAAATGTAACCTTCTTTTTTATCCCCCAAATCTTTCTGAATGTGAACCAAACTGTTGCATATGTGTGTTGAAATAAAGGTTTGTCATTACAGCTCAATTATCATGCATTGTCCCACTTTGTCTCTGTGTTGTGCGTGTTGTGAATCTATTTGAAAAATGCTTCAAACAGGCAACATTTTGCCTGAGTTTCATCATAGACACCAGAATGAGAAAAAAGCAATATACAAAAACCCCATTATTAAGCTAAAAATATACAAACCAGATAAAAAGAGACATGAGTGGATGCTTTTTTTCAACAGTCCACAGAGGGATAGGCTCCTTAAATTATATCTGATATTAGCTAATGTATTCTCCACTGCTGCTCCTCTGAGAAGGTCCGACTCACAGATCTGGGAGGATGTTATTAAAACCTCGAACAGGATCACTTCTCCGGTTTAAAATGTCCATCAGCTAGAACAGCATGCTGTCACTGCTGGTACCAAATAATACATCTCTGATAAATATGTACACACACACAAACATACACAATCAAATGCGGGTCATTATTTAGGTTATGTAGAAAAAAAAAACGTCTTTTTTTTTTTTTTTCCTCCAGGGTCATCTGCATTCATCCACTCTGGGCCGCTCTCCTTCTCGGAGGGGAAAAGTGTGTGAACTGTAGTCACCTCAATCTTTAATTTGTCTTCCTCTCCCGCTGGCCCCGCAGCCGTGGATGAGCCAGTAGCTGTTGACAGGGCGGCTGCTTTTATACGTTAGTCTCCAGCCCGTTCATGTCAACGGAACAGTGGTCCTTGTCCCTGTGCTCTCTCTTGTGGTGAGAGGAGTGAGCGTGTTTCTTCTTCTCTATCGGCCGGATCCCCTCCTCCAGCTGGATGAGGCGGGCCACGTCCGGGGAGAGGTGGTCGTGCTTGCTGCCCGGCGGAGGCGGCTGGTAGCAGCCGTTCTTCTGGTTCTGGTAGGTCATCATCTGCTGGATGCTTATCATGGGTTTAGTTTCACAGATCAGAGGCACCTGTGGAGGATCATGGGGAAGAAGAAGAAGACGAAGAGTTACCCAGAATCAAGTTATTAAACAGGCACTTCTTGTATGTCCCAGCAAACTGACCCATAGAGCCTGATTTTATTTTGCAAATGTGCTCAACAAAAATACAAACTGACCACTTTTGCTTTTGCTCCTATTTCTCATAAGTTTAAGAAATCTAACATGTCTTCTATTTCTTGTCCAGGAGGGAAAAGTCATTATCCCCCTCCACCGTGCCTCTGATTGGCAAAGACTAGTTGCCTTTGTTGGTTAGGTTTAGACACGAGCAGTGATTAGTTAGGGTTAGGGTAAGAATATCAGGGTAAGCCAATCAGAAGCAGACTAGGGCGGGTCATGACTTTGCCCTCCTGGGAAAAAAAATATCTTGGCAAAGGAGAAGTGCTCACTATCACAGATTTTAACATATTTGTGAACAAAATTTGAGAGAAATAAACCTTTAATGTCCACGGAAGAAGTCTTAGACTTTTTTTTTTTTTTAACTCATGAAAAATGGGAGCAAACACAAAAGTGTTGCTTTTACATTTTTGTTGAGTATATATTTCTCATACAATAGGTTAACATCCAAAGTTAATGTTAACTTGTTACATCATTATTAGAATAATTTTAGCCTTTTTCCCCCTCAATAATGAGTAAGTAAATGTAAAGCTTTTGCATTATTATTGATGGTAAATATGGACAAACTTACTGACTAAGTTTTACAAACTAACTTCCTGTAACAACTGCCTATATTAAGACTATTGTCTTGATGTAATCTAAGGATTGCAATCAGTTTTTAAATATAATAAATGTTTTGTTTATAGCTAAACTCTAATAAGATAGCTCAGTTAGGGATAAATCCCCACTGATTCAGCACCATGGACAGAGTCCACAGCAGTCTCTGAACTAACAACTGAAGAGAGAGTGTGTATTTTCAGAGCAATGGCCAGCACATGTTGGAACAATGTGCATTTACGTGGGAGCAAGGGAAACAACCTTACTGCCCAGACAGAATGCAAGTCGAATTTTAGAGGCAGTGCAATTACATACAAAGTCAATAGACAGACGTGCTCAGACACAAGTTCGCAAATGACACAGCATGACTTTAAAAAATTTCAGCTTGAGTGGAAAATTTGTGCTTATCCTTTTTTACTGTGCTTCAAAAATAAACAGAGATGAGAGGAAGCAG
This sequence comes from Lutjanus argentimaculatus, assembly GCA_034769285.1. Lineage (NCBI taxonomy): Eukaryota > Metazoa > Chordata > Actinopteri > Lutjaniformes > Lutjanidae > Lutjanus > Lutjanus argentimaculatus. Next base: position 12,251,231 of record JAWZSL010000011.1, on the reverse strand, counting down.
GAAGGAAACAAGAGAGTCTGGAGAGTGTTGTCAGTCAGAGGCTGGACTGAATACAGACGCACACTAACACAAAGTCAGTGTCGCTAGCTAGCTTACAACTAATGTTTGTATGTAGGCTGTTTGGGGCTCGTAATCAAGGACTGAACACTTGGTCCAGCAATGTTAATTTGTTTACAGGGATTTATTGGCTGGATGTTGAAAAATTGAACATAATATTCATAAATTTATTGTCATTACTCTATAATCACCTAAAATAAGAATAATTGTCTTTTCATTTCATTAGAATGAGCTGTTTTTATGTACAGAGAGACAGACGGTGCCACGTTGCACCATCGTATTTCTACAGTAGAACAGAACAGACAAACCAAACACTGGCTCGCAATACCCCCCTTTCGTGTCTTACATAGGTTTTACATCCACCGTAGGTTCTCCTACATGCTATTTGCAATCTGCAACCTCCCCACAAGATGCCATAAATCTCAGCACATAGTCTTTAATTAGTTGATCATTTTTGAAAATAAATAATTGTTTTTTATACTAAACTAATAAATACTCAGTTAGGAAAAATCCCCACATTCGCAATGGGATTTCACAGGAGTTTACTACCTGAGAGGATTTATTTTCAGAGAGGCCAGCACATGTTGGAACAATTCTTCACAGCAAAAGCAACCTTACTCCAACGCATCAATCGATTTTAGAAGTGCATATACAAACATATAACAACGTCTCATCCAATTCCCAAAGAAGCAAAGCATGTATTTAAAATAATTCGCTTTGAAATTTGTGTTATCCTTTTATCTACTAGTGTCAAAATTCAAAAGAATTAAGGAAGCAGAATAAACAAGCAAGTCCCGGATCGTTCTGTTGTCCCCAAACTATAATAAAGAACAACACAAAGTCGTGTGCTAGCTATCTGTACCAATAATTCTGTTATGTTTTTAAATTGCCCTATTTGTTTATAAAGGACAAAATTGCAAGAATATTAATTTGTTTTACAGGATTATTGCATGATTTAAATTGACAAAATTTATGTTCATAAATTTATTTGCATGTTTAAACCCTAATAAGAATATGAGCCTTGTCGAGTTTTTAGAATAGCATTTTTAATGTAAAAAAACGGTGCCACGGACACATCGTATATATCTCAGAGAACTGCGATCAACAAACATGGCATCCAATACCAAGTTATTCGGTGTACTTAAAGTTTTCATCCATTTAGGTTCTCTCATGACATTTGCAACGTCACCTCCCCAAAGTCCACTTTAAATTCACCATTCAGGTCTGGTAATTTACTTTCTGCAAAACCAAAAATGTCTAATCTTAACAAACACAAATTAACAAACTATGTTTCTTACCCCTGATTATTCAAATAAGATAGATATCCCATTCTTCACGCAACTAAGTAGACAACCAACTGATGTTTCATAGTCATATCTCATGATATATCTTCTTCATCTTCCGAATCTCACCTGCTCTCCTTCTTTGACGAAGTCTTTTCTGCAGATATGAGCCATAATGCCTGTGGCCAGAGCATCACCCATCACATTGACCATAGTCCTGAATCGATCCCTGAACGATAAAATCAGAAGTCATCCACAGTGTTAATGAAGCATGAGAAAATATTATTGTTATTCTAAAAGACATGCAGGCCTTCAAGTGGTTATTTGGTTCACTGAAAGGTTCAGGTTTATGCAATTTAGAGGCTATTGTGATACTCCCAATACATACTACGTTCTGGTGATTGCATCTACATATGAACTCCAGTTAAGAAGAAGAAAATTTAAATTTACTGGAAGTGTCATAATCACTTCTAATTGGTGGCTTTGCTTGTGTCCATCTACTCATGATGGAGAGATTAACCCTTACTTACAAAGCCCAGTCAACAGCAATGATGAGAGTGATGTCATCAGTGGGCAGACCCACAGAGGTCAGCACGATCACCATGGTTACCAGTCCAGCCTGTGGGATTCCAGCTGCACCGATACTGGCTGCAGTGGCAGTGATGCTGAGAGGAAGAGACAGAAGAGCAAAGGCCATTTACTTTTTATAACATTCAGGAATGAGTCTTCATTAAAGGTGTATACGATGTGTCTGTCATAGAGGAGTAAAGAAGCCACAAAATATTCACGTTTTTGAAGCTAGAATCAGATAATTTGGACATTTTTGTCTTTAAAAAATGACTCAAAATGATTAATTGATTATCAAAATAGTTAGCAATTAATTTAATAGTTGTACTTTTTTACTCTACATTTATTTTACAGCTATAGTTACTTTGCAGATTCACGTTTTTCACACAAAACGTTTCTCGTCTCTCCACTTCTGTGCTGCAGGATGTTTTTTCTATCAACGATTTCATGATCTTGTGACATTCTTTTGTACCACTAAATGCTGAATAGTGGAACATGGTTACCTTGATACTGATGACATACTTTAGTTCACACTAGATATATTTTTGTGGGGGCGTGCAAGCATTGATAAGGAAAGTTGCAGCACATATTTCAAGGTAAATAACTGTTTGTATACACTCACTCCCCTTTAAATACTGTTTGTAAGCCTGTCAAGCTTTCCATTCTAACACGGCACATTTGTAATTTACTCTGAAAGCTGAGACACATGTACCACTCTTCACAATGGGTTTGTGATTTCACACCAAGGTTATTGTAGTTAACTAAAATTAAACTAAAAACGGAAACTAGGTGTTCAAAACATTTTTAACTTAAATGAAAATTTAATCCAGACTTGAGAAAAACTAAAATGACATTGTGCAGATACAAAACTAACTAGAATTAAATAAAAATATGCGTAAAATGTTTTTAGTTTTAGTCTTTGTCAATTTAGTCAAATTTGTCAACAAACAAGCATGAGGAGGCATTGGTGCACATATTTATTGACACTGGGATGTCTACATGAGTGTGAGCCTTCACTAAGTGTTTGTATTGTTTCTTTTTAAACTTCTTAAATCTTGCCCCTGATAAATCCTCCCATATTATAATTTAAAAAAGTAAAACTAATACTAAAACCAATAAATAACTGAACATTTTTAAAGACTAAAAACTAAACTGAAATGATTGAATCCCTCTGGAAACCAAGTGAAAAAAAAAAAAAGAAAACTAATGCAAATTATTACAAATTAATACAAAACTATTATAACTCTGGTTTACTCAGAAATAAACAAAAGCAGGCTTCTCATTTCTAGCCAATGATTTTTGTTGGCTGAAATAAAAACTGTCCCTTTTATCAGCTGTAGCTATAGCTAGTGAATGCTAGTGCTAAAGCTGAAGCTCTGTGAGCTGGCTGAAAACTTTTTTTTTTTACGTTACCAGCTGACTCACTTTAAAGTGAGGAGAAGAAATGCACCCATAGCTATTTCTGTAGGTAGTCAGCTAGTTAGGTGAGCATGTTAGCATATGTTAGAGCAGTTAAAAACAATCGATTAAATTGATTTGATCGTTATGTTCTGGTATTTTGTGGTTTGGACAAGGCAAAAAAATAGACAATATCCTCCAATATCCTCCAAACTCTTCAGAAACAGAATGTCACTCATGCTACAGACAATGTTTCAGCATGTGGAGAAATCCAAAGCTTGGCAGATCTATGCTGCAGTAGCTCAGCTATGATTTCTGTTCAGGTGTGTTCTTAAGCAAACTGCGGTAATGACAGCAAAAATTACCTATAATAACGTGTCACGGTGGTTTTCAAACCAGGGTCCATCAACTAACGGGCCCTTTAAGAGGGTTGTAGGAAGTTTGGAATTTAGAAGAACAAGGGAAGAAATAAGGTTGGACATTTTGATTGTTTGTAATTTATAGTGATCCTAGTTTGATCATTAATTGATGAAGACTTTATTATCTTCAAACCTAAAAATAAAACAATTATAGAGCGGATTCTTTAAGACAGAAATGAAAACATATGGTTTCTTCCCGGCACAGATGTTCCAAGGCCTGATACCAGGCTACAGTCCTGGGGTTGGGAATCAGCACCAGAAGTGGGAGGCGAGCTCACCAGTTCAGGGGAGGCTCATTGAATGTAAATGAAAAAATATTCCATTAGTTATTAGATTCATTATCAAAATGAGATCAGATAAATTAGCCTAAATGTGTGTTATTGAGTCAAAGTGATACTTCAGAGAGCAGTTTGGGGGAATTTTACAGTTTTCCTCACTTTCCCAGAGTCACAAAGGTACATTAAACAGCAATATCTGGCTTTCTTGGCTCAGCTGTTGAGTGTCTGTGGGTTTAAATTGATCCTATATGCCCGTAGGCATCCAGGAATTGAACGAACTGTGCAAGTTAACTAAGGGGGATGGAGGGGCATTTTTTCACAAGCTTTGACTGAGGGGAGGCCCACAGTCTCAGACTCCGGAAACTCTTTGCTTATATAATGGTATATAAGAGATGACTCAAACCCATATAAAAAAGCTGGATTGACCTCAACCAGCAAAATGCTGCTAAAATGCAAATCAAACATTATAACATACAATAATCCAACACTCTGAGCTATTCAGCATAATGCATGCTTTTAGGGGACACATTTCAATAATGATGCCTCTGTATTTTTACACAAATACATTTCAGTACAGGACTTTTACTTGCAACAGAGTATTTTTACATTGTAGAATCATGACTTTTAATTAAAGGTTAAACAAAATTTGAATATTCAAGCCACCACTGTGTTGGGAGAATAGGAGATGTAGGGAGAATGATTAAGTGGATGTTCTGTCCAAGACCTTGGACCTCTGAGCAACAAACTGACAAAGTGTTCCTCTGCAGGGCCGGGGGTAGGGTAGGGTGGTGCGGTGTGGTGTAGTGGGGTGGAAGTTGGGTTAGCATGCAGATGGAACATCTCCATGGTCAGCAGCCAAACGGCACGGGAACAGGACGCAGAGATAGGGGAAAATTATTATAATTCTGGCGTGACAAGGGAGATGAGTAATACAGGTCATATGGGTTTTACCGCCAAGGGATTATGAGGGAATGGGCACAGACTGCAGCCATGAGGAGAGGTCTGCTTAATGTTATTACAGTAGGAAATGCCATGAAATCAGAGGAGGGGCGGGCCATTTTCCTAGACCTGGTGTGGCCACAGGTAATGTAGTTGACGGTTACAGGCCGGTGGTGTTGGCGGGCTGTTTGTGTTTTTGTCTGTTTGTCTCTCTGTCTGTGTCCCTGGGGCTTCCAGACTGATTTAGCAGAAATCAGATCAGACTAAGAAGCTCATATGAGGCGTAATCTGTGTGACATTTACATATATGTGTATCTACTAAATCCCATAATATTTTTTATTAATTCAGAATTAAACTAAATGTGTGACGTTTAATTCACATGTCGCACTCAAAACACCACAAGTATGCCCACAACATTTTTTTTTGACCCAGATGAAATTTGTTTACATTGTCACTTTGGGAGGTTTTTTCCTCATTTGCAAACTGAAGAATCTCTCTTACGACTTGTTGATGTTAGTCATCTCAAAGGAAATGATTGCCATATGCTTTATGAGAGTTAGTTGAGAAAAAAGGCAAGACCAACTGGATTCTACATTTATGCACTGGTTCTCAACACGGGGGTCCCCTTCTTCATTTTAAGGGAGCAACTTTTTTAAAAATATGTCAGTATTTCATTCATGTCTGTGAAGAAAACTAAATTACATTCTTATTTTTAAAGTTTGGATTATGACCAAAATTATAAACTTGAAAAGAATCTCACAGGATGAAGTCACAGTGAAGCTATATAGTTATATATATATTCACAGAGCCTCCATCCTCTGCCGAACAGCCTTGTCTTGCATTAGAAAAGTACACAGTTGCACCAGCCAAAGAGCTGATAGAAAATTGGTCCAGTGTCAGGGAGAAGAAAAATCTTTTGTCAAATTTGTCAAAAAAGAAGCCTAAATGTGTGATTGTTAAAAATTTTAAAAACACATAATACAGACAGAGAATTGTATGACATGTTCCCAAAAATATAAAGAAAACTTGTCTCTTAACAGTTTTTCGGGAAATTATCTGCTCAAAATGAATAAAAAAAATGCTTGTTTTATACAAACTTCCTTCAGTAATTGTGTTCACTATTTGGGTTAAATGTACAGTTTATCAGCTGTTCATATTGTTATTGTAATGCATTGAATATAATATGAAATATCTATTAAGTATGTCACTTAGTCAGAGGTCATCAGTTTACTAAATTAAAGGAAAGGTGTCCTTAAGGAAAAATGATGGGAACCACTGTCATAATGCAAACTAAGAGCATCTTTCATTAGACAAATATCTCCCTGTCTGTAATGCAGGCTTTCTGCTGAAAATTTGTATTAACCCTGATGACATCATTGGGGTTATTTTAGGCTTTAGAAATCTCTCTCCATATCCAGAGAAGATTATACAACTGTTTTTACAGGCTGGAAAATATTCCCTGTGATGAGTCAACTGAACCTGATGTGTAAAATCAGTGGAGTGCCCCTTTAAGCCATGTGATTATTTTCACTAAATTTATATAAAGAGATAGTTCGGATTATTTGATGTGGGTTCTATGACTTACTTCAGACCTCTTCAAACTGGGGGGTGTGCTAACCACCATCTACTGTAAGTAATACATAATACAACCCTACATCAAATAATCCAAACTACTACTTTAAGTCATCCACAGAACAGCAAAATCAATAAAAATATATAAACTGCTGTTAACAAACAGATGAAGTTCAGCAGTTTGATCTTCTAACAGATATTTGATAAAGGAACCAGTGTGCTAAACTTCCTTTTTTGACCTCCCTCACCCGCCAACATTCATGATCATTTCTAAAATTTACCATTTTTGTGAGCCATTTTTGATCTAAAGTCAGCAAGCCTTACCTGATCGTGATGATCTGTCCGAAGTCAAGCTCATAATTATTTACTTGGGCGATGAAGATGGCTGCCACAGCCTCGTAGAGTGCAGTGCCATCCATATTGATGGTGGCTCCAACAGGCAGCACAAAGCGGATGATGCGTCTGTCGATATGGTTGTTCTCAAGGAGGCACTTGAAGGTGATAGGCAGAGTGGCTGAGCTACAGCAAGAAAAAGATAAGTAATTACAGATAATCCTCCTCTGTGACAAGTGTCGTGTCCTGAATGACACAACAAAGACAACGTCTTTATTTACAAGTAGTAATTTTCTCCAGCGTGGAGAGTAGTTTAGACCGGGTCTCTCATTTTTGCCACCATAACAAAGCTACAACACAGAGCCAGTATGCATGCAAACATATTTTTCACAACACTGTGATAACAATCTGCAGAACATCTGCTTTGGCTTGAGCAAGGTTGTTTGGTGAGACAAGCTGAATACTGCAAAAAGATCATTTTATTTTGTTTTCCTCTGCCTCTCAAATGACCCTTTGCTAAGCCCCTCCTCCAAACAGCAACTGTCCAATCACAATTGAGCAACCGTAACTAGGTGCTGCAGGCCTGTCAAGCTTTGCATTTCTCGACATGTTGAAGTAGTTTTTCATTAAAAAGATGTTAAGCAATGCCGGCACTAGAGGGCACCACTCAGAGTCAAAAGTTACCCCAAAGAAGAAGAAGAAGAAGAAGAAGAAGAGTCAAAATGTTCTGACAACAATAAACATGGCAACACTGAAAGAGTTTGTAATAATTTAATACCTTTTGAGAAAGAGGCAAAAGCGGAGGCACCGTTGTCGATGACAGTGGTCATGACATGTTGAAGTCTTTTCACTAACTAACTGAATAATAATATACTCTTCTGTCTATTGGCTACATTGCTACACTGACCCTATACAGTGTACCCTACTCCACCAGTATGGAGCAGAGTATGGACAGGCCATCTGTCCGTATGTGTATCTAACATTTTGCATAAATGAACCTTAAGAAGTGTGACACTCTAATGTCTAATTTGTTTAGGGCGGTGTCTTTTTTGTAGTCTTTCAAAAACCTAAAACAGAAGAACAAACCTGAGGGATTAACCATGTTGAATGGATTAAACTTTATGTTTATCTGCTCTAATGTTGGCACGTTAGCTTGTCCACTAACTAGCTTACTACCTGCAGTAACATTATCTCCAGCCAAACTTATCGGGATGCGTAGGGGTGCGTATGTGAACGCGTAATTAAAAGCAAGTATATTTCCAGCATTATTCCTGCGCTTCCTTTTATGATGTTAATGAGTTTATTTCTGTTGTCTATTGTATACATATACATGTCTTTTAGTATCAATGTTATATCGTGGACACAGCTGTTTACATATTTCAGACTCTTTTACAGGGTTCTCATTTTAAAATGTGTCAGATGGAAAGATGAAAAAGTCAGCCTGAGACAGACTTCTCAGCTGACACATTAGCATTTGCTTACACTTGCGTCATCAGCTAGAAATGAGAAGATGCTTTTGTTTACTTATCTGTGGAATCAGAGACTTAGTGTTTCAAAATCACTACCAATTTTGACTTTAAATCTGCCACCGTTATCGCTGTCAACTGCATATGTGCATTACAGGAATGCAAAACTTGACAGATGCAGCAACAGTAATGAGGAAGACAGGGGCTAGCAAAGGGTCAGTTAGCTGTAAGAACATGTAATGACACACCAAATAGTAACGTGTTTTCGGGAACCTTCAGAGCTGCAGCATTTGAAGGGGATGTGTTGGGACTAATTGCAATCATTCTGATGGTGAACCAGGAGTAAACACTCCTCTAGACATCATTAGTAATTATTTTTATCTGTTTGAAAAGCTACAAGTAGTGTTGTTGGAAAAGTCAAATATAGCCAATCATAACACAAAGACAAACCTGAAGTGGAACATGAGGTTAAGACGGTCACTGTGAAACCCAACAAACATCCATTTCATTCAAGGTGAATTCCATTATCCAATCCATTTACACTAGCAACGGCATATAAAAGCATATAGTATCTACTCTGACCATGACACTCTCTTATTATTATTTTATAATAGCACTCGATGCACTCAAGTTCCTCTGGTAAACATCATGATAGAAACATTTAGTATACATTTTATGAAAAGCTTAAATTTATGTGTTTCTTGGAGACTGAATAAGGGCATTGTTATTCACTACATGTTTGGTCCTGAAGACATTCAGCAAAACAGAGTCCCTACGTGTACAAATGAATATAAACAGTCTTTTATTCTGAAAGTCAGAACTTCCACTTTTACCTGGAGGAAGTGGCCAAGGATATAAGCAGGGCCTGCAGAATGCCTCTGATGTAAACAATGGGGCTCTTCTTAGTGATGAAGAAGTACATGGCTGGGAGGATGAATAAGCCATGCAGCACCAAGCCCATTACCACTGTAATGGCATAAAAACCCAGCTTCTTCCCCATGGCTGAAGGGTCATCCATCTCCAAGATCTTACCAGCAACAAGAAACACGATTCCAAAGGGAAAATACCTGTGATGGAAGGAAGGCAGGTAGTCATAGTTATGCCACCTCAAACTGTGTTCTGTTCCCCCCAAAACACTATAGTTACAGCCTGATGACTAAAATATATTCACTTTGGGGATGGCCTCAGCATATTAAGGTACATATATAAGCTATATATAAGGTATATAAGGTAATTTACAGTGGAATGCTTCAACAACTGGTTACATTACTCTGGCACCAGATCTTTCAGAGCTTTGTATGTGATTAAGAGCACTTTAAAGTGTACACTAAAATGGAAATGTTGTGACATTGTGTGAGAATCACTTTGTTTTTGATCAATAGTCTAGCTGCTGAGTTTTGAACAATAGGTTCAAACCATACCTCTATTGTTTAGGCAAAATAATAGGCAAATAAACTTAACGTTTTCTTTAAGTTACTAAAGGAAAGCTGGTCTAATTTTGTAGATATTCCTCAATTGATAAAAACACAACTGGACTAATTTCTTAACATGCTGCTCCAGGCTCAAGCTGCTATCTGGCATAAAACACACATTTTTTTGTAGCTGTCTTGTCAGGGTTAAATTTAAAGAAGCTAGGGGACATTCAGCTTTTTATGTCATATAGATATGTTGTGAAACTAAGTAACCTGCAGGGTAAATAGAATAGGCCCCAAGACTGATCCTTGAGGTATTCCATGTTTAGTGTGAGGAGTTTGTGAGGTAAATTCATAAGCAGAAACAAAATATTTCCTGATGGCTAGGAGGAAAACCGGACTAGAGAGTTCCAGAAATACATACCCACTGTTCTACTGTGTCACTAAGGATGGCATGATCGATGGTGTAACACTGAGGTCAGGCAATAGTAACACAAAACTTGCACCAGAGTCTGTAGCCATCAGAAAGTCATTTGAGACTCTCAGGAGGGCAGCTTCTGTGGTATGCAGCTTGCAGAGCCCAAATTGGAACTTCTCTAAAGTGTTTTTATTAAGTGCCTGTGCTGTGGATTCAGCACTACTTTCTAGGACTTTTGATACAAAGGTCAGTTTGGAAATTGCCTATTTAAGTTTGTGGGATTTAAATCGGGTCCATTCAGCAGCAGCTGAGCACAAACAGTTTGAAAAAGATCTGGAACAACTCCAGAGGACAGGGAGCTGTTTTTGATGATGGTCGGCAGTGCAGTGGGGACTCAATAAGGGTCTCATAAGTGACCCACTTGTCCTAAGCTGATGGATATTGATCAAAACAGTCAAATACATTCAAGAAGGGGCAGGGAGATCGACTCCAGAGGTGGCAGGAGTGACATTTGCCCTAATATGATCAATCTTGTCTGTAAAGGCTTTGGTTGGCTGGACAAGAAACATCTGTGGTAGGGGAGGAAAGTTTACAGGCTGATTGATATTATTAATTAGGATTCTGGGATTGTGCTGGTTGGCAGAATTTAGCTGAGAGAAATACTGGTTCTTTGTGCAGCAGACCTTGAAGTCAGTAGTTCTTTGAGCAGGGAGAAATGACCCTGCAATTTACTGGATTTCTACCTGTGTTCAACTTTTCTACAGTTTCTTTTAAGGCTATGAATTTACTTGTTCATCAAAATTGTAGGAATCAGTAATATTTAAAAACTTGGTTGTAGCTAGTTTTGAGTGCATGTTCATAAAATGGAAGCTACATCAGCTCTTACCTCTCATCATGTTGTTTTAACAGTCACAGTGCATTTACTGTTCAAAAAGACTTCTACTTCAGCCATGCTAGTGGTTCTGTGAGGCTGTACTTTGGTACAGTGGTACTTTGATCTAAATGCTAACATGTTCACAGTGACAATACTGACCGGTTGCAGGTATAATATGTACCATGTTTACCGTCTTAGTTTAGCATGCCAAGATGCTAATTAGTAATAGCACAAGGTAAAGCAAGTATGGCAATTCAGCCAATGGTTGTTGAGATATTTCAGTCTAGACTAAACTGTATGTCTATGGTCCTGATCAGACAGAGCACAGTCTTTGCAGTGGTTAGGAACAGTGGTTAAAAGACTTGAAACAATATCCACCTGCCACCCACCTGAATGCTTTAAACAGCAAAAATGAAAACTGTAATTAACTGGACAGGACATAGGGAAACTCTCCAGAGGAAACATAATTAAGCAATCAGTGAAGCTGAACTGTGTAAATATGCACACAGCATGTCCCTTTGTTGGGAGAGACATCTTATTTCCCTTTTGCAACCCATCTGCTATTAATCAAAGTGTTAAGTTTTATGACCCGGCCCGTCGCTTCCACTGATTAACCGCAATGGCCACAGTTGTAACTACACCCCGCACATCATCTGTGCCCTCCGGTGCAAATAGCACTAAACCCCTCCTGCCATGCTCATGTTTTCATTTACTCTGGCAGATTCACATTTGAGAACCAGTCTGGCGATACCAGGCTAATTATCAGCTAAACTGCACACAATTTTGTTGATTTATTTTGGGGCTATTTACTTTCACGTCTTACCAGATGACGATGGCAACAATCTTCAAAACTGCCTCATTCAAACTCTGACAGAAGTTGACCAAAGCGCTTCCATTGGGTCCCATTCTGCCCAGCATTATTCCTGGATTGAAGAAAAAATAAAACACAGAATGCTGCATAAATAAACCGATATCTGCATCAATTATACATCCACAATGATGCCTTCAACAATATATATTGATGAGAATGTCGCCATTCATTTATCTCAGCCTTCCTTGTGGGCGGCCAACACATTTCAAACTAAATTATGCAAAGACGTGGGTGTGCCAAGATTCAATTATACAATTATACATATTCATGTAATGCAATGTGCATGTTATAGGATCCATGCTAACCACTTACCCATGGTAGCAGAAAATATAACAATCCCCAGCACATTCATGCCCTCGCTGGTACCGGGTGATGTTTTCATAATGACGTCAGGCGGCGGCGTGAGATCCAGGGAGAAGTTCTGAACATCTGTGCCATTGTCATCCTGGATGCCGTAGATGTAGACCCTACGCGTGGTGGTCTCATCCAGGAGCTGAGCCACCGTTGGTTTGGGGATGAGCTCAGGGACTCTCTGGGTTCGATACTTGAAACCAAATCAGAACACAGGCCCAAACATTAGCACAGTAAACATGAGACCAACAGATATGTTGCTTGTCACATGATAATGACACATTTGTGGGCTCATATTTGAGGTGTTAACATTTGAATTTTTAAAAATTTATGTGTTATGACTTTATAGATACAGGCCAGTGACTTACTTTCCTACATGCTGCCATATAATTTAAATGTTAAAGTTTTGTTCATGTTACTTTTAGCCACATTTGCCAACTTCCTTCCACACCCTGTGATGTATCCAACATATCCCGTGATTTGGATTTTATAGCAACTAGCGGTTAGCGGGAAACACACTGTTACTTTGAATAAATTATAGATTTTTCTTTGTTTGACCACTGTTGGAAACAGAAGATTTATATTATGCTTGTATGCTAAATATGAGCAGCCTGTTAGCTTAGGTTAGCTTAAAATAAAGACTGGAAACAAGGAGAAACCGCTAGCCTGGGATTGTTATTACACTTCGGATTGATTAAACATATTTTTTATGATTTTTATTAGTGAACTTTAGAGATTTATTTTGTTACCTTTGTACAGAACCAGGCTAGTGGTTTTCCCCTGCTTACAGGCTTTGCGCTAAGCTAAGCTAACCAACTGCTGGCTGCAGTTTCATAATTAATGAAGACAAGCGAGTATGATATCAATCTTCTCATCTAACTCTCAGCAAATATTTGAATAAGCACATTTGTTTGTGTTTTGAACACATTTTTCTGTTTTTATTTTTAGTGCATCTTTGCCTTAAACATATTTGCTTACCTGTTGAAAAGTAGCTTGAACCAGGTTGGCTGGAAACATATTGCTGAGGAAGACAATTTTGAGAAATGTTAATCTCTTAGTGAATGGCAAATATGACTATAATTCAAAAGAAATACATAACTAAGAATTCCCAAAAATTAAAAAAAAAAAAAAAAAAAAAATCCACATCTTTTCTGTCCTTTTGTGAATTAAGATCCCTCTTTAGCAAGTTTTGATTCTCATCATATACATCTCTTCCTTTTGTTATTGGCATCAGTTCAACATGTAGGAATAAATGAGGGAAGACAGCTTTTAATTGGACTGGAGTTCCTCATGAAAGGAGTAGCTGTCCCTGTACTACTTTGTACCATCGGTGAATATGTTTTTCTGTATCGATTTCCACTGAATACAATCTTCATAATCTTATTTCTATTCTGAAGGCTGTTCAGATAATAGGAACGGAGTGCACTTTTAATAGCTGCTCTAAAAAGCCCACTCATATCTCAGTCCGAACAAACAAGAGGGGGGAATGGATATTTAACAACCCTCATAGAGAGACCTGAAATGAAGTCTTGTTCAACATATTTGATCCATTAAAAGGAACTCAGATAAAATATATATATTGGTCACTGGTCGAGTTTGCATGTTGCCTGTTGCTCCGCTTTCCTCTAACAGTCAGTACATGCGAATTACCCTAATTATCGACTCTACATTGCTCATAGCTGTTGAGAGTGTCAGAGCTGTGATGGTGACCTGTGCTCAATCTCTCGCCCCATGTGAACTAGGATAGGGTTCAGCCCCGGCACTGTATGGATAATAGATGAGCATATGAATATGTAGATACATAGGACGTCTCTAATCACTGTAATTTAATTCTGATACAGTTCAATGATTTTCATATATGCTTTCACACAGTCCAGATAATTAACTGGGACCATTTTGCTCAGCATCAGAGACCGCACAGGCTTGTAGTGCTGCTACATGGCAGAGGAGAACGCAGACAATATGAAACAACTCAAGTGGATATTGGTGGTGCTGGAATGATCATCTTAGAGATAAAAAGAGAAAAACATGAATGTCTCTTATATCACAGTTACTGCTAGTAGGCAGCTGTGACTCAGACCCATATGTTGAAGTGTCCTTGAGCAAAGTGCTGATCCCCAGATGCTTGAGAGATACATCATAAAGCTCTTTGCTGTTAAAGCTCTACACAGATGTGCAGTCCATCTACTTATAATATTGAACTGAAAGTATTATGCAGAAGTGTTTTACATTGAAAACTAGGATCAATATATATAGTCCAGTCAATCTAACTCAAAAAAGGGCCCAGCCCAGGAAAACCTGCAATAGTAATGTTTCATAGTTTTTATTGGTGCTAATACCCTCCTGCATCATATATTAAAACTATAACTTCTGTGATTTAGTGGGAAAAAAAATTAGGTGAAAAACAAAGTCTCAGTGTGTTAGAGTGACTCAGGGTCTTATTTCTTCAACATATTTGGTGTCTTTTCCTAAGCTTTTGTGGTCAATATTTCCAATGAAACAATTTTCGGAGGATGTCCTAAAGTCTTGTATCTGTACTTGGGAGTACTACTATCCCAATATCTGATTTTTGCCATATTTTCTACTCTGTATGTGACATGCTGTATGTGCGTTATCTAAGACATCAGCATTATGTCCACCAGGTATTATTGTTGTACCTCTGTGGCAAAGACTATAGGTGTCGTGTTGAAATCTGTTTTCCCCGTCGATATGTGTTCCCCCTTACATTACTCTGCAACACCCAGCAGGTGATCTGATCTATTACCACAGTTTTTGAAATACAGATTCAACTTTATCTAAAGAAGAAAAGTAAATTATCTCAACAAAACTTTATTAGTTGGTAAACTCTTTCAAAACTTAAGAGTCTGAGTTGGGCTGTAAAGTTAAAAATCTTTTGAAGTAAGTCAGCATGAAATTTTGAGTTTTCTCTGCTTTTTAATTTTTACAGTGTAGCAGCTAGCGTCTAGCAGGAAATGCACCGTTACCTTGAATAAATTTTGGGTTTCTCTGTGTTTGACTATTCTTGAAAACATTTGGGATTATGTAAGTACACAACACAATGAAATATATAACATATGTCAAGTGTTTTTAGACATTTTAATATAGAAATGGCGCATATTATAGCTTTAATTTATTCCAAATAATAGCACTTTTATAGATAATTAATGATTTTAGACTGCTGAAATTAAAAAATGTAGTCTGCATTGAATGAATAGCGGAGTTGTTGTAATGTCAGTGTAGCAATCAAATCCACAATATGAAACAGCTTGTGTTTGTGTTGCCGACTGCAGGCTTTCGAATAAGATATATTATATAGCAATCTTTATGCATATGTGAGTATCTGTCAGTCACAACTGAATCAGCACTGCATTAGCACCGGCTGTAAATCCCACATCGAGCTCAAATCACAATCAAATTTCAAAAAGCACAGTTCAAATGCAGGGAGATTAAAAGTTAAAAGGCGCATTGTATTTTACAGCTCCTGCATCTGACAGAGTCACTTAAAAGACATATGGCAAAGATATACGGAGACAATATGGTGCAACGCAGGGGACTACAGTGAGCATTCTGCACGGATTTGACCATTTAGCCATTCAGCAGCCTATCCTGTTTCTAAGACACGGCAAAGCAGGCTAATGAACCACTCTGACCCTCATGCCCCTAATAAATCCAAGTATGCACATATTCATACATACTGCGCTCATTATGCATACTTATCACACACTCACACACACACAAACACACAAATGGCTGCGGACAGTAGGGCCCATTTGTGAGTGCACCGATATAGTATGCCTGCATGATAGATGAGGGCTGTAAAGAAGCTTTGCGAGATAAATCCAAAGCACAGCTGTGCTCTGTGAAACACACACACACACACACACACACCACACACACGCTCTGAGATCCTGTGAACGACAGAGCTTCACCTCTACCACATGATCAGTACATAGTTGGATTTCATGGGCTTGGCCAGTTTATTACTCCCTTTTTTACATTCTGATTGAGATTGAGTCATTCAAACACAATTTATTCTTTGCGTAATTTGATTTTGTTATTAAAATTCTCAAATATATCAAACACAACACCAACATCAACAGAGGATGAAAAGATAACTACCTTTTTATTGATTAAAATTAAATTATTTTTAGTTAAAAGTGTTGTTTGTAATAAAACAGCATCAGAAACTTAAAAATCCTGGTGGTGGAGCAGCTCTCTGCATCACAGGCCATTACCTTTACCCCACTGACCAAGTGTCACACTGACACAGTGGCTCTCACTGTCATGTTTCTCACTGCAAGCTGACCCAGGTTCACCTCAAATACACCCACTCCATCCTTCAGCAGCTCTAATTAGCTTAGCGCAATAACCCACTGGCACACGAGGCTCCAGGCTTTACGCTCTGACCTCAAACATTTCCCCTGACTTCAGTCCTCATGAAGCCGCACGCAAAGTGAGACATTTACATATCACAGGTGGTATAAAAACGACTTTAAATGAAGGCACTGTGCATTCGTGCTTGCATAATATGGCTATCTCTTGCGCATCTCCAAGCTTAGAAAACTACTCTCAATGCTTATAATTAATTTTTCGCTTTAGTCTGCTGCTATCATTAGTGCTGTCAGTATCTGTTCATTCATGTGCAAATTCACAAAATCAAAAGCAAGCACAGCAATATTTAATTTGAGCCAGATTATTTATTTAACTTTTTACTTGTTCTTTTTAATAATCTGATCTCATATGAATTTGCTGGAAATGTAACTAACTTTTAAATGTTGGTGTATTATAAGTTTCCAATTGCCTCCCATATGATCTTGATTCATAAATGTACATTAGACAACAGACACCCAACCTTTCTTCCATAAACAACAGAAGCTTTATTACAGGATATTCTCAGAGAGGCACTGGTGTCCAGCCTCTCTTTCTCTTTGAGCCTCCTTGTCAGAGGTCAGTCCGACCAAAGAGTGATTTTCCTTTTTCAGATTGTTTGTCTTAAACTTCCCATGAAGTCAAAATCAATGTTTAAATATACTAGTTTTTAGTTGGTTATGAAACGGTCCCAGTTTTAAACCACATGTGACACTGATATCACTAGATGGAGCAATCTGGCTTCTGGGAGAAGGCAAATCAGAGTTCTGAAGGAAAAAGCGCAGGGGTTCCCAAAGTTGCCAGAACCTGTCCGATTTGTTATTGAGAGCCTAAGGCAGCTTCTCCAAAGGAAGCACAGCTGATATCTGTGATAACCACATGTCAACTGTGGGGAGCTATGGGGCAGACCACACAGCAAGATGCACTTCTTAGCCAAAAAATAAAAGAACTGTCAACAGAGATTTGGCACCCGTATCAAGAAACTGTCTGAAGTATGGTGCAACAAGTAGAACGAGTCAGTGAGAACCATTTGCCAGTAACCTCCTGAATTACAGAATGAACCTCTTTCCAAAATACTTTGATGCACTGACATGACCAGAACACAAAAATGTACCTTTATGTATTTAACATTTAGAACACAAGTTTGAGCTGTTGAGGACCATTTTCTTGAGGCAGATAGGAGTATAATAAATCCTGTGGAAAAAAAAAGTTTTCTTCATATTTTTAGTTTTGTTCAGATCACGCTCCCACAACGGCTTCAGGGAATCGTACACAGACGAGTCAGAGTGACACAGCAGAGCATAAAACTTTGAAATTGCACCCTTGGGAGATCTGGCCAAGACCAATATATCTTCAAACTCTGACAGTTTTGAGTGAATCCCATTTGGAGATGCTTGAAAAAATCTTTGTGAGGGATATTCAAAATCTGTTCTAATTTGCTCAAATGACTTCAGAGAGCCAGAGATCTGTAGGCCTGCGAAATCAAATAGGCCATTGGAAAACCACTCAATCAAACCAACACTCCTGATCTGCAGGAGATCGGGGTTACATGTCAAACCCAAAAGAAGTGACAGAAGGGATGTGTTTTCTCACATCCTTCCACACCAGTAGTGTGTTGTAAACGATTGTGTTATGGTCAAAAGAGTTTATTTGGTCTATATTATTGATAAAAATTAGGGATTTCAGTCTTCTGGGGTAAGAGACTCGACACAACAATAAAGCTTCTTTTTTTCTTTTCATAAACCAATTTGACATCATTTTGAGCTGAGCTGACCAACTGTATAATTGTAAGTTGGGCAGGGATAATCCTCCTTATTCCTTTGGTTTAGTAAGTTTTAGAGAACTTAACTCTCTGGTGTTTGTTATTCCAAATGTAATGAGAAATACAGTTGGAGTCAGATAACAAGGAAGACTTTGGAACAAATAGTTTAATCGGGGAAGGATGTTAATTTAAATAGCATTGATCCTTCCAAGGACTAAAGTCAGCAAGGTGGTCCATTTCTTCAAATCGTTTTTGTTAGTTTTTTTAATTCATGGGGAATAATTTGTTAATAAGTTATTCAAATCAGGAGTGATGAAGACAACCAGACATCTGAGGCCCTTATCTGATATCTGAAAGGATGACTATACTGAATTCTGGGGAAAAGTGAAAGGTAAAGCAACAGATTTTCCTAAATTAATTTTATAGCCTCACAATACACTAAAGGTGGCTGTAGAGTCCAGAACTGCTGGAATTGATTTTTCTGGGTTCATTAAATACAGAAGGACACTGCCCACAAAATAATGAAATAACATGGTTCTGGTCGCCCACAGTGATTCCAGCTATGTTGGGGTTAGTCCTAATGGCTTCAGACAAGGGCTTGATGAATGTCTGCAACCCCTGTGCACAGGAAGCTCTCAGACATCAGGCCATTTGTTTTAACATTAGTAATTGGTTCAGAGTAAAGAGTTTTTATTGAATTTATCTAAAACTGAAAACAAAAAAAAGACCATTGCACTCTGCAAAAAGTCCCTCCCTTGCTGCATGTTCAAACACCGTAACCACAATGCCCATAAACATCAATACTGTGTCGAATACTTATTTTCAGTCTTGTATAACTGCACATTTAACTGTGTTATGCAACAGGGGGGTTTCAGTGTTAATTGCTTCTGTTTGGGTGTGTTTGAAAGAGTAACTAGAGTAACTGTAAAATGCAGTTCATGTTACCTGCTGCCTCTTGTGTGGCCACAAAATTACATTTTATTGATTGCATCGTTCTCACATATTTTTATTGTATTGTTTGTACCTTGCTGTTTTTTAACATCTTCCATCCCAGGGACCACAGACGAAAATTAGATTATATAGCTAACTCTGCCTTAAGGGTTGTGTTATGCATGGACTCTGTTGAATAAACCAATAAACTAAAAAACTAAACTAAAATAGAAAAAAAAGGAAACTAGCAAATCCTCCGGCACCCTTTGCCTAACTTTTTACCTGCAGTTCAAGAGCTTCATAGTTTGCAAGAATGCATAATGACGTCTCATGACTGAACTGTTCATTCATGCAAGTCAGTCTCTGTGTGCATGAAAAGGTGGCACAGTGACATTGTTCATGCACCTCACATCTGGACGTAATGGGAAATTTATGACAGTCTCTTACCGAATGAGATCCAGCAGAGCGTCGGCGGAGCTGGTCATCGGCTTCTTGCTGTCCTCAGAGTCCTCCTTCTGGGCAGCTCCACCCGGGTGGATGATGTATACCATGACGATGCCCACTACCACGGCAACAAAGGTGGTCCAGAGGTAGTAGGAGATGGTCATGATGCCCAGGCGGCTGGAGCACTTGGCGTCCAGGGCAGCTAGACCTGACATCAAACTGGAGTACGTGGACACACACACACAAAGGCAGAGACAAAAACAGTAGGGAGACAAAGAGACAGACAGGAGGATAGAGGTTAAACTTCAGAAATTGAGAAGGACTTTGAAAGACCACTGCTAAAGAGCTGCCTTTGTTGTGCTTTTATTTTCAGAAGTGTATTCTTTGAGAGTGAATTTCAGTGTCCCTGCACAGGGAGGCTGGATAAAAACGTTGGCTCAGCGGCATGCTGTTGCAGATGCTCAATCATGTTCATTGTTCATGTTCATTTGGTGTTCATTTGCATTCCAACCATTTATGGAGCAAAGCAGCAAGTGGCACTGAACTGCACAACAAAGCTGAGGGTTAATAAATACTGAAAATACTGACTTATGGGTTCTCAAGGTTAGATACAATGTTCTTCTGTCCATTTAGGAAGAAGTTTTTTTGTAAACACAGGAAACCATATAAGTGCTTCCCAACAGTGTCACAAGTGCATGATGGAAAAAACAAACCACTCAGATTCACAAACATGCTTATATTTGTTTTTTACTTTGAAAAATTAGTATTTGAGCTGCCTTAAAAAGCACTAAATGTTCTCCAGCCTAAATAAATCGCTGATTTACTTGTAGGTGATGAAGCGCGCAGACCCCTCAGATCATTTGGAGCAGGTTCTACTCAGCAGCCTTTAGTTTCATTGCCCCACATCTGTGGAACAAACGTCCTGAATACCTGAGGTCGGCTGAAACTGTCTGCTCATTTAAATCATTCACTTAAAACATTACTGTTTACTGCAGCTCTCCAGTAAAGTAAATTCATAACTTCTTGTTAAGGTAGTCTGGAGCTATTGTTTTTTATATTTGTCTGGTTTCCCTCATGTTTTTATGTCTTTTAAACACAGTTTCTCTAATGTTTTCACTATTTATTGGCTTGATTTTGTCTTTTGTTTTTATGGCCTCTTAAATGAAGTTTCAATGTTCTTTCAAGGTTTTATTTTAATGCGTTTCTAAACTCTTGTAAAGCACTTTTGAATTCCTTTGTGTCTGAATGGTGCAATACAAATAAACTTGCCTTGGCTTGTAAATTTAAGTTTACTGAATTTAAAAAGACTAGTTAGGTAATTTTGTCATGATTCAAAACAAATACACGTTTTCTTGCCAAATAAACTTGATATTAATTCAGATGTGCTTGAGACAACATGTTCAATAAGCTTAAGATATTAAACTGAACCAACAACTCTTTAGTCACGCTGACAAACATTACAAACAAATGTTATTTCCTATTACATTTTCTCTGTTTGAAGAGTCAGTTCTTCATTTCACGCAAAGAACGCACAGCTGCAGCTGCTCCTGTCGGAGCTACTTTGTCCCAGCATTGGCACAAAGACAATTTGTGAACCGTCTCTCAGTCAATTTATTAAATTGTAATTGTAAGAGGCTAAGGACTGAATACAATAAGCTTCATCATGGTTCACAATAATTTCATTACTGTGAAAACAAACAACCGTGACTCAATGTGTGTTCAATTATAAAAAAAGAAGGATCTCAGGAGAGTTTTAAAATTATAAGTAAACATTAAGTATTATGTGTGTACTGATGTTAAGTTAATAAGCAAAGATTACTGATTCCACTACATTTCTGTGTGATTTTTCTTTACATTGGTCAAAAGACTCAAACTAACACTGAAAATGATAGTGAACACTGGAGCTCTGACAGGCTTTATGATCACTATTCATCCTAATAACATATTTTATGTAAGAAAACCTTCCATCAAGGCTTCAATCGAGTGTCTGATTGCACAACTTTGACATGATGGCACCACTTAAGCAAACCCAATGAGCCATTTTCAAACCAGAGAAGTCTTTTCTATAGAAGAAACTGCCTCTGCCATCTTAAATAAGGCAATCTGTGCCACGGAGAAAATGACAGAGAGAAAAAAAAAGGATCAAACTCACCAAATCATTAACTAAATCTGTCTGTCTTTCTTTGTCTCTCTGTCACTTTCTTCTCTTGTTTTACTCGCGAATTGTGAATCTACTGAAGCCATTCAGGGGTTTTTGCGTCTCTCTATTTTCTATCACAGAAAGCCTGAGGGAGGGGAAACTGCAATCACAAACATTATAAACGGAGTCATTTGCATTTAAATGGGCTTCTTTGAATAGTCTCGTTCAGATTTTCATTTTCGCTGCACTGACACGGTAACATTCGCTGTAGATTGTCAATGAGGAAAACACAAATTTGTTTGCTTCTCAGCTGGTGTACTAAAACATTTTAAAAATGCAGGCAGATCGCTAAGTGTGAGAAGATGTTGAAATGGTGGCACAGCAGGACGGTGAAGCCAGTGAAAGTAGGAAAGAGAGTTGCAGAGATCCTTACTGGGTCTCTTGAGCTGCAGTGACAAGATTTTCTCCCTGTCCAAAATGTAATCTGGTTTGACTTGACAAGCACTTGAATGGGGCTGCTGAGTCTTTCCGTGCCGTCACTGTCTGTGCTCAAACTCATCCTATCATCATCTCTGAAATGTAGAGAAAGCCTCCACGTCCTTTCTCTGGAGTCTGCTCAGTGCTCAACATTTTCAAAAAGTGTGTCATCTAATTCTACAGCAAGCATGCGACTACTTAAACAGTTTTGAAAGATGCAAAAAAAAAGCAGGCTTGTGACTAAAAGTATGAAATTAAGTTAAAGAGGCTGCAGGATTTCCTTTAAAAAAAGTTTAAAATAAAGGTTTTCACTACACTGCATTCACATAATATTTGCACAGCTCCGAAAACAACTCAGCGGTGAAACACTTGCACAAGAGATAAAGCCACATTAGGTTTGGACCGGAGTCTGGGATCACAACATGAGTCTGGTAGGAATATACATCATCACCAAAGGGCACAAGCTCAGCTGCCTGACTCAAAGCTGGTGCCATTTCAATAAAATGAGCTGGAATGAAGTCAAGGCATTTTTCCAGCAAAGAAGAACAGAAGTAGGCGACTGTCCAAGCGGTGACAAATTTGTATTTCTAGATCATCCAAGCAAATTCTGGACTGGGCAAGAAATTTTCTGTTGAGTTACTCTTGTTAAGTAGCTTATGAACTAGATGAATCTGCTGAGGTCACGTTTTCGTTTACTCTGGCAGAGTCGTCTGTCCCGCTCGTTGAGAGATTTACTGCCCACTTTATTTGTTGTTATGTTATATGATTGACAGAGGAGCATCACTGGTCCAGATTTGAGAAGTCACATGTGACACATTTCGCTGCCCTGATTGGCTGTGGGTTTATCTAATTGCGTCCAGTCAGCAGGTCTGTCCAACGCCTCAGGCTCCCAAAACTCAGAAACTCCTCAAACTCTCAAACTAGGCAGTACTGATCAATATTCTGTTACTATGTTATTATTATTAGTTTTACCTCAAATGTTTTCAGGAACATATTTTAGCATCTTAGCCTTGGTTCAAGAAAGGTTGAAACCAGGTGGCCAACATTTTGTTCCCTGTATGGAAACAAACCAAGCACTGCTACACCACATGTCTGATTGATTGCAGGTCTATTCGGTTGCGCGCAGAGACATTTTGACCTGCACATTTTGACAATGTCCATTGGGGGATCGAAGATGAACTGAGAGTTTTCAGACTAATTCACATTTCCAAGTTAATCTGGTGATGAATTTAGCTTTAAGCAAGCAATGTTGTGGAAGTTGGCACTTAAAAAGAGCTAGCTCAAAGATCAGTTTACGGAGATTAAAATGAACTAGTTCACATTCATAGCTCACACTGTTTAATTCTGTACTAAGTTCATAGTCCCAAATATGAATGACTTCACATTCATTTCTTCCATTTTTTTCCCATCTTCCTCCTACCAGGGACACTGGAGTCTACATAATGTTATACTAAATGGTGCGCAATACTTATGTTATTTTATTTATTTTATTTGTAAATGTCAAATTACTTTTAACTCAGTTTGAAATTGTTTGAAATTGGCAACAATGACTCTCTGACTTCTTGTATGAAAATTAATGTTATTGTCTTGTCCTTAGTGAAAGTATCAGATCAATTGTATTATAAATTAATGTACATATATATGTTTCTCTTATCAAAAAATGACTACTGTATGTCAAGTGGTCTGTGAGTTATGAAAGAAAATTTAAGAAAATGTTATAATTTCCCCCAGTTTCTCCTATCTTAAAATATTGAGTTAGTTTCTCAAAATAACGAGAAACTTTTTTTTTTTTTTTTAAATAATTGCTTTAAATAATCGCTTAGTATCTTATCTGGTATATAAGTAATTTTGAGAAAGTTTCTCATTATTTTGAGATACTAAGACATTATTTCAACAAAGTTTTGCATTATAATGACAGATACAGATACTGACGTTTGGAGATGAGCGTATAACGTAGGTCATCATCATCATCATTATCATCATCATGTTCTTCATTATTATCGTCACCCTGGATGTGGTTTGATTACATGACAGAGGCACAGTTATGCTGCTGGAGTACACCAGAGTGACTCTCTTTTTTTCTCCAAATGGAAAGGAAATAGAATAAATAAAATATTCGCAGCTGAAATAATAATAATAATAATAATGATAATAACATGTTTTTTAGGGGACTGAAGATTCAGTCATCACCGAAGCATACGGCCCTGATTCAGACAGAGCTCAGTTATTGCAGTTCAGCGTAAGGCTGCAGCAGCAAAATGCCTGAGTGCACTGAACTGAGCAATGGCATGTTTGTAGCCTGATATCAGACTGAATTGTCAACTCATTACTCTCCAATTCCATATCCAGTGTGGCATTGCCTCCACTCTAACAGATTTCCCAGGGGGAGGGATGGGGGGGATTCGATTTTCCCTCACCAATCATTAGAGACCAACTTCATTTTAAGTCGACACTGGTGTGTTGCCATGCCAAAATACTAAATGCCCCCACAGTCTATGGTTTTGTTAGGGAGTGAGTGTGTTAGGGGCAGTAACTTTTTTTTTTAGTGTGAGTTGCAGAGTTTTGGAGATATCGGTCATATAGATGCCTTCTCTCCAATATAATGGGACTAAATGGCACTATTATGAATACATCTGAAAAATGTATTTCTAGGAAAAAGAAAGTAGTTCCCGCAGATTTTACTGCGGAAGGAAAGTAGTCCCTGAATGAAACTACCCACAACAAAGTCTGTGAATTATCTTGCGTAACCAGGTGATGATTTTCTGGAAAGAAACACTGGTTTT
Source organism: Lutjanus argentimaculatus (assembly GCA_034769285.1). Lineage (NCBI taxonomy): Eukaryota > Metazoa > Chordata > Actinopteri > Lutjaniformes > Lutjanidae > Lutjanus > Lutjanus argentimaculatus. The sequence continues at coordinate 12,226,088 of JAWZSL010000011.1, read as the reverse complement.
GAATCTTTCAAATGTAATTTTTGGTGCTTTGAGCACCACAAGCTGAGGGACATTCAGTCCCATTATACTGGAGAGACGGCTGTTTTCTCCAAAACTCACACTAAAAACATCTAGATGGGTAAACAGCACTACCCAGGGAAAAAGATGTATTGTTGATTTTGGTGTGAACTGTCCCTTTAAGTTTCAATTTTAAAAGTAAAATTACCATCAAATATTTATGATTCATTTTTAAAAAGTAATCAGAACTAATAAAACAAAGCCATGGGATTTAAATGTGTTATTCTTCATTTATCTGACCAAGTTTAACAGGTGTTACGCTGTATTTTGTGGCCTGTCACATTAACAGACGGAACATAATTTATATCTCGTCATTGGTGTGATTAGTTTCTGTTGGTCAGAGTTGTGATTAAAAGTTTGGTTGGGCTGCAGAAGATTTTCAGATTTCAAACTGGGCCTTGACATTCTGAAGTTTTGGAATTGCTGGTGTAGATAAGCTGTTTGTTGTGTAATGTTACAATGGCGGCTTTGTGTACTCTTCACAGCAGAGTCAGTCCACACTGTGAACAGCTATTTAGCAGCTACGAGTCCTGCTAAAGACAATTAAAATAGCCTAAAACCGGACGTCTCCCAAATATGTTTTCGTGCTGCGGATAAAAGAAGTAAAAATACAATCACATGATTGACAATCAGTCAACTCTGTGGAGGGGGAAGATTCAAAGGTCTGGACCCAGGCAGCTATTTAATGTCATTAAATACCGTATTGCTTTTTGGCTCAAATCAGCACAGGAAAATAATTACATTATGTTATGTCATATCAGCGGTGTCTATTTTAATAGCCCTTTGTGCTTAATACTGAAAAGTAGAAAACAGGTCAGTTTTAGCTCTGCTTTATAACTTTATGACTTCATGCTGTTTACAAGGTTCATTATTAGAAGCTAGGTCAGCTCAATTTATGTGAATTACAAACACTAAAATAGCCTCTGCTCCTTTCAAGGGGACAGACTCCATTTGAAAAGCACGGCACAGTGAAAACTTTAGTTACACCATTGCTAAGACTCTTCTATGAATTACTTTTATCTAAAGGCACAATCAGCACACATCATTTACTCATTAACATCATTAAAACTTATGATGAAGTGCCACAGATGTACATGTACTGACTGGCTCAGGTCACGGTTGACCTTTGACTGTCCCTCACTCTTTGGGAGAGAAAAGAAAATTGTGAACTGCTTAAAAAAAAAAAAAATGTTTGCCATGCAGACATGCAAATCAGCAGCTTTTAGGCTTGGAGCCAACAGTTTGTTGTATTTACCCCAAAGGAGGCGTGGTTGTTCCAGTGACAGGAGAGTGACGTGTGCCTGCCCTCATGTATGGTATGGTTGGGGATTATGAATTCAGCTTTTAATTTGTAACACAAAGAATGTGTCAAAGCAACATACAGCAGTTTCAGGACAGTTTGACATTGTGCTACTATTACTTGCTGTCTTGCTGAGAGTCCGATGAGAAGATTGATACCACTTTCACGTCTGTACGCTAAATATGAAGCTTGGATGTTACGGTGCCCTGCCAAGGAATAGTCTGGAAATATAAGATCCCACAACCTGCAGTGTTTATGCCTGGTTTTGTATTGATTTAACAAACTGACTTTATCTTGCCTCTACCTTTATATTTCCCCAAAATACTGAACTTTATCTTTTGGTGCAGCCTCTTAACAGTGAAGCTGCTTAAGAGTCGGTACACTGTAAAACCAACTGTTCAAATTAATAAATTGTAATAAGTAGAATTTTCTTTCTATTGTGTTTATTAAACTCAAGATTTTCCATTAATATGAACTTTACTGAACATGAAATAATGTTTTTTGATATTTGCAGTTATTAATTCTCTTAACAATTCAAAGCAATGAGAGGGGTGGATGAAAATTTTAAGTTGTTTTACTGAAAATATTTGAGTTTTTCAGTTATTCAATAATTTTAATTTTGAGTTAATGAACTAACAAAAGTGTGCCAACAGCTTCAATTTTTTGAGTACTACTAACTTGATTGGGTTTACAGTGTACTGAGTGGCTAAATACATCTGCTCTGCGTGAAAGTGGTGCCATTTAGCCTCCATGCAGGCAGACTATTTCTGGGCATGTGGATAAATATGAATGTAATGTGAGTGTAAACATGCAACACGTAACATGTACGTTAAATTATGCTTTTTATCCAACTAGTATTTTATAGTGCATTAAATATCCTGCTAGATAAAAATGTCCACTTTTCACTCAAAGAGATTCATGCAACCTGAATTTATACTTACTGGGTTGTCAAGTAAGGAACCATACAGCTACTCTTATCATCGCTTCTCATACAAAATAAGGTCAAGGCCCATGCTGGCAAAAGCACACAAAGAAATGTATCACCCCACTGTGATGTCATCAGGCGTTTCTTTCTAAGTTTGAGTCAAGCTACACCTTTCCAGGAAAATCATTCTCTATTCTGTAATTTAATACGGCTGGGAAAAAATCATTAGAGCTATAAAATCAGCTCTCTATTCAAGGATTTCGACCTCTCTTTCATACTTCTCTCTTCACCTGCAGTGATGACTTTTTTCAGCACCCTCAGATGATGAACTTGACTTAATCTCCAGGAAGATATTGTATTCCAAAATCAAAGAACATTCTGACCAAAAACAGCCCTGCAGGTTGACTGTGCCGTTAGAAATGAGATATTAGAATCATGACCCTTTTTGATGAAAATATTTCTGTCGCCGCTGTTTCTACCTTTTTAATGCATTCTCTCTCAGCTTAGCATTTATCCTTTTAGTTACGTCATTGTACTTGTACCATGAATTACCCCAAGGTATGTCATTTGAATGCAAATAGCAGTGAATTGCTGTCTTTGGCATATGATACACTTCGATCGAATATATTAGTGCATAAATACAACTATCATGGAGTCAATAAGTAATTAACTAAAATACAAGATGAGTGAAACATTAAAGCAAAAACCTGAATAAATTAGTAGTGAAACATAATAAATGCAGATGCATCCATACATGCACTGCATAGTACAATTAAGCAATTCACATCCAATCATGTATCATCAGTAAAAATGCAGTGCAGGCCCAGTTGAATCTGATTTTGTATCAAGATGGCAAGAGTAAAATATGTGAGGGGCTTGAAAGAGGTTTCATTGTTAGGACATGGATGGCAGGAGCCTCAGTCACAAAGACTGCTCAACTGGCAAGTGTTTGGAAGGAACAGTGATTAAAATGACATTTGCAGTTGAAGTACGTAAAAGATGTCAGTTAATGGGTGCGGGAATTGTGTTAAACCGCGCACATTTGATGATGACGCTTGTGCATTAGTGCATTATAAAAGGAAAAAAACAGAGGAGCAACTCACTACAGGTGACTCATGCAGGATTTGATCAGGCAGCAAGAACAGTCCGTCTACAATTACATAGAGAGGGATGTTATAGTAGGGCTGCGGTGAATAAAACCCTCATTAAAAAGATGAATGAACATTAATTCAAGCGTGCAAAAGCCATATAGGCACTGGTCTGCAGGGATGTGGATAGGAGTGATATAGACAGATGAGTCATCCTCCACCTTTTCCTCACCAAGTGGGTGAGTGCGTGGTGTGTGGTGTAGCAAAATGCCCCCTCACACAAGAGTGAGGGGTGAGTAACTAGCTAGCCAACAATTGATATAGATTTGCTAGATTAGTTTCATCGTTCACCTGACTAATTATCTTTTATAATGTGACAACCCTGTGGTCAAAGTAGTGGTATGGGTAGGTTTAAGGACAGAAAACACGTGCTTTGGGTTCGGGAAAGATCGTGATATGGGCTAAAATGATCACTCTCATGAAATCTTTAGTGGGTCTGGGGTTCCCTCCTAGACACAACCCTTAAGATGTGACTACATGTTGTTTTTTTCTTTCTGACATAGATCAGCCGAGCACATAAAATATCAGGATAAAAGTACAGGAAACAGTAAAGGTGAAAGCTGAACATGGGGTACTGCCGGGTACTAAGCTCGCTCAACTGTTATTGAAGCAAAGAGCGAAAAGAGGCGGGACTTAGGAAGGGTCCGTTGAAAATGAAAGTATTGAAATGGAATGATTAAAATGTGCACGCATTTCAGGCACATTTGGGGGTTGCACAAAATGCATCTGAGGGCCGCCATCGGCCCGTGGGCTGAACTATGAGAACCCCTGCCATAGAGGGAAGAGTCACGGCAAATCATTGCAAAGACGTTCTGAGTGATCACCTTGAGGACACATTTCTATTCTGACTGACAATCTCAACCCGACACCTATAGGAGATTTTGAACCACCTAACATGTCAGAGAGCACTCACCACCACCATGATCAAAAGAAAGATGTTCATCCCTCCAGCAGAGTTCCAGAGATTTTTAGAATCAATGCCAAAGGTGCATTGAAGCTGTTCTGCTGGCATGTAGTGGTCCAACACCTTACTATTGATTTTTCCTTTAATTTGTCACCCTGGGCTTGATCAGCCAGGGTGCAATCACCAGCCACTATGATCTGAAATCTCATCACAGACAGCCTATTATATGCTGCTGCAAATGAATTGACATTCAAGTTGAAATTATTCCACCCACCATGTTGTTTCCATCTAATAAACAGAAAACCTCTTGAAATTCAGTAATTCATGTGGTCCCCTGTTGACTGTTTGTTTGTTGCTTGGACTGGCCGTGTGAGCTGACTGGAATCACAATGCCAGACAGATTCACAGCTTGTGTGAATAAACCGTGCCCCCTTTAGTATATCGGACAACAAGTGCTGCTGCAGCAGTGATAACTAAGGGGCTTGACCTGCGCTGGTCAGGGATTAGACGATGTCCCGCAGGAAAATCAGACGAGTAGTAGAAAGAAGTAGAAAGTAAAGCTGAGATGGACTGACAGCACAACAAAACACAAAACAGTCTTCTGGGAAACAGAAGACAAACCGTTTCTGCTGAATTGTGTGGTATTGTAGGTCCAGATGTTTGGTACAGAGTTGACATGACCAGAAACTGCAGCCAGGAGATCAAAATGGGGAAAAAATTACATTTGCTATTCCAGGGATTTACTTCATGACCTCCTCGTCCTCCTCCTCCCCCCTACTCTGTGCATTTAAATCTGATAATAATATCATAGCTGAATGTTGTATTTTTGATGGAATTTGTCCAAAAGTCCTGTCTTATCTTGAGTTTTTGATGTGCTAATGTCTTGTGAGGTGGCAGCTGTTAGGAAACCGATAAAACTTCAGAGCGAACTGATAACAAACTAGAAAATGAATATCGATACAGTAAGTGATTAAAATGTCAAGATCGTTTTAAAATGTCATATAACTGACAACTGATCTATTAAACTGACAAAGTTTTCTTTTATCTCAGATTATTCTAATCAGTTGCTGCTTTCAGCAGATTATTTAAAAGTTTAACATTTAATTTGTCTTACATCTACTCTGGGTAGATAAGCACTCTGGGTATTTTTTTTTATGTATTTATATATTTTATTCCCCCTACATGGGATAAATAAAGATGAAGGTAAAGAAAGAAACAAATACTCTGACTTTGACTTTACACTCACTGAGTGCAACCAGGCAGGAAAGATATAGTGTAATGTAATGTAGACACAGTGTCATTCCATCACACCTCCTGCAGTTAGTTTCCAAACATAAGTTCACTGATGTCTAATATGATATGGATAGGTTTGAGCATAAATATGGAAAATGTGAAATGCTATACACTTGTTAAACTTGTTAAAAGAAACTTGCTTCAAAATTAGCTACTTTTCTGTCTTAAATTGTTGTTTTTTTTTGTTTTTTTTTTCTTTATTTCTGAAGTACCTATGACAAAAGACCTATGACAAAAGACAATCAACAATGCACACTGCAACTTTCGACCCTGCAGTCAGATCAGCTGGATGCAGTGCCACGTATGACCACCCCAGGAGGAGCGGAGGGGAGCGGAGTTAAGAGCCATGCTAACCCAGATTGGACATACAGAAAGGCTGCTCCTGACAATTGATGGGAAAATGAAAGAGACAAAATGGCACCCAGACTGGCCAAGCAATGGGAAATCAGAGACTGTTGTGCCTACACAGCAAGACTCGACAACATCCCGGATCAAGCTACACTTGATGGGTGGACCAGTGCTGAGCAAACAGGATGTAACATGCAAGACTTTGTGTTTATGTCAACAATGATTTGTGCATAAACCCAGTAACAGATGATGGATAATGTTTCCCAGATAAATGACCTTGATACTTTGATGTGATATGTACTGCTCAACAGTTACAGTAGCAAAAATATTGGCATCTACTTGGAGTCTTGTTCAGGTCACCCGATGAAGGTAAGTATTATTATTTTTATTTTTTTTATTATTATTATAGTATTCACTCTCCTTTTAGCTCTGTTTCTGGTCTTCACCAACTCCTGAGGGAAATATCTACCTCTTTAGCAGCTAAATGCTCCACTAGGTTTGCCTGTTTGCCAACTGTATCTGTCTGCTGTTTGGTGGTGGGCAGGGTTTTAGGAGTACGTATGGCCGTTGGTGCGTCCCAGTACACCTTTGCCAGCAGCGTAGACCTGCACTGTACGTAGGTACATCCAAACAAGGCTGCAACCTGGAAATCAATGGTGGCTACAGAAGTAGAAATAACTTTTAAATTGATGCCACAGTAACAGAAAGATAGTCAACATAACATTGCGCTCATTAGAAGTTAAAGTATATGAAATTTAGTCTGACTCCCTGGATGCAGACTGTGGAAATACGTCTTGCCAATGGTTGCCTTTCTCAGGTGGCATTCTTCTGCTACTTGCACGTTACCATTTTCAAAATTACAGTAAACAACAACAGCCTCCAAGTTAGCAACGTATATGCTGAAATCCCTATCCCTAGCTAACATATGAACATAACGTAACAGCTATCCCCTTTTCTTTTAGGTTGACTGAATCATTTTAATGCCAGGTTTTGCCTCCCTGTGTGCAATTGTTCCACCAAAACAAGTTACTGCCTATTTTTTGGAAACTGCATCCTTTGCTTTGTGCCACTCAAGATAATTATAGTTTTGTTTTTCTTTTTTGTTAATAGATAGTAGTCAGAGCATTTTTCAGCTTTGGCAGAATGCTAAAGTGTGCAGCCAGACCTTTCACCAGCACTCACATGGTGATGCTGAGACAGGAAATTAAGAATACATCTCTGATTTTTTTTCATGTTTTTGGTAAGCAACATAAAACTTGTGAAGTCAGAGGAACAGATACTTTAAGTGCACTTGAGCTGTTGTTTCTCTGCTTCTTACTGACAGGAAACTGGGCGACTGACCTCTTCATTCTGAGCACAGAGCGAATACATTGGGATCTTGGCCCTTATCTCTGATATCTGAGTCAAGGTGGGATTACAGTGTGTCACCTGCCATGTGTAGCAGCCTCGATCGTGAGGTTTCCAGCTCACATACGGCAGATCTGCCACAAGATTTTTGGACCATATGGGGCTTACAGTCCTCCCTGCTGCACCTACGCTGAGCAAGAGCATTACAGTAATCCTTCGTCCAGATGAAAAAAAAAAGAAGGCCAAGGCTCCTTGGAGGAGGGTTATCCATGACATCCATGACATGTGGTAGTGACACCGTGGCCTTTGTTTTTCAGCAGCTCAGGTCATTATAAACAACATCAATGTTCTGCTTCATGGTGGTTTCACTATTTGATGTTCGAGGCTTATTTATAGTGTCTACATGTTGCATTCACATACAGTCGATGTGGAAAGTTTCAAACAAGAAACAGCTCTGACAACTAATGGTGACTACTAATGGCCAGAAATAGATATCAGGAATCCAGGATGTTTCCATTGACTTGCCACAACATGCAGTGAATAAGAAATGAAAAATATTGACTGCAAAAACATGTCCTTCCTTTTTCTTTGAGGAACTTTGCCTCCAAGGCTTTTTCAAATCAATCTCTTTCCAGTTCATTAATTAAAACAACCATAACAAGAAGTGTTAATAGATGGAACCTTGCTGAGCATTAATATGTGGGATGTGATTGTGGAAAAACACTGTAGCTGCTGTTTTGACAAATCGGGTGCATGTCGCTGAGGTCTGCTTAACGGCTCCTGTCAATGACAAGCATGTCAGCCTGCAGACGAGAACACTGTTACTGTCACTGCAACAAAGTCGATACAAGTCGGTGAAAACAGTGCAACCAGTTCAAATGGAGGTCAGGGCTGGTCGGTGTTATTACACGTATTGATCCAATTTTGTGGGGATGTGAGTAAACACAGTTTGGTCAAGATGAATCCGAGAGAAGCGCTTTTCACTGTCGCTCGGTGAAAAATACTGAGCACTAAAACAGACATCATGATTTAGGGAATTAATAAGTGATTGATGTAACAAATTAATGATTTATCTCATGGGTAGCATGACGTTCAAACAAATGAGATGTAAATGCATGCATGAATTGGAGACATTAATTAGCTGTTACGCCTTCCTATTAACATCATCTCACTTCCAAATTTTATGCTCTTCATTGTCGTAAACCAGAGGCGTGGACTCGAGCCACATGACTTGGACTTGAGTCACAAATTTTAGGACTTTAGACTCAACGGTATCAAAAAAGACTTGCAACTCAACTTGAACTTTAACACCAATGACTTGTGCCTTAACTTACACCTGAAAATATTTGATACCTTTCCCAGAGTCCAAAGATTTAAAAATATGTTCTGGAAAAAAGTGTGCCACAAATCATAACATAGATGAGAATAAATCCTGTGTATGAGTATCTAAGCACTGAACTTTCCCTTTAATGGAAAAAAAGTGTTTTATGCATAGGCTGTGGGATCTGATACTCTGGCTGTGCATGGCTGCGTTGTGATTAATGCAGATGAAAAGTACAACCTAAATGAGATTTATAATAATACAGAGGCGTAAGTCTTTCACCTTCCAGGATGTCCCATGGGACCTTATTTTGGAAAGAATGTGAATGATATTCAGTGGCAAGGGACAAATAATTTTCTGCTCCCATTTGTGCCACAAATTAAACATGATGTTTGTGAATTAAAAAAAAAAATTTTACATATTAAGAAAGGTGGATTTTTTTGTAGGTGTTTTGCAGTTTAGGTTATTTTGTGTGAAACCACTCAGTGAGCTACATCTTTTGTCTCGAACAATATACATCACCAACATCAACATCGCTGTCCCTTTTTATCAGGCGAGACATGAAGGAACGAGCCAGACCTGTTGCTTGTGTGACCCCAACCCCATATGAGAACACGCAAGCATTGTAGCTTCAGCGGCTAATGCTAGCTCATGGAAAGAGAAGGTCTTGATGTCACTTACACAACTTTTGTGTGGTCTTTCTAATTACATATCTTCACAGTCATATACTTCAAAAATTTTGACAAAATGTGACTTTCTTGTTTTGTAAAATTACTTTTCAAAAAAAAAAAAAAAATGTCTCTCATCATTAACTACAGTCCCTATTTTTTCCATGCTGGGCCCCCAGAAGGGGAGGATCTTCACCTCTCTATTTCCCAGATCTTTTTTTTTTTTTAACCAATTCGACAACATCCAATCAAGTTACAGGACAGAAACATGAAGAACTAACATTACTGAGCTCCAGTTGGAAAAAAAATGACACCAAAGATAATTTTGTTCATGTACATGTACAACTACGTGCACCATGCAAAACATGCAGGTTGAAAATTAAAGATGAAAATGCAACAACTTCCAACTTTGTAAGACAACTGTAGTTGCACAGAGAACAGTACATCAAAGCTAATAGTAACATAGTTGGCAAGCTAATGCTTAGCTAATGTAGCTTAGTAACTTTGTAAATCAGTGAGGCTGGAAACACACTGTTCCATTTTGACTTGACCTCTTCTTCTTGACCTGGGACTTACCTGTCTTTGACTGCAAGGACTTAAAGCCTTTTTACACCAGGGGAATTTTTTTCATGTGATAAATATCCACATTAATAATAATTTTGAATCTGTATGCCGCCAATTCAAGCTTTCACAAAATTGGGTGCATTCATTTTCCTTCTTTTTATTAAATAAATGTCAGACATATCAAAATTTCGCCTCCAAATTATTTGCAACTTTGTGCTGTTTATTCATGCCACTTGTGTGTAAAGACTACTTGTGACTTGCAAAACAATCTGTTATACATTTTCATTCTCTGTATTTCCTCCCAGAATCACAATTCTCCTGTATTTCTCCTGATTTCTGACAAATTTTCACACATTTTTCTCCTTCCTTCATTATTACAACCTGTTTCTGACTGTAGAGTGAATAAGCCCTACACGACAACGAAAAGTCTACTTTGTCCACCTAGACGACAATACAGCTACACGACACAAAATAAATGAATGTAAGAAAACTGATGAATATTAGTTTATGCCAGAGATTTCTGCAAGTCTATGTTAGAGGGATGAAGTTTTCTGTGTTCTTTCCTGAAAACAATTAATGATCTTGAAGTGTACTCTTGCAGTGTTTTGTTGTATTTTATTTTCATCATTTAAAAGTCTGTAGAATGCAGGAAACAAAGTCTCTGAAGCTCAGAGTCAAACTCCCTATTTTCGAGGTCTCAGGGTTGGCAAGTATGCATTGATCCTGATTGGCTGCGTTGACGGAGTACTTGAGATATCTTAAAATAATTTCATAATTTAAACTGAACTCTCTCCTCCTCCTCTTGCAGCGTGACAAAACAAATTAGTCAGCATTAAGCTGAAGAGATGCACACATGCAGCCTAACAAATAACCCTCACAATGTGACTTAATGAGCACATGGCTTGTGTCCAATTTCACTGAGTCACCCTAACATCCAGTGAAAATGGTACAAGGACTTAAATATGAGGCTATAATCAGAGTCCTTTACACTCTGTTCACTCACACATGATCACTGTCTCAAGAGAGTAACACTGGCTCATTTCACCTCTATTCTCTCCCTTCAGTCAGACGAATATTCACATGGAATTAAATGGCTACCGAGCCTAATTGGGAGATCTATCACCCTGCTCCTAAGAGAGGACGGAAATTGAGCAGTGACAAGACAAATCTCACCGTGAAAGGAAAATATTGATCACACACAAAAACCATGATTAAAACATCCTCCCTCACGTGTTATTTCAATCTGAACTCCAAGAACTGTGAGGATGATATGGAAATCAGGACAGGGTGTCTAATTAAAATGCACTTATGGGAAATACATGCTGTTTCAACGAAGACAAAATAGACTCGCACATGTTTACGTTCATGTTTAAGATGAAAAAAATCTTGTTTTTTTTTTTTAATGTATTCATTCATGTTATGTAGCATATTCAAGGTCAACAAACACACATTTGAATTGTTTCTAACCAAAATGAAGCATTACCATTCATTTTCTGAGAGAAAACACCTATGGCAACTTCACATTTAAAGAAAACAATGCTGCCAGGCCTATATGATTCATATTACTCAAAACCTTGTAAACAAGCTGCAGGACACGCCCACTCAGATCTGTTTTGCAACACTCATCTTCTCTGCCAATTATTTCTCCCTCACTGTGTGTAACTGACCATTTAGCTTAAAGCAGCAAAAGGAAAGACTGACTGAGAACAGACCACAGGTCAAAGACAGACAAATACATCGGGAAATAGGCATTGTATCACAGCTCCATTGTAAGCAAAAGGGGCTTGTTTACACCTCGCTGAAAGATTTCACACAAAGGCAGAACTATCAGCACTCTGAATACAGTGTGGATCAGCATATGTTTGCGTTGCATATCATTAAACTCCTCTTCACTTTTGACCTTCAGCTCTCAGCCACAGCATTGGCCACAATAAGAGCTTCCAAGGCTTTATCAAAGTGATAACGCTCTCTTTAACTAGAAATGACAAAAAATAAAATAAAATAAAATATATATATATATTTTTTTTCAAAATTTAGTTCTATTTAATAGTTCATTTTAATTACAATCCCAAAAATAAAAGTTACATGGAACATAAGGAGGCAGTAAGTGGAGTGGCCATTGATTCTGCATGACGCGTTCATGGGATAATCTGGTTTCCGCTTTGGCTGGTGCGCAGATGGCACTGGGAGGGAAAAAATGGGGACAGGCAGGCTATAGGGCTGGGGCGGATATTCACCCCTAGATAAGCCCTACTGCACCATGCACCATGTCAACCAGCCGGTCCGTGCATCCCGATCTAGATATGCTCTGCTGTCTGTCGTCAGTGGGCATGAGGACAGAGGGAGAAAAGCAGGATATCAACCAAGACTGCGTTTGTGTCTGTGGCTGGATTAGCGTGCGTGTCTGCAGAGGGTTGCAAAGATATGCAGATACGGCCACAAATCATCTCAGAGTCGATGGCAGTGGATGGGTAGTGATTAGTCTAAACACAACAGCTGTGAGGTAACAAGCCATGCCTTCCACATTCATTATCCATTATTGCCTCCATTGAGTCGCGGGCAGGCACCAGGAACATTTTGTGAGCGTTGCAGACTCTACGGGAGCTTCAGCAGCCAGAGCTGATGTTCAGAATGTTGAATGTTTGCCCTGATTGCTTTTACACTCCCGTGTGCTAAAGTGCTGTGTTGAACTTGGCTGGGTCTGGCCCCCTGCCTGCATCCACTGTTTCAGATTAGTTGTAATTAACGTCTCCTGCCATCACGTGCCTCACGTTTGGCAGGAGACCTGTGCTAAAGTGATCTCCTGCTCTGAATCTGTCAAACCGGGGGGTGGGGGTGGGACTGTCCATGAGCATAGATGAACAAACACACACACTTGCTGCCTGTTGCCTTGTTTGTACAACACAGATAATAAAATCAGAAAGAAAAACATGCAAGAGACACACACAGAAGCACAGAGAATAGAGAGACAGACAGACAGAAAGAGACAGAGTGAGGGAGGGAGGATTAACTTCTCATCCAGTCTTTGCTGTTGCATAGATTGTAAGTAGCTTATTGCACAAAGCACCCTGCATGTAACCAGTGCGTTTGCATGATTTGTTTTGGGAGTTTTTGTGCGTATTGGACATCGCTGACCGCATGCAGGCAACTAAGAGCTTTGGGCCTAAAATAGTCAAACTGGAGAATCTGGCAGGCTGTGCGCTTCTAAGAATGCACCCAAAGCTATAAAAGGCCAACAGGTTTACTTCCATAGAAACATTACTCTTTAATCCCTGATGTTGAAAATGGTAATTGGGTGCAGTAAAAACCTCATCTCAGCTGTACTTTTCATTTGCATTAATCACGACGCAGCCATGCTCAGCCAGAGTATCAAATCCTACAGGCTACGCATAAAATACTCACTGACAGTGTTTGATTGAGAAACTTATATGTGATTTTTTTTTTCATTCAAGGGAGAGGTCCATGCTCAGATACTCATGCACATGCTTCCCTCTCATCTCGGAGTGGTTGGTTTGGCGACAGGGAATACAGTACTGTGGTGGTATTCATGTCTTGTTTGGGGGCTGAGTCAGCTAATTAGGCAGCTAGCTCCACAGATAACTGATCTAACTGGCAAACTCCAGCTACAGATAAAAAAGGCAGCTGTTAGCCTACTTTTGCATCAAGTAAACTAGCCAAATGCAATCTGTCCTTCAGGTAACTTTGGAAGCTAAATCACCCTGGTATTGTACTCTGTTGTCAAACTGGCCTTACAGTATAACATTTAATGACATCTTAACGACAAGTTCACATGGTACCACTTTACTTGGGGTCAAGGAAAATATTCATGACACAATTACATATGGTCTCATGATGGCCAGTGTCAAAACCAACCACATTTGAGAGTAAAATGTGAAGTTAAATCATAAAGCTAAACAGTTTCTTTAAAGGTAGAATCAGTAGAACTTGTCAGAGCTGATCATAAATGCACCGAAAAGATTACGGCCATGTCTCCTTCCCATCAGATACAGTTGTTTTGGATTGGTAAAGTGTCCACAGCAAAATAATGAAAAATACAGGCAGAGGCAGGGTCTCTGCAGATACAGACATGATCTCACACTTCTAGTGAGTCATAAGTGATGAATGAAAGGGATTATTTATATTATTTAGTTTATACGAGTCTAAACATTTTATTTTTTAATGAAATGTTGCATATTGTGCCTTTAAGTTTGATAGTGTGAAGTTGTCCTGACAGACATTGACTAGTTATGTTGTTTTGATCATCAAGTTGTCATAACAAAGACATCTCAAATAATGTTTACTTTGCATTAAAAGCAACTGAATGAAACTTAATGACAACAGTCATAAACATTCATAAAGAGTCTTTCATGGTCATTACAGGTGTGATGGCATGTTTATGACACTGACACTAACACTTTTTAAATAATTTCTGCTGAGTTGCTCTGTGTTCTTCTATCTGGACCAAACTCCCCCCAAAACTTGAGGTCTGCTTCAACTTTCAGTTTTTTTTAAAAACCGAGGCTTAAAACTTTTCTCTTTGCCACCAACTTTCATTAAATTATAATGGACATTATTCATTCATATCTTGCACTGCAGTGTGACTGTAATGTAAATCCTATTGTTCATTTTAATCCCTTTTATTCGAGTTTAGCTTATTTGTATCTTCTGTTCTATTTTACTCCTTTTAAATCATATTCATAATTGTCTTTTATATCATGTCTTAATACCTGTTTATGTCTTAACGAATTACCTTAATTAATGCATTTTAATTACTTTGTTGTTGAAAGGTGCTTTAAAAATAAATGTGCCTTGTCTTGTCTTTTGTTTTAGCAGTAATTTCTGACATTTCCCTTATCAAAAAGACCAGCATGAACTTGGCTCTAAGTCAAAAGTGGGTGTAAAGGCAGGTCAGTACTTATATTGCCATCTAAGGGTGTTTTAGTTCATGAATATTGCCAAGAATATTACCAGCAAACACTAAATGAAAAAGACATGAGGTAGGTATGATTAAAAAAAACTATATAACTCAAACTTTTGAATTGTTTCGTCATAATTTAAACTTAAACTGATTTTACTGCCTTTTTAGTTAAAAAGGCAAACTTGTTAGCAAACAGTTGCCCGTCCACATCTGTCATGTCATGTTTTTGCCCACGTGGTAAATGTCCAATATTCATTTTCCTTTAAGCTCCATTTTTGGTCTCCACCTACTCCTGAGGGAAATAATCTGTTTTTTAGCTACTAAATGCTGCACTATGTTCAGTTAAGTTTGTCTGCCTGCAGAATGGGCTTCTTTTTTTTTTTTTTTTTTTTTTTTTTTTTTGCTTTAAACGCCTGCCGTGGCCAAAAACAACACTATGAGACTGGTTAGAGTGAACCAAAATGATAAAACTGTGGCTGAAGAAAACAACATGAAAACAATGAGCTGAAAGATGCTACAAAGCTCTGTAGAGTTGGGGGGAATTGCGGCGTTAGGTGAAAATGATCTGTGAAAGATGTTTGCTTTAAGATTTCTACTGATTCACTAAGTTCATTTTTTGGCTTATATTTTAAATTTTTTATTTAGCATCTAAAAACTTTTAGTTATTTTCATAAATGTGGCTATGTCTGTCTATGAACAAAGCTGCTCATTTACTCAAAGCACAGCATGTATTGGTTTGTCCACTATATTTTACCAATTACTCACACTCAACCAACCAACAGGTGTTCACTGAGGGCAGCTGACTGGCTCGAGGGTCAGGCTGGAGTTAAAAGGCAAAATGAAAGAAGGTAATTCAAAGCGAAAGATACAGCTATGACTAACAACAAAAATGACCCACAGGTGAAACACTGATGGCATTCAGGCCTCCAGAGCAGATTTTTGCTTTAAGTCAGTACAGATTCTCAGTGGGAGACACCAGCTGTCACAAGATAGTGACAGACTTGTTTATGTCTTCAAGAAACACAAAGATTGTGTGTCTCTGAGGCAATTAAAACGTTTGCAACTCTGGAGTAGATAAACAAAAGAATTTTATCAGTTATTTTGAGAAATGTCTTAACTGTGGAACCTGCCAATATGGACAAACGTTCATATTCAATTGACCTTATGCTAAGCCCAGTCTCCGAACAGCAAATGTCCAGTCATAAGTCATAGAGGCACCACAGGCCTGACAATCTTAGAATTTATCTATATGTTCAAACAGTGGGCATGAGGCTCTATGAAGACCAATACTTGATGTCTCTCTCTGGCTCACTCTTTTAAGTCTAAGCCAGGTTTGCTTAGCTCTTATCTTGGCTTTCCTTCTGTCACTTCCTTTTACCACGTTAATGAGTATATTCTGTTGTCTATCATGTATATTCTTGTCATATTTCACTGTCGGACTAATGTTTGTTGGGGTGTAGCTTTAGTGTCAGTCTTTTAGGATTAACATTATATCATGTACACAGCCATTAAGCAACTTTACATTTTTCAGACCTTTTTACAGGAGTCTCATTTAAGAATGTGCTACATGGAAACATTAAAAATCTAGCTGGACTTCTCAGGTGGCTCAAGGACTTTAAACATTAGCATTAGCTTACATTAGCCATCTACCCCTGTGAAATCTGTTAGAGTCATCATTTTAGCTGACAAAATCCACGGTCGTCAGCTAGAAATAAGAAGCTGCTTTCGTTTACGTCCCTGTGGAATTGCAGACCTGGTGTTTCAACAATTACTGCTGATTTCGATGTTATATCTGCGAACGTAAGAGGCTGTAAGAAGCATATGTGCAGTGCGAGAATAGAGGGCTTGACATGCATAGCAACAGTAACTAAGGTGGGTGAGGTTTGGCGAAGGGTTGATTCTGTCTGAAGCCACTACGAAGTAGAGTCAGACACCTCATTTTGATGCAGTCTCCATGTTCTCAGAAGAACGTTCAAATAGCCCAGGCTGGTCAAATGTTGTTTCATCTCATTCAGGAGAAGAGGTGAGGCATGTGGGGTCAGCAGCATTGATTTCTCAAATGGTATATTTTCACTGTGCTATCTGTAAAATGCACCTGCGCCATATGTCAGCAACCTTATTTTATATGCATGTATGTAGGAGGACGAGAGTGGCTGCATGGACAATGATACTCGCCCAGTGACTGCAGATATCTCCTCTTTACAATTCAGTTCAGTTTAGTTCAGTTTGACTCAGTTTATTTCGGAATAGACATTGCAATTCAACAGGATGACAAGATATAGATCCAACAGCTAATAGAGATGATATCAAAGAGAATGTTTTTTGTGTTTTCCGTTGCCCGGGCTTTTATCTAAATCACATTCCTGCAGTGAAAATCAACACGCATCCAAAAAAACTATTCAGCTCTCTTCTCAAATTTGGCAAGTGTTAGCGTGTGTTAATGCATGAGTGTGCTTTTGGAGCTGTGTTGCTCTTACCTGGACACGACGAGGGGCAAAATTAACATTTTCAACATCCTCATTAGCAGCTCTCCGGGAAACTGGAAGTACTTCACCTCCTGCGAGTGGCAGAGAAAAAAAAACACCACGTTATACAAGCAAAGTGTGTTATGCAAGTATTTGGCTCACGATGGTGACCTGCATTATTCCTGTTTGTATTAGTGACATCTGTGGCGCAATGTGCTAATTGCTGTGTGAGTGTTTTCACTGCACTAATCAGACATCAGCCAATCACAGCATCGCAATATTATTGGACTCATCGATAAAATGAATTTCATTGGCCAAAGTGTGACACTTATTCAATACCTATTTGCATGATTGGATTTCTTTACTAGGAGAAAACAGTTAAAGCATGGCTTGGAGTGCCACTGGCATCAATCCTTGGAAATCATGTGTTTAGACATACTGTCTATTGTTAAACATCTAACATACGTATATTCATGATGCAGAACTGGATGACCCGTATCCATTAATTCAATTACTATATGCACTGGGGACATACAGTACACTCGTAATTGCCCTCCAAAGTCTTGCTGTTTACAAAAGAGAGTAGATGGTATTGATGCTAATAAGGAGAGACAAAAATTTAATGCCTATCTTTATTTGTTGTCTATTGAAGAAACTGTGTGAAATACATGTATTTGACAGTTAAATTAGAAGATCAATGCTACTCTCATGCCTGTATGCTAAATATGAAGCTAGGAAACAGGAAAACGGCTTCCCTAGCTCTGTCAAAAGGTAAAAAAATATGTCTATTTGTACCTGACCAGCTGTTTGGCTTTTCACACCCAACCCCCTTATTTCAGCCATAAAGAGCGACACATTCTCTCCTAATGAGAGGCTGTGGTGGGTGAATGGGTTAAGTGCTTAAGTGATTTCTCTGTGGGGGAGCTGGGTTTGAGTCCTGCTCTGGTAGATTCAGTTTTGACACAGTGTGAAATTACATGTTAGTGGTAGCTATTATTTACAGTTTTTCTTTTTTAAAAAAAAAAAAAATATGACCTATATAAAACCAGGTGTAAATAGCCACATCGGCTATTCCAACCTGGCTGCAAATAGCATCTGCTAACTAGGGTTTAATCCCAGAAAATTGGTATCCTGAGAATTCCTATCCAAAATATTTCCTGTTTCCCAGGAAACAATCAAAAAAGTGTTTTATTTCACTGATTCACTTTTTTGTTCTTGCTAATTCCGCTCACTCACTTCATTCACTCTCTGCCTCTCTCATTTCTTAATCTGGGGAAGAGCGGCCAGTTCCTTGGTACCTTAACAAACAATCCCGCATATTTTATCTTTAATGATTATTAATACCACCAAAAAACACACCAAAGCGATCAGGGTTGGAACTCATATTTCTCCATGTTGCATATAGTCCTGCTTGAAATATGACCAATGCATTTTGATCGTAGTTGAAGTTAAAATCAAATGCATGTCCTTGGATTTTCGTGGTAGTTGTGCTGGGATAGAAAAAGTCTCATTTCTGGGGAAAATATTAATCCATACTACCAACACCTCTAAAGCTCTCTAAAGAACGTCTCATTTGTTTAATCTACACAAAGTGTTTCCTGGTGTACAGTTTTTGTGCAAAGGTAAGCGAACCAATTAATGGTAGCTTCACATTTAGCTTAATGTACATATACGTCAATATATTGTTGTCAAGAAAACGTATACTACTGTACTGAATAGAAATAAATATGACTTGTATTGACTTTGACTTGATTTAGCATAATGTAAAATTATTCTGTCTAAAGTATAGATTAAGTTTTAAGGAAAATGTCATTATCATGCTGACTTTTCACAAACATGTCACCAATATTCAAAGGCTTTTAAAATGCTTATGTCAAAACTAAACTTCTGCCTGCTGTCTGTGTAAAGCAATAATAAATATGTGTTCTGAGTTTGCCACATCACAGAAACTTATTATTAACCAACCAGCCAAATCTGGATGATTAAAAAAGTACATAAAAGCAGGTCTCAAAATCATGAAAAAATGAACAGTTTTCTCTGCTCTGATATGCTCTGGGCATGTTGGCTCCACTGTCTGAGTGTCAAATACCACTCCAGCCTGAAAGATGGATGCTCTTTTCTTTGTGAGTCAGTTGTTCCAGGTCCACCCAAAAAAAATCCTCAACACAGAAATTGTGAACAATAGTTTAATGGTCTAACTCCACAACTCAGTATTATGCAGTTTCGCAGTCATTTAGCATTTTTTCAGCAACTATTTTCTAACATGTATCTGAACTATTAATTCCTTTTACAAAGACTTTAATGTACTTTTTAAAAATAGTCTGTTAAATGCTGTAGCCAAGGTTATGACAGGAACTAAGCAACAAAAGAGAACAAACTGTGAGGGAGCTTTCAGCATATTGACTCGAGCACAAAGGAAATTGCCACACAAAAAAATGTTAGATCCGCTGAATAGCTATGAGCTAGCTAATAGCTTTGAGCCAGAGAGAACTCTTAGGTCTGGCACTGGCTTCCTGCTGTAAATTCAAAGTTTCCAACTGCCTTTAGCTCTTATGATCTTTGTAGCTGAAATAGTCTCCCAGAGGGCTTGAGATGCCTTCTTGAAACTCTTAAAAAACCTTAAACTTTTATTATTCCAGTCTCCAGAAGCAGGGCTGCTGCAGAGGACTGATACTCTGCCAAGTGAGCTATAGGGGCACCCGGAAAAAGGGTTTCTTTATATGCTAAATGTTTTTAGTCATATCGTCTTCAAATGGTGATGATGGACCCTTCCAATTGAAAAAAACTAACACCCAGCTCAAATTTAGCAATGCCAAAATAATGTAGTTAAAGACAAGACTAAGAGTATATTACAGCCATGCTCGCAACTCGATGAGGCAGTACACAGTGGTGTGTTGAATTAAATGCTAATATGAGTGTGCTAATATGCATGCAATCAGCCAATGCTATTGTGCTGATGTTTAGTGGGTATACTCGCCTCACCCTCTCCTAAACAACATGAAATATGTGAAAAAGGAGAAAGGTTCTATTTAGAGCAAGTGCTTGGTTTGTCCTTTTTAGGCCATTGTAGAAACAAGGCGATTAAACATGGCAGCCTCCATGGAAGAGGAACTGTTTTCTCTGGATATATAAATGGCTCATTCTAGGGTAACAGAAACGCAATTATTCTAATTTTCAGGTGATTTTATGCCAATGAAAACATACTTAGGAATATTATTACCCATTTCTGCCATATTTTGCAAACAGATGTTCCTAAATCTTACACATTGGACCCATAATTTGGAACTTAAGATTTTGTTGTGTCATACTGAAAAGAAAGAAGAACAGGTGTGCTTTTCACAGCCTTGCAAGCATAAATGTACTGAAAATTATGGGCCCTGTCTTACACCAGACGCAAAGTTGTTGCGGTGGTGGTGCAGGTGGATTTGCTATCTTGCACCAGTGCAAGTGCCATTTTTGCCTCGTCTGGAAGATAGTAGACTGGTCTGTGCAGCCATGGGTGAGAGGTCTAACAATGAAGGCAAAGGCGTGGCCCAGCGCATTTTCTATCTTGTGTTCGGCACATTGGAGTAAAGCACCCGGTGCGTTTGGCCAAGGCACACACACACATCTCCACAATCACACCTTTCATTTATGTTAAGTCTTTTCCCCACACAGGATTGTAGATTAGTAAAGTGTCCTTTTAACATATTTGTAAAGTGTAAATAGTGTAAATATTGAAGTTAACAGCACGCGTGTGTTTGTCTCGGCCTTGGCTGAGATGTGCACACACATCTCCACAATCACAAAACACCTTTCATTTATGTTAAACAGCTGAGCTGGTTTGAGATGGCAGCTTTGCGGTCAGACCGGATCGGTTCACCTCTCCTGTCGACCTCACCATCTCTCTCCCCTACTCCTCACTCCTCAGTCAGCTGAGCTACATAAAATTGATAATAATAATGAATAATAAAATACGCAATTTCAAGCTGCTTCAGTGTAAAACATAACCAGTTACATATCTGCATGACATTTACGGTTCATTTATTGTATTACCTTTTGCAGGCGTTAATAAAACGTAAACTATTTACACATGAAGCTGCTTTGGAGACGTCCTGCTGTCTCCTTATCTTGCGTGCTCTTGAGCTTTCATTTCTTGAACCAGGGGATCTCTCTGCTTGCTTGAAAATCTTTTCTCTTTGTTTCCTCCTGGTAAATCCGCCGTCATGCTGCCGCCGCTTGCGCTCCTGGTGCACCTGCTTCTTAAAGGTGATGAGTGCTGACTTTCTGATTGGTTTATTGCATGTTTGGCCTAAACCCGCCTGTGAATTAATGAGGGAACTTGGGCACACACCTGATAGGTGTATCTGCTGTGCGCTGGTGGCTCAAGGGGCAGGACAGGGCAGGATGCCCCTGCTGACCTGGCACAAGATGACAAAGCTGGATGTGGACACACCTTGAATTAATAAAATCCATTGCACCTCGTGCTTTCCACTTGTGCTTTAGATCAGCATAAGATAATAATGATGACAGTGCTTTGCTGCATTATGCTGGTCTTTTCCTTAATTTTACCTCATTTTCAGTTTGTGAGCACCGAATAATGGTAGAGGCCATTAAAGTATCTGATGTAGCTGTAAGATGTAAGATGTGATGAATCACTGACAGAAACTAAAAGGCAAGTGAAATACATAAAACACTGTAATAACAAATGAAGCAGCTATCTGTCACAGTGCTCTTGAACTGGACACAATATCAGACATTACTTAACTACTGTATTAGCTATTTAATTAGCTTTTTTTTTTTTTTTTTTACTGTGGTTAAGAATAAGAGCACTTAGCCACAGTGTGTATTCAGATGATATAATTGTATTTCCACAGAAGCTGCTGTGTGGGGTTTCACAGTCTGTAAAGGTTGTATGATTTCTATCATATCTAACCATGGTTCAGTTCACTCAGGCTGTGCAACAACAGTAGTGTCTGTTATGTTTATTGCATCTTGCTTGGGTGTGAAAGTAAATGATTTTTCTGGAAAATATGAAATAAAAACTGGATCAAGCAATCAAGCTGTTCTTCATTGTCATCCTAAAGGTCTCTGCAGGTTCTAACAAGTTAAATATAATACTTTTTAAGGCCAGTGTAAGAGCATTGTGAAATCAATCTAAGACCTATTTCATTTGATTGGTTAATTTTTGATTTTATTCATTTATTTTAACATTACATTGGTTTTAGATTATGTACAATATTGCAAACAGTTTGCAGAGATTTTTTTTTAATAAAAAACATTTTCTTTTATGTTTTATTCATATTAAATGTTATGTTATTATTGTATGGTGATGTAGTTGTGATCAGGAAGTCTTTGAAAATAATCATAGGGGAGTCAGATACTGTATATAGCAACCTGTGCAATATATCTAACCACCAAATTTATAGAATCATTTATACAGTGCCCACGTTTGTCTTCTTGTTTCTTTTGCGTCATGGCTTTGATTTTAAGCACCCAACCTAAATGTGTCAGCTGCTAGCCTCATGCAGAGATGAGAAGGCTACAGAGATCTGATCTGTCACTTCTCTCTAACTCCACACCTCCAGATTTGACTCAGATATTAAATTTTTGAGTTTTGAGCCCAACTCTTTTGAAAAACTTTTTCCAAGTTGTTACAGAAGGTTTTTTGAGTAAGGAGAAGGATTTGAACTGGATTCATTGTGGGACAGGGAGCCAGTGGAGGTTCTGGAGGACAGGGGTCACAGGGCGGGGGGTGTGAGTGAGCTGGCGATCAGTTCTGGCTGTAGTGGAGTTTAGTGAAACTTTGGATGATGTACAGTGGAGGATGCTGTTGCAAGTGGTTGATTCTGTATGTGATGAAGTCGTAATGAGGGTTTCAGCAGCAGAGAAGAAGAGTGATGAGTGGAGATGGGCTATGTTTTTGAGAGGCAGAGTTGTCAGTGGTGAGACAGAAGCTGTGGTGGGAGAGTTAGGGCCAATAAGGATCACTACTGATTGATTACAGTGTGAGGCAGCTAATCAGGGTGGAGTGAGTTGCAGTGGTGATGGATTCAGCGGAAATGTAGAGCTGGATGTCATCAGAATAGCAGTGATGATGACGTATGATATTGCCAACAGGGAGGATGTATAGGATGAACAGGAAAGGACCAAGCATTGAGCTCTGGGGGACACCACGGGACAGAACTACAGCAGAGGAGGTGCAGTTGTTGATGCTGATGAACTGATGTCTGTTTGTGTGATATGGTGTTAGGCTGGAGAGGGCAGTGTTGGAGGGAGAGAAGAATGGTGTGGTTGATGGCAATAGGGTTGGGGTGTAGTTAACTACATGTAGTTCAAATGATATATGATATATGCTATATGCTATATGCAGTAGCTTTTTCACTAATAAACTACTTTGGGTCATGACGTTTAGGTAGTTAATTATAAACTACATATTCATTTTATTTCATAATGTTTTTACCATACAATATGGCACAATGTCTCAGCTCAGACAATCCCCTGCTATTTGATTAAAATCACCTGTGGTTTGTGACCATATCTGCGATGATCAATTACAGTACTATGAATTTCCTCTCCTTAAACTGCATCCTCAGACTGCCTAAGTGAAGATTGGCCCGCTCTAGTTCCTAAATCAAACACACCTAGACTTTACTTGTAATCAATAAAGAGTGATAAGTAATAAGAGGGTTTTAGTTAGTCTTTGTTCTTTCTTTTAAATAAGACAAATGATAACAAGGTGTGGTTAAGCTGTGTGTTGTGGAAATGACATCACTGTGAGGTGCACACACATCCACTGGAGTAATTAAATATGTGACGAGGCTCAGGTGTGTTGGAGCATGCAGTGGTTGAAGTGTTACAGCGATAGCAGCTTGTGAAAAGCTCTGCTGACGACACTCATCACAACTTAACAGCTCATGAAAATGAAAAACAGCTCTTTTATTTCATCGAACACAAGCCTAAATTGCTCAAGCAAGCAGGGACCAGTTCTAGCAAGGCCTGGGCTAAGGGACCCACTAAGTGCTAGCTTGCTACTTGGTAAGTTAACTCACAGCCAGGAAGGCTGTTTCTCTGTTCTTGAAAAGCAGTTCAGTTTCCCTCTTCTACACATTCCAGATTAGGGCTAGTATCAGATACTTGTAAGTGTCGACTAGACTTGACTAGTGTGTCACACAACTTGAGATTTCAGATTCAGGTTGTGACAATTTTCCATGATGTAGTTTGAATGTATGTGAACTACTTTTTCAAAGTGGTTGTAGTCTGACAAGCTAAACGTTTTGGGAGTAGTTAAGATATAGTTTATCTACTTTTCATTGTTAAGTAGCTTCCCCAACACTGATAATTATTATCTAGTGCTACAGTTTATTTTAATGTCTTTTAGCTGATCATTTTCCAGCCTTCATGTTTACTATTTTGGCTCAGTCTCACCAATCTATCTATCACCATTGTTTCTAGCCACAGCAGGCGGCTGAAAAAGCTCTGATGTATACTAGCACCAAACAACAAAGAAATGAAGTTAGCGACTAGCTGGTGAACATGGTAGAACATCTGCTAAACAGAGCTAAGAGGACAGTGAAAATGGGAGGTTAGGGCTAGTGGCCAAAAACACAACAAATCCAAATGAATGCTAGTGTTGTTCTGTGTCTGCTTGATATGTAAATAGGAAACTTTTTGCTCATGTTTGCCAAGACAACTTTAAAGGTGAGGGCCAAAAAAAATCAACTAATGGAGGTTTACCAACGGCTTTCCAGACAAGAGCTACATGTCTGGAGAATTAGACTAATCAAGGAGGTCAAATGGCACAACTTAATAGTGGTGATTTTCTCAAACGTGAATGAAAAGTGTGTATTTGAAATGCAAGAAACGTCTCATTTAACACACTTTGTAATGTAGGTAGGCCACAAGGTTACAGAGTGGATGCCAAGATTTCTAACAATTTTGCAAAAAACAACAAAAATAAAAACATGTTATTATATAATAGCGGCAGTAAGACCTTAAGGGGAAAATGGCAGTATAAAACAAAAAAAAGGTGAAGAGTTGGAAATGAAAAAAATGAAATTTAAGTACAGCACATCTGTGCAGTCAGTGAGATGATGGAGCAATAAAAGCTTTTTGATTCTGTTTTGGAGTCAAAGAGCTTTTAGGCCAAATGGCTGAGTGAGCGTGTGTGGAGAGGGGGGTGGGGGTATATTTGTATGTTTTGTGTTGTATGTCAGTCTGCGAACATAATATTCAGGGTGTATTCGTGTGTGTGTGAATGTGTATGTCTTTGTATTGTCTGTGTACGGGAAGGACAAGCTGTCACTGAGTCTTGGCATCTGCTATCAGTGGAACAAACACTCTGGCTGTTTCTGCAAGATGTTTGGTACACACACATACACACATACACACACACACAGTCCACACAGTCCATGAGCTGGCATATGTACATGTAATGTGTGCACACATAGATAATTATAAATACATGAAGCATGTCCCTGCATGCGGCCATCTAGACTTTAATTAAATTGTCTGTTGTCTGAGACACATGATACACTGATAAATAGCTATAGATAATCAATAGATAATCTTATGAACTGCTGCTGGGCGACAGAGTCAAGACCTTTTTTTTCAGTTGGGAAATGCAATAGTCTGGACTGTGATTGTTTAGTAGAAACAGGCTATGCTGTAATTTATATCAGTGCAACACAATATCATATGATATCATATGATAAAACTTTATGGTCAGTATACATTGACCACTGTCAGCACTTTTTAGCCCTTCCGCCTTGAATCCCAGTTCGGACGTGGCCTCTCTGTGTGGATGTTGTCCCTGTGCTTGTCTCCAGTTTCCCCCATCATCAAAAACATGTATGCTACATCGGCTGCCCACTGCTCCTGATACCAGGATGTGTTAAACGCAGAGACCGAAGCTCACTGTATTATTGTATCCTGTATTATTGTATATGTGACAATAAAATTGACCTAAAATTGACTTCTGAGCTGCGTTTTCCCAGAATTATAGCAACTTGCAAGTGGCTAGCAGGAAAAACACCATTACCTTAAATAACTTGTGGATTTCTCTACATTAGACCATTGTTGTACACATGTCTCTAGTGTTTAATGCAGAAATATTATATATCGTAGCTTTAATATCTGCCCAGCTGTGTTGATCGCAAACTCATGCGGTGCAATCCATTTGTGTTAATAAAACTACAAAAAATCTACGTATATCTGCACCTTCAACCACTTTCACAAAAAAAAGACAGCAAACCTCTTGATTGTTATTGTCATATTAAGCATAGAAACATTTCATGAATGTACTGTGTAAATGCAAGCATGCATAAAACTATAACACACACACCCCTGTGCTCTAAACTCTGGCTTCCACCTCATGAAGTGTGAGCATGACTGTCCTCACCTTTGTCTTCACCTTCATCCTACCAGCTGTTATGCTCTAATCCACCCCCACCCTCTTCACTCTACAATAAACACTGAGAACCATTTTTCGATGGTGACAGAAAAAAAGTTGGAGCAGCGCTGCCTCATATAAATGAATTATTTAGCTCTTTTCAAGGGACTGAAATCCTCTCCGTGTGTCAGGTATAATTAAAAAACAAAACAAAATGGGGAACCACTTGTTGTGGACACTCTTGTCTTTTTATATTGAAGATGAATTGTTCACCTCGAGGTCAGGGTATTCAGGGTTGTTGAGAGGCACTCATCAGGCAGCTAATAGTATTTTCTTTTTTTTCCTGCAGAGAGAGTAAAAATCGCCTTGGCAGGCTCAGCGTGGGCAGATTGTCTTGCCCGTTGACAACAGTCCGAGCTCACTGACACAGAAATGAGCTTTGATTCTCCATGGAAAACCACATTCTCGTTAATCTGTGTAATCATAATATTTTCATCATAATAAACTACAGCTGTTTAGTGTTTTTACCACCATAAATTAATGAATTAGCTGTCTGCATAATGGTTTTTACATTTTCAAAGGTTTTACACAATGTTTGATGTCTGAAGTGTAAATAAAAGATTAAACAGGCTGCACATCTACTGTGTTAGTGGGACCTGCTGTGTTTTTGGACATGCTGGCAGTGTGGCTCTTGGGATAGCAACATCAGACTGTCAGCCAGTCTATCACTTTGGTCCAAACTGAATTATCTCAACAACTATTAGGTGGATTTCTGAGAAATGTACAGATGATCGTGGTGCCCAGAGGATGAAGTTTAAAGGGACAGTTCACCCTGGAATCCAAAATACATATTTTCCCCTGGCCTGTAGTGCTATTTATCCATTTAGATTTTTTTTTGGTGTGAGTTGCAGAGTTTTCAGAGATGCCTGT
This sequence comes from Lutjanus argentimaculatus, assembly GCA_034769285.1. Classification (NCBI taxonomy): domain Eukaryota; kingdom Metazoa; phylum Chordata; class Actinopteri; order Lutjaniformes; family Lutjanidae; genus Lutjanus; species Lutjanus argentimaculatus. The sequence continues at coordinate 12,198,530 of JAWZSL010000011.1, read as the reverse complement.
CTTTTCTCCAATATAATGGATAAAAATAGCACTTGGCTTGCGGTGCTCAAAGCACCAAAAATACATTTGGAAAATTCAAAACCAGTGTTTCTTTCCAAAAATCATGACCCAGCTACTCAAGATAATCCACACACCTTGTTGTGAGCAGTTTCAGGTAGGAACTACTTTTTTTCTGTAATAGAATCCACCAGAACTACTTTCTTTCTACTAGAACTACTTTCTTCTTACTAGAAAGGAAGTACTGCCTACACGAGACTGCTCATAACAAGGTCTGGTGATTATCTTAAGTTACAGGACCATGAATTTAAGAGAGAGACACTAGTTTTGAATTTTTCAAAATGATCCCCTCACTTTATCCAGCACTGTGATTTATGGCTAAACACCTGCAAAACTAAATGCATTAGCTGTACTTTGTGTTTTATTGCTAATTAGCAAATGTTAGCATGCTATCACACTAACCTAATCTAGATAACATGGTAAACACTGTGTAATGCTAAAAATTTTCTTATGATTTATTGTCCTTGAGGAGGTTTTAAGGAAATACCCTTTAAAATGATGGTAAAAGTGTCTTTGCACAAGCTTAACAGACTATTTGTGAGTCAGTTATGCAAACTTGTCACCTTTCACTTACATTTGCTGTTTTGAAAACAGCAGATCTGATGAACACAGTTTTGAATTCGTGTGCATCCACTGTAATCAAAAGGCAACAGGCGGCAACAGTCAATCAATTCATTAATCACAATACAGCACATGCTCACACCATTGGCCTATAACATGCTGTGTGAGAAGGAAAGTTTCAAGCCAGCTAACATTGTTAACTAACATGTTTGTGTGAAGGTTTGTTTTTAATTCTAATAATTATTTTAATGTTCTCTTATATGTAATATTAGATTTTGGATAATGACACTGATCCTGAATGCAACTTTTGCCTTGAGTTTATTTAGAATGCATTCTTATTTCAAATGCATGAGCTATAACTCATGCACTGCAGGATGTATTTAACATTTAGTATTTATTAATACTTTGTACTATATTGACAACGTGATGGCTTCCACTGTATTGGGTTGGTCTTTTAACCTGCATGTTCAGTGTTCATATCCTTTGTTTACATCAGATCTCATGATCATTTCCAAGATGAATCAGTTTAAAGCCAGGCTTGCTGAAGTTGCAAGAGCGTCTGAATGTATCTCCTTTTTATAATTAAGGCTACCATGAGAAAATACCCCCATGTGGTGTACAATTATATTAAATGAAACTGTAGAAAGAAAGAAACACATTTGCTTGTGGCTGTAAATTTTTAAAAATGTCATTCTTGTATTCAGGAGCCGGTGTGTGCCTATACCAAACAGTTTGGTTGATTTGATGATTTCAGGGCTGTGGCTTCTGTGGTCTCTGTGACCCTGAACAGGCGGCAGTTACAGAAATGTATGGAAGAGATGAACATTTATTTTCAAGCTTTTACTTCCACTTGAAGTTCGATCTGGACATATTTACCTGCAGTCATTTAACCAGACGTAGCCATTTGTTCACCACACTGACATTGTGCTCTGAGCTTCACCAGTCATTGTCAGAGACTTCAGTTTCCCACTTGTTTGGTCACATGACTCTTCTTAAAGGAGACGTGTGCTCCATATAAAACAGACAACTGCTGCAGTTATCAGAGCAGTGGTATTTTGTATACTGCAGCTTTAAAGACATTACCCACACACCTCATACATCATACAAAAACACAAATGCACTTTCTTACAATAATTTCAGTTAAAACAGGACATGCTTTGAGAAATAATTATCCAGTCGCCTGCTGAAATATTATTTCTCTGTTCATCAGCAGCCTATTACTATTTATTCCACTTCCCATTCTGTCTTGTGTGAATTACATAAGTGAACACAAACAGTTTGTTGTTGACTTGATGTCTCTGTGAGTGATTGACAACTAATCTCCCCACTGGCAATCCCTTTCCACGGATGCGCTGAGTCCAGCTGAGAGGGCAATGGGCAATTTCAGCCAGTGATGAGAGACTGTTTTTAAAAAAAAAGCACAAAACTAAAGAATGGTTTGGGGTGTTTTTTGCCAGCCCAATGTGCTCGGGGCAGCAGACAAATTGGCTTTTGGACGAGCCTGAACTAATACCCATTCTAGACGCAAGCTAACCACTTTGGTTCGAAAACAGGTGAGCCTGGAGTCTTTTGCAATTCCACTCTGCAGAGTGCAGATAGAAAACCTTGCATCAGTCACTTAGGTGAAATCTGTCTGAGGCACAATCCACTATTCATTACATTGTAATAGTGCAAGTGTGGCCAATTGTGGAGATAAAACCTATATGTTGGTAGAATCAGATGGGCTAAGAGAGGCTGGTTTGTGTGAATTCATCCCATCTGGAGGCAAAAATCAAGTCCCCACATGGTTTATTTTGTCTTCTTCATTTGGTTTTTAAAGGAGCAATATGAAAGACCGTAGCATTCAAAAATGAGTACATCAGTCCATATAGCAAGTTGGAGCCATAGACTGTACATGAAATAGGTTGAATCCCTACTTAATACACAATCTATGATTGAAGCGAGTTGTTTCCTTCCACCCCCTCCTCCCCAGACTGGAGCTCAGGCAGGCTGCAGAAACACTGAACCTACATGAGCGCAAGATGAGCGCAACATTATAGCTGGGCAATAGCAAATGACGACGAGTCCTACACTGTTAGTTGATCAGCTGTTTATAACTGTCTGTTAATGTAAAGCTAAGCCTGTTATCCTGAAAACAAAAGCCCACTGCTCTGAAAATACACACTTTAGAGTTCAGTGAGTGCCTGACGGACTCCACTAACGTTTGCTCAATTTAATTGTTACATACATCTATACACACACTTACTCATTCTATGAGCATTCAGCATTAATTTTAGCTCTAATTAACATGAAAAGGATAAACAAAAGCAGACGTTCCGCACTGGAATGGATATTTCAAAGGAGGACATGCTGTGATATTGTTGTCGGAGAAGCAACTTAGCATGTTTTCTAATATTATGATCATTAAAGGTTGGAATTAAGCCTGTAGCCTGAATGGGAGTCAATACAGTGCCCTCAGAAAGATAGTAGTACATGTTTGTGTGTGTGTGTGTGTGTGCGTGTGTGTCTGATTGTGGAAATCTTGGCGTGTAGCACATGGAGTGAGGAGGTAAAGAGGCAGATGCGGGGAACAGGGAATTAGGTGCAATCTCTCGTATTAGGAGTTCTGGTGTCTGAATCCATCTCGGCATTTAAGATAAAGACGGGGGGTGATACACGGATACTTGACAGGGGAGATAAGGCCGGCAGGCGTGTGGGCAGGTGGGTGTGAGGGGGAACCGGGGTTCACAATCACCAACCAGGCGTTTGAAGCAACTGACCTGCTCGGAGAGCTGCTTGCCTCTGAGGAAGAAGCCCAGCAGGCAGCCAATGACCACGGCCAGCACAGACAGGATGAGCAGTCCATTCTGCTTGCAGACATTCTTCACCCGCCCCCACACTTCATCCAGAGCCACCGCCATCCTCCTCCTCTGCTTGTCCTGGTCCTGACTGCAACTTTACAACCCCCCTCAGAGAAAACCACCAGAGCAAGCCCCCCCACCTTTTTTTTTACCACCTATTCAGCCATATAGAGCCAGCACAGAGCCAACAGCCGCCACCACGCTGGAGGAAATAGTGAAGTGAGGATGCAGCAGGTGGGGCGAGAAAAATGGATACAGACTGATGAAAAGGAAGGTGGGATTGAGAGAAGAGAGAAGAAGTGTAAAAAAAATAAGAAAAAAGTTGGAATTTGGTTCAAAGATGCGGTGAAAAGTAAAATTAAAGAGGTAGTCGTCCAAAAGTAAAGCACTTCAGGAGTTTCTGTGCTCCTCCGCCGAGCTGCTTCCTTGGTTATTCCACATGAGACTAAGAGCATCACACAGACACACTCTCTGTCCCTGTCTATCTGTGTCTGTCTCCCTCTCTGTCAGTCACCTCCCTCTCTGTCTCCCTGCCACCCACCCACCTCTTCCCCCAAACACACTCCTCCTGGTGGCCAACAGGGGGCTCTGCGACAGCTGGTGGTATTGTCATCAGGGTTAATACTACGATCCTATTAGGCCGCGCTGCACGACTCAGATCTAAGGCTGGATTAGAGAGCTCTCTGAACAATTGGACAGCGGATTGTTCCAGATCACAAAAAAAAGAAAAAAAAAGAGAGGAAAAATTGCACAAGTGACATGAGGTAAATAACAGAGCAAAACAAAAACAGGGCCTCACAGTTATGGTCAGTTGTTGACCTGTTTCACATAGACACAGTATGATTGAACATAATGATGACAACATCACTAAAGGTACATGTATGCCCACACAAATAGCCACACAGTCAGTCTGTGTCCTCAGATGATTGCTCACTGATCATAATTCATGTTCTCAGGCACAAACAAACACGCCAGCACATACATACTGCATGCAATAATACATCTTTAAGGCACACTGTGTGGGCAGCAGTCCATTACATTCACAGTGCGCCACGGGCTGAGCGTTCTGAGGTCATGTGGAGGCAATACTGACATGCATTTATGTTTAAAGAGACTGGCAAGAGTATATATTTTTAAATTTTATTTAAAAAAACTGCCATGAGTCAATCAAAACCATCAACGTGTCAGTGGCTATGTTCATGAGAATGAAGGAGCATGAAGCAGCAACGGTGTGACTCACTGACGTGTTTTAAGTAGTTTTCAAACAACAATGGAGATCTATGGAATAAAATGAATCACACTTTGACAGAGGTACGATAAGCTTATCAGCAGGATCAAGTCATTGTTGGGTTTGTTCTTTTCATGGGTTTTTGCTGACTATTAGACAAATGTGGAATATCGCCATCTTTCAGGGCTCAACAATAAGGACTGCCCACCTGCCCGGGGCATAAATATAAATATGAATGAATATCTTTGGATTTTAGACAAAATATAACTTTTAAAGACATCACAGTGGACTTTGAAAACTGAGATGGACATTTTTCACTGTTTTCTGGCATTTTATAGCCGTTGAATCCCTCTGTTGTTATTTTATAGCGGCTAATGAATAATAAATAGGTAGATTTCTATACAGCTCATTCTCACTGACATCACCACCTGTGTCTCTGTGAAATAAATGGTTAAATAGTTAGCACAAGTTCCCTGTGTGTTTTATTGCAGATATGCAGTCGTTATAGTCACATAATAAAACAATTTTAATCTTATCAAGGGTTTGTAACTATTTCACCATAAATGCAGCATGACTTTCTGCATGTTGGTGCCCCACTGCCACTATTTTTCATGTGCCTGCTCATGTGCACACACAATCTCTCCAAATGAGACTACAGTGATTGTCAGGAAAACTGAACATCCTCACGGCAAACGCTGGTCACTTATTGGTGGTGACATTAAGTCCTGCGGCTGTGTAGCTTAATGTTAGCTTTTTGCTACTGGCATTTGCAATTACACTTAATTATAAAAGTAGTGTTGGCTTGTGAAGATTGTCTTGCCAAGTAAATCGTATAAGTATCATAAACTTCTGTTAACCACAGAGCTTATTTTCTGCACAATCAAAAATGTATTGGAAAACTCCCACTGGCTTTTTATAAAGTGAACCACAAATCTTCTACAAAATCCCCCTTGTGGCCAAAAATATATTACATCCAATATAATAAGGACCGCCATAGAGAATGAATGGAAAAGTAGCCCTTGTCTCAGTCCTACCGCAAAGGCCATGCACATGATCATTGGCACGTTCTGGGCTCCAGTGCAGTGCACTGATTGTAATGTCAATACTTGCAGCAGTGCCCACCGCATACAGCTGGTGCCAATTTTTTTTTTTTTTTTCTTTTTTTGCCCCTGCCCCTCAAACAGCCTGAGTCTGCCACTTGTCAGAAGTGTAATTACAACCCGTGTTGAGCAAGTAACTTAAAAAATGTAATAAAATGCTCATGAGACATTGTGGTTTAAGAGAACAGCCGATGACATGAGGGTACTTAACATAATTACTAGTGACAGCACGCAGCACTCCAGAGGTCTCATCCTCAGAGTGAGGCCCCAGAGTTCACACATCCTGAACCTCTAAAGCTACAGGATGTTTTAATATGTGTTTTCATTGTGTGTTTAGCATTTCAATGTCCCTTTCAATAAAGTTTTGGCCTGGCAAACTGTACACTGTTATATCAAGCCAATAAAGCCATTTGAATTTGAATAAAGATTAAAGGTGATCAAAACAAATCTGAAGCAAAATACAGTGAAGAAGTGATGTCAGCCTCAGAGGATTCTGCAGCTACACTAAGGGCCCCAGCAAACCCCATTCCTACACATATATAAAGAAAAATTAACATAAATCTGAAACAAATGCATACAAAGAACATTAAGATTTAAAATAACTGAGAGCTGTGAAGAGCTCTAGCTGGTTAAATGACTGATATGGACCCAAACAGCAGGTGTCTGTAATTTTAGACATAAGTTTAAAAAAAAAAAACAGTAATATCTGAAAATTACCATATTAAATGAGGGCATGCACATGTACACACACACAAAAATCTTAGTGTATTGATAGGAAAAGCAAGCAATCAGCGTCTATTTAAAATGAAAACATTCACTTAAGAAGTCTGCAGGGTTTCCCACGGTAAAATAAGATGTTATTTGAGAAACATTATTCAGAGCATGTCCTGTAGTAACATTATTCATAGTCATCACTACCCTATCTCCCTTTATTGGCTTCTTTCCTCAAACCCTTCAGCTGTAAACCCTTTGGTTTTCATTCATATCCAGGGAAATGATCTCCCACCGAGACTCACATTTTGCACATCGTGAAAATGGAAATGATACGTGATTGAATCGGCTGTGAAGCCCTCCTGGAAGCAGGGAGATGAACAAGCTGTGTTCAGAGTGAAAACAATGGAATCCGAACCTGACGACCACAATTATATTATGTGGCCAAATACGATGAGGTCTATAATAAAAAACTGTCATTACTGTATGCAGCAGGCTGCCGAGAAAAGCTGGTCAGTGTCAGCTGGATTAAATGAAGACAAATCACTGTCAGAAAGGGTTTTTTCCTGGTGGAATTGTAACTTTGATGTTTAAAATAATTAGCAGATCCCCTCAAACTTTATAACTTTGGAAAAAGCATGCTTTGAATATTAAGTCTGTTCTCTTTGTTGCTTTTATCTTAAATTTCCCATGAAGTCAAAATCGATGTTCAAGTCTTTTTATCACATATAGTATATACGTCACCTATATGCTAGTATCTAGCTCAACAGTGACAAGACATTGCATCCAGTGAAACACTTTCTTACTTATAATGCAGCAGTGTGGAAGCAGAAGAGCAGACAGGAGAGTTTTAGGGGAACGGGCCTCGCTGTACAGAAGCACAACTTTATGACTTTATTCACTGGAGAAAATATTTTCTGTTTTCCCCTCTGATGACTTCCGACTGCTCAGTTTCTAGACTAGCTAGTTAGTCCTTGTATTATAAGCACCATAAGCACAACATTTCTAACATAATTCTTGGCTAATCTCAGGTAACAAGTTTGACAGGTGTTACAGGTGTAACTTCCCCAGATGAAACAGCAGGACAGAGCATCTAATGTTTTCCCCACTCTGGCAGCAGCTAGCTTCCATGCAGTGGATGTTGTGAAAAGGTATTTTTTACATAACCCGTGACCTCAAAACTAAGTACAACGACACTTTGAAGACTTTTCTGTCACAGGGTCAAAACAAGCGCTGTAGTGCAGAGCCAGTCAGTGCGTTTACATCTGTGACAAACACATCAGAGGTTAGTTGAGGATGTTACTGAGTAAATGTGTGCCAACTGTGCCTGTGGACCAAAGTAAATCAGAAAAGAGTCTTAATCATGTAACTAAAGTTTTTTACTGAGAAAAAATGTTAATAATTCACATAAATTCAGCTGACCTACCTTCTAATAATGAACTTTGCAAATAGCATGAAAGTAATTGAACTAAAGGAACTAGAAGGAACTAAAACTGAGCTGTTTGGGGCTACTTCTTTCAGCTCATGGTAAAAGGTCATGTAATAAGCAGAAATGGCTTTCAAAACTGAAAAATGAAACAGCCGTTCCAGTCCTCTCCAAATTTCACCACCGTCAGGTTGAGGTGAGATCTGTATTCTTGCTGCACTGGTTCTAATTTAAAATTTGACATTAACTTTCCCTCCTCTGTGACTTTCCATCAAAAGAAATGAAAAGCGGAAGGTGAAGGATTTGCTGGAACCTCTTGTTCCTTGCACATGTCTCTTCACGTTATTAAAACAGTATGGCTCTGTGCTGTACGTTCATGGCTTAGTGTTCAACAAACATCAATCAATTATCCTCAGAGCTAAAAGCCTGCAGCGAGCTAATGTCTTATTGAAAGCTTCTGCTTGCTTGTAATGTACTGTATGTCATGTATAAAGGATCCCCAAGAATAGCTCCTCAGAATGTCTCAAGAACATAAAGGACTTAATGTGCAGTGCCGCCTGTACAAAAATATGAGCTTCATGTTTTTTAATTTAGTCTAATGGAGGTTTGATGGCCGCACTTAATTTAATTATAATTCATATGTAATGTCATATTTTAGCTCAGTTTAAATAATCATTAGTCAGAGAGTGAGATCAATGTTTCGGTTATGAGTTAGAATTTTTTAAATTAAACCAAGACCATCTTCTTTCCCTAACATTAATGATGTGCTGCCAGTGCATACATACAACTATAAAAAGGTTTAATGATACTTTAGTTGCAATGAGCAAATTTTGTATAACAAGATCAGATATTCTGCCTGAAAACAAACACATTAATTGACAAAAACTCAGTATGTTAATAGAAAAGTAGGGGAGATCAGGGACAAAAGTACGGGGGGAACAGTTGCAACATGGACCTTTTCTCTTGATGAAAGTAGCAAGGTGTTATTTTTGTCACAGTTTTATTAAAAATGTGTTTACTTTTTGATTATATCTGCAGAAAATGTCCAGGGTGCAAATATTTAATATGTGTTTTGTGGTTGATTTATCCAGTTGTTACACTTGTACCATGCCTGTGGTTGTTTTGTCCCGACGGAAAGGGGCAAAGTAACAATGTGCAACGTCAGTTCATCAACTCTTGCGTCCCAGTCATCTATCCAAAATTTTACAAAATGCTTGGTATTACTACAGAACTTGTATGTTGTTCTCAGTGAGAGATGGTTTCTTTAAAAAAATGCATAAAGAGGGAATTTTTTTTTAAAAGTATACTTTTGATCCTGCTCTCCCCTAATCTAGTTGGCACTGTGTTACTTCCAAAGCATATTTACTGCTGCAAATTAGTTGTATAGAAATGTGATTTCTAGGAAACATGGTTATGAAAACGCAGACATTAGGTCCATCAGGTGCTCGTCTTTGACCTGCTCAGTGATGACGGTGAAATTATAGAGTACACAATGCAGAAAGCTGCATATTACAGCAAACAGTATAGAACTAATAGAGGCAATACAGGAAGCCAAGAAAGTGGTTGTGTTGGATGGAGACAAACAGGGACATGGGAGGGTTTTCTAAGGTAAAGTCACCAGAAAAAGAAAAAAAATAAATGAAAAATATAAGTGATAAGAGGTTGGTGAAATTCGGTCCCAAGTATATTGATGTTAAAAGTTAAAAGAACAAGAAAGAAAAAGTACAAACAATAGAAGAGCCCCTGTGCAAACATGTCAACCTCAGACCTCCATCACCCTGATTACATCAGAGTCCTGAACAATGCAAACAGCTTATTTCATTTCCATTAACAACAATGCCCCACGTGTGACACATGGGGAAAACCGGAGGCTCTCCTGTTAACATAACAAGCTTTCACATGATGCGTGATATTACTCTAATTGTAATCCCAGATGCCGCATCTGCTGTGAGGCTGCTGCGTAATCCCTGACTGGGCTCCAGGATATGCTGTCGTCTGTGGCTAAAGTCGCAGACTGGGATGCTGGTGGGCCCCCTGCATGCAAAATGTCGGAAGTGCTAATCACTAGCAATTTCTGCAACCTGCAGAAAATGTCATTTTGAAAAGGCCACAGGCCACTTAAGAACAGACAAAAAGCTATTCAACATCTCTGCCTTCAGGACCGATCCCCAAGGAAAATGAAGCCCCTACAGCTGAAACAACGCAGTTTTCACAGCAGTGTCTTTGATAAGCCAAGGGACATGGTGGTCTAACTCAAAATCAAAACGCTGTAAGTACAGTTTGCAGGGCACAAAGAGGCACAAATGATAGTGGAATGGATGTTGATGGATGGATCCCGGCGCTATCTTGTCCTTTACCTCTCTACATCAGGAAATCAGTGAAGTACAGTCTAATTCAGTTGCTGGGCTCAGTCTTTGCCATTGTTACAGGATGACAAAACGTGCTTTAGAAATGTCTCTCACACTCGGTTACAGACTCTGTAAGCGGGAAAAGTAGAGCTAAAAGTAGTTCTTAGTGTTTCTCCCTAATGACGAATGAATTTTAAATTATATTAAATGTTAAAAATATTAAAAATGAAACATCCTGGACTGAAAATCCTACTTTCCTTACTTTCATCAGGCAAAGGCATTGCAAAAATATATCTCAAAAATATATCTATATATCTTGTTTATATCTACAGAGGGCATAGGTGCTCTTCCATGGACGCTGCCATGTTACACACCGCCGCGTTGCAGCAGTAGCCCAGAGGGGACAAACCAAACACTGGCTCTAAATACATTTTAAATAAATGCAATCTTATCTTTGTTTTGGTCTCTGCCAACTCCTGAGGGCAACATCTGGTTCTTCAGTTGCTAAATGTTTCACTATGTTCACCAGCTAGTCGCTAACATTGTCTGCCTGCCGTTTGTTGCTGGGCAAGTAGTATAAAGTGCAACATCACCTCACAGAATAGGTCAATTGCCGATCAGATCTTAACTACGTAATGTAAGTCACATGGCATTTTACATGGTTATAGTTTGGTTGGTTGGTTTTAGGCACAATAACCACTTGGGTTGGTTCAGGCAACAAAACCATTTGGTTAACTTGAGGAACAGATCGTGGTTTGGCTCAAAAAGAAGTATGTTACATATGTCTCATGATGGAGGACATGCAACTTGCGTGATGGATGTCACATATGTGTATAATGAAACTTACATAAATCAAAACCCCCGATGCCAATAATCCGGTTCCCGAATCATCCAATGTAACAATGATATATTGTGTCAATTTTTCAACGGGTCAATAATTTGCAAAACTCAAATGGTCCAGACGTTGTAAACCAAAGTCATGTGGTGGAAATGAGTTTGACTATTGATCATACAGTTGAAGGGTAACAAGACGAACAAATGGCCAAATTTCTACCTGGACATTGTACATGCAGAGCACCGTCAGGTTCTGTTCATGTTGACCACACATATGAACATCTCACAAGACAGTGCATATTAGAAAATGTAATTATGTAGGCATTTCTCACTTTTCTGTGAATTGAGGTTTGTCCACTGTCAGTCCACATTTTAGAAACAAACAATAATTCACCAGTCACCAAAACAGGAGTAGAAAATGTTTTTTTTAACTAATGAAATAACACATACCATTGTATGCTTCTGTGTTTTGAATGGTGTTCATACCAGAAATTAACCACTCCAGAGTTCACTTGACAGCATCCAAGACCACCCTGCCAGAGACTGGTTGTTTGGTCCGCACCAGAGTTTGACTCCGGCGTTCACACCAGCCCAAACAGACCGCACCAAGGGGGTTAACACTCAGGGTTTAGTTCAACTGGACTAAACAAGGCTGAGACACCAATAGAAATAGATTGTTTTAAGTAGCTAAAATACTTTTTGTTGCTGACCCTGTCCACACAGTTGATTGTTTAGTTTCCGGTGTTAGTTTGCTGGTGTCCCTCTCTGCTTCTCCAAACTACGGGCGTACTGACCTGCATCTAACTGCATCTCATACAATCCCAATTCAAACAATCTGAATCTGTCGCTTTAAAAAGTTTGTGCCATGGTGTGACATTTAAAAACATCAAGGTCAAAGGGATGTTTGAATATAATATTAAATTATATTACTCCGCACCGTTCTGATTTTCAGTTCTGTTAATTTCCAAGACAATATCGTGCATGCCCACAGAATACCAATGGAGATGTTAATTGAAATTTGATTGCTTGGAAAGAAAGCTGGAGCTCAGAGATTTCATCCAGGTGTAGACAGATGCTTTGTATTTTCAACTCAAGCAAGGTAGGAATAAAAAAAAAACAATTATAGTGAGAAGAAGTGCAGCAGATATCAGGCGGGGCTGTGAGTGGCAGGGTTGTGACGATTGTTGCTGTGCAGCGCGCAGTGTGGGCAGGGGTGGCCAGCATTAGCTGTCATGTGCCAGAGCGCAGTGATAGAGGATGTTTACCAGTGATTCTCTGCGGGCTGGATGGAGGAGAGATGGATGGGAGGGGAAGGTAGAGGAGGGGGGGGGGGGGGGGATGGAGAGCTGGTGGGGTGGGGAGGTCATGTCACTGCTGTGATCACTTGCCTCTAGTGTCACCGCATTCATGAATGAACAAGTTATGAGTGAGTGGACCTTGGTAGGAATTTGAAGCTGCATGTATGAATGTATATGCGACTGCAATCTGCATTCCTGATGAGTGTGCACGTTTGTGAAGATGTCTGCACGAGTGTGTGACTGTGAGTGATGTTTATGGACAAGTAGGTGTGTGTTATAACTGTCACATCCCTCCACAATCCCCCACCACCGTCAAATAATCCCCTTTCTTCTGCCAATTTTTTCCCCGTTGCTGGATTGGACTGGCAGAGATAATCTGGGATTAGAGCGAGCAGTCAGGCCTGGTGCGCTCCTCATTCATTTAGACAGGGCAGACATGTTCAGCATCCACAGGTCATCTGCTGCGGGCCTCAACATATTCCATTACATATCATCTCAGGGCAAAATTTAGCAGATTTGGCCACTTTGCATACTAAACTGAGAGCGAGAACGAACGTGCTTGCTGATTGTTGGGCTGTGGTGAACCATCCTCATCAGCTTAAATGAGTGTGGTCCTCAAAAACCGGCAGATATGCCTATGAGACTGATTTCAATTATCTGATCCATCTCTCTTTCTGATTAAATTTTCTTTTTGTTACTCTGTCTCAGGCACTTTCCAGTTTATGTTCACATATCCAGATTAATGTCGCTGTAACTAAATGTTTCTGCATTTGTATGATGGAAACTGTCCATTGTCTTGGGTGGCAGGGAAGATAATTCTCTTTGACTTATTCTGCTCCTGTTCTTGGTCTTTTTCCACATAAATCCAGCAGAGGTCAATGACTGATGGGACTCCATCTGTTATCCATCTTTTCTTTCTGACACTCCCATTGTAAAGGTCAAGAGTTTGTTCGAACATGCTCTTGAAGCTCTGTGCAGTTGTAAATAGATGCACAGGCAAGAAAGAATGAGGGGAAAAAACACTGTAAAAATGTTGAATTATTATTGTTAAAATAACAGTAATTCACTGGCAACAAATATCTAGGAGTTGCTATATTTAACACCATGGTAAAATTACCGTAAAACTAACTTTGTTTACATAACTAGTATGTGTTTAACATACTGTGTAGTTTTACAGTATTTACACTGCTACTGTTCAGTGAGCTATATTCTATTATAATAAAATACTGCTATTTAGTTGTTGATGTATAACAAAAATTACAGTTAAAGTTATTGTATGTAACATTTCTACATAAGTGTCTAAAATCTCTAGACATATGTTACATATTTTGCTGAGTTGTGTTCTTACATTATCCCAAATATAACCAACAATCTTAAAACACAGAGAAATCCACAATTTATCCAAGGTAATGGTGTGTTTCCTGCTAGCTGTTGCTTGCTAGGTGTTGGTTGCTAACTTACTGTAAAAAACAGGATATACCGGATACATCAGAGTGAGCAAGGAAGCTGGTGATTGTGATTTTCATCAGCTTTGATGGATTGTTTAAAAATGAAGAAAAAACTCACAACACAGAATTTAATATAATTAAGATTTTATATTATATCTTAAATGCAACAAATTACTAACTAAACTAAATATTAATAAAGCCAGTAATTTTAATAGGGCATACCACAATAATGGGTCATGATATTTAGCAATAGGCCTAATGGAAATATGCACAGGTTTGAATCCTAAAGATGGTCTTGGTGCCACAATATGGTACAGCTCTGTGGTGTGTGTGGACAAGAGAACACACAAGCCAGTTAAATCAAAAAGACTTCCTTTACATGCAAATATCCAAAGTCAGACTCAAAGCTCCATTAAATAACTAGCTGGTTAGAAAACAACACTAGGCTGCTATAACCATACAGACTTCTAGACACGTGACTAGACGGTTATAACTCCATATGTAACTTTTTTTTCTTTAAATAAAGGAAGTGTCTCACATGTAGGAGGTGAGATACATTAGAATTACTGCTAAAACACTGTCAGTCTGACATAATCATCACCAAATCAATTTCTTTTCATTCAGACCTTTCTTTCCATCTTTTTGCTGAGTTGTCGTTATTGTGTTTAACCGTGATTGGCCCAGCTGTTTCAAAGATCTGAGACCGGTGTGTGACTGGCTGGGAAAGTATTTCATAATCACCACGCCCGCTAATCTTGATTCCCCTTCACCCAGCCCTTTGCACGTTGCACTACTGCACATACATAAATCCAAATAGAAAGTGCACATGGAGACGCATGCCCTGAATAAAACATTAAACTGAGAGTACAATGGATGCTTTGCCTTGTGATAATACTGACTGACTGACGCAGGTTGTACATTCGGAAAATACAGTAATAATACTGTGAAAACAACAAACATCATTTACAGGGTTGTTCAGAATAGTATTTCTGCAGAAAAAAGTTAATTTTATTGAGATAATTGTATTCCACGCTCCAGACAATCAAACATTTGGAAATCATTTGGAAATGTTTGTAGCTCTTCAACTGAACACACACTGTGTTGTTTTGTTTCTTTCATCAGCTGCAACCCCACTATTCTGCTCCCTCAGATGTTATTAAGCTCAATACCTTTTCCTGCGTTTCTTCATTTTAAAGGATTACATTTATTCGCTACTGAGACGTACCTCACATAAGGATCATATGCTGTTACTCTGGATGGAGCCTGCCCACTAAGGCATAGAGCAAGGTCAGTGCTCATCACTAAGAATATAAGGAATCTTAGTGATTCATTGCATCTTAAGATGATGAAAATGCCATCTTTCATGCGCACTCTCCTCACCCCAGAAGGTGTTCCCCTGTGCCTTGTTACCGCACTGAAAGCCCCTGATCCTGGAGCCAAGCGGTCTCATTAAAAATCCCTGTGTGCATTAATTTACCTTTTATTGCCCATCTTACAGTGAATTATTTCATACATTCATCAATGTACCTCACACAGGAGAATTATGTGAATCACTTCTATGCTTTACATTAGTGTCTTTGAAGCCTGAACCTATTGCATGTATGTAAGTGGCAGAAGTCATGTAAAGAAACGGATGGACAGTTGAGGAGCCCATTCAGTCAATTCCAGGTCAAAATAATTTGAATAAATTATCATTCTGGCTTGTTTGTCAGCGGTTTGCAACTATTTCATCCTGTCTTGGCGCAGCTGCCTGGTTGTAGGGATAACATTTCCATTGTTTGACATTTATCATAAATGCCTTATAACTACAAATGGATCCACAGTGACTTCCGGGCTCATTTCATTTGTTAAAAAGCAACATTTTATGGCAGATATCTTTTCCAGGCAACATAAGCTGTTAGGGAGCTCTTTGGTGCTGTGACAACATCAGAGAGGTTCTGTACCCATTTGTTTATTTTTGCACCTAAAATTTGTCATTTTGAAGCTGCTTCAATATTTCTATATTAACAATCGATGACATGACAGGGGTCACTTGTAGTAACAAACCCACAGAGAATTATTGGCTGACTCTGCAGCTCCTCTCAGCGTTGTGTTAGGTTAAAGACCAAATTATTTTATATATATATTTTGTCTGCCGCCGCATCAGCCCGCTCTCATTCTCAACGCGTCAAATGCAGCAGCTTGGTCAGTGCCCCCCGTGGTTCAAACTCTGACCCTGTAGGCACCCCTGTTGTGTAATTTCTGGAGGAGTCCCTCTCGTGTTATGTTTTAATGTGCCGTCAGTCTGGTGACATCAGCGGCGGACTGGAGTCTGAGGGGTAGGGGCAAAAAAATTTAAATGGCACCACCTGTGCGTAATGGGGCACCAGTGTAGCAGAAACCGTGACACACAGGGAACAATTTAATTTAATTTATAGTTAATTTAACAATTTAACTATTTAAAGGCACATAAGCATCATGGGAGTGGGTCTCTGTCCCCCCTTAACCTGACCACCGAGCCCTGCATGTGCTAAACGGATGCTAGAGATGTACAGTTGAAGTGTAGGGCCACTGACCAAGGTGCTGAATTTGAGTCCATATCTGCTCTGCAAATCATTTGTTGTGTGTTTTCTTTTGAGAAAAACATCAGAGACTAATGGGTACATATTTTTTAGCTTCATTATAATTTACAATACATGTAATTAGACAGGATACCATTCTTTTGTCAGTCTATGTTGGAGACCTTACTTTGACACAGCAGTCAAATCGTATATAAAGCAGCAATGTCAGTGCTCATTGCAGAACAGACAGTCACCTGAGCCAGACAGCAGCCTGCTGCACAACAGCCAAAAACTCTCAGCAACTAATGATGGCTAATTAGCTGCTCAGCTGCAGCACATTAAACAGCACGTACACAAACCATAAAATATCACTTGGGTCCAGTTGGGTGTTGGTGTGATCCTTCCACTTCAATACCACTAACATGCTGTCCTCCAATGACATGTATGGTGACAGTTTTGTTTTCTTTTCAAAAGTTTTGCTCTTCACTTGCGATGAAAAGGAGATTTCTGATATTTCCCCAGAGACCCTTTTTTCTTAAACTATAAACAATACATTAAAAAACACAATGATTTAGGTTATTATTTTAGGATGAAAAAAGGAATACCTAAATGTGATTTCAGTTGGACTTTAAAGCTCTTATACAGTATCTCACAAAAGTGAGTACACCCTCACATTTCTGCAAATATTTAATTATATCTTTTCATGGGACAACACTGAAAAATTGACACTTTGATACAATGTAAAGTAGTCAGTGTACAGCTTGTATAACTGTAAATTTACTGTCCCCTCAAAATAACTCACACACAGCCATTAATGTCTAAACCCTGGCAACAAAAGTGAGTACAAGTGAAAATGTCCAAATTGGGCCCCAAGTGTCAATATTTTGTGTGGCCACCATTATTTTCCTTAACCCTCTTGGGCATGGAGTTCACCAGAGCTTCACAGGTTGCCACTGGAATCCTCTTCCACTCCTCCATGAAGACATCACGAGCTGGGGGATGTTAGAGACCTTGCACTCCTCCACCTTCCATGTTTGAGGATGCCCCACAGATTTAGGTCTGGAGACATGCTTGGCCAGTCCATACCTTTACCCTCAGCTTCTTTAGCAAGGCAGTGGTCATCTTGGAGGTGTGTTTGGGGTCGTATCATGTTGGAATACTGCCCTGTGGCCCAGTTTCCAAAGGGAAATCTTCTTCAGTATGTCACAGTACATGTTGGCATTCATGGTTCCCTCAATGAACTGTAGCTCCCCAGTGCCGGCAGCACTCATGCAGCCCCAGACCATGGCACTCCCACCACCATGCTTGACTGTAGGCAAGACACACTTGTCTTGTACTCCTCACCTGGTTGCCGCCACACACGCTTGACACCATCTGAACCAAATAAGTTTATCTTGGCCTCATCAGACCACAGGACATGGATCCAGTTATCCATGTCCTTACTCTGCTTGTCTTTAGCAAACTGTTTGTGGGCTTTCTTGTGCATCATCTTTAGAAGAGGCTTCCTTCTGGGACGACAGCCATGCAGACCAATTTGATGCAGTGCGGCGTATGGTCTGAGCACTGACAGGCTGACCCCCCACCCCTTCAACCTCTGCAGCAATGCTGGCAGCACTCATATGTCTATTTTCCAAAGACCTCTGGATATGACGCTGAGCACGTGCACTCAACTTCTTTGGTCGACCATGGCAAGGCCTGTTCTGAGTGGAACCTGTCCTGTTAAACTGCTGTATGGTCTTGGCCACCGTGCTGCAGCTCAGTTTCAGGTGTTGGCAATCTTCTTATAGTCTAGGCCATCTTTATGTAGAGCAACAGTTCTTTTTTTCAGATCCTCAGAGAGTTCTTTGTCATGAGGTGCCATGTTGAACTTCCAGTGACTAGTATGAGAGAGTGTGAGAGCGATAACACCAAATTTAACACACCTGCTCCCCATTCACACCTGAGACCTTGTAACACTAACGAGTCACATGACACCGGGGAGGGAAAATGGCTAATTGGGCCCAATTTGGACACTTTTGTTGCCAGCAGTTTAGACATTAATGGCTGTGTGTTGAGTTATTTTGAGGGGACAGTAAATTTACACTGTGTACAAGCTGTACACTGACTACTTTACATTGTATCAAAGTGTCATTTCTTCAGTGTTGTCCCATGAAAAGATATAATTAAATATTTGCAGAAATGTGACGGGTATACTCACTTTTGTGTATGTAAAACACACACACACACACACACACACACACACACACACACACACACACACACACATTTCCTGCTGGCTGTTGGCAGGTAGTTGCTAGTTGCTATAACTTTTCTTTAGTTTTTAACAACCAGCATCAATAATGAAAATCTATCTATGTTTTATTCGCATTACATTTAGTCACGTTTGCCTTTCTCAGCCTCTGACATATCCAAAGTTCAAACAACTCCCATGATCCCACTTCATGACATCATCAAACTACTGAATTTGCTGTTGTTTTAACGTGAAAGAGACCTACTACTGGGTTGTTGTTTTTTTTTTTTTCTTTTTTGTTTTAGGGCAGTTGTTTTGCTTCATTCTCAATGCTCCTTGTTTCCAGACACAAATGGCAGTTATTTCCAACATAAAAGATCTAAAAACCCATTGCTGTCTGTCCAGCACAAAAGGACAATGTTAGGAACATAGCAGAAGAGCCTGACATTTCTCTCAGGAGGGGGTGGAGCCCAAAACAGAGCTAGAAGGAGAGCAAACATTGGGAATACATTCATCAGGTGGTAACAACAATGACTCGAAATGAATGCTAATGCTGCCCTGTCTCTGGTGACTGCATACACAGGCGACTGTTCGCTAACACATTTGACTTAACAACTTTAGAAGATGATTAAATGATGATGGCAATTATAATTTTAACCATGTGGACCCAAACGCAGACTGAGAATCAGGAGCTAGATTAAATAAAGAAGATGTATTATAAGGGTTGCCAGGGTGTGGAGTTTAAATGAGCAGGGAGGTAGCTGACTGGAGCAGTGGGCAAGGGGGCGGTGAAGAATGGCTGGACCGGCTGGAGCAAGGCGGATGAACACGGGAGAATGGCGTGGGCACACAAGAGGTGGCAGCTGGTTAATGGGCTGGTGAGCAGGCATGTGAGCAGCAGGGCAGGCGAGTAATGATGGTGGCGCACAGGAAAGAGAGAGAGGGAGTGATTAGTGTGGAATAAAACACAACGAAAACGATCATTGAAGCTCTTAAAACAGTGGAGAGGCCTGAAGCTTGTTCTGCCATTATAGGTGAAACAACGATCTGGCGGTGAGTGGATGAAGTACCTGGGTTGATACACTGCTCAGGTGATGAGTGGATGAATGGCAGGTGTGCAGCTTGCATCAGGTATATTGCAAATACTTGCTCAACAAATGTATCAAAATACAAATATAATACTGGTGTGGAAAATGTATTTAATTAAAATGCAAATTATTTGAGTTAAGTTATTTGTAATTTGAAATACATTTTATACAAACTAATATTATCACATATAATGCATTTAGTATCCTAAATATGCGTCTGACCCTAACACCCTTATCATGGATGTATAAGGAGAACTGGATACAGAGTTGGAAGTGTAGGTCTCTGTATTCATCTGAATGTTGCTCAGTGGTGCTTGAGTCCAAAAAAACAAAACAAAAACAATCTGGCTGGAAGAAATTTTCTGAATTAATGCGTGTTGTTCTATGCCCCAGAGTAACAGACTTCTAGCTGAGCCCTCTGCTAACTTGAGTGGGGGTAAAATGATTTAATTGTACTGCTCCTCTAGACTTTCCAAATATTATCAGACCAAATGGATCAAATCCGGACAGTGGAATGGGTCATTCTGAAAGGGTTGTGATGAGGAAAAAAATGCATCTCCTGTTTTACAGATACTTCTTTCACAATGTAAGTGTTTGGGGGAAAGTGCTTTTGGGTCGCTGTGCATCACATGACATTGTCATTACATTATTTGGCCACTATGTTGCATTGGCTCCAAAGCTGAGCACATTTCCTGGGGGCATCCCCTTCATTGAAAAGATGAGCTCTGCCAGTTTTCTCACATCATAGATTTGAAGTGGTGTATCAGGATATTTTGGAGGTGGGGAAGTGGGAATTTAGAGGTGCGTGCTGGGTGGTTTCTTGCTGGTATATTTGTAAGCTATAGAGCAGCGTTTCCCAATCCTGGTCCTCAGGGCCCACTGCCCTGCATGTTTTAGGTGTTTCCCTGCTCCAACACACCTGATTCAGATGATCAGCTCATCATCAAGCCTCTACAGAAGCCTGATAACAACCTGATCATCTGAATCAGGTGTGTTGGAGCAGGGAAACACCTAAAACATGCAGGGCAGTGGGCCCTGAGGACCAGGATTGGGAAACACTGCTATAGAGCATGTGTTAATTTATCTTTTCATTTGTTGTATTAGTCTTATTGACCTATCCAAGCTGATGTTACACGAGAGGTGAGGTACACCCTGGACAGGTCGCCAGTTCATCACAGAGCTGATTAAATCAATTTAGTGAATTTGCACCAAATACCAAAGAGATTTTTTTTTTTCTCAAACTAATGTGAAGAACACAAATGAAATATGATAATTCACAATGACCACATTGCTGGACCCACAGTTTTTTTCTACAGTTTAAACCCAGAGATGATAATGTGTCTTGTTTGAGAATAAAATGACAATACATAATGTATTTTTAGTATTTCAAATACATAAATACAAGCTCTTAACATATTTTGTTACAAATTACACCTTTTTTTTCTGCCCAGCAACATACAAATGACAGTAATTAAATATGCCTTTTAAATCAATTTATTTGGAATACTACTGATCTCTGGCAATCAGCGTTGTTGTGTTTACACCTTGTTCTCTACAAGTGGCCAAAAAGATGATTAGTGAAGATGCAAAATAAATGGTTAAACTGTGGTGACTAGCTTTGGAATCCCCAAACTGGAAATGTAAACATACGTGTCACCAAACTTTCAGCAACACCAAGTACACACACACACACACACACACACACACACACACACACACACTCTCCCTCCTCCTCTCCCTCTCTGATTAAAAACTACATTTTTATTCTCAAAACTCTGTGATGTGGAGGGAGGGGACTTGGATCAATAATTACGCGGGGGAAGTGCTTCTGTTTACCTTATTACAGTACAGTCAATAACAGAGGTTCAAAGAAGGGATGGAGCACCCAGGAAACAATGATATGGTTTTCACTATCATTCTTTGTCAAAACAGTAGTTAGTAAAGTAAAGGTAGCATATGCGGCATTGCTTTTAAATGCTCCATTTAAAGTTGGCCCCTCCTCTCCAGCTCAAAGAAGGAGAGAGAGGGAGAGAGACATGGTGAGTGAATTTAAGAGAGCGAGCAGTGTTAGCAAGAACAAATACACAAATGTCCGTATCTGCACAACACCGAATCACGTGTGAATACAGCTGAAGAAGATGCTCAGCCGGTGTGTTTGTATGTGTGTACAACTCTTTCCGTGGCTCTCACAGACAGAGAGCACGGCAGAAATACAGAGAATGCGATGTAACCATTGGTTGATTTTTATAGACTTCCGACATCAAAACCTGGACGCTGTATTGGCTCGGGGCTACACACCACTGCCAAACAGGCTGAAGCCCAGAAACACCCTGAGTAAAGTAAAACATGAGACAATACAGGCAGACGGCAGAGTTTGTGAAGATACAGACACCACCACACACTTCTAGTGAGTCAAGAGTACACAAGTACAAGTACTGTTACATTACTAAAATATTACTCAATTACAATAAAAGTACGCATTAGAAAAATACTGAAGTAAAAGTACAAAGTATTCTTTAAAAAACCTACTCAGAGTGCTAGTTACATTTTAAGCAAATCAATTTAAAACGCTAACAATCGATTAATCATTGATAATTTATAAGTTACAAAACACTTTTTTTCTTATTTTCAATTTTTTCTGGTTTTTTTTCTCATTTTAAGTCTTTAAGTTTTTAATTTATTCCTTATTAAACAAATGGCTCCACCAGACAAAACAATGTCAAATGAGAGTGCAAATTATTGCCACGACTATTGATTAAATGTCCATGATTGTCATATTAATTGGTTAAATTCTTCACGGCAATTAATCGATTAATGATTAATCATTAATGTCCAGTCTCCAAACGTGCGCAGCTGCAGCATTTTTTTGTTTGTTTGTTTGTTTTTCACTTGTATGTCCTTGTTTTTCATTGGTCCATCTGTAAATCGGATCACTTAATTGACAAGAAAAAATGCAAATGAAAGGTTTGGATATGAATTCAAATTGTTTCTAGTACTCAACTATAATTTTAAGTAACTAAGTAGATTATATACTGGAATGAATCGTAAGTACGAGTAAAAGCACAGACTTGAAAATCTACTCATAAATGTGCCCAAAAACTACTTAATTACAGTAATGGAATATTTGTAATTAGTTACTTCCACCCCTGAGTATGCCTTTAAGGTTTACTACATTTAAGTCCCAAAATACTTCAGTATGTACATTATGTAGCTGCTGTGGTTTCAGAAATATATTTCTTTACAGTGAGAGTCATTTATTCATTCTGTGATTTGTCATTAAAACAGTCACTGGTCAGTTGTGTCTTTGGTAGCTCATCCTGCTGAGGTCTGAATGTAGTCCCGAAGCTTTTGTGTTATAATCACAAGCTCTTTCTCCAAATTGAACTATTTCACTAATGGAGGAAATATTCACTTAAAATAACCATGACTGGACATAAATTGGATGATCGTATCAGTCTGCATTAGAGTTGTTTCAGTATGAAATTTGAGTGAAACTGAATGAGTCATCCTGAGACTGTGGGTCTGGTAAATAAGAAAAATAAAATGTTTCAACCAAATGGAGGTTTATGTTTTTTCCCCAAGTCACAGGGTCATTGGACATTGTCAATAAATATTGTCGATGTCAATAAGAGCTTGTCTGTAGTGGCTTGAAGAAGAGCTAAAGCAAACAATGTTTGTCTGGCTCAAAATATCAAAATACATATTTTTAAACCATAATTCTTAGTTTGCTTTGATTTAGAGGAGCAACAGAGTTGACATGTTGCAATATTATTGACTGATTTTGTCAAAAAATGGAAAGCTTACCAGTGCTTGAGCAGTATTCCCACCTTTTTTTAAACTAGGAAGTGAGACAGGGGAGCTGCAGGGTATAGCCTTTTATGCCTGATTAAATCATGTAAAATCACAGTGTGGTATGAGGGTTAAAAATACTGTAAACTGACAATATAGCGGGATTCCTGACAGTGATGTGAGGCATCTGTGTTCGGATATTTGCGTGAAGCATCTTCCATAACACGCTCCTTGGGTTTAGTTGCCTCTCTCAGCAGCACTGAGTTAATGGCTGGAAATCTACAATATAATTATAATTTCAAAGTATTTATAAGCCTGCACAGTATTTTGACATTTAATACAGTATCTGATACAATTTTTAAGTTAATCTTTAAATTCAAGAGAGTAGCAAAATGTGGTAAGCTGAAATGCACTTTATCTACAAGCGATACCTCAGCTCAGTACACACTAAAAAAAAAAACAAACAACTGTGTTAAAATGATCCATCCAACAAAACGGTTGTTCTGATCCAGAAACGCAACAATAATGTAAAAATAACATCAACTGTGGGTCAAAACAGCAGCCTGCTACTGGGTCATGTTAACCCAGTGTTTGACCCCAGAGTGGGAGGTAAAATTTTAGTGTTTTTTTAGAGTGTAAGCTCAACGTCCATTGAACTCTGCTGAACTGTAATGGATGTTCTTATTGATTCAAGGTGCTGCTCATTTACACGACATTTTCACTTAAACTTCCTGATTAGACCTTTGCTCAGGTCTCCCTCTGTGGGGAGCCCTTTGAAAACATATGAAATCATATTTGTGTCAGTACTGACAAGTGACACAGCATCTATAAAACATTTACAAATAGTAATGCATTGTGGGATTGTTAATAGGAGATGCTGTATATGGCAGGGGCTCCATGCTTTTGTTCCAATTGTGGAATATTTTTAGCAAGCTATATATAGTGGATAAATACTCAAATAAATTGATGGAGTGTAATAAAATGATATTCCTTCATCCGTTCCAAAATGGGGACATTTGCAGTATCACAGCAGCAACAAGGAAAGAAGTAAAAAGCAATAAATAATAAACATGTAAGAGGAAATATAGGGAAGGTACAATTATTTTTTGCAGAAGCATATTGCTGCCATGCCACAAAAAAACAAAACAAAAACAAATCAGTTTGTTATAACAAGTTGTTTCACATTGTTATGACATACAAATGTTCTTCACATTCTTAACAGAAACATAAACTTTTCTTCTATATATTACTGTTTATCCTGTTATAACATGAAATGTTTTAAGTGATAACGTCATATCTATTGTTGTAATGTAAAGTTCATTGTGTTATGATGTGAAATGTTTTATGTTATAAAATAAGTTATCATGTTAAATTATTAATTTTATAATAAGTTACACTGTTGGAACAAGAAATGTTTCTTGATATAACAATATATTTTATGTTATAACTCTTAGTTAACATGTTATAATATGAGACTTTTCACTTTATAACAAAATCAATACATGTTATATGACAAAAATATTTCTTGTCATGATGTTACAATAAAGATAAGATAAACTAAGATAAATTTGTGAATTTCCCCTGTGTGGGATCAATAACATGACCATCGGTATTGGCATATATTAGCCAATAAATATGAGCTATAATAATTTCTGATTTGACAGATTATGTCAAACCATTTACTTTGAATTCTTAAAATGCTCTATAAAAGCCAAAAGGTTTTTTTTGTTTGTTTGTTTTTTTTTTTGATTAACTTTACTAGAAAAAACAAATGAACATTTGAAGAGTCAGAACTGTTCTTTGTTTTTGTTGTCATAGTGATGTTAGTCACATTTGGTTCAGTCAGAACTGTGGAATATTAAATCATCCATCTTTGCTCACTTCATCTTAGCCTTTCTTACCCTTAGGTTTTAATACAAAAATGTGGAATTATCAGCAGGTAATTATCAATATCCTGTGGAAAAAATCCATATTGTTCATCACTGGTTATAACATGAAAATATCTTGCATGTCATGTAATGTCATTACAGCCATATACTTTTCACTTCATAATTTTTCTGGCTTAGCAGTAATAAACCTTTGAAACATTTGGACATAACCAGTGTGCTTAGGAGAATGAGAGATTTAAGAGTTTCAACAATGAGGGAGCTGTCAATCAAAAACCCACACAATCCTGAGAGGAGATCTAATTAACCAAAAGTGACAACACCTGTGTGGGTGGACTGTGGCTGAGGCTGTAAATCATATAGAGATTTTGCTGCATTAAATTTTATCATGTTCATGGTATAATTTTTAGAAAAACGTTGAGGCGTCTAAGGCAACATATTTTAAAATGAGTAATCAGTGCTTATAAAATAATTCACTGTAAAAAATTGCCTACTTTAGCATCAGTGCTCTATGAGTCAGACTTGTGATCACAGACATCTGTCAATGTGTCAAAAATGACACAGTGACAGTTGGACTTTTAATTAGTGTTGGAGCAGGCACATCAGTGGTGTCCTACTGTATTGATACACCTGCATGTACCTGCACTGCACCATGGGAAGGATTGGGTCATCCACATCACATTCTTACCATGCAGCCGTTCTCTATTTTCACCCTGAAAGGTGCATACCAGCCTATACTGCATTCCTCGCAAAGGCACAAAATAAAATTACTATGGCGTAATCCCTGTGTCACATACGGATTCAACCAGTTGAAGCAATTGCAGATAACTGCCCCTGCGGTGCAGCTGTGGGCCCAGAACTGACAATGTACACACTTGACCTACACTTCCTTTGGCTTCCAGTTTGCAAAAAGTGACATTTACACAAAGCAGAAATTATCATCATTTTAAAAACTGTTACAACTGTAGAATAAAGAATAAAGACAATAAACAGTTTTGAAGAAAGCAAACAATTCAAAGTAACAAAAAACACTTTATGTGTGTGTGGACTATATGTAATGTGCATGAGTCACATAGGGATCCAACTGCTGTCACAGTTGAACAAACATAGATGGCTGCCCCCAGTGGTGACTCTAAAAAATAAAAATAAAAAGGCCAAAAGAATGCATTTATGGTGGAACAGTTACAAACACTGGTTTAGATTAAAATTGTTTTATAATGTGACTTGAAGGTAGAGTCAGTAGGATTTGTCTGAGCTGTTCGGAAACGCATCAGGACATCAAATACCAGCATTTTGGACCAGTGAAACGTCCACAGCACAGCAAAACAATGAGGAAAAAATTAAGAAATACAAGAAAAGGACAGGGTCTCTGCAGATACAGACACCACCACACACTTCTAGTGGGTCAGTACTGATACGGTTCTGTTAGTCAGTCCACTGTATCTACAATACAATGAATGCTAGACTTACTTTCTTTCATTTTTTGAATGTAGTGTACGATATCCATGACATCACCACAGCACTTTTCTGATTGGTTAAACTGACACTGTTACAGTAACAAGCCAGTGTTAAAACCTGGTGTTACAACACTCCCCAGTCCCCCCTACAAATTTATTAAATAGGTTGTTGACTCAATGAAAGAAGAGAAATTGTGCGCCTATTTTGATGCGTTTGTGGACAACTTCAATCGCGTTGCCAAAGAGCTGCAAAGTGAACTAAAGTGGCGAACTCCAGTATCCACAAATAAGCTTGTAGTGTCCAAAAACTTAAGCAGATTAAGTAAGCAGAGTG
This sequence comes from Lutjanus argentimaculatus, assembly GCA_034769285.1. Classification (NCBI taxonomy): domain Eukaryota; kingdom Metazoa; phylum Chordata; class Actinopteri; order Lutjaniformes; family Lutjanidae; genus Lutjanus; species Lutjanus argentimaculatus. The sequence goes on along the minus strand of JAWZSL010000011.1, from coordinate 12,171,355 downwards.
AGACCGTGTGTGTGTGTGTGTGTGTGTGTGTGTGTGTGACAAAGAGGAGAGGGGAGAGGTCTCCAGTTTTCTTCTGCTTCTAAATGTTCCACCTCCTTGTTCATTTACTGGGAAACACACACACGCAGCTGATGGAGAAACACTGAGCCGCTGGTCTGACAGCGGAGCGCACACTCGTTCGCTCACTCACTCACACTGAGGATGCACGGACCTTCTTCTTTCTCACTTTAATCTGAGGATAACAAGTTTCCCTTCTTCTTTTATTTCCTTCATTTCCCTGCTGCAGCATGATGAGCGCTGAGTGCAGCAGCTACTACAGCGCTGACGGTGTGTTTGTGGACGGATTCTCCTGCCCCAGACCGGGAAACGCCGTGACCGCCGTCTACTGCTGCGGATTTAATGATGTCAAGTACTGCTGTGATGATCCCAACAGCTTTTACCCCTATGAGTACGGATACATGTGGTGGCTGAGGTAACGACAAAAAGTATTTTTCCTCCTTACCGGCCATGTTTTAATCTATTTAATCTAATCTAATCAATTTAATATTTTTAATGTTTATTTCGACACTTATTTCAAATTCCCAAACACTGTATAGATGTTGCAGACAATGCAATCACAATCAAAATATGAAGTAATCAAAGATTTTCTTGATATTGCAGTTTTGTGTTGACACTTTGAAGTGTCAATAATGTTGGCAGCAGCACCTGTTTTGAACCTTGATTCACCTGTCAGATAGATTTCACTCAGCTTGACATAAAATCTTTTAAAAAGCTAATTGCTGCAGCTGCTGGAGCCCTTTGTCTTCACTCATTCTCAGCAAGCACAGCTGGATCATGGCATTAACCCAGTGAGACAGTAACCATTCATGTTTCTCCTTGTTTCATTTGTAGCTTAAAAAAAATAAATGTACTTTTATTTGTTTTGTTTTGTTTTTTTAATCCATTATGTGGAGGTGTGCACTTAATTTTCAGTTACTCTAATAAAATCGATTCGTTGTCCTGAGTCTTTTCTGTTAAAGAAAAAATGTCCAGATGATCTGATTTCAGCTTCTCAAATGTGAATATTTTCTGGTTTCTTTAGTCCTCTGTGATAGTACACTCTTTAAAATAAAGGTGCTAACTAGAACCACAAAGTGTTCTTTGCATTGTCCCCATTGGAGAACCCTTTTTGGTTCCTGGTAGAACCTTTTTTATAAACCCTGTCATAGAGTTCTACCTAGAACCCAACAAAAAGGGTTATACCTAGAATCATCTGTGAAAGGTTTCACCCAGAACTTCCCATTAGAGGTTTTAAAGGAGAACCCTTCTGTGGTATAGTGGCTCCACCCAGAATGCTGTGTAGGAGTTCTATCCAGAATCTTTCCACCTTCTAAGGGTGCTAACAAGAACCCACCCGGGGGTTTCTTCCAAGAGCTCTTTTTTATAAGGATTTCATCTGGAACCCACCTGGGTTCTACTGAGAACCCCTTTATATTCCAAAGGAGTTGTCTAGAACACACCCAGAGGGTTCTACCAAGAACCTTTTATGTTATGGTACAAAGAGCACTTGATGTTCTGCAGGTGTCTCAACAATCCTTGAAGAACTCTTTCTTCCAAAATGGGTTATTTGGAGGAAAAAAGGTTCTTAGTCGAATTCTTAGTCTTTTGAAATACCATTGACAAACCCTTTCATCAAAAAAGGGTTCTTCACAAGCAAATGGTTCTGAGTAGAACCTCAGCTTCACCAATCAAAAAGCCACTCAGGGGGTTCTACCAAGAACCCAAAGGGTTTTATCTAGAACCCACTGAGGGGGTTTTAACAGAAACCTTTTATTTGTTTTTGGTTCAAAGAACCCTTGATAAAAAAAAGTTCTTCAAATAGCTCAACAATCCTTGAAGAATGCTTTCTTTCAAAAAAAAAGGGTTCTTTGGATGAAAGGGGTTAGTCTTGCGAATGACCCATGACAAACCCTTTTTTTAAAAAAGAGTAGAACCTCAGCCTTTTAGGAAGAACCCTTTTGAAACCCTTATTTCCAAGGGTGTAAACTCAATATCTTTGGGTTGTGGACAAAACAAGGCATTTCAGGCCATCCCCTTGGACTCCGAGAAACACTGATCGACATTTTCACCATTTTCTAACATTTTAAACAATTTCAAACAATTAATCAAATAATTTAGATAATCATCGACAAGTTAATCAATAATGAAAACAATTGGCAGGTGCAGCCGTAAATGCAATATCTCATACCATACCATTATTGATCTTTCTATATTTGATCTTCTTTCTGTCAATGTTCGCTCTTCAATCCTACACATCATAGTGTTTTCTCTTATTGACCTCTCCTCTCCTCTCCAGTATTGGTGCTCTGATTGGTCTGTCCATCGCAGCCGTGGTCCTCCTTGCCTTTCTTATCACCGTGTGTGTCCTCTGCTACCTCTTCATCGCCACCAAACCCAGTCGCCTTGACAACGGCCTGCCCCTCAGAGCGCCTGGTGTGTGCAGGCTCTTCTTAAGTACACTATGATAATAGGAATTTAATTCATTTGCTCTTTCTGGAAGCCTTCACTGCAGAGAAAGCTGCTGCGATCTGCAACATTTCCTGGTTTTGAGTTACCCACTTTTTGTGTGTGTGCTTTCCAGCAGGAGACCCCAGCGAGAGATCCAGTCATGCGAGAGCCACTGGTCCACAGGGATTCAGGAAACACTTCATGAGCAGGAAGCTGGACTGCGATAACCAGCCGCCGGACCCCGAGCTGCTGTTCCAGAGGTGCTTCACAGCTAACGTCACCGGCGTCAAAGTGGAAAGCCCCTCGTAGGCCCCTGAGACACTTGTTGTTTAAAAATGGGACCAACAGGCCAGAGGTCAAGAGAACCAGAGAATCTGGAGGACTGCGGTGCCAGGGGGCTGCTGTGACACAGTGGCTGACATACAATAATGTGGAGTACAGTAAAGAGCGGTAAATATTACAGAACACTAACGTCTGGTGAAAAAAAAGAACTGCTCTGAGTGCTGTAGACCAAACTTAACAAGTGCACATGATGAAGGCTCTGACAGCCTTAATGAATTTTGTGTGAGTGAGTGTTTCAGCACCATGCAGTAACTGGAATTGTATGCATGGAAATTGATTATCTGCCATCTTCTTGGATGAGAATGTTTTTAATTGGCCTCGAGAAAGCCAAAGACTCAATAAGAATCATTACAGCTAGAGCAAGTAGGGATGTTTTTCATTCAGGATGTGCAGTTTCATGTGCATCGAGGAAAGATGCTGAACATAATGTGAATGGCAGCAGGAAAAAAGAGCCTGACGTACCAAGGGGACAGCCGAGTCTGGACGGTAAGACTGTGAAGTCTGTGACGGTTTGTAGCAACAAAGGCTACATTATACTCAGGGACTGAAGGATCTGTGGGGAGGATCTACAGTGTGATGACACTCTCCTCACCACAAAAATGACAGCATGGGTTTATTCATTCAAATGCTTAAAATGATCTATGTTTACATTTTCATGACAAGAGACCTCTTGTAATCGTCGGGGTGGGACATTGGAGGTGTCTGACTTTGACACCAGAGTCCGAGATCTGTCAGTAAAGGCTGCTTTCCTTTGACCATGACATTGTTTCCCTAAATGTAACCAATTTCAGAGACACATCAAAGAACTGAATTTCTTGAAAGATTTATTTTGTGCCATGCTTGCCTTTAATTAAAAGCAGACAGTGAGGACAGCACACCACGAACTGACGGTTATAGCAGAGGGTTAAACGTATGTTGCTCTTTGATGGAGCTCTCAAACAATCTGAGCAGCAACAAGGGCTCTGCCGAGAGAACTCACAATATAGTTGACTATATAGTGAGTAGTGAGTGCTGTTGGACACACCCTATGAGATGTAACAGTTGGTGTAGATTTGTAAGCTAGTTAGCAAGGTTTTGCTAATATTAGCTAACTCAAGATGTGACTATATAAACAGCATATCTTAGAACAGGAAGTAGGAAATGAAAAAAAGTTGATTGAGGTTCCAGAAAAGGCGGGACTTAAGAAGGGTCAATGGCAAAACTATAGTGCATAAGGAGGAGGCTGGGGTGGTGCAGGAACCTGTGGGAGCAAACATCATTGGCATGAATGTACACCTGCATGAATATGATTGATGGTACTAGTGAGCTGTTGACCCCACAAGTTTGAATAAACCAGTGATCATGAAGCATTAAGCCGAAGCTGATGCCAATTACGCTAATACAAGTGTGACTTCAGTGCTCTACCTGAACTAATGCTATGCATTAACAGTTGTAGTTACTTAAACTAACCAAATATTAGGTTGTGTTTAGATTGACTGTAGCTCTGCATTAAAAAAGAAAAGAAAAAAAACTAAATGCAGGCCCCCATTCATTTGAATGAGTCCAATCTGGTGATGCAGAGGAAGTGCCAATGCAGGCTGTGTGGGTGTGTGTGATTAAATGCACCGTTGTAAAAAACTTAAACCTGAGTCAGCTTTTCCAGCAAGGCACTGCGGTAGCCAATCAAAGCACATTTCAGGTAGATGACTTCATAACGAGATTGCCATATTTTTTTACTGTGTACCTCGTGATTGTGGTGACAAAAGATAATATAATTGCAGCCTGTGATCATTTCTGAGTTGTAAAGTTCTGTCTTCTGTCTGACTTTTACCACCACTGTAAAACAGCTCATCTGCTCGTCTCTTTTCTGAGGTTATTCAGTGTGCTGCTGTGGTCGAGGTGACCGTGAGAAAAGGCTTGTTTGAGTGTCGAACAGGCCGTCTCATCTACATTCACTCTCAGCGAGTGTCTACGTAGCTGCTGCTCCCTAAATAGCACAATGGATGTTGCCAGCTGATATACATGTACACTTTGCATATGAGTATGAAGACGTTTTTCAGGACAAACACAAAGCTTTCTGACCGCTGTGCCATTTTCAGTCTGTTTTCTAAACTAACCAACATACTTTCTCAAATCTGTCTTAAAACGTTACGGTTTTGTATTGTATGTACATTGAATATGAAGTCTGTCGATAATGAAAACATACTCATGACATTTCTACCATATTCTGCCAATAAATCCCTGTAAATCTTATGCACTGGACCTTTTACCACTGCTGAACTGTAGAAAACAAGGATGAAGACTGTGGATTTTGTCCCCTGTCTGTTATACTGAAATGGCATTTTGAAGGAATCTCTCCACAACCAGAAAGGACAAGAGAAACACTTGTGACCAACAGACATGAACAACAGCTTGACAACAGACATGAAAAATGTGAAAGTATCCTTTATTACATTTTAGTGAGGAAAGAATTTTAGAGTAACTTCTTATTCTTATCTGTCTTTTCACATTTACAATACATTTGATTTGTCATTTCACATCAAAACACATTGTATAGTAAATGGCAATATGACACTGCATAACTTACAGTGCCATTAACTGTTACACCAGCCTTTTAGCTTCTGTCTGAAGAGTTCTGATTGCTTTACAGTGTTACTAAAAAGAGGATACATAAGAGATCACAAAGCTACATTTCTCAGTTCCTTCTCAAAACTTTAAAGTGCCCTTGTTTCTTTGTACTCAGAATGGTAGCTTACATTAATGCAAAAAGGAGAAAGGGCCTCACTTAACAGTGTATTCATAAATGTGTGTACCTTAAAATGTTACAAACCATCGACCTCTGGCGTATTTGTCAAACCTTTGGACGAGTTTCAGTTGTGCTGTAGCGGAGAATGGGGAATGTTGTAACACCGGGTTTGTTGTAACACTGTTAGTTTGGCCAATCAGAAGTGAGCTGCGGTGACATGTCATGAATATCATACACTCACAGTTCATTTTTGAGCTCACATGAGCATCGTCTCTGTGAGCAACATTGTAGATTTTATGATGAAAAAATTATTTTCAAATAAGAAAGTAACTTTTAGTTTTATCAAGATTATTTTTTGCCTACTGTTCATTGTATTGTATATACAATGGCTTAACTTTCATGATCTAGCAGTTTCTTTAGTTTAATTTGATGCTTTGCATTCACTACTTAAGGACACATGCTAAAACAGTTATCTATATAATGGCTACTCTTCCCAGTTGTGGGGTAGGTTGTAACGGAACTGTTTGTATTTGACATTAACTCACATAATCTGTGTGTAGTAGATGCCCACATGAGTTTGATTTAGTATACAAATATGGTGTATCGCATCAAAGTTTGAGAGAGCACAAACAACCACTGAGTTACTGATGTACAAACAAGAAGAGTTACTACCATCCCTGGTCTCCCCTACTCATGCATTATGTTCATTTATAAATGTCAACACCAAAGCGTGTGTAGTAATCTACTACAGCACACACGGACCTTGGCAAGTGAAAGAGGAAAACAAGACTGAGGGTTTGATTTATTTTCATATCCTTTGATGACAGTGTTTTTCAAAGGCACTGCACGAATGTACATAGTGTTTTATTTACACAGTTCTTGAAAGAGCATCAATAAAATCTGAATCAAAAGACGAATCCTGATTATTATGCACCGATGCTGTCATTCCACAGGCAGATTGAACTGGCCAGATGCCATATGATGAAAAAAACGTCAAACAAGTTCCAGCTCATATCATTTACACTGTGAAGTGCTGTGAGATCCAGCAGGATTTTCAAGCAATTGAAAATGAGTAAATCCAGATTTAAAATTAAGCAGAGCTCTGTTGCACAATTTAAAACTAGTCTCAGTTTAGTGAATCCAAATTTTGTTAAAAAGAGTTTAATCAATATGGACATGTTTGCTTACCCAAAAAAAAAAATAAATAAATAAAATAAAATAAATAAATTTTTAGTGTTAGTGTTTAGTGTTGTTGGACTGTTGCTTTGTTTGCTAGCTGGCAAAATAAATAATAAAATGTTATATTAACTGTGTCTCAATTCAGATACTTCTGTTAGTACAATGTCATGTTGCACACTTTGCACATTATGTACCCACTTGCGTAGTGCATGAATTTTGACAGAGTAGTGCTGTCTCAAATCAAGGCTGTTGTGCCCTTACTGAAAATGCTGATCGCAGCTTCTTCTTCTTTGTGGGCAAACTTAAGCCGGGCAGAGCTTCATTATCACCCACCAAAACATCCTTCCGGCTTGTTAATTTTTATTCAATTTCACATCAAACAACATAAGCGTCATTTTAATCCTATTTGCTTGTGTTTGCCCTCTGTTTCTCAGGAGGCTAAAAATACGCCATAATTTCCTTGACAACGGACCGGCCCTCCTTCCTCCTACTGGCTGAAAATGCACCAATATGTTGATTTCTATTTGATTCCTGAAATCTTTACAAACTTAACCAAATAAACATATTGATGGCTTCAATCCAACAACAGCATAGTGGTGCTTACAGCAGTCACTGTAGAAACAAAAACACTATTTTGTCTGTCAGATAGCTAAAAAGTTAGTCAGCCTACTTATGGTCACGAGAAGCTGTATTTAAAAGTTTTGTGTCCACATAATTAAAAGTTAAACCATGATTCAACCCACCTGTCACTCAGATACATTTTATCTGCTAAAGAATATCAACATGGAATCTGCTAATGGCTATTAAATTCCTAAAAAAAAGTCCTGATTTAAAGATTATTTCTTTGTTGGGTTTTTTGGCGCCCATTAGAACAGCATGTCTTACTGGCACTACCCTGAAAGGATTTCATCTCCGAAGGTTTCTTAACACAAACATCTTTTTAAGAGAAACTGTTTGATGGGCAACTTCACTGCCAAGCTGATGTTTGTTGTGTTTTTAGCAAACACATCCAGCTGAGCAGCTCTAATGATGAAGGCTCTCTGTGTCTCTCTTTCCCTTTGCTTTAAAGCCACTATGTCAGTTGAAGAATTTAACAAAAAAAAAAAAAAAAAAAAAAAAAAAAAAGATGAGATGGGTCGGTGAGACTTAAAGTCAGAGAGTTGAAATTTGGTGCTGGCTTGGGTTCTTCATCTTTCTCTGCAGAGAGGCAGAGCCTTGAAGAGCCAGCAGGAGCATCTCTGAAAATATACATGACAAGAAGAGGATGAGAGTGACAACACAACTGCTTTGATCATTGTAATAAGCGTTTGACAATCTTTTCATGGCCTTATTTTCTTGGATGAGATAATGGATTTAATACATCCATAACATGAATAATCTAACGCATTCTCTCTCATTGGCGAGTTTTAACAAGCTGCAGATTTATAAGCACCAAAGACTTTTTGCTCAGCTTCAGCTCTGACAGTGAATGAGTGCAATGAGGGAAGCTATAATGGATTAAAATTGGATGGAGCTTCTTTCTCAGTGTAACTGCACACTAATCTGCACATTGAATAAGAAATGTATTCCTGAAATAGAGAGCAACTTGACATGTAAAACCTCTATTAGCATATATTGTGCTTCAAACCTCAGTGTAGTAATAAGCTATGCTAATGTACCAGAGGGGTGGTGAGAACTAACTGTTGAATGGAAAAGGCCAAGTGCAAAATGTGCACAATATGCCCATGGCTGCATTAAGCTGATGATGGCAGACCAAACAGCCAGGTTCGGTATTAGATTTTACCCAGTATGAGCCTATCAGTGCTGTCCATTATGACAGAAATTTGATTTGATTGCTCCTCCTGAAGACAGAAGATCAAGAGTAATGATCATTGGTGGAAAGGCTTGAAACACATGCAGACACAGTAAACAGTGAGAACTTAACATATAACAGCAGGTAGCAGACTACAGAGAGTGGGCTGTAGTGACTAGATGTGCTTCTGGCAGTTATCAGTTTCAGTAAGTCATTGAATTCTTGACGCCACTGATGTGATTAGTAAGTATAAGCAAAACATTTGTTTTTGCTCCCATTAAGAGTTAAAGTTAAAAACTTTTTCTCTGCACGCTAAAGGTTTATTTCTCTCAATTTATGTCCACAAATTCGTAAAAATCCATGTTCGCTCTTCCTCACCAAGATACTAATCCACCCACCTGACACGTGTGGCAAATATTTCCCCCAGGGCCATTTGGATATTCTCACCACAATCCTAACCAATCACTGCCCATGTCTAAACCAACCAACCAACCCAACCATCAAAGGCAACAGGTAGTCAGTCAGAGGCGGAGTAAGTCGGGTCATGACTTTGACCTGGGAAAAAAAAAAATTAGGTATCTATAGCCCAATGTGAAATATCTATATTTCAGTGTTTAATAAATGTCTTTTTTCAAGATAAAACTTTTAGAGTGGCCTTTTGTTGTGACCAATCCAAGGCACATCCGTGTCATATTCATGCAATTTAATCAGTGTCTCTATATGCTACACCTGTCAGGTAGATGGATTATCTTCACAAAGAAGAGGTGCCCACTGACACATTTGTGAACAAAAGTAGGGAGAAATAAACCAGTTTGATGGGCTAGAAAACTAATTATTAATGCTCTGTACAGAAAATAAGAAACACTGACATCTAAGGCTCCACTGCCCATCCATACATCTAATTAAAGTAAATAGAAAACGGGGAATTAAACGGACTGTACACAAATTACGAAAAGCGAAGGGGAGGTCAGAAAAGTTTTTCTTTTTTCAGAAGGGAGGGTTGTCTGACTATTTTGGAAGCGCAGAGAACTGTCATTACTTTGTAGCATCCCAATTTTAGATTTCAGCATTGACTTGCAGACGTTTTAGTCTCAGATAATGGGTACTCACGTGGGTCTTGAAGGTTAAATTCGGATTATTTGATATGGGGTAGTATGAGGTACTTATGGATAGTCAGTGTATTAGCTACAGTAGATGCCAGTCAGCACACCCCCAGTTTGGAGATGCAGAGAGGAGCACCAGCATGGAAGCTAAGCAAGGAACTGCTGTGAACAGTGTCAGCAACAAAAAGGTTAAATCTTATTAGCCTATTAGTTTAGTTTAGTTTATTACCATGATTAGTTTAGTGTAGAATATTCTCATTTCTTTAGTTTGTTGTCACACAGCCGTTTCTGATGAGAAACCACCATTATACGACCTAAAAAGCACTCTCTCCATATCAACCAAACTCCACTGGTGAATTCAGTAATTTTACCTCATAGAACATGGGAGTTGCTGTTTTTTTTTTTGTTTTTTTTTTTTGTTTTTGGTGGACCTTTTTTAGGTGGCTTAAATTTGTTTAGTTGCTGATATCATTCACAGCAGTACGATTGCTGGCTTACGTGCTGGTGCCTCTCTACTTCTCCAAACTGGGGTGTGTGGTGTACTTCATACGACCCCACATCAATAATAGAACTATCCCTTTAATGGTATGTTTTTCATATACATAGGACACACGTGTCTCTGTTTCAGGATTATATATATTATTTTGGGTTTTTTTTAAGTCAAATATATCAAATGAGTTGGCCTATATTATAATTCAATTTCAGACCGTCATGTTTGCCATAATTTTAGAAAGTGCTAATTCTCCTTTTAATATCCACAATGGAGGCTGTGAAAGTCATTATTCCTCAAAATAAATATAAAGCTTTTAAATTATATTACACCATTTTATATTCTTTAAGCAATCCCTTTTTTAATTACCAACATTTTGTAAGGAGCTTTAGCAACCCAGTATTTTTAAATATTAGGAGGAGGTGTTAATAGTGCTGTTGTTAAAAACTGAAATATAAGATTTAACCGTCCTCCTCAGCCCAGTAATTTTCATAATGAAGTGCATGCTGGTTGGAGCTAATTATAAAGAAGAAATTTCCACAAAGAAAACAGCCTCATTCATTTGAGATTAAAGGACTTGTATAAAAGGAAGGAAATTACTGTGCACTTTGAGCACGTCCCCTTGAAGTTACTTGTTTCCAATATGAAAATGTCTTCAAGATCTGGCTCATGTGTCATCATCATTGTTAGGGTGACCAGGTCCCAATAAACCAAAAGAGGGACAAGGGGTGTGTTTGTGAGGGACAAAGTGGGACACTGCCTAACACCCCCCCCCCCCCCCCCCCCCCCCCCCCCGCCAGACAAGATTAAAAAAGAAAAAAAGACTGTAAGTCTTATATGTTTCTCCCTTAATAATAATAATGTATAATAATATTACAATAATAATAATAATTTATTATCAAATATAATATAATATAGGCTAATGTAATATATAATATAATATAATATAATGAAGCTCAACAACAGAGCATAAACAACAACAATTATTGCTGACCGGTATGACAGGGTGTGTTGGACAGTGTGGTAAACTGTAGTCACCTCAGCTGCTGTTACTTTGTCGGCTTCATCGTTTTTTGGTCGGAGAAATGCGTCCATAGACTTTAACATCTCTTTTCGGAAACGCTTTTCTTGTGGGACTCCGTCTGTCGATGTCGTTTAATGTCAAATTTGCCCCCGTGCCCAATAGAGAAGGAACTTTTACAAAGTTGACAATAAACCCTCTCTGAATCCCCCTGGACTTTTTTCACCCACAAGTATTCGCTTTCCCACTCTTTTCTGTAGCTGCATCGTCTCTTCTTGTTTGGCGTCTCCCCCTCCTCCATTTCCAAAGAAGAACGCGCGATGTGAGTGTCATTCACTAGCTGTCACCTCAGCTGTTGGTAGCGCGGAGAAAATTAGGGGCGGGCCTAAGCGCCGTACGTGCGGTGCTACTATGACAACAACAAACAGCCCAGAGTGCAGTAACATCACCGGCTTCTTCACATTGCTGGGGCCTGAGGGGGATGTTGTGCGGGACATGGTCTCAATTTGCGTGATGCGTGAAAAGAGACAGAAAATGCGTGAAATCACGCGCAAAGCGGGACATCTGGTCACCCTAATCATTGTAAGAGTGAGTTTCTTTAAGGACAGAAGTAAATTAAAGTGAACTGAGCTGGTATTTTTTGAGTTCCCTGTTCAAAGAGGGTTCCTGGTAATCCTCTGTGAAACAGGCTCCATTCTTGGTGATAAAAAAAAGTGCAGCATAATGAAGTGTCTCTGAGTCAAGAGTCAGAATTCTTAAGACACTTGAAGTTCCTCTGAAGATACATTACATTAATAATGAATGAGACCGAGGGCACGAGGGCTGAAGTCAGTGCTTTTGTCAACCTGCATCTCCTCAGCACCTATTAGAAAGAGAAGTGGCTCAAGAAAAAGTTCTTTTGATGAGAGAAAAATCCACTGAAGCAATGCCGAGCCAGAGGTTTAACATTCATGGAGATACATCTGAAGACTCTGTGGTGTGTTTCACTCATGTCTTGTGTGTAACAGCGCCACTATCTGGCCTCAGAGCACAGATGCAACAACTGGCACAATTTATCCAAATGGTTCCCTTGTTCCTATCACTGATTTTTTTTTTTTTCTATTTTGAAAAATCAAATTAAATGGTGGAAATCACATTTTTGCCTCACAGAATAACTCACAATAAAGACACAGGAATGGAAATAGGGTGTATTTTTAACTAATTCATAGTGAGTGTTTTTATACAGGTGTACTTTAGAAGCACAATTGGTGGAATGGGTCAAATCGGGCCCTTTGATCATTCAAAAATATGAAAAAAATGTCATATATCATTGTAATTTTATTTAAACATCATGCAAGTGTTTTCGTGGTTTATTTGAAGATCGTTATTGATGAAGATTAATAAATCCACGTGTGCAGGTCAGACATAGGAAATGTAACTGTCCGGCCCCTTGACACTTTACTTTTTTTAAAAATCTGACCCTAAAAATGCAAATGAACAGGTCAAGTATATAGTATGTGTATGTACTTTTTTCCTTTTATGCTGCTCCGTTTTGTTTTTTTGTTTGTTTGTTTGTTTTTTTTTTGTTTGTTTGTTTGTTTTTGGGTTTTTTTTTAACAAAGTTGATTCTGAGAGAAATGCACAAGCTTTTTCCAGTGTGCCTGTACCATCCTGTACCTGCGCATATGGCAAAAATAAATCTACTGAATCTTGAATCTTGAAATTAAAAAAAAATGTTTATATTCTTTTTTGGGTGGATGGATGAATGTATATTATATATTTGTGTGTGTATGTATGTATTTATCTATTTATCTCATTTATTTATTTTTATCTCATTCAATCATACATTCTTTATGGATTGGTGCCCAATATGTTCTTGGGGATGGGAGAAGGGAAAAAATATAAACATGAGCATTGTGATCCCTCTGTATGTATATCTATGTACCATGTTGTTGATGCTCAATAAAAAGAAGTTAAAAAAAAAAAATTTATATTCACTCCTGATTGGACTAGTGAGTGAGAAATGAATTACCAGGAGAAACCTAATAAAGTTACTCATTAACATCTCCGTCTTGAGGGCACGGTGCAGGAAGGGTGACATTATGGCCTTGCAACCTTTGCCCAGTAAGTCTCTTTACTTTTTCAGAAGGAACTGAAAAGGAAGACAAAAAACATTGTTAAGAGCCACGTCTAGGAGACAAACACCTGCTCTGTCTATTATCTGATTTTGTACAGGTAAGTCAACTTAGATTTTTCTTGTGTGTGTCTGTGTGTGTGTTGTGGTTGCAGTGTCTTATATGTGCCAATATATATGCTTTGGTGATGTATGTGGGTTAGACAGCAGTCATTTATTGTAGTCATATGACCAGCGTTTGTCTGAGACTGTTGCCTCAAATGACAGACTGTCAGACAGAATTTCTGCGTTGAAACACTGAAATCTGATCTCTGGTTTAAGAATTATTACCTGCATAATGTGTGTATTCATGTTATGTTTAAAGTTAATTAGTAAGCAGATCAAGACTGTGACCATGAACATTGCTCAACTAGCAATTCAGCTCCCTTCTATCATGTGACAGTTTCTGTGTGCAATAGATCACTGTTTCATCACAAAGTTATTAACATATTTTCATTTGTTAATAAGTCTTTTCCACTGCTATAAGAGCAGTGTTTATTTGCTGATTGAAAGCACCTGTTCGCTCATGGATTACCAAATTCACTGGCTTTTTTTTTTTTTTTTACCTCTTACACCCTGTAATTTAGAACAAACAAAGGGTTGATGGTAATGATGGTGATTATTAAATCACAGCGATAACTAAAGTCTAATCAAATGTTTGAACTCAAATGTGAGTAAATAGGAGCTACAATCAAACAGAATGAATGGATTAGGACAATGAAGAGGAATTTGCATCCATATTTAACAATGTAATAGGTCTCTCATTTGTCTAATCAACTCTAAACATGCTTTGAGCAGTCACATAATGTTTACACTCTATTATTCTGGTGCCAGTTTCAAAGCGTATTGATATTCACAAGGTATTGCTTAATAATTTAAAATCCAATTGAACCTGTGAAATACCCAGGTTACCACAGATTAATAAAAGGGATGTACTTGAGAGGACGCACATAATTCTGCAATGTTTGTCCGAATCTGTGAGTATACTCACGTCACATACCCCTGGCAGAACATACTTCTAAGTTTCAAAATTGGACCAGGATTCACCATATTCACACAATGGCCATTTTCCTCTGACTTGCTTCCAGTTAAGTCATATAAACGTAGGGAATCTGACAAGTCGTTATCATTTCACCGCTTTCCAATTGATCAGCATTGAAAGACAATTGATATTTAAAATTTGGAGGGACATGGGGCTATAGTCCAACTCAAACCACATATTTGATATCAGTTAGCTACTGTGAGACAACAGCTAACTATAGCATTCAGCCACTCCCTACCTAACAGTAGATTACCATTTGATACTGTTATGTGATTAATTCTGAAAATATCAATGCACATTTTAGACATATTTTTTTAAGTCTGGAGGTAAAACATTCTTGATATAATTATGCTTGCAAAGAGACATTAACTGTCTTGCTGTCTCTTGTCCAAATCAAATGTATAAACTAAGCAGCTAAAAAAAAATGTACCTGTAGGTTATGTTAGGGGGGCGGCGCGATGGCGCAGTGGTTAGCGCTGCCGCCGCACAGCAAGAAGGTCCTGGGTTCGAATCCCCGAGCCGGCAGGTGTGTGGAGTTTGCATGTTCTCCTCGTGTCCGCGTGGGTTCTCTCCGGGTACTCCGGCTTCCTCCCACAGTCCAAAGACATGCAGCAGGTTAATTGGTGACTCTAAATTGCCCGTAGGTGTGAATGTGAGTGTGAGTGGTTGTTTGTCTCTGTGTGTCAGCCCTGCGAGAATGCGACTTACTGTCTTACCCTGCCTCTCGCCAAAGTCAGTGGATAGCTCCACTCCCGCGAACCTCACGATAAGCGGTTACAAAAATGGTATGGATGATGGGTTATGTTAGGTTAGCAAAAAAATAACAGTTGAACCTTACATTTTTCCTCATCATACATATAACACTTTGATGTTGATCCGTACGAAACATTACACAGAAATATGTGTTCCTGTGAGCAAACTGTCACATAACGTTACAGACCGAACATTTCTGAAGTTGGGTGAAGACAGCTAATGTTAACGCCTACATTGGAAGCCTGTTTACATCTTTACCTCCAGGCTTAAATAAATGTACATTGATATTTCAGAATTAGTTTATGCCTTTCCTATCGTATCGTGGAACACTATCAAACAGTAACGTTAGCTAGGAAGTGGTTGGAGGTTAACGCTAGCTGTCTTCTACCAGTAGCTGATGGGTTACTAAATGTTGTTTTAGCTTGAAATATGGCCCAGTGTCCCTCCAGATTTTCACTGTCCATCCTTTTCAGTTGCTGATCAATGGGGAAGTGATGAAATGATAATAAATTGTTAATTCCCTTCGTTAATAAGATTTACAACCTGGAACACAGCAGTACATTTGAGCTTCCCACCCTGGGTGTGAGGTCAGAGGAAAAAAGCCAGTATGATGACTTGACTTCCAAACTATTTGTGATGTTACAAATCAGGCTCGTAGACCCAACTCCTTAAAATCAGATTTTCAGTGAGCACAGAGAAACTTTCCACTTTCAGTGAATGATGTGAAAACTGCCTTCTAAAGTCAAACTTCTCTCTGACTGTAGGAACAAGAATGAAAACATATTTTTGAGTGCAGGAGGACTTTAAAGTGTTGTGCCCTTCACAACAACCTCTCATGATCTTATGAAGATGTACTTAGCTGGTGATCTGATTTTTTCAGGTTGTCCCTCAGGACACAGAGATGGCCCAGTGGAGCTGCAGCCTCTTTGTGGTGTTTTTTCTTTGTGGAGCTTTTGTCAAAGAAGCACATCTGGCTACTGTATTTGATGTCGGGGAACACAAAGGAGCTCAGAGACATCTTCTGTTGGAGGAAGAGGATCCGTCAAGCACTAACATTACTGAAACTCGAAGTAAGTAGCAAAAGGTGTGCTCTGTTGGATATTTTACCACCATCTAACTATTTACAACCAGGTGTGTTTGAGGAACTTTGACCTTTATAACACCTTATTTACAGGAATCAGGTTGAATGCACTGCTGTTGACCTCTCTGTCTTTATAGTTACATCATGCCACCTGTACATGTAGTCGATGAAATTAATTTTTTTCCTGCTCTGGTCCAGTGCAGGCATCTGACCCAGATAAGGGCTCGAAGTCTCTGGATTGGTCCTATCTGGCTGCAGGACTGGGCACGGTTCTCACCCTCTCACTCCTCATCGTGATGGCGGTCAAGCTTCGCGTTTTCCATCGCTTCCTGGCCAGCTACAGACACTCCCTGCTCCAGGAGTCTGACGGGGTCAGCCAGTATGGCCAGGATGGGGCGCCCTTCCCTAACAGTGTGATGGGTAGAATGGGAGTGGCTGGAGAAACTCCAAGAGAACTGGATGATGATGATGATGGCTTCATTGAGGATAACTACATCCAGGCCAGTGAGAAAGAGAGGGCAGACAGAGAAAGGGAAAAGGAGGAGGAGGAGGGAGAGGAGGAGTTCGAAGACAGTGACGATGATATTCAGTTCACTATAGGGTGATTAGATAAAGGGAGAGTTCATGGCTCGTAAGAGTAGAATTTGATTCCAAACCTTTCTGACTTGTAACCTCTTAAAATGAATCATTGTCTACTTGTGGCATCCTGTCACACCTTGTATGTCTATAAACTGTGAGTGGCTCCACCAAAGAGCTTCCTTCAAAAGTCTCATATTGTTTCAAAGTCCAGTGTGTAGGATTTAGTGGCATCTAGTGGTGATGTTGCAGATTGCAACCAACTGAATACCCCTCCCCTCACCCTCCCTCAATGATAATGTAGGATAAACTATAGTGGCTGCCATTTCAATGAAAAAATGTGAAAGTGTGGTGTGGTTTGACCATACTGGGCTACTGTAGAAACATGGTGGTGCAACATGGTGCATGATGCAGATGGTGCAGATGGTGCAGATATGCAGGGCTGTTTTTGTTAGCTCTTAAGCTTTGTTAGCTTGTTAGTTCAAAGTGTTTTCATTAGCTCAGAAGCTTTGTTAGCTTGTTAGCTCACTGATCAACACAATAAATACATAGTTGTAAATTTTATATTCCATTTCTTAAAATATCCCCCTAAATCCTACACAGTGGTCCTTTAAATAATTGGCTATAGGTATCACAAGAAAAAAGTCTAAAGAAAAGTTATTTTCTTCTTTTTCATTTCCCGGTTAATCATTTTGCACCCTCTAAGATTATCTTGTAACCCTTCACAGGGGTCCGGACCCATAGTTTGGGAACCGTTGAAAGTGCACAGTAGATGATGAGACAAATGTGAAAACTGATTGAGCAACAGTTGCTTCAAAATGTCCCAAGCTGGACTTGTGTACAAAATTAGTACATTTAAATAGTATGATAATAGGATGAAGGTAATAACAAAAATGTTTAAACAAAAGTAAATAGATTTTTTTTTTTTGGAAAATGTTACTGCTTGTTATTGAGTTAATCTTTACTGTATAATTAGCATATCCCATAATTTAGCCTGCAGGCACCGTAACAACAGGAAGAAGTAGAGATTACCTTAAAAGTTTATTGGACTGAAATAGGTAAGGTTTTGACCATACTGGGTCTTCATGTTCAAAGTTAAAGGGATAGTTCAGATTATTTGAAGTGGAGCTGTATGAGGTGCTTATGGATAGTCAGCGTATTAGCTACAGTACATGGAGGTCAACATGCCTCAGTTTGGAGAACCAGAGAGCGGTACCAGCACAGAAGCTAAGCAATGAACTGCTGTGGACAGGATCAGACACAAAAGGTGCTGTATTTTAGCCACTAAAATAGGATCAGATAAAAAAAAAAAAAAAAAAAAAAGTATACTGTTACCTTGATCAGTTAGTGTTATTATGTGACCCTGTCCACAGCAATTCATTGCTTAGCTTATGTGCTGGTGCCCCTCTCTGCTTCTCCAATCTGAGAGCATGACAACCGGCATCTACTGTAGATAATACACTGACTATCAATGAGTACCTCATACACCCCTATATCAAATATGATATAACTACAGTATACTTCCATTAAAGTTGAAACCTTAATATTTCTTAAATTAATATATTGTGTGTATATCCATCTGTAAGCTGCTGGAAGTTGTGAATGAGAAATTTTGATGGCACCTGTCAATCACTTGAATAAGTAATGTATTCACATTAAAGTTATGTGGTTGGTTGATTATATTTTAGCCATGAATTAACAACAAAGAGGTGAAATAATGTGACACTTCATCATCTTTGTTGTAGTCTGAACGTGCAGAACAACATGCAGAGGAAAAAAAAGGATTTCAGCCTAAAAGTGTCCATTGATTGTGACAGGAGCTTCAGTGTGTTCATGTAAGATAGCAAAAAGCATTTTGATGCATGTGTTTGTATAGTCTGAAATCATTTTATTAGAAATGCACTTCATTAATAAATTCCACTGTCATATTCATTCGTCCTTTCATTTACTTTGTCAACCTTAATCTTTGAGTCAGTGGTAGAAAAAAGAAGAAAAGAGAACATAATGTAACACAGTAATGTTTTGGTTTGATGTGAACACTGCCGACAGTGAGTTCATTGGATTGCTGAGCCATTGTTGAAATCAATCTGTTCTGTTCTGCTGCAAAGTTGCAGGTTCTCTTTTGATGATGTTCAACATCAAAAACAGACACTGGAAAAATGCCACAGCAGCCAAGACTAAGTCTGCTGCTTCTTTGTTTTTGTACATCTGAGTCACAAATTTCATCCCTCATTCACTGATTTTGCCCCTTTAGTCTATTCAGATGAGACTGGTCCTGCTGGAGGACGTCTCTCTCCTGGCCTGGCTCATCTGTCCTCCTGAGACACTGAACAACCCTGACAGCTCGATAGCCCAGCCTCCTCGCTCTGCTCACTCTCATCATCCTCCTCCGCCTCTGCTCCTGTCTTCTTTTAAGGTAGACCAGTACACTGTAGCCCACCACAGCCAGAGCCATGCCAGCACCAGCTGCCATCAGCACCAGACTGGACACCAACATCTCCTTGCTGTCATGACCTTGGCTGCGATTGTGGCCACGCAGAGCAGCACCGTCCCACAGATCATCACTGCCAGCCCCACAGCCAAGATCAGCGCCGGGTCGGCCCTTCCGCCGCTCTTCAGCTGGTCAATGCGGCGTCGGCTGCGCACACAATTCATGTCCTGGATGGCAGAGCTGAGGAGCTGCTTGAGCAGGACAGCCAGAGCTAAGAGGCAGAGCGTGGTGCCCACCCCGAGACGCCACTCCCCAGACAGGCTGGTGGTGGTGGAGAGGAGGCCCACGCCGCCCAAGCCCAGCCCCAGTATGAGGGCCACCGAGGCACAGTAGCACAGCAGGGAGTGGCGTGGCTCTCTGAACCACCAGAGCTCCACTTGATCTTCCAGGACACGTCGCTGCATCAGGGTGGGGTCCAGGTAGAGACCTGGGGGGTGACGTAGGGTGTGTCGGGGCTGGTAGAAGCTCTGTATCTCAGGCATGGTGGTGGTTGCAGCCCAAAATCAGACAGACACCCTGTAAAAGTATGTAGAATTTGGGCAGAAGATCAGGAAACAACCGTTTGACAGTATTCAAACTAATCTTCAAAAATATCCTAATGCGCACTAACCAGGATTTCAATGTTGATGAACCTTGAGTTGAAATCTGGAATTTTTTTCACTGCCTATTTGACGATGACTGTCATTTACACTACTAAACACTTTGTGTCGATAGGCTATTATTTGCACATTGTAGAGGACTCCTAATATGGCTTATTGTGGATGTTCAATTAACATTTTCAAATAGTTGTGAGAAGAAGTTTAACTTCTGAACTCATTCTGAAAGTCTTTTCAGCGGTGACCATAATCGTTTTTAAAACATCTTTCCAATGGAAAAACGTTCTCTGGGATACTAACTGTAATATCAACAGGGACATCCTGTGCTTCATCTCAGCCTCTGTGATAACAGTTACTCACTTGGTGTTAGATGAGTGTCATGTGTTGCTGTTCATCCACCTGCATCCCATCACACAACCTCAGTCAAAGCTCTAAAGTGGTTGTTTCAGAAGATCCTTTAGTCTTGTTGTTTCCATTCTGAAGAAAAGATGGTGAAAAATAATCCAGTTTTAAGGAAAATATTTCCAAAAGTCAAGCTGTCAGATGCTTTCAACTCTTCCCAGTGTAAATGGAGGCAGAAATCCTGTGAGGACCCAACCATGGAGAAGCAGAGACTGTGTAATACTCGCTGTCAGTGGAGAAGTCATGATGATGTTGACATTCTGGCAGTGTGTAGTGCACGCCGTCTGTCCACGTCTGCCCGTGATCACCACAGTGACCGTACTCACGTTACAGATTGATGATCCGTCCCCCGTTCACATTCTCTAGCCCAGTGCCAGGCAGAACACAGGACCCCCCTCCTCCACCTCCTCCTCCTCCGCGTCTCATCACACGGGGACACCATCTTGTCTGGTTAAGTGGGGGAAAAGACGGGTCACAATAGCAGTGTTGGATCATGGTTTGGACAGAGATTGGCGACATTGTCCGCCGTGCCTCCACGCAGACAATGGGGAGGCCGGTGAACACAATGACTATGCTGCAGGAGGCGGGCGGTGGTGTGTCTGAGCCGTCGAGGGGTGTTGTGTTGCTGTGGTGGAGGGCTGAGTGATGTCAGTGTGTACTGATAATGGTGTTTCTGTGATCCTAAGGATAACGTCACTCACACACTATGCTGAGCCTCTTAGATAGGCTACAGTGAATGCTGCCTCTCCTCAGTGAGACGTTCACTGACCCAGGCTTACTGATCCGTGTCATCCAGTAATACACCTGCCATATCAGAGGCTAGGTCTTCAAAATATTTTGCCTTGAATTTAAAGATTGTTGACATTTGGAAACATTTTTCACTCTTGGTCAGATTTACATGAAAACATTGAAACCACTCTCATATCTGTCTATTAATATGAAACTATAAACAGGTGACAGCTTAGCTTAGCTTAGCATTATGACTGCAAGCAGGGGAAACCTTTGTCCCAAGATTTGAAAAAACAAACAAAACAGAAGCTTCCTAAGACCAGCCCTTTTTGCTTTGTACTGCAATAACAGTTGAGTAATCTTGGTACTCAGTGGGTCAACTTTCTCCTTACGTACTTAGAAATGCTATGTGCTAGGCTTGTCTATGTTGAAAACAAGATCAGATGTGGAAGATGGTTTCTGGGGGACCTGTACAAGCCACATATATATGTATGGTCACATTGTAAGTTAGCTAATGTTAGCAAAATACTAGCTATTTAGCTAACTAACAACTGATGTAGGTTTTACTAATATTAGCTATCAGATGTAACTAGCTAGCTAACAATTGACATATATTAGCTAGCTAATTAGCTAGCATTGTGCTAACATTAGCCATTAGCCATTAATCATTAACAATGATTGGGGAAACAACTGATGACAAGGATTCAAGTTTAATTTTAGAGAAATAAAGGTCAGAATAACAGCATAAGTAAACTATTGCTTGTTTTTTTGCCCTACATAAATCATAGTCATTTAACTTTGTTTCACTCTATATTTCTCCCTTGGTCATCCACGCCACCCTGAAGTGGCACTACAACCCCCCAGGGAGGCCCACCCCACAGTCTGGGAACAACCGAGCTAACTTAAGATGTGACAATACGTCACTTTTAATGGTTCCCCAGCAACATATTTAAAACATCTTCAAAACTTCTTTTCAAGATAGACTTAGGTAACACTCAGCATAGCTTATATACAGGAAAGGGTGACCAAGGTTCCTCTGCTAGCTTGCTCAACTGTTGTTGGAGCACAGTGCAAAAAGTGTGGGCATTAGGAAGGGTCAATTAACATTGTTTGAAGAGAATATGTGGTTTTACAGGCAGTCATGTCCCTGAATATTTCTTGGCAACCACGATAAAAACAACGAGGTCAGTCTGCCTGACCAGACATGGATCTGAGGCAGAATCCAAACGCAGACATGGAACATGCAGGTTAGTAAAAAAAACAAGTCTCTTGTATTTTGATGATTTGCAAGGAGAATGAAATGGTGGCTGGCAGTGGGAGTTTGGGCAGAGGTGAGGGGGATGCTATCCAGCGATGAAGGTTGAACAGAGGGTAATCCAGAGAAGGGAGCCGGATGGGGGGGTTGGCAAACAAGCGAGGTGTGCTGGCAGCTGGGTGATCCTGGAGACAGGAAGAACAGGTGGTAAGTATCTCAGTTAAGCAGGCAGGCAAACAAACTAACAAGCAGAAAGACAGGCTGGCAAACTAATCTGAGTTGGAAATGTGGAACATAGACAAATCTTGTAGGGCACAACAAGGCAGCGGGGAGCTGGCTGTTGGTGTTGGAGTATTTATAATGAAGAGGTGATGGCCTGATGTCAGACAGGTGTGCATGATTGGCGATGACGATCAAGTGCAAACAGACAAAACCAAAACACACAAAGCACACCTCACTCACAAAAAGCAAATAACAAAAACTCACACACAGCAGGCAGGAGCATGGAGGAGGGACTGTGAAACAACAACTACAAAAAAAAAAAAGCCAAGATACACGTTAATTAGAGAGTTTTAGAGGTTTTTACTTTTTGACAGAGCCAGGCTAGCTATTTCCCCCCGATTCCAGTCTTTCTGCCAAGCTAAGCTTACACATGCAGCTGCATATTTAACAGACAGAAGTGGTATAAATCTCCATATCTAGCTATTAGAAAGAAACCTAAAGCATAAACAAAATATCAAGTGATTCATTTGGTAACACATGAGTTTACCCGCCATATTTACAGTTGTACAGTTCTTCCACTGAATCATGGCATCTCAGAAGCTGGTGCATGTTTGGTTTGTTTCTTCAGCAGTGGCTGGTATTGCAGTCGTAGTAAACACAGGTGTGACCCATCATTCATGTTCAGCAGAGTCAGGCTGATACTATTGTGCATGCTGGCTCACTGGAAAGGCTCTGCTACACTGGTACCATCTGTGTTTACCTACTGTATTTCAATATGGCTGCCATGGAAAAGGTCTATAGGCTTTTCTCACAGTGGACAAATTGTCTCGTCAAGCACAAGTGTAACTTAAATGATTCAAATGAGAAAATTGGTCTATAATGTCCAGTGAAGAAAAGACGGGAGGAAGAAAGAAAGAAAGAAAAAAAGAAAGAAAGAAAGAAAAAAGAAAGAAAGAAAAAGAAGATGCTGAGTCCTTTATCCTTTATACAATATCTGAGAGCAACCTGCTGAAGGCCTCTTTACTAAAGGAGTTGGCAGGAGCTCAAGATGTAGTACTTCATCCCTCTAGTGGACAATATCATTAGCTCAGCCTTTGAATCTTTGAGCCACTTTATATCAACTCAAGTCAAATGTCAAATTATGATTTTCAACAAATACGGAAGACTGCGGGTGGTAGTGACACTTTTTGTTTCGCATCATTAACACAGTACTTGTTCATGCTAGATCCCTCAAACTTTAATAGATGGTACCCATATTTGTGTCCATTCAGCACAATGAATGCTAGGCAAAAGTAATCTTGATAAAAAATGTTACTTTCTTACCTAAATCAGGTTCGGTTTTAAAATCCACAATGTTGCTCACAGAAACAAATGACTTCTCCTTCGAGCTGGAAAAGGAAATGGGAATGTACAATATTGATGACATCACACAGCACTTTTCTGATCAATAAGAGATATAACTGAAGTGTTGTTACAAAACTCCCTGGTCTCCCCTACTCAAATGTTTAGTTATCATGAAGGAAAAAAAAGAGGGTAAAATATATGACAAAACAAGGAAATGGAAGAGTAGATAAATTTATAGATAGATAAATATTATTGCACTCACTTATAGTATATACTATTACCACTACTTACTAATAATAATAATGACAAATATTTGTATAGCACTCATCTAAACAAGATTATGAAGTGCTGTACAAAATATATAACAATAAACAAAAACAAACAAAGAAAAAGATTTTCAATAAAAATATGCTTCAGCAGTGATTTAAAGACAGGTGTTATGCTGGCAAACCTAATCTCTTCTGGCAGAGAACACCAAAGCCCAGGTCACCGGCCCCACCGAGGGATAGGGTAGGTTAGTGGAGAGAGTCAAGAGCTCTGTAATCTACTGTGAAATACTGCCAGATCATATAGAGCCCATGATTTGTTTACAGCAGTTTTCTGCACTAGCTGAAGCCTGAGGATTGACTAAGGCATGTAAACAGTGCATTGCAATAGCTCAGGCGTGAGAAGAAAAAGGTATGAATAAGCTTTTCTGTGCCAGGAAAAGACAAAGCTGATTTAAGTTTTGGTAATATTTCTGAGATGCAAGTATCAGGATTTATGTCCTTGGATTATACAAAGTGCTGATGTTTTGTCTTCTACCTGCAGTTGGTCCTTGGCAGCCAACATTATGGTGCTGTATTTGCTGTCTTTCTGATTTTTTAAGTGTTCCAACACATTTTAGGATTTTATTGGAGAATGAAGACTTAAACCTGTTTTTCAGCAGCCTAGAATTTCATCCAAGCAGTTTCGTTTGAATGGTAAAAGAATCCACTGGGACTGACTCACTAATAATCAAATAACACTTTGCTTCAAGGACATCTAAATCTGTAAGAAATGTTTGAATTCCCTGATTTAAAGGCTGACCTTGCACCCTCAATGGCTTAATTTATTAAAATTAGAGTAATGAGTTGAGATAGGTGCAGTGAGCGCCGGTCAATCTGTATGGTCAATTATTTGATTAAAGTCTGAGTTCCGGGTAGCTTTTACTGTAAATAATAGTCTCTTACTGTTGTGTCTGCAGTAAATCTGATTCAACCACAAGGTGGCAACAAATAACCATGTTACTCTGTGGCCATGACATAAGGCAGGACATAATAGTTTATAATAATTATTCCTATTATTGATTACTCTTATTATTTATTGTATCTAAACATTGTTATAGCCTTTGCTGCATGACACAGTTATGACTTTGTCAGGGATTTTAATCTTGTTTTCTTCATGCTACAAAACACAGTGTCAACAGTGTCAACAGCTGGTAAATGTGTGTGGTTTTCTGTTTGTTTGCCTTGTGATAGAATAGCCTGTCATTTGCCTGTTGCATTCTGGGAGAGACTCCACAGTGCAACAGGCTCTGATAAAAGTGGGTGTAGAAAATTAATGGAGAAATACAATTATATATTATAAATTCTCTTCTTTATTCAGCTTTTTGTTGATTACTTTACTAAATGCAGCTATTATTCTGGTATGATATACAGAGTGCAATATGTGTTTGGACAGTGACACATTTTTGCATTTATTTTCACTGTACAATCAGTCTATTGTCCAAAAAGTGTGACTATTTATTTTAAAAGTGCTACGATTCCCACAGCGCAACCCCAAACTGAAGATGAAACTTTAACCTCATAGTCAATGGTTCATACACATCAACACAACACATCAACAGAAAATGTCAAAATGGTCAAAATGCTTGAAGATGGAACTGTATATAGTCAAAAATATCTTTCTTCAGAAGACTTAAAGACAAGACCTTATATTTGGGGCAAAAGAAATTGACTCCATTCATTTAAATGGGGCAGGTGTGTAAGACAAAATATGTGAGTTTTTTTTTTTTTTTTCATAAATGCAACTTGTCTCATTTGCCGTAATAATACACCAACAGTATAGTTATACAGTATGTAGTATCTGTATTCCCATGCACAATGTGTGTTGTTGTTGTTGCTGCAGATCAACCTGTGGAGGGCAGCAGCCTCCAGGTTCAGACAGCAGCCTGTGAAATGCCCATACAATAATTCTGTATATATTTGTTCTGTAAATGCAGCGGTAGTAAGATCTTTTACTTAAATAAAAGCAATGCTAGTGCAATGTAAAAATACTCCATTGCAAGTAAAAGTCAAAATAACAAATACATGAGTATTAACATCTAAATGTTGTTAAAGTATTAAAAGTAAGTTTCATTTTACTGTTATGGCTGGCTGAGGTGGAGCTCATTTTAATTCCTTTATGTTCTTTATGGGTTGATTAAACTATGAGGATGCATCATATTTAATGAGATGATCACATGTTTTGCATGATAATCTGCAAAATAAGTAGTAAATCAGTAAAATGAGTTAGTGAATGGAGTGAAAAAGCACAATGTAATTCTCTCTGAAACCAACCTGGTATTATTCCAAAATGTAATAGTGCCTATCCAACGTGACGAAGAACTAATTAGGAATAGCAATGCATGGCAGCAAAGGTTGGATTAGTATTATTAGTGTACTTTTGTTTTCCTTTCTTTTGTTCCCATCCTATCTCCTCTCCCATGCTACCCTTAGTTCTCCACCTTATTTATTTACTTACTGTATCTCTTTTCTTTCTTCTTTTTCTGTCGTTTACCACACTCACACACACTCACACACACTCACACCAACATCAAACCAACACATGACATCTAACACAACCCTGTAGTTATTCCCTGACAACATTCTGTTAACTGAACTGTTCTTGTGCTTTTCTGTCAGTATTTTGTCTTTTGTCTTTCAATAAATTAAAAAGAAAATAGTTAGCAATAATGAATATGTAACATCCAGTTACAGTTTCAAAATAAAGCTCGCTGAGGCCATTTCAGGTTTAGGCAAAAACGATTCTTGGTTCAGTTTAGGAAAACACGATGGTTTCAGTTAAAACAACTACTTCCTTAAAGCAGTCAACTTTGTCTCACATGGGAATCAAACCCTGACTCATCCGTCCATCCACCACACCCTTCTCCTCCCTATGTGGACTTTCTCACTCTTATTACTATGTTCTTTCTTTACTCCTGACATTATCGTTCCGCTCTGCTACTACACCTTCATGCACATGTTAGTCGAGCTAAAAGGTGATATGGACACAGTATCCTCGAGTGGATCGGTGGGTCAATGAAACGCTCCGGCATGAGACTGGGCCGCTGAAATGTGGTGAAGGATAAGTATAAAGTAGCGCATGGAAATACCCAAGTAAAGTACAAAGACTTCAAAATAGAGCCCAACCAATACTGGATTTTCAGTGCCAGTGGTGATACCGATACTGATGTTAGGGAGTAAAACAAGTCTGATATCTTAAGTTATTTTATTTTTATTTTATTTTATTGTTATTTTCTTGAATTCTATTTTTATTTTGCTGTTGTGAAGCACTCTGTAAGTATGTTTTGAATGGTGCTGTAACATTAAATTTTTAATTTAAAATCCAAAATGCCATCTGTCATTGGTATTTTCTAATAATTATAAATAACCTTGAAAAAAAAGACAAATGGACTTTAAAGGTAAAAAAGTTTCCATATCTGAGCATATAGGACAACAACAACAATCAAGTGGCTGCATAGGGTCCCATGGCAGTCAAAATCTTTTTTTTTTTTTTTTTTTTTTATGTCATTTAAGTTTGTGTAATGTTAGTACACTTGAATGACATATACTGTATACTACATATATTTTGCACATTTTAAAGGTGAAGGCCAACTATATTGTGAAGGGAGAAAGTGCAAACTCCACACAGAAAAGGTCACATTTGTACTGGGATTCAATCTCATGATTGCTGCATTGTTATTCATATACTATAAATAAACTTAAATACATCTTTGAGACCATCCGTCATGTTTGTCATTTTAAACTGTGCTGATTGTGTGGAGGAGGCGAGATAAAATTCTGCTTTGAGCTTTAAAAAAGTGATAGTTCGTTCTGGTTGAGATTAAAGTAGGGGTCTGGAGGAGTGATGAGCAGAGACAGCAGCCTCCACAAACTTGCAGCAGTATGCTGTCTGAAAAACTGGTGTCCAAGAATGTGCCATGGAGAGATTTGTGTGAACAGTTTCTCATTCTGGCCACTCCACTCCGGTCCACACTCCAGCAGCTGATTTCGACAAGGTCTAACATCAACCAGAGAGGATGAACTAATCTCATGGTTGCAGACCACTGGGTTAGACAAACAGGGCTTGTGACTGGTGCATCGCTGCTCCAGTTTTCCCTCAGCCAGCAGGTGAAAGGTGGGAGGAAACTCAGAAAATCTGTCTCTCTCATCTCTCAACGCAGGCTGTTGAGGTGTTCTCCAGCAAGGTACTAAAACCCAGTTGTTCTTGGTCGTGCTTATAGGCCCAGAGCAAACACTGTAAATGAACCATGAAGCCCGTCGATGCCAGCTTCTGCAGCTGTGCGAATGCAGAGCAGGGAAAACAGTGTGCACGCTCAGCAAATGTTCCCTAAAGGTTAATTAAATAAGAAACATGGCCCGAGCAGGAGTCACACTATTTACTGAAATGCTGTTCACACGCAAGAGGAGCTGCAGATTTCCATGATTCGCTGTGACTGTACGTGAGGAGGGTGGAAGCATCTCAAGAATCCACAGTGTTGAGAGAATGTGGCACCTCATCCAGGTTTGCTGCTGTGACAAATGAAAAGGATCTGCTGCCAGTTTTTCAGGCCCAGGTGACACACTAGGCAAACACAGACAAACCTCACCAATACTGACTCTTTAGTACTCCCTACAACTTCCCCCACAAATGATGAGCCCCCGCACAGATGTAGTTTAGCCCGATGTCCCTCAGGCAGAGATACAGAGATGTGACATGAAGTGACTTCATCTCAGTAAAGGCATTGATCTGTAGACACTCTGTCAAAAAGCTAGAGTGATGAGTGATTTGATGTGGCATGTGCTGTACTCTGCAGAATAACACAAAAAGTCTTCCACGGTGTACGTCAGCAGTGTATCATTTGGTGAAGAAGTAGACCGTTATTGCAATATATGTCACACAAAACTCGGCTCAGCGACAGAATCACCTCTTCAGCAACTGCTACACGAGAAATATTTGATATTGGTTGTGAAAACTCAGACCGAAGTATATCACTGACTCTAAGAAGGATTGTTAACAAATGTTGTGCTGTCAGTTATGGCCTCAAGAGGATGATGAATCCTACTGACTTTGATGATCATCTGACTTTTCTACTTGTGCCACCACCAAGCTGACATGTGGCTTTAAGTGATATTTCAACAACTAGCAGACGTCTGGGATGATTTGCAGGCATCCAGGTTATAGTTATTGAAGCCCCTTTGAATGAGTGGATCTATGTGTCCAGTTGCCCTCAACCGAACGTGTCTTGGACAACTAGCAGATGGACTACCATGAAAATTGGTATAGACATCATTTCCCCCTGGATGAATTGTAAGAATTCTGGTGGCGCTCTGACTTTTCATCTAGTGCCATCATCTGGTCAAGAATTGAATTTTTCAAAACTTTGATTTATGACCAAATAGCTGCAAAACTAAATTTTCCATCAGAGTCAACTCCACTTTGTGTTTACTGCCAATCTTTGCAAAGAATAAACTACAAGAAAGACAATCTATTTCTCAAGTCTTTATTTCAATATTTCAGCCAATTAAAATTTCCACAACAGTTAGCCAACACAACTAAACCACAACTAAAATGAAAATGTGTCTGAAAATACACATCACCATGAATCCAACACATTATTAACAAAGACAGACAACAGAATAACTAGCTTTATGTTTTATTATGTAAAATGGTGAATAAGAACATATTTACACTATAAAAACCTGACCTATTGTTATAATGATTCCTGCCTCGTCCTGTGATGAATAGTGAATTTGACCTGCGGGAACCCCAGAGGAATCCTAAAAAAATGTCAGCCTCTAACATCCACTACTTATTATGCAGTCTGTGCTCTGAAATAAATTGTTTTCTCAGTTCTCGAATGTCTTTACAGGGTCAAGGTCTTCCTTTCTTTCTCTCTTTCTTGCAGATACTGTTTGCAACAATGGCCTGTACAGCCTCAGCAGTGGCAAAACGAGAGCAGCTCTCTGGTGTTTTAGAGGCATACAAGTCACAGGATGTGTGACAGTGGAAAAAGGCCAGTGGACATGGCAAAGAATCACGGACTGTGTTAGGTATGCACAATATACTCTCTAGTATTTTCATATTCCAGCTGATTGACAATCTCTCTCACTCTCAGATATATCCAGCCTCCTGCTTAATCCTCAGTGTGCTAAAAGCATTTTCATTTAGTCATGACTCACTCCTCGCAGCAAATTGACTGTAAATTCAATTTAGTCTGTGTTATCTCTGATGGGAGAGAATCTGATTTTCAACTAAACCAAAAACATTTCTCATGCTACATCAATATGCCTCGCTTTAATTTTTACTTGATCAAGCCTGATGGGCAGGAATGATAACACATACTGGACTTTACATGTTACAATCATCTTTCAAAGTACAGTTACTCTTTCCATGAGCAGCTTGTTCTGTACACTGTAAAAATCACCCAGGAACTTAGTGGAAACAACTAATCTTTTCTCATTAAGTTAATGTAAATATACCATTTTATATTTATTGGAGTTAATTGAACTTAACATTTCTAATATTTATTTTCAGAACACTTCAGAACTTTAAAACACGAGTTCTTCCACCTTGAAGTCTTTGACTTTGAAATTATGAGTTGAACGAATCCTGCACAGTGTTCAATCAACACATTAAATTAGCTTCTACAGAAACATGATCAGCATATTAGCAGAGTTAAAACTCTCCTTCTTTATTATAGTTTGAAGAAAACATACGCTGAAAACTTGCTGTGTGTCTTTAATACACTTCAAGATAAGCCATGGTTGCTTGTTTTAACGATTTGACATATTGTTTTTGTGCCAATGTTGGAACAAAGTAGCTCCAAGAGGAGCAATTGCAGCTGTTCTTTGTATGAAATGAAGATCTGATTCATAACACTTAGAAAAATGTAAAAGGAAATCAAATTTGTTTGCAATGTTTGTCAGTGTGACTGAGGAGCTTACTGAATGTATTTTCCATTTGTAGTGTCCATTTGTTTTGAATCATTACAAAATTACTTCAAAATTTTCAAATTCAGTCAACTTAAAATTTTAAGCCAGCCTGGAAATGAACTTTTTACGTTAAAACCAAATAGTCTTTTGTTCAAAGCACCATAAAACAAACTTTCAACTTACTTCAACAGATTTTTGAGTTTTGAGCCTAACTCAAACTCTTAAATTTTGAAAAAGTTTTACCAACTAATAATGTTTTGTTGAGATAATTTGCTTTTCTTCTTTAAATAAAATTGAATCTTTGGGTTAAAAAAACAACAAAAATTTAGATTTCAAAAGTTTAGTAAAAGCGAATAATGATTAATTAGTTTATATTATCAGCTGCAACCATTTAACCCTCAAATACCCAAATAATGACAAATCAGATTCACAGCTCACAGTAAACAATTTTTGAAATGCAATTTTTTGGGGGGTTTCTAAAGCTCAACGATTCAAGTTTATCTTAAGAATAACAGGTTTCATTCAAAACTCAAGAATCAGCACAGTGTTTACATTATATATATTGAGCCTATATTGCATGATGGGGATCATAGGAATTAAAACTAAAAACTCAGTACTTTGTGATTCCAAAGTCATTTCCCTCACAACCTGTAGAACTGGTTGGGACAGGGAGTTTTTCAGAAAATGAGGCGGATGTTTTTCCCATACGGTTAAACACCCTGGTCACAGCTCAGAATCATAATTTGTTACGGGCATGTCTGGAACGAGCTAATATCACATTGGCCAATATTGCTAACATACTCATTTTCAGACAATAATTCCTGTAACAGATTCGAACACCTGTTCAACAACCACTTCCAGTCTGCTCCCGCTGCCTCATTCTTACTGGATGGCTGCCGTGAAACCATGACAACAGGCCCCAACGATCCTGATTTTCTCCTCAGCACCATGACTCTGGCTGTGGATACAATTGTGTGTGCAAATATGTGCATATGTGTGGCAGTGTCTGTCTGTGTATTAACTATATGTTGAGGTTGGGAGGGGGATTAAGTTATCCTTCGGCTTATCTCCATCAAAATGACTGATTATGCTGTCAGCAATGGTCGTGGCCTAGATTTGAAAGACAGCCTCGTCTGCTCTGGCTGGGAGCCACTGGACCTTGTAAATACTACTGATGCACTTTTATCTCCAGACGAGTATTACCTCATTGTGTTTAGTAAGAGCAATAACGCTGCAGTTTGGTTAATGAAAGAGGTACAGGGGGCCTTTTCCTGTTGCTGCGGCTGCCTCTGAGAACCGTATAGCCAGCGGTTCACCTTAGTATCTGCATAATTTGCATATAGATGAGAATCATATCACATTATTGCATTGGGGGTATATTAATAATGGGGTTGTTGAACAGGATACGGTACTGTACACGAGACTTGTGTAGATGCTGAAACAGGTGGAGCCCAGAGCGGCTGGTTTTCTGCCTCACTGAAGCCATGTTGAGCCGCATCTCTCACCTGCTCTCTGCATCAGCCATCCCTTCTTTCTCTTGTTTGCATTTTTGAAGAATTTAAAGGGACAGCTCTTGAAAAATTCAACACCAATGTCTCTTCCCAAAAATCATGACCTGGTTACTCAAGTTAATCCACAACTTGTGTGAGCAGTTTCATGTAGGAACTATACTATGTATACTTTTTTTCACACGTCATCATTATGGTTGCTCTCAAAGGGCCGGTTAATTAATAATTATTATACAACGGTGAGTTCCGACCAAGTAATTTGATTGGATGAAAGACATTCCATGAGTGCTGATATAGAGTATAACATCCTGGGACTTTTAACTACATGTATCACTCCTCTTTTCAAGTGTTCTAATAACCATCAGCCTACATTAACATTACAATGACTAACAGAGAGACCATAGAAACAGCAGGAGACATGATTTAGGCCTTATTACTGTGGGATGGCTGTCACACACTTTTTAATCTGACAGAACAGTTTGATAAAAGAACAACAGTTTAAACAGGTTGTGATCTGTGTTACCATTGTTAAAAATGATTTGCATAAATATCATCTATACATGGCTTAAACATGTAAGATTGTTCCTTGAATAGTTTTCACAATCAGCAGATGGATTTATTTGTAGTTTAACCTCTTAAATAAGCTAAAATAAGAGCCCTGCTATTGTAAAATCTTGTGGTTGGTTCGTTTTCAGACCACAAATGAACTGTACCAGATTCTGTTCGGAAGCGGACCGAGGTCCACCTTTTCATGCGGTCTGGGTCTGGTCGTTTGGTCCGTACCAGGGTGAGCCTCAAAAATTAAACATGGACATTCAGTCCAACTAAGTTCAACTCAGCTGGGAGGTTCTACTGCTGTAACATGTCGACCTACAAAAAGTAGCAAGCAAGCTAATGTTAATGTGCAGGAAAATGCTTGTGTTGCTTGGCAACAGTCCAGTCCAGTGGCAGAACTATTTGTTTTGGTGGAACCAAATAAATGAGTATATAAAAAAGGAAAAAACGTTAATTGTGACTGTACTTCTGTAATGTATCATAGATTTGTACTGTGCAAATTATATTCTTAGAGAGGTCTTGCAGGCCACAGAAGATAAGTTGGTGGAGGGTAAGATTTAGCCTGCAGACCTCGAGTTTGACATGTGTACTAAAAAATGAAATCTCCAAAACTCACACTAAAACAATTTAGATGAATAAATAACACTACAGGCCAGGAAAAATATGTATTTTTTTTAAGTACGTGTTGCCTGTGTAGATTACCTGCCACACTCCTGAGTGGGCTTCTAGCTAGCTACTTCGTCAAGCTTTTTTAAATGACTCCCCCCCAAACTGACACAAAAACACCACAGGGACACAAAATTGCTTGACCTCCTGATCTGCTCCTATCTGCTCCTGCTAGTGGCCACCACTGTACCACTATTACAGGTCTGTCATGCACTGAAATTGATTTCACTGGCTCAGTGGGTGTGACATGGACAACCCAAGGCCCTCTCTCTCTTTTTCTGACTCTCACACACCCATGTATAAACACAGTTGTGCTTTTCTGATTAGTATTACTAGCACACTCAATAAAAAAGGGGAAGAGATGGGTTATCTGGATAAAAACTGCATCAAAATGCATTTGTTTGATGTTGAGTTTCTCGCTTATTTCGCAGCAGTTAGGCTGTTTGTTAATTTTCCCACTGTTAGCCATGTCTCATCCAGACAGCTGTACCAGAAGACAGTCCATATAACTTGTTGGATCTTTTTATTTCCAAAGAGGACTAAAAGGCTCTGCGAGTGTTACATTTGTAATGGTATGTTACCAAATAATGACAACAGCAAGGTGACCAGATTTCTGAACAACAACTGCCACATGCAACCAGGAAAGAAGTAAATAAGTAGATAAGTAAGTAAGTAGGTACGTAAGTAGTAAGTAAGTAAGTAAATAAGTAAGTAGGTAAGTAAGTACCCTTTGCATCCCTGATGCCACTCTTGTCACCTGACTTGAAAGCTGCATCCCTCTCTTTGAGTAGCATCCTCACAGTGCTGTTAATCCATGACTTTTGGTTAGGAAACACCTTTACTGTCCTTTGTGCTAAAACATTTTCTGTGTAGAAGTAAGTAAGTAAATAAGTAAGTAGGTAAGAAAGTAAATAAGTAAGAAGTAAGTAAGTCAGTAAGTATGTCAGTAAGTAAGTAAATAAAGAAGTAAGTAAGTAGGTAAGTAATAATAATAAGAAGTTAGTAAGTATGTCAGTAAGTAAGTAGGTATGAAAGTAAGCAAGTAAGTAGGTAAGTAACTAAGTAAGTAGCTGGAAGGTGCCTGCTCAGGCAGCCCCAACGGGTGGGGCCCCTCATCACTGCGTCTCTGGGTCACATTGAGCTTGACCTTTGACCTTTGACCACAACAATCTTTCACATTAATGTTTGATGTTTCTTTAACAGACTTGAAGATAGGTCAGTCCAGTGGTCAGTCAGCCCAGCTGCATCAAATGTAAGTGGACTCCATATTTATTGTTTGTTAATGAACATCACATTCTAATTCAGACACAAATCAAATAGAACAGCAGTCTACAGCAGGGACTGCCTAAAAACATTTTTTTTCCAGGACATTAGCAGTGCACACTTCAGCATCATCATATTCATGGATGAGTTCTGTAACTGTCTCAGCCTGTGCTCTTGAGTACATGACAATAAGTTGGACTGAGTGGCAAAGTTTAGGTTAATTTTATTTCCAAATTTGGGAAATTTGTAAGCCTTGTAAGCCTGTTTGGGCAAGATACTACACTGACATCAGAATACAGACCCCACATCGTAGTAAATTTTTGTCATTGGACATAATTTGGTCCACTTCAATATTACATTTTAGGACTGTTTAGTTCAGGGACATAGTGGGCATAAACCCAAGTCAGTTTATCCACCTCTTTGAAATGAGGCTGAGAACCACTACACCCTTGATTCAGTTATTTCCCGTATAACAATATGGTGGTCAATTTAAGAATTTATCAGTCAGGTGAAAGTAATTCAAAATATCAGGGCAGTCACATGTTAATCACGGTTGCAACTTTGTAACTGATGATCACATATAAAAAAAATCATGTCTGCTTGAACTTATAGTCTCCTGTATGTTTACTCTTATTATCATATGTTTAAATTGTTTATTTTAAAACAAAAACAATATTACACTCATATTATGAACACAAGCACAGGCTTGAATTGCACCAAAGAGGTGTAAAGGTTTTCAAGGTTACTTTGCTACCTGCGTGCTTTGCTCTGATAGGGATAAGAGGACTGCTAGCTATTAAATATAAATAAAATACTGTTGTGTTTGTCACTGTTTTGTGTCAGAGATGACAGCAGGTTGTTTCAGGTCTTCACCACCATCACAGGTGGTGCCATGGTAATGTCCTCCATGGTGGAGGCTGAGGATGTATGTTTTAAATAGTTTATATAAGGTGCTTAAGTCCCTGCACACCCACAGTTCACCTACACACATTTCTCGGTGTAGACATATTGACATGTCACAGTGGGACACAGGTGTAAATAATGAAATTAATGATGGCTGAATTCCATTTAGCTGCTTCTGTTTCAGGGTCTTGATGTTGTTCACGCTGGCTCACTGTCACAAAGAGGAGGCAGCGTTAATGTTATTAGAAACACCTGTGCTTTTTGCACTGTGACAAATCACATGCCTCATGTGCAAAGGCCTATTAGACCGTTTCTTAAGACAGAGTGGGCTGTACCTGTGGGGCTTGACTGACAGCTCCCTCACTCTTCCCGTTAGCTTCGTTGCACCTGGAGGGACAAATTGCACCTTAGTTAGTAGTCAATTTGGTGAAATTATGTAATTCACAACTTCAACATGACTAGAGGTCTAATCAGCCAGAGTAATTAAAAACACCTGTGTGTGTGTGTGTGTGTGTGTGTGTGTGTGGGTGTGTGGGTGTGCGTGCGTGCGTGCGTGCGTGTGTGCACGTGTGTGTGTGTGTGTGTGTGTGTGTGTGTGTGTGTGTGTGTGTGTGTGTGTGTGTGTGTGTGCAGGGCCTTTAATAAATCCACACATTTCTGGTTTCCTCTTTGTGTATCGTGTATGATATCATTTTAGCAATCACCACACCACAGGCCAATATGGAAAATTTATCACAGTTTGGGAATTGAACGTTTTTGTTTAATTAGTGAACTAAATGACACAGAAAAGTTCACTATTTAACTATAATAATGCAACACTTGTGTAAGATTTACAGGAATTGTCATAGGTTGTGTTTTTCATAGTCACTTCCTATTTTATTTTGGTATGTCTTCCCTTGTGTGTCCTTGTTGTTTTTACTTCCTGTCTCTGTCAGTTTTCCCGCTCTTTTTGATCACAGATCATTTTCACCTGTTCTTGATTGCTCTCACCTGTGTCTTGTTATCCTCCCCCTCTCTAGTGTGTTTAATCCTGTGTCTTTACCTCCTTAGTTGCTGGTTCATCCTGGTCTGTTTGTTGCTTTCTCATTGGGTTTTCTGAACTTCTTGTGTTTTCTAGTGGACTTTTTGTTCTGTGTTGGGGGGGGTGGGGGTTCCTAAAGTTTGATTTTTTTGGTTGCCTTTGTTTCACCTTTTGCTATCTCTGTAAGTTTTTGTGTCTTGTCTTTTAATTAAACTTTTTCACTTGACCACTCCCATTGCAGTCTGCATTTGGGTCCTTTCTCCTGTTCCTGGTCGAGAAATTCTGACAAATTTATTGGCATGTCAAATGGAATACAATGTTTTTAAGTATGTTTTCATTTATGTATGAGCACCTGAAAATGACAATCACTGTTTTTCTATAGAGGGTGCGGGTCCTCTTCCATAAAGTCCACCATGTTCCATCGCCATGGTTCTACAGTAGCACAGAATGGACAAACACACACTGACATGGCTTTTTGGGTTTTTCACAAGTCTTGCAGCTACCAAAGGTTCTCCTAACTCTTCCCTCTTAACTGACTAATTACCAAGCACCAGCCCAAAGCTCAGTGTTGTTTTAATATATTCTATATCCTATATATTCTAAAATTTCTTATTAATGTTAATGCCAATATTCACTTATCTGAAGATTCTACACAAAATATTCTATTCAATAAATATTGTTTTTGTTGTACCTCATTCTGTTCTATATAGATCTTGTTCTTTGATCTTATTCTTTGACCAACAGAAGGAGCAAACTGGGAAGGGAGGACTGTGGTGGAAGCACTGGGGTGTGATTATGTTGCAAATGGTTTACATGGCTCTTATTATTTTTTCACCAAAAAACTTAACAAACATACTTTTACTTTTATAGCACATTTTGCTGAAGAATTTAAATGAAAAGCTTCTACATTATCTGTCAAATCAGACATTATTAGAGCCAATATTCATCAAGTCATTAGTCAGCTAAAATATGAAACTAAAAGATTTAAAAGTGAAAAAGAATAATAAAGAATAGAATAATAAAATAGAGTTATAAAGAAATAAAATAAAGCAATAAAGGAGAATAAAATATTAATAACATTTAAAAAATAAAATTATAAAGAAATTCAGATATTTGATATCTGATATTGGCCTTATTTAAAGTCTTTATGAAGAAATTACATTTTTTTTATTTCAGTTAATGAATTCATGACATTTCTATGAATTTCATGCATTTTCTTATTCAGCTTTCTTTTCTTGTCATTTATTCATAATGCTTCTGAAAAGTTGGTGATACTGAGCTTGGCATGTGGCAGATTATTTTAATTAATCTAATTAATTCTTAATTTTTATATTGATTTTAGGTTGCCAACTTTACATCTGGCCAATTAAAAACTAACCTTTGAGTAATTCTGGTATATTTACCAGAATCGATCACCGGCAATCGCCGCACAATGCATGCCGGTTAGATTTGTGTCCGACTTGATCCCGACTTGCTCTGACGTCATGTATGCGTGGGCAACGATAACCTCACGAGATCGAGGCGGCCGCAGTTTTTAGAGCCAGGCGCCGCAGTTGCTCACCACCGACTGCAAATGCCTGGCTGTCACCTGATCGATGAGCTGACAGGCTCCAATTGGCTCTTAATTTTGACAACAAACACCACGTGTTGTATAAAATACTAATTTTCTGTGTAACTGCAATGTTTCATCGATCAAGAATGCACTTTATTTCTTCAGCTCTGAACGGGGTCTGCAAACAGGTAACCTACAGGTGATCTAACAGGATGTCAGGGTCTCTTCCTGTATGTTCTCCAAAGTCTGCTGGAAACTGTCCGACTTGACTGCAGCTTTTTGTCTCCACCTCATGCTGCGGCCGCCTGATCTCATCTACTCTCCAGGCGAGGCGCAGTTCATCTCAAACGCACCTAATGTTAATTAATTAACCCCATGCCCCTGTCACCTGTCCATCCTGACAACCATTACTTACCAGTTTTCGAGTAGTCGGCCCACGTTTCTTCCTTTATAATGAGAGGTAAAAGTCATGTAATGGTGTCTGAACGCCGGCGAGTGAAAAGAAGCCAAGTCAGTCCTCCGAAAAGTTAAAATATCTCCGGATTCAGCTGATCAGTAAACTCCTTCCATGGCACAGGTGAGTTGGCTAAAGCCAGGTCTTCATTGTTCCCCTTTTTCGCCATTTACTTTCTTCTTTCACAAACTTTTGGGGTTTGATTTTTACTATTGTCAAGTCTAGAAGAGAACCCTTGATTTGTGGAACTCGCAAGGTTTTTTTGCGTTGGTTTCTTCATTGTGCACCTTTTGCAAACCAGTTTTGTTTTAAATGTGAGAACGCAATGGATAAATAAATGTGGTAGGTTTAAGGACACTAAACACTCGGTTAGGGTTAGGAAAAATTATGGTTTGGGTTGAAAGTTATAACTATCGTGAGATGCAATATGAAATCCTGAAGTGGAGTTTTTGTGTTACCTTATAAACTGAACTGAATTACATGGAACTGGACTGATCTAGCTTTTGTGTTCATTAATATAACGTTTGAAATCTTAAACTGACGGTGTGGGATTGTTTAAAGAAAGGGTTTATTTCTTGCCTCGCAATTAAATAGTTTGTTGTGAAAAATTACCCAGGGGTATTGTGTGTTAAAACCTACGTCTGTCCTTTTGTGGGGTTGGATTCTGATTAGGCCCTTTTGTCCTGAAGACAAACTGACACCTGGAGTTGACTGTGACAATGTCTGAGGTTTTGCTTAATTTATTTGAGATGTTTTAGGTTTAACTCTGTGTGAAAAAACTGAACAAAACATCTGAAACTTGGCCAGAGATCTTTAATTAACTTTGTTGGGGAGGTGATTTAAACTCAAGGGTGTAAAAACTAAACTGAACCACTAAAACTTTGCCACAGATCCTAATTTAATTATTTTGGGTGAAGGGGTTTACTCGGGCCAGATTTTGAGACGCTGAACTGAACAAACAGTTCTTTTTGCTGTTTATTGCTGAAGCCCTGAGAAGTGGTGTTTTTCTGTTGAACGCTTAAGAGTTTCAGAGAATATTTATTTTGTCCTTTCCTGAAAATGACTCTCTGGTTAAATGTGGTTTCTCATTGTCCCGTCAATACAATGATTTATACTGAAGTGACTTGTGCTGCATTGTCACTCTGATTATTTGCTGTGATTATTTGTGTGATGTTGGCCTGGTGGCTCATTTTTATGAAAAGAGGGTTTATGACAGAACGTATTCGTGCATCCATGTCGGGGAATGACCTTTAAAATTACAAACGGTGAAACTGTCAGATGAGCTCTGGCTGGAATCATAATGAAACAATGATGAAATATTTTGCTGACAATCAGTGCATCATAGCTGAGCTTATCATGAGCTGGGGTGGAAGTAATGAATGACAACTACTCAGACTACCATGATCTAAACCTCTTTTCATAGACGAGGCCTCAAACAGTTTTTCCCACAATTTGAAATGTAGTTACCTACATCTACCTCTTAGACCTGTTTTCTGATATTATTCCAGACTACTGACCAACATTTTCTATTCTTTCCCGTTGATCTGTGGATGGTATCTTAGTGGCTCATATGTGTGCAGTTTTCAAGAACTTGATTAATTTTGGTCACATTTTTTAATTTATTTTTTATTATTCCAACACTTTGAGCTGGAAAACTTTTTTGCAACAGCTGCTCATACTCCAAACAACCGTGAATAAATTTTGTCATCGGTTCAACTTTATTGAATATTTTTACCAGTTATTTTGGCATGTACATGTATTTACAAGGGTGTTAATTACTTTACTTTACATAGGAGTGCTGTGACCAGATTTTGTGCTGACTCACTCCTACACTTCTACATCGACACCATACATAATAATATTTAGGGCTGGTATGATATCCTCATCTCCCCAGTCGAGACTACCACAATATTTAGGCAGCGGCATTTTAGTGATTTGGTCAGTATGAGGCTACTCACCATTTTGAAATCAAAGCTAGTGAACACAAACTATTTGGAGGTAGCTCTTTTCAGTTAACAGAATATAATATGTGTTATTCTGAAATGCATCATTCTGCCTAATGAGCACTTTTACTTTTGGTACTTTGAGTATATCTTTATGCTGATACTGAAGTAAAATTGTATTTTTGCACTTGGGTATTGAAGGGACACTGGAAGGCAGTTACAGTTGGAGTGCTGAGAGAACATCAGTCATATAAAGATGTACTTTCTAGTTTTTACTCATTATTTAAATGTAATCAGTGATGTATATCATGATCATTCAGACATGTTACATCAGTCAGTCTTCGTGACTTTTACTTAAGCTGCATTATTACTAAAAGGTACAGTGTTTCCCCTACCCTGGTCTCAGGGCTCACTGTCCTCCATGTTTTAGATGTTTCCCTGCTCCGACACACCTGATTCAAATGATCAGCTCGTCATGAAGCCCCTGCAGAAGCCTGATGACGAGCTGATCATTTGAATCAGGTGTGTTGGAGCAGGAAAATGCCCAAAACATGCAGGACAGTGAGCCCTGAGGACCAAGACAGGGGAAACACTGAGGTAAATAAAATACTTTCTAAAAGTAAAGTGGTACCTTTAGCTGTTTCTGCTCATCAAGTTATGCCATTAGAAAGTCATAAATGAAGATGTACGTATGTTTTCCCTCAATGTCTCCACCTTATTTAAAGCCAGTTTTGACCCTTTGAGGCTGCTGTAGCTGATCAGTGTTGAAGCCAGAATAACAGACTGAGTTACAGTCAGGAGCTATTACTTTGTTTCCACAGAGGAAATAAATGACTGAAAGTATGAACACACGTTGTTTGATGTTTATCATGTGAAGTCAAATCGATCCATTTGTTAAGAAAATAATTACCGTGATTGTGATCATTTCAATTAGCATGTTCATGGTAATTCCCAATATGTGTTAGCATTAAGCTAAGCAATAATACACATTGAAAACCCAAGGTGGCGCCAGTAGGTTGATGTCTGATTTCACTCTATATTCTCAAGTTTCATTCAGTGTATTCAAACTTTCATTCTATATATTCAGACTTCATATTTTTATGACATTTTTATGTGTGTGATGTTTATCATGTTGTATACGCCATTCTGTTTTGTGCTGTTACAGTGGATGTATACACATATCTTAACCTCTTTTCATAGACGAGGCCTCAACAGAGTTTTTCCCCAATTTGAAATGTAGTTACACACCTACGTCTTTTTAGACATGTTTTCTTATATTCTTCCAGTCTACTGACATACATTTTTATCCTTTCAGTTGATCTGTGCTGCAGACTGTCCTGGCTCATTTCCATCCCTCCAGAATCGTTCGGGC
Organism: Lutjanus argentimaculatus; assembly: GCA_034769285.1. Classification (NCBI taxonomy): domain Eukaryota; kingdom Metazoa; phylum Chordata; class Actinopteri; order Lutjaniformes; family Lutjanidae; genus Lutjanus; species Lutjanus argentimaculatus. The sequence continues at coordinate 12,129,119 of JAWZSL010000011.1, read as the reverse complement.
CTCGTCCCTTTTTCAGCACCTGTCACAGGTAGGCTATTTTTAATACTATGGAACACAGGGTTGTGAGACATTTCTGAAAATAATGACGATTATTGTGGTTGGCATTATTTTCAAACCTTTATGTGCATTCTGTGTATAGTCGATCCTTATTTCTTAATCCAGGTTTATTATATACATGTTTTGTTTTATTTGCATTTTTTAGTGCGTAGTTATTTTTAATTATTAAAAATGCTAGTTAAAGTTTATGGTTTTGTGGTCCTGATATCAAGTAAAATATAATGCCTCCATTACTTGCCACAAATGTTAACCACTTCTAAGGGATCAAAAAATGTGTTTGTGTATATATGCTGTTCAAAGAATATCAGCCAATATAGGAAGGCAGGAATAATTAGTTAAAACTGTTAATTTTTTCAAAATTAAATATATTTGCTGCAACTTTACTCACTATCATTTAACTTTTAGACTGTACTGCACTATTGGCTTTAAGTTATGTATATTGCTTGACTTTTGAATTTTACTTAAATATATATAAATTTTAGCTTCCCTCATACAATATTATTTTCAATTCTTAACCACCATTGATTTCATGTTTGGTTCTAAGTCTCTGTGCGTAACCCAAAAAATGGAGATTCAGTCATATTCTACTCGCCGTCATGCTGATTGAAGGCCAGGTTTAGTTAGTTTGTCTTTTTTTAGTCACAAAACACTGCTGGAGTTTCACAGACAAACAGTGTTTTCCCAAATCTTCCAAACAGTTGAAGTGATGGTGGCAAGTTTTCAAATGTAAAAAAACAACATAATAAAAACATAGAATGCCTTCATACTGCTCATTTAGTGTAATCCAAGTCTCCTAAAGCCTCAACGTGCCAAGTTGACTAAAAAAAAATTATTTACACCATGTTTTTAGCCTAAATCCTCACTGATCTTAAGCTTGGAGCCATGTTCATGTGCACATGCACATCGTCTGAACTGGGTGTGTGTTGTGTGTGACAGTTTGCAGATTGTGTGTTGGAACTTTAGGAGACTTGGTTTACACCAGTTGAGCAGTATGGAGGCATTTTATGTTTTTTTGTTTTGTTTTTTTTTCCATTTGAAAACCATTCACTTTGATTCAGCATGAGGGTGAGTAGATAATGACTGAATTTTAATTTTTCAGTGAACTATCCTTTATTGTCGCTGAACATTTTCCCTTGCAGTAGTGGGGTCAATTAAAAGTTCTTAATTTATTTGATCAAATTTAATAATATAGGATATTTAATTGAAAAATATATACATTTAATATTTATTTAGATGTTAAATGTTAATGTACTTAACATTCTGTCTATTGTCATCGTAACAAATGTTACCAGCCATAATCAAGGACAACTTTATAAATACATAGGCTGCAAATCATCAACATAATATTACATGATAGTCTGTAAATCTGCATATTAATTTATTTAAGTGACACGGTACATCTTGTTAATTAAATATTTACATACATTTCAAGAAAATAAGTTTTGAAACGTATCAGTTTTTGTTTCATTCAATATTTTGCTTCAGTCACATAAAATTTTCACACTGGCATCAGTTACCATGGTAACTGACCCAGAATTTAACTTATCCAAGAAAGCCGAGTTCTGTCCCCTGGGGGCCATGTTTTAGGGGATGTACAAAAGGTGTTTGTTTCCTGTCCTGACAGTAGAGGTTCCCTGAGAGTAGAGCCTGCTGACTTTTACCAAATCATTACATCATTGTAACTGCTCTGTGTCATTTGGTGCATGTCTGTTATTTCTGTCTTGTTAATGCATATTGTTGGTTAATCTTTGTCACAAATAAAGAACTTTTAAAAAGTCACATGTCATTGTCCTCATAATAAAAATGTACTTTCCTTAAAGAAGAAGAAGATAGAGATATATATTGAGTTGTTGCTGCTTCTTAGAGTGCTGCCATTTTTGTTAGGTGAATATTCACCTGTGACAAGTGAGTCAGGTAAGCAGGCAAACAAAACAGTGAGAGAAACCAGCTGAGACATTACAAAACTTCTTGTAATGAAATACAAGCAATGTAAATTTTGTAATTTGATTTATTAATAACATACAGTGTGCATTCCAGCAGAGATAAACATGCAGATTATTTACAAATTATCATGTAATGTTGATTATATACAGACTGCTATTAATGTTATGTGGATATGAAATGTAAATCAACGTGTGAAGCTGCTGTGTGAACTACAAACTTTGATTTGATTTTTGACTTTCATTGAAGGAGTCAGGTAAGTGTCGTCTGGTCTGGTCTGTGGGCCGGCTGGCATCTGCCGGGCGCCCGACCTCACCGCGACGAATTTCTGAGGGGCATGGGCGTGGCGTGGAATTTTGATGTCTCGCCATGAAACAGGAAATTGCTGTACCTCTAGTAAAAATGATCTGATTTGGACCAAACTTTACATGTTAGACAACAGTCCCACCCTGAACACATCTTCATGACAATATTCTGCAATAGTCATAGCGCCACCTACTGGCAACAGGAAATTACATGTTTTAGACTTTAACATGCTCCTCCAAGCAGGTTGACCATATCCAACTCAAATCTGGTCAGAAAGGCCTGAATACCATGGAAGTGCTATATTTTGAAAATCTTGACACATCGTCATGACAGCACAGTGAATGTCGATGTTTCGTCAAAGCACAGGAAGTTGCATTAACTTCCATTCCATGTGTTGAATCTGCCTGAAAGTTCACATGTTCAATAGTAGTCTAGGCCTGAACATATGATTTGAGTTTTGTCGATGGGAGTGGCCAAATGGCTTGGTCACACCCTTAAAAGTGCAGCCTTGATGACATGTTGGACGCCCGACCTCGCTGTGTCCGTTGCAGCTTGGCAGGTGCCTCCTGGGGCTGGCTGGCGGCTGTTGTCCACCCGACCTCACTGCGACTGTTGTTTGGAGGGCGTGGCATTGTAGCATTTTGATGTCTCGTCCTGAAACACAAAATAACCATGCCTTTAGTATAAATGATCCGATCTGCACTAGACTTCACATATTTGATAACAGTCTCACCTTGAACACATCTACATGACAATCAGGACATAGTCACAGTGCCACCTAGTGCAGACAGGCAGTGATTCAGCACTTCCTTGACCAGTTGGCATCTGGCGACATGGTCGCGGTCGCAGCGGGCCCCACTAATGCATCGCCGCTAATGATTTGTATGGTGGCCACCCACTAGATCAAGTTTAATCTACAGCAATGCATCATGGTCCATACGATCATCAAATGTCTGGAGTGTCACTGTCCTGTGAGAACAATGTATCTCTAAAAAGTCAGAAAGCAGCCTTTTTTCAGCTTTGTGGATTAAAGAGTACAGTATTTGCTTCTTGGATGTAGTGCAGAAGCATGAAGTTGGATAAAATGGAACTCAAGAAAAAGTATAACTAAGTACATTTATATCAAGTCCTGTACTTATTTTAAAGTCCACCACTGATTACAACTCTGAACTAATGCAAGATGGAAATGATGATTGATTACATACAGTGATGGACAGTAATTACAGTACAAGTACATTTACTTGAGTACTGTACTTAAATACATTTTTTGAGTATCTGTACTTTACTTGAGTATTTGTTTTTTGGTTTAGTTTTTTTTTTTTGAAACGTATGACTTTCACTCCACTACATGTCAAAGACAAATTTAGTACTTTTGAGCCACTACATTTCTAGGAATGTTGTCATTACAGTTGGCTTCAATATATTTTTATGTAGTGATTTGAATAGTTACGTCAGAAAATGACAGTAGCTGTCTTTTTTGTTTTTGATTGCATTTCTGTGCTGAAGTTTTTATACGTGTTTCTATAGACTTTGTGTAGCAAAGTGGTTCTACAAGCAAGTCAGTGCATCATTAGGTGGTTTCAGAAAGGTTAAGTTCTGTAAATGCACTGTGAAAAAAATACAGCAATGTATTGGTATTAGAAAATGTATCTTGTAATTTGTACTGTGAATACTTAAGTATTTTTAAAAGAAAGTACTCTAGTACTTTAAAATTTTGACTGAGCAACTTTCACTAGTGGTTGAGTAATATTTGACCATGAATATCTATACTTTGACTCAAGTACTGAGGTTGAGTACTTTGTCCATCAGTGATTGAAAACAGAATTTGAAATCAGTTAACTGGCTAATTATCAGGCAGCAGACCAAAAACTCATTGTTATATTTTAGTATTTTATACATTTGATATATTCCAAAATTTTGCTTAGGGCCCAATGGAGGTCAGACTCTCCTATTCTGAGATAACATGAAACAGTGAGTTAGGATTTGCTTTCTTCCTATCTTAACTTAAGACAGGATGTTTCTTTTATTGGCTCCTATTATATTACGTTCTGTGTTTATATCATAATACATTATTATATTTGATCTGATTTTTGAAAGTGAAACAGTAAATATCAAATGCAAGCCCATTTAGCAGCTGATAAATTTTAAATCTCAAAAACAGATAATATCATATGTGATGATCAATATTCTAATCTGTTCTACTCGCCTCTTGTCCCCGCCCCCCCGCGCTGTCGTCACTCTCCGGGCGGCCAATGGGGCGGAGGCCTGGGTGAGTGGGGGGGGTTCCACACACACAGCGGAGAGAGAGGCAGGCAGGCGGCAGCAGCAGCGTCGGACGCAGCAGCAGCGCTACAACAAGAGCGGCTCATACTCGGGCTTTGTTTTGTGGATGTGAATGAGCTCCATCACCTCCTTCAGAAATGTGGACGGATATAAGGACATTGCTACTTTTACAGTCATTAGTCCTGAGGCTTCACTTCTTGGAAGGTCAGTATAGTGTTTTTTTTTTTTTTTTCACCTGAGTATGAGACGGTAGAGCAATAAAATACAGCCTAAACCGTGGGTGTGTGTGTGTGTGTGTGTGTGTGTGTGTGAGTGATGCTGTAGAGGTGACAGACTGGAAGCGCTACCAGTACTCGGCGCTTTTGATTTGAGCTTTTAAAACCACGAGAGAAAAAGAGAAAACACTTTTACTTTTATTGAATACTAGTGTGCAATAGCTTTTGAACCATGAATGCTGTAAAATAACAGGGGTTTCAGTGGTGGAGAAGCCTCTGCGTGTCTGTCATGTGTTTCCCGGCTGTGAGCATCCATACTGCATCAGAGGTTGTAGCTGTAGTAGCTCAGACTGAATCTTTGTCTTCATGTTGTGGAGAATTATGTCCGAGGCCTCCTGTGCTTCTGTTTCCCACAACACTTTTTAATCATCTCGCTTAAAGTAGATCAATAACTGAAAGAAAACACAGACCATGACGCTCCCAGCGCCTCAGCCAACTGACCTGAATGAATGCTGAATATCAATGAGGCATTCATTTGCAAATGACAGTTGAACTACAAGCGCTGACTACTCCACTATATCCGTTTGTTGCTCATCCATCTGGCCGCTGTGTGTTCACCCCCTCTTGTTTTGTTGTGGGTTTTTTTTTCTCTCTCTTTCCAGCAACGGATGAGTGTGAGGATGGACAGTTTCAGTGCAACAACAAAAGGTGTATACCCACCATCTGGAGGTGCGACGACGATGACGACTGCTCGGACAACAGCGATGAAGAAAACTGTCGTAAGTGTTTAAATCAGTGGAGAAATCAAGACAAACATGAGGCGTTACGTGTGAAAAAGACCTGTGATGAGTGAGGTGTTATGCAAATATCAAAACACAGGAATACCTGTTCCAACATATCAAAATAGCACGAAATAATGAAAACATTTAATTAGTAGGTCACTACACCTCCTCTCTTCCCCTCCTTCCCGCCCACCCATGTGTGAAAACGTGCACTAAACCATAAAAGCAACCCATTATATTCTTATGATCTGAGATCCACTGAGTAGTTTTACTCCACTGTTACAGAAGTAAAAAAAAACAACTTAAAACCACTTTTCTGTTGGTAAACACATGACTTTTTTTTGTTGGCGGAGCTTAGGTGGAGGCAAACATTTCCCTTAACACATTAGCCAACACTAGCTGGTAAGTTTTTGGGTGGCTTTTTCTTTATAAGGGCTGAAGAAAATCTGAGTTTTTCTGGAATATGTACAGTCACTCACTCTCGATGGACCGCAAGAGTTCACATTAACCAGTGGGAACAACCTACTATTGCCATGTGGTTGGGCAGTGGGAGGAAGATATCAGCAATTGGCTGAGGCCATCGCTGGTCGTTTTTTGGGGTGATTTTTATCATTTTATTTAGCTAATGTAATGGTCTGCACGAGTGACGGCCACTGCTCCTCGGCACACTCAGTGGCACAGTACACACCCACTGAGCCGGAGGACGAATGAGAGGAAAACAGCCTGTAAAGCCAGAATTAGAAGAATTAAGGATTTATTTCTATAAAGCCAGAGTTTGTGATTGGTGAACAATGGAAAGACTAGACTAGAAGTTTTAATGCAGTGTGTTTTATGGATCTGTTGTATTTTTCTCTTTAATAATGAAAATAAGCGCGAGAATATTTCCTTTCTTGACATTTTGTTAAACATAGTTATAGTCTTTGCTTTTTGTGACTGGCAGTGGCAACTGGTATGTGATAACACATGATGACCAGATGACATTTTCACTAAGTTATATGGGCTGCTACTCTAACGTGATTCGTGTTTGCCTCCTGCTAACACTGTGACATAATTATGATGTCGGCACTAAAAAGGTCCACTTGATTTATGTCATTAATATCCTCAAGAAACTATACCTGGAACTGCTCTCCATTAGAGCTCGACATACATGAACATTTCCGCATTAAAATGTTTAAAAATGCTAGACATACGTTATATAATTTGTTGAGTGGTGTACTTCCAATGTCCCCAATGTTGAAACGCAGAGAGGTACATATTTTATTTAATGGTGTGTTTCCTGCTAGCTATTGCTAGCTAGTTGCTGGTAGTTATAACACAGGATATGTCATGTATGGCAAACACAATGAAACATAACACGAATAAAGCTTTATATTACCTCGTCCATGAACATGGTTTTTGCTGGAGTTGTATCAGATAAATTTTCATTGAGGGAAGATAACAGCTCCCATAATCCCACGCCACTTCATGACGGCATCAATATACGTCTTTTGTTATTATTTTAATGTGAGAGAGAACCCTAGCAGCAGAATTTATATATTGCGCGTTTAACTGTGAAGGCCTGTGACGATTGAGGTGTCATAAAACATAGGAAAAACCTGTAACAACAATAAATATCACAAAATAATGAAAACATTTAATTAGTAGGTCACTTCATCTCCTCCCCTCCCTTCCTTCCCACCCACCCATATGTGAAAATGTGCACTAAAGCGTAAAAGCATCCCGTTATTCTTAAGATCTTAGATAATCCATTGAGTAGTTTTTCTCCATTAAAACTGTTACCAAAGTTAAAGAAACTAATTAGATTTATGTCATTAATATCATCAAGGGACAATACCTGGAACTGCTCCCATCAGCTATCCATTAGAGCTTGACTTAATGGTCTGTTCATGACTAGAATGTGTATCGAAGCTCCTCTATCTTAATGAGCTGTAACAGCTATGAACAGAAAAATGCACTCATATCTCCCCTAGATTGCTGTCCTCTCATAATTTCTTATTTTTATGGTGGATTTGCTGTTCTATTTGCATTTTATTTATACTCAACAAGAATATAATCACAGCAATTTTGTTTTTGCTCCTGTTTTTCATGATTTGAAGTAAAAGATGCACACAGAAGGTTTATTTCTCTCAAAGTTTGTTAACAAATTTGTTAACGTTTGTGTTAGTGATCACTTCTCTTTTGCCAAGATAACCCCAGTGTGGTCACGATAAAAGGTCACTCTAAAATGGGCAGTATTATCTTGAAAAATACATTATTAGACCTGAGCTGTGTATTTCACAGGGTACAGACCCTTTTTCCCAGGAGGGCAATTTCTATGCAGCATCTGATTGGCTTACCTGATATTCTTACCCTAACCAATCACTCCTCCTGTCTAAACCCAACCAATGAAGGCAACAAGTACTAGCCAATCAGTGGCAGAGTAGGGTGTGTCATGTCTTTGCCCTCCTGGGAACTCACTAACACGGATTTTAACCAATTTATGAACAAAATTTGAGATAAATAAACCTTTTGTGTGCATAGAAAAAGTATGTTTTACTTCAAATGGGAGCAAAAACAAAGTGTTGCATTCATATTTCTGTTGCGTATATTTTTTCCAGCACCTTATTTGTTCAGGGGAGACATAAAAGCTCACAGAGTTCACAAAGAGACAAATAAAATCATGTTCTGAGTGGGGATTAGGCATAGATGTGTGTGTGTGCGCCTGAGGCCAAGAGTGTGTGCAGGTGATTTCATCCCTGCTACGCCTAAATATAGAAAGCTCAACAAAAGCATGTTTTTTTTACATGAGGGTTGATTGGGTGGAACCATTTTCCAATCATCTTCAAATAAAAAGCTGTCCAGCTGAGAGACAGATTGCGTGGTGCATCGGTCTAGTGCACACAGCTCTGACAGGTATCTTGGATGTGTTGTTCTGTGCAGAAATAATAGAATTCCAGTTTCCTTTCTGACTGAGAGCCAGTGGCCTATATTCTGGAAGAATGCTTGCGCTGAAACCAGTGAAGTTGTGCCAAAGCTGAATCTGAGCCCTGCATGTTTGCGGTGCAGCTATGTTCTTTTGTGTCTGGGTTAATTGTGGCTCGGGAGGAATTCCTGCACCTCCCCACACATGCATACATACATGCTCTCTATTTCTCCTCATGCCTCTTTCTGTCTTTGTTACCTTTATGTATCTTTCTCCCACAAACTCCCACACACACAGACCTGTTGTATACAACCACCTCACGGCTCCTCTGTGCATTAGTCTGGAGGTGGTGCCTTTGTTACCCCGTCTCTGTGGCCAGCAGGACGAGGCCTCCGGCATGCCAAAGAAAGCCGGTCACTGGGAGCATCTTTGCTCCTAAAACATTCATGTATCACTGCTAGGATTGGGCAATGAGAACCAATTCCAGAGAATGATCCCATAATTACGACTGAAGACTCATTAAGAAATTTTAATTTTGATTTTGTTTATTGATTCCTACACAAATTTCACTTGAGCTAGTTTCAAATTTAACAATCACCAAGCATATATTGACCTGACTATCTGTCTGTTCCTATAGAAGGGCTGTGATGATATGGATTCTTTCTTTCCATGGTGACAAAGCAACATCTGATTACGAAAATTATTATGTTTATTGGACTTTACTGAAGCATACTGTCATAAGTGTAGTGTATAGGAATAGGGCAGTGTGTAGTGATGTGTGTGCAGCGTGCAAGTGAAGGAGAGCGAGCAGGAGACTGACGGTGCTGCTTATAGTGAAGCTTAAACTTAAACTTAGAAGTAAGTTGTCAGTTTGGCAGTAAATGTACAGTACATGTTACAGCGTGTTAGTTAATATAATAAACACTGCATCTTCTCAACACCAAGAAAAGTCTCCTCTGTTTTTTCCCAACTGCTGGAAAAGTGATGGGATTAGCTCCGAAGTAAGCTGAGCAGGAAAGGCTAACTTTAAGCTAATGCTAATGCTAGCATTTACAGTGTTGCTCCAGGTAGATCCTATCCCTTTCAGAAGCTTTGTCTGCAGCATTGAACTGCAGCATCTCTTTTGGATGTGGTAAAATAAATCCATGATAAAAAAAAATTAAACACTGAATTTCTTCAGCAATCCTTTATTCATTTTTCCGTCTTGAAAACTGCTGTTGTTGTTAGCCGTCCACTGGCAATCCCAAGATACCTTGCGTGTGATCTGTAGGCTAATGAGAGGCAGTGTTCCCAGCTTGTGTGTAACACAGCTGATCTATAGCTGTGTTAATAGATTGATGTGCTGATCTCAACGTGAGATTGGCCCTTCAAAATAAAATTTGAGGTGATGATGGTAAGGAGCTCAACCCCGCAGCAGGCATCAAATGACCGCGGTATTGTGATGATGTGGTTATCGTCACAGCCCTAGCCTACAGACGTGCGAGCTGAATGCATGCACGTCTTCCTGCCTCTTACTGAATTTGTCTTATTAAATCAGGAGTCCAACATGAACCTCAGCTGTTGCTCAGTTGTTGCTAAGCTGCTTTTCTAGCAGATTGAATAGCACAAATTGTGTGAGTCTTGTAACAATCACCACAATTTAGCAAATGCTATGCTACAAAACCATTTACAAAGATGGAATACTGTCTTTTATTGCAGTAAAATAGCCAAAGTAAACCACAAAATATTAAAACAACCAGAAACGAGAGCACTTTTGTTATGGTTATCTAGCTAACGTTAGCTAAACTTAGTGTTTCTGCTGGTAACATTTATCCATAGTACAACATAATTAGTGTTTCACATAACTTTGCTGTGAAGAACGCATGAGGACACTCAAAGAATCAGAATCGAGAATTGTTAAGAGCGGAAATCAATAAGCAGAATCGTGCTCGGAATCAGAGTCGATAAAATCCAAATGATACCCAACCCTAGTCACTGCTTCAAACACTTACACACAAACCTGTAATGTTTGCAGAAAATCATCACTTTGTCAGGCTCTGTTTCCTCAATATCCAATTTATGAATGAAAAAGGAAATTGTCAGCAAGGTTTTATTACCCCATGTGTGTTTTCCATCAGGCAGAGCTTCAGTGAAAACACTCCTGAAAGCGTACTACTGTCAACCCACCATTCGATGATTATGACAGTCCAGCATTACTTGCCATTATATTAGAGAGCGGCCTTCACTCTTTGTCCATTTCCTTCCTTCGTGTGTCTTGCTGTATGTGCGTGGGCAGACAGATGAGGCAGAGTCAGACTTGTCTCTGCACTGGCATCCTCGTGTGTTGGCAAAGGATATTGGTTGTTCAACTTTTACCATGTTTGATTTGGAGAGAATGGTTCCTGGCTCGCTGTGCAGCTCTGGCAATATTTAATTAATGTGTTACTATTAAAATCGTTCTCAGGGGTCGCCTCTGTAAACTCTTTTTCTATTTCTACGTCTGAGGAGGCAATAAGACGTAGGGACAGGCGGTGTAGTGCAGTGGAGTGTAAACCTGTACAACATATGCTGCTGCACAAGGGGAGAGCGCTGTGAGGATTTAGCGTGTACACACAGCAAATCCTGGGCAGGAATTACACACTTAGTTTCTTGTTGACTATGAAGTGGTTGCATTTTTGAATTAAGTTTCTGAGGGGTTGAATGGATGGTCTCACTTTTTATTATTCTGTTTGTATTCACAATGTATTATTTTACAACACAGGAATCCAATGACTGAATGTGTGCAACAGAGCATGGTTATGAAATATGCTGACAGGAAGGAACCTTTGCCGCAGCTGCTTATTTGTCATGCCAGTGTCACCTTATTTCCAACCTGACTTGGCGCTTGTAGCTGAACCTCACAGAACAGGTGTAAAGCTCGTTGAACACTGTTATTAGTGGTGTCACAATTCTCAAAATTCACAATCCAATTTGACTCTTGATTTTAAGATTACAATCCCACACATTTTTTTTCAGCACTGATGCCTCTGCCACATCACGTTTTGTAAAGATCAACACATCATTGATTTTATGCCCCGACAATAGGGATGTTCCTGGCGACTAATTTCCCTGTCGATTAAACGCAAAATTTAATTTAGACTAGTCGACTAGTCTAACACTAAGAAAACAGTCAGAAAGCAGTTAATATTGAGCAGAATTTATTAATTTATAATGTTAAACACTGTCCGAAAAAAATACTGTGCATGTTAAGAGCCATTTGAAGCCGTTAATCACAGTCAACAATCGCCAAATCGTACTTTAAATGCCGCTGAAATGTGCGCTATGCACGCTAAATATGCAATACAAACCGTACACATTAACTTACAAAACATTACAGCAACTCAATAAATCCTTCACCTAAATGCTTTCAGACCGAAGAGGATCACAGAGTCTGCAGGTAAACCACCCGGTGACGTTAGCTGCCAGTCTGCTACACAGTGTGGCTAATGTTAGCAGTGCTAGCAGCAGCAGCAGCAGCTCCACTTACAGGTTTATACCTGTGTCTGTGCTTAATGTGGTCACATGTTTCTCCAGTCGAGTGTATATCAGCTTATTATGTTACAGTCTACATTCAACATTATTTACATTGTCTAGATTAAAACACTGCCAAACCACGCTGGTTTTACGAGCTGTCATCTGTCCAACTTTGCTGATATAAACAAACGGGGTTGCCTAGGTGATCGGGGCGTACATGCTGGGTGAGAGAGGCTGCCATCTGACAGCGCGGCAGCCCCGACTAGTGGCGGGCGGCTGCATAAAATCTTAGAGGCAACAGATAACTGGCATGTACATGACTAAAATATTGATAAATAGTTTAAACGACTAGTAATTCTGGTGCCGACTAGCGAGGGAGGGGACGTTTAATCGTATAGTCGACTAATCGTGCGCATCCCTACCCGACAACTGTCATTTACATTTTCAAATTCTTCTTTAAAGGAATAGTTTGCATTATTTCACATGGGTTTGTATGAGGCACAATAGATGGCAAATGGCAGCCACTAGTTTGGAGAAGCAGAGAGGAGTACCGTAACGGAAGCTAAGCAATGAACTGCTATGGACGGGGTCAGGAGCAAAACATATTTTAATCGCTTAAAAAAGGTCCACCTAATAATATCAGTTTCAGTGTACGCTATATCTAGAGTATTTTCACCACTTTTCTTTGCTGAAACTGCTGTTTTGCAAGCCAAATATCGCTCTTTCCAAACCAACCAAACTCCATAGGCAAAATCAATAATTTTGTAATAATTTTACTTTCAGAACACAGGAATTGCTGCCTTAATTTGTTAGTTTGCTTGTGTTATTGTGTGACTTTGGTGTTTTTAAAAAAATAGTTTCAGATTCACCTAAGTCACACAATAACACAAACAAACTAATAGATCGAGGCAGTGATAGACTAGCAACTTCAACAAGGCAGGATTATTAATTTTTCTTATGGAGTTTGGTTGGTTTGGAGAAAGTGATATTTTATGTGTGTAACAGTGGTTTCCCACTGCCCCGAAAAGGCTGTTTACTGAAATTAATGAAAATAATTAAAGTAAAGAGGCAAAAATGTTTGAAATATAGTTTACAGTTAAACTAACAATCCAAACTACCCCTTACACTGCACAGTAATAAGTTTGATATAACTGCCATTTTATTATTATCTTTTTTTTGCAATGTTACCACCATGTCCTCCTGCATTCTTCACAGCAGAGTTATATGGAACACTACTTACCACAAATAAATGTTACTAGCGGAAAAACTAAGCAGAACAATAAGAATATTAAAGATATAAGATATAGGACTAAATTAAGAGACAGGTGTTCACAGTAGACCCTTAAGAACGCTGACTAAAGGCACTTAACGCTGGCTAGCTAGCATTAGCTAACAGGATTATTTTTTCAAAAATCATAAAGCTAAAGTTACAGGAGAAGAATTTCACAAAACAGTCATCCTAACCATCCCAATTCTACCAAGGTGGTACCAAAACATTTACTATTGTTTACTTTAAACAAAAAACAATATTGCCCCCATATTATGAACACAACAATGAGAACATAGGCTTGAATTACACCAGGGCTAATGCTGGTCTAATGTTTTGCAAGGTTATGTCCATGTCTAAATGAAAACTTGCAACTGATGCTAGGATTGAAACAAGTTCATCACTCGGTTTCGATCAATTTTGGATCAATTTTTGATTTAGATTTAGCTCATTCCGATTGATTTTCGATTTGGTGCTGAAATCGTGACACCCTTAATTGTTATTGCTCATACCAGTATCACACCCTTTATGCACTATGATCCTTCTCACCCACCTGCTCCTCCTGTTAACCCCATCCCCCACCGGTCCACCCCCAGACTGCACTCCCATCACCATCCCCCATCATCCAATCTCCCCACTGACCAGTCCCTCGCTGCATGCGCCCATAGATTCATACATGCATAATTGCACTCATAAGCATGCGCGGACACAAGCGTGGACCATGTGAGCATAAATGCATACATAGATAAACGCTCACAAATGCACAAACGCATACCAATGAACTTTCTGGCAAATAATTGAAAAGTTAGAGTCCACATAAAGCAGGAAAGAAACTATGTTTTGTTTACTGGTTGCATAACATTTGTGGGGAAGATGAGCTGCAGAGCCACCCTGCCTGTCGCCTCGTCTGGAGTTGACAGAAGTGGAGGCAACAAAAGAATTCTGCCTTGAGTTCTGAAAGTCAGATTTGTGCCAACTGTGACATGGAGCCGCTGTTTAATCCTCATCCTGATTATAGCAGCACATCACCCGGTTCTCCCATCTCTCTACGTTACCTTCAAAGTTCAAGCATGTCCGCTTGACTTTCTTCTTCATCCCTCGATATGATAACGATCTATTTCATCCGTGTTCATGAATTTAACATTGATACCTGCGGGGAGGCATATCACATCGCCACGAAGAGCTCAAAGTGTTCTTTTGTTTTCCTCTGTGATGCAGAGTCAGCAACAAACCGCGAGCCTCCTCGCTTTGTGTTCTTTTTACCTAATAAATCCGCACAACTCCTTCAGAGGCAGGCTCACTTTTGAAACTGCTGGCGCTCCTCCACACCTCCTGTAGTCATAGCTAATTTCTTTATTCCAAAGCTTTTCCAGTGGATGTGAGCCTCCTCTGCTGCAGCATTGTAACCAAAGTCCTGCCAGCACGCCAAGTTTCAGAAATGCAAAAAGTATCCCTGCACCGTGGGTTGATTCTTATTTAATGCTTTATTCAACAGTATTTAAACTTCAGCTGCTTTTTGCTTACATCTGACACCAGTTGAGGAGAGAGTCAAACCACAAATGTAAATCCACTGTGCGTGCATCTTTTATTTATGCTGTTGTCTCAAGCATGTGGTCTGTTCATTTGGGTGTTATCTACTTTCTTCCACAGTCTGCAAATTGATTAGATAATCTATAAGATTATTTTTGGCTTCCAACCATATCATCTCTTTTCCATAGAGCTTCTCTCCGTGTTCCTGGGAGCAGATCATGTCTCGCTCACTGAGAGACACCAAAGCCTTTTTGAGTGCTTTTTCCATTCAAGTCTTGACAATAGTCACAATCGCTTTCTGACTAACTTTAAAATGCTGCCATTTTCTGCCCTAAAGTGCTTCAGGTATTGCTTTGGATACAATGACAAAACATTTTTTTTTAGTTATTCTGAAAGCAGCTGACACTGAAAGCAAGTAGGCTTCACATTATGGGATTTGGTTCTTGTCTTGGCTTTTCTATTGCTCATCCACTTTCTTTGTTTTCAAAAAGAGAAAGTTTTTGCTGTCAGACTTCTATAATACTCACTCATGCCTTGTGTAAACAGCATTTCAGTTTGAACATACCCATTTGGAGCCGATTTGGCCCCATAACATCTACAATATAGCTACCATTGTCTGATCTTCTCTTCTTTTCTCTTCTCTTCTTGAGATGAAACGATTATACTGACCAAACTTATTATGGTTATCAGTAGATCAGAGTGTTAGTGTTTGCACCTTCATCATGGCTTGGGAGGTACGGTGATGTAAACAACAGACTGGATTACACGCTAAATATTCAATTTAAGATCACTTCAGACGTCTACACCTTGGGAAGGTTCAGGAAGACGTGTGGAAGTTGCTAAAACTTACAGATCAGCAGGGAAGGAGCGATATTTTGAGAAACTAAGGTTAATAGGTGATGAAGCTCTGTAGGAGATGGCTCCTTCATCTTGGACTAACCTGACCCAGTGAATAAGCTCTTTTTTTTTTTTTTAAGCCCATGCACAGCTGAAGACCTTAAATGTTTCGAAGGTTTGAAAGCCCACAACCAGATGGCTTGTGGATGGATGAGAGAGACACAGTATCGGCCCATTAACGATCTTTTTTGGAAATTTAAATATCTAAGACTTTTAAGATTTCAAACCCAACGGTCTACTAGTACAACTTTTTGGATCAAAATGCTGATGTGTCTTAAACTATTAAAATGTCCCTCTTCAACCAATTTATTAAGTCAGTTGATGAGAAACTAGATAGTTACTCTTAGAAGCTTATATTTGGTTGACTAAAGTTGATCATTTTGAGTACAAATGATCAGGGAAATTTATTATGGTTAATCGTGATACTGAGAATAGTTTCATCCCTCTTCCTCTCTCCTTCCCCTCTCTCCTCTCATGTCAGTAACGGAGCTAAAACTAAACCCTGACTTGACAGTGTAACTTGCCGCTGCATCGTGACTCTGTTTCCTCTGGCGCTCATGGGCGACTGGAGCACAAACATTCAACTTCCATTCAGCTCCACTTTTTGAGGACTTGTGGCTCAGCTTTCATTGCTCTGGCAACTTGTTTTTCTCCTGCTGTAGCTGTGTGGACTCACAGCCAGCCAGGCTAGTTTACAGCAGTATTATGAAGTAAGTAAAATGCAAGTTTGGGCACCTGCTGAGATCTACTTGTAAATGCTGAAGAATAACAGGGTAATACTTGATTTTCCACTTTGTATCATAGAGGTTTCAGGAAAAGAGAGAGACCCATCATCTTGTTGTGTTTCTGACTTATCAGTGTTGAAAACGTGTCTTGGTTTGTGCACTTGCATCCCCCCCCCACAGTCTCTGCCTCTGCTTGTCTGTGTTATGTGAAGGGATGTGTTTGACAACAGGGAAGTGAGGGGTTGTTGATGATGTGGAAAAACAAAGAGAGTGGGATAAAAAAGCAGTGAGGTTGTGAAGTGATAGAAACTGGGGAAAGAAATAATTCTGACCTGCAGGGCGAATCGAGGAGGTTGTTTGTGTTCCTATCAAATTCTCTCCATAATCTCCACGGCTGTTGACAACTGTACACAGCGTGGAACGGATTAGGCCTTTATCTCTCCTGCAATGAGGCACGTTTTCCATGGGGTCTGTGGTCAATTTATGTTCTGTTAACTCACTCACTTGCAGTTCACGTAATCATGATAGAGCCTTAATTAGTGTACGAGTTTTTAATAGCCTGGATAAGAAATGTTTTTATGGAAAAACGAGTTGACTTTATGAATAGAGAAAGTCAAATTGACCTAAATATTTTCTGTACCTTTTGATCTTTTTCATTTAAGCAAGAAGCAGTGTTTATAGTCAGAATATCAAGTAGTTTTTACAGTAAAATTGAACATAATCTAGAATGATGCTGAAGCTTTTGCACACATTTTTCTATTTCCAAAAAAAGACAATAAAGCCATTAATAGACATATTTGCGGGAAAAACTTCTAAGCTTCAACCCTCTGGATGTCCATTTTCCATGGCAGTAAATTGACAGTGCTACGCAGAGCATGCTGTAATCCTGTATTGAGATGCTGTGGTATCATTTTTTCCTTTCCGATACTGATACCTTAACTTTACAAACTTTGCAGTACAGTACTACTAAATGCTAAAAGTTGCCTCCTTTACATACGAAAACAGATACATCCATTTAAAACAATACAATCGTCAGTGCCCACATACTTCTATGTGTCCTTTTATGTTGGCATGGATGTTAAGCAATATATCCATTAGAGGGTGCCGCTTAGAGTCAAAAGTTCCCCAGAGACGAAGAGGAGGAGTCAGCAATGCTGAAAGAGGTTGTTAAAATGTATCCCTTGAGAAAGAGTCAAAAGTGGAGGCAGCTTTGTAGACGGTGGTAAGGTTGGGCTCATGGACTATGTCATCGTCGATGGCTGACACTTATTGATCACTGAGCCCTCTACCATCGTTACATCGTGATGATGCTGGTCATTTCAGTAATGTTATGTCTCCTGTGCTCGTGCTTAGTATTTTCTTATTAAACCCATTCAGTTAGGTGAACCCAAGCTGCTCGGTTACATTGGTGGCAGCAATGTTTCTTTCAGTTGTGCTGTTGATATAATGAACGCTCAGTGTGGGCACAAGGCTCCGTCTGTATTCGTATGCATATCTAACATTAAGCATACTGAGCCTTAACCCTGTATGGATGTGATATTATTGCTATCATTGTTGTATGGCCTGGCTCAGCTTAAAAAAAGTGGTGTGGGACCCTGCATGAAACACTCGCAGATACCCAGTCCCGACACTGGTAGTGGAACAACCCTATCCGTGTAGCCTATGGATGCATTTTCCAACAAGCCCATATAGTGTCAGCATGAGAACTGTTAGCAATTTAAGATATCTGTCCTTAACGACACAGTATTTGGGAGAACCCCAAATACTTGGGAGTATTTTTCCTGAAAAGTGGAAGCTAGCAAAGTAGGCTAACTAGCTCCCTCTCCGAAAGGGGAAGCTAGTTGGCTAGATGTGATGATGACAAAAGACCAGACTGTCAAATCTTACTCAAAAACAGAATTAAGCCTGTGGAAATCTAGAATTCACACCCACTTGACAAAATCAAAATAGGGTATACAATCACTCAACACTCACATCATATGCTGTGAATTATACTAATTATACTAATTTCTGGGCAAAAATGAATTTTAATTTCAGTTCAGCTCTGTGCAAGAAAGAAAGTAAGAAATTATTAAAATGCAGAGATTCTCTACCTTTTAATTATCACAGTCAGCAAGAAATACAGTAATTCATAATTAAGTAATTCTTGTCCAACATTTAATAAAATATTAATAAGGTTTTAAATCAGCTTCCCCTCTGACCTACAGACATTGACTAGCTATTTTCTCTGAGGATGTACTTAGTGCTCAGTAAATGTGTCGACATCAGGTGTCTAAAACTTTCCTCTCTGATACGGCCTATGTCTACTCCCCATCCACACTGTGTGTGTGTCTCTGTGTGTGTGTGTGTGTGTGTGTGAAACTGTGTCTGTTTGTTTGCTTGGTCGCTGGCCCTACTGGCCTACTGCCCTGTGTCCTGCGTGTCTCAAAGCCTGCTCGCCCAAAGTGATCATTAAGAAGTCTGCAATTGAGCTATTATCTCAGATTAGTGCGTGTCGCTAAGCAAAGATGCTGAGAGAGAGAGGATGAGCCAGAGAGAGAGAGGGATTAATGTGGGGGTATAAAACATCACTCAGCCACAGCCTCTTGTCATGTGTTTATCCCTCATTCCACTCATTTTTTAGTGCTCAACACCTAAAATTAAACTTTTTCTTTGCATAATTTTGAACATTACTCCTCCCAGAAATCAAAAAGTAGATATTTCCCTGGGGACACTGAGCAGTGTGTCTGGCCTCATGAAAAATGCAGTTTTGCTTTAACTGAATCACTGAAATACTGCTGTGGTATTAAAACAACAGCATTAACTGTGGTCTCTGCAACACTGGTTTTTAAACAGAATAATCATCTGTGTGGTTTGTGCCTTTACTTGAATTGTGTTTTTTAAAAGCAACACAAGAGGTTTCAAATGAAAGATTTTGACACGTGCCTCAAGTGGATGACTCCCATTTCTCTTCTTATCTTCCTTTCTTGCATAATTAGAGCCTGCATAATTTAAACATTTATTTTTTTTAGCACTGACAGCTATGCCATTGTTAGATCAATTCTTGATTTGTATAGACCAATGGATCATTGGTTTTGTACCCTGACAGCTGTCATTTACATTTTTTAATTATTTTAAAAGATAGTCTATATGGTATCAAGTGTGATACTATGGCTGGTAAGCTATGCTGTGTCGTATTTTAAGTGTTGTTTTCTTCTTCAGACATGTGCGGGATACCGCAAGTATGCGAGGGTGGAGAAAAAAAAATACTGGGAGAATCGTGGATTCTGCTATTCACAGCTCATTTTGATCGATATATATGTCTACTGTATGTGTGTATATTTCTCATAAACAAGAATACACAATACACAAGAATAGATGTCATCACAACATTCAATAGCGGTTGAAGGGGACCCAGGACAGAACCCTGAGGTACTCCACTGTTGAATATATTCTTTCTCCCTTTCATCAAACTTCTACCTTCAAAGGTTGGTAATTCAGTACTCAAATGCTCAGTGTAAAATATCACACTTGGATTGGTGCTCGGTATTGGCAGAAATGCAAAATTCAGACATTGGAATCGGAATCTGGAAGGGAAAAATGGAATTGCAGCATCTTTAGTCTGTGTATGCATCTGGCAAAATGTTGTTTTTCTAAAGATTTGAGAGCTGGGCTGGTTTTGAAATCCCAACATTCAGTTTACATGAAAACGTTACAGTTAAAGTCAATGCTGCTGCTCATGGCTGTAGTTTTAGTAACAGTGATTTACAGCAGTGGCAGTGAAATGAACCCAGGTTAGCTTGGAAATCAATAAGACACATGCTGGATGTTTGAGAGAGACTGCCTGCTCTGTGAACCCAGGCCTTGGGGCCACAGGCACCCAGGCAGACAGCGCCTTTCATCCAGAATCACTGTCAGGACAAAAAAAAAAAACAAAAAAAAACACAGACCCACAAGGGAGGATGTTGGCACACATTGCAAGAACTGTGGCCCTTTGCAACTTGTGACTCATTTTTGTGAAAAATGCCACTTCATGTGACTCAACAGGCATACTTGTGAATCTTTGCTGACAGCTCCGGGGATGTTGGGATTGGCTGAGTGTGGCTGTGAGTCTCACTTTATTTTGATTTATCTGTTTGTGGATGAGTACACACACTCATCATAGACCTACAGAGGACATTATGCCACTCTGAAGTCAAGCCAGGGTAACAGAGAGCGTCTGCAGCAAGCATGGTAGTGAATTGAAATGATGAGCAAATGGCTGTGACACAGTAACCAAAGCCCTCAGTCTCTTTTCTTTTTTATTGATGATTCAGTGTAGCTGAATGAATTATGAGCGTCACCTCCACTCACAGAAGTCGCAACAATGGCTTCCTCTTGCCTAGCCACGCACTGACTCATTACATCGCCACCATCACAGTGTTGAAGCTTTGCATGCTGGCTGTCACTGCCGTGAAATCATTCCACCTGCCTGCATGTCTCCACCATCAATGCACCCATCATACATACTCCATTGTGCCTGGATGGAAATGAACTAAGGCCAACGCATGCCTTCTAAAGAACTAAGGAAGGCGTAAAGACAAAGGGACATGAAGCAGCAGTCAGGGCCTGGAGATTCAATAATTCTGTATTATTGTTCTTCAATATGAATTCACTCCTTAGTGCTGCAGCTATTGGTTATTTTCATTGTCAATTAATCAATACTGATCATTTTCTAGAGTAATTGACTAACCATTTAGTATGTAAAAAAAAAATAAATAAATTACAGCAAGCCTAAAGTGAGGTCTTGAGTAGGTTTACACATACGAGCAGTGTTGTACAAGTTCACACTTCAGAAGAGCTAGCTCAGAGTTCAGTTCATAGAGATTAAAATGAACATGAATGTGAGTGTTCATTCCTACCAATTTTTTAAAATTTAATTTTAAATAGAAACTCCCCCTAATAGGGAGGCTTGGCTCTATGTAATGATTAAGTCTATATAATGAGGTCATACTAAATGGTGCGTGATAGTCATGTTTTTATATTAATTTCAAGATTATTTTTGGGGAGGCTTTTCGCCTTTATTTGATAGATGACTGCTGAAGATATGACAGAGAAGCGGGTAGAGAGAGAAGGAATGACACGCAGCAAATGGGGCGCAGGCAGGAGTCGAACCAGCGGCCACTGCAGAGGGCTGATAACCTAAGCATGCTCTACCAGCTGAGCAACAGGGGTGCCCTGTGTTTTTGTATTAACTTCAATGGCCAGGATAACTTAATTAACAATTTATAACAATGTGAGAACACTGTAGCAGACAGCAAACTTGAACACCAACGTTCTGTTTAAATTTCCAACTGGAAACATGGAAATTCAGACTTTCCAGTTCAAATTGAACACACCATAATGCATGAGAAGTGCAAAGAGAGAAAGAAGTAGACGAGCAGATTTATCTGTCTGTTTCTCACTGTAGCAGTGACCTCAGTCTGCAGTGTAGCCCATGGCATACACACAAGTTTTTATATCACCTCGACACTTCAGTCCATATACGCACGCTCTCTCTGCTTTATAGTCCGCTGTGAGTCTGCATCAGACTTTGGCAGCTGAGCATTGTTAACTCTCTGGAGTGATCGGTGCTTACCTTCATGTTCATTAGTTGCAGTTCGCCGTTGAGCATGTTCATGAAAGTGCACTCTTTTAACGCATTCATGCACAATACTGCATACGAGGAATTTGTCTTGGTGATTTTGGTACATAACATAACAACACAGCAAGTACAAAAATACAAAGAACAATAAAAGGAAATGTCTGAAAGTCAAGAACCATAATAGGAAATAGAAAATTGACAATAAAAAACATCAACAAGATATGTAAAAATATGAATTTAAAAATTATAAAAATGCACTGTTCGCATGAGATGGCTGTACACTTTTGTGCAAAAGTTCACAGTATACGCTGTTAGAATATCTGAAAGATGCAAGAGTAATCAGAAGAAGGTGTCATCCAAAATGAATGTGCATTAATGTATTGTAGTGACAGATGGTGTAGACCTTATGTTAATGTAATGTGTGGTGTCTGTGGGGGGAGGGAGCTTATAAGAATCAATGTCAGTGGGGATCTCTTGCCTTGTTGATGAGGCTGGGGAGAATCTGTTCTTACGTCTTATGGTGTGAGGTTTTGGTCATGATGGACCGCAGCCTCCCGCTGAAGCCACAGTTTTACCTGCATGAGGCTTGCAGGTCCTGGAGGGATGGCAGATTGCAGCCAATCACCTTCTTGGTGGAGCAAATGATACGCCGCAGTCTGCCCTTGTCCTTAGTAGTGGCAGCAGCTTACCAGATGGTGAAGGAGGGGATGAGATGAACTCAGTGATAGCAGGGCAGTGCACCATCGTAGTCTTTGGTAGTTTGAACTTCATCAGCTGCTGCAGAAAGTTGATCCTCCAAAGATCCAAAGATAGTCAAATTCCGAAAGTCAGGTTTCCAGCAAATGTGGTGCAAATTTATTCATAGGAAATCTGCTGAAGAAAATGGGAATCATGGGAGTAATTCTCCAGCTGGGTGCCATTGAACTATTGCAAAAGAGGACGACACAACGAGATGACGTAATGAAGCGCCAGTCAAAACTAAGATATGGAAAACAATGTAGAGAATACAATGGAAATACGGGGAACGTAAGAGTCTCGTCATCGCTCCACACAGATATGTTTTCATCAGCTGCAATTTTTAGTCTCCTCAGTGGAGTTGAAGCTTTAATCAAAAATAGTGTCACAAGGTTTATGATTCATACATAAAGTCTGTTTCCATCAAACTTTTCCTTCTCAGCTAAGCATAAAAAACCTTTCTATTGAGGGTGTTGCCGCTCTATTTTTAGGCACAAATAATTAGGAAAACAGATGATTATAAAACAAGGAAAAGCAGCAAATCGTTACATTTTAGAAGCTGGAACTATCAAATATTCCCAAAAATTGTTGTTGATTAATTTTCTGTGTATTCTTCAACAATTCAAGTTCATCAACTAGGCCTACTTGTTTCAGCATCATTATGTTTACAAAATTCTTGCATCATGGTTATATCATGGTTATATAAAGACACATCTTCTTGAAGACTAAATTCAGTGGATCCAGGGGGATGGGGAATTTATTTTTAACATGGTGGTATTCATTTTGACCAAGCAGGACAGAATAGCTCTTTGACACGACCTCTGTGTAATTTCATGGAAAACCCAATTAAACCACAGAAACTGGAGTGAGCACCCTGGGTCCCCCTGATGCTTCCCTGATGAAGAAATGTAAATGTATGTGCTCATTACATTCGGCAGGCTTTTTGTAATTTTTTTTTCATGGAGCATCAACCTGCATCAAGTATGTGGGGGTAAAAAACGTTCTGCTGGTTTTAAGTCATTGTAGGAGTAAAGCCGAATTAGCTTCCCTTCCCTGTCAAGGAATGATTTGTGATTCATTTCCTGCACAAATGCAGAATTTATGAGCTAAACCTTAGTTAAATGGGGATTTAATAGTGTCAAACACTGCATTACCTGAACAATGATAGCAAATAAGAATCAGCCTTAGACTAATTTACTCAGCTGTAGATTTTTAAGTGTGAGAAGCAAGAAAGGTGCAATCAAATTATGTCCCTATAAAACCAGCCTTCCAATTAGTTGGGGAGCACTTTAACATGGGCTGATCAATCGTGTCATATGTCTAGATGACAGACTTATGATGCCTCACACTCAGAACTGTACAAAGAAAATTTTGACACGTCATGACTGGTGGAATATAGCATAATAGACTCTGAGACAACTTACTGGCTGTGTGCAGAGTGCAGAGCTTTTCTGCAGAGCAGTTTTTTTCCACTGCAGGCCTGTTTTACATCAAAGTGTGTTTTTTTTTTTTTTTTTCAGTAAGACACTTTCTGTTTTCTAGAATTAGGACTTTAAAATGGCAGCTACCATTTGATTCTTTAGTTGTCTTTGAAATGGCCCCTCATACATGTGTATTAAAGGGAACATTCTGCACTTTTCATGTGGATGTCCAGTCAACATTGATGGTAAATGCAGTCAGTTGAAGCAATAAATTCTTGTGTGTGCTGTATTGATTGAGAAAGCTGAGTTCTTGTGCTGAAAAAGCTTGTTATTCTGCCTGCATCCAGTGATGTCGTTGGAGTTAAGGAAGAACTACAGGTTGTTGCAGCTTGGATTCCTCATCTGTGCTCCTGAGTTGCCAGGGGACATGCTAGATGAGTACTTTTGTCACCTAATAAGCCAGCAACTACTATTTTTACACCAAAAATAGTGTGTATATGCTGGTTTTTAAACATAGCTAAACCTGCTTTAAAAAAAGCGACCTTTTTCCTGTTGGAGGAGATGAGTTTGCCTTTTTGTTTTTTGTTTTTTTTTTTCTTTCTGATGTATGCTGGAAATCCAAAACTCATCTCATGTCTGTGAGGGAGGGAAAAGGTTTTTAAAAGTGTCTCTGTGGTTTGACGTTTCTCTTTGACTTTCAGGTATCTGATTTAATTAACGGTTTCATTTTCAGCTATGCTGGAATCTTGTTAAGTTAGTTCAAATGAAAATGCAGCATTTCCTGATTCTGCTGCTTCATAATAAAAGCTTTTAGATAACTAAAAGTGTGAAGAATTTATAGGAAATAAAAATGTTTATCCACTGTTCAGATGCTCCACTAAAGACGAGGCGTCATCTGTAACACCCTTAGTATAAACCTTCAAAGGGTGAAATTTAACATGATTTAAATTTAACATTTGACCTGGGACTGAATTCGGACTGTACCCTTTCCCACTGAAGACAAAAGCCAGATGTAACTGGGTGTTTGTGGGTTTTTTTGGTTCAGCGTACAAGGGGCTAAATCATAACTATAGGAGAGAATGGTGATACATGGCAAAATGGGTGTGGCCGTCAGAAGCTTACATGCAGTGCACCCTGGTACATGTATGCACTGTGAGCACAGCTCCAAGAGCAGGAAAACTCAGCTTTCTTGGTCAGTATAACACACACAGGAATTGATTGCTTCATTTGACTACATTTACCATAACATTGACTGGACATTCATATGAAACGTGCAGAATTTTCCTTGCGCATATTATATGGATTTTCTTGTGTATAATCCACAGGAAATGAAATTGTTATGATTAGTCTTGATGATCTGAATATAAATATGAATGTGCAAAAATCCAATTTGCCAAATCTTCCCAAATGCTGCAGCTAGTTTTGAATTTGAAATGAAATTACT
This sequence comes from Lutjanus argentimaculatus, assembly GCA_034769285.1. Taxonomy (NCBI): domain Eukaryota; kingdom Metazoa; phylum Chordata; class Actinopteri; order Lutjaniformes; family Lutjanidae; genus Lutjanus; species Lutjanus argentimaculatus. The sequence continues at coordinate 12,103,520 of JAWZSL010000011.1, read as the reverse complement.
TTTTTCATCATTTTTATCTTTAATCACAGTGTAATACGGAGTTTTTAATAGATTTCTGCAGTCCCTTCAAGGAAAAAGCAGATCTCATATCAGGAAAGGTCGACCATGCCTGTTTTAATTTAGAAAGCTTATATTTAAATCATTGGCTATATAAGAATTTGATGCTTATTTAAGATTTATCCTGACCATGTGTGTTAACACTGTTGTTGCTCACTATTTCGGCAGAAGTTTTCTTGAAAGTGGTGAGAGCATAATGCTGATAGAAAGCAGAGTAGTGGGAAATGTTCACCGGCAGATGGTTTCTCTGTGTTGCGCCTGACCTCATGTGCTTTGGGGAGGAATTTTGTGATCAAAGCTCAGCAGCTAAGCTCTGCCTAGAGATAGATATGTTTTAAATGCATAGCCATCGGCCACTTGCATGCACACACAAATATGAATGCACATGAGCACGCACAGTCACACACTTACGGAATAGCTTGATACACACAGACACTCACACTCAAGAGTGCGGGGGGGTTTTATTGGTTTGTGCGCACCTATCGTGCACGGAAAATGATGTAATCTTTTGTGACAGGGATCACCAGAGAAAGAAGAACAAGAGCGATGGAGAGTGGAGCAAAATAAAAGGAGAAAAAGAGGAGGCAGGATAGAGGCGAGCCAAGGAGGGTGTTGTTGTGGAGCGGGGTGGGGGTTGGGGGGTGGGAGCAGGAATGAAGAGTGCTGCAGTGTCATTGATTTTAGAGTGGTTGTTTTGCGGTGTTATTGTTGTGATGCAGATCAGATAAAGGGTCGTGTCTAAGATAGGCAGCTCATTAAAAATCACCTGTAGTGTAGTCTTTCCTTCAGAAAGGTCAAAGTTGACGATGTGTTTTCTGTCTTATCATGTATTTACTTAACAGGAAGCGAGTAACCACAGCAACACAAACACAAAGTAAACAAGACAGATGAAACTCTTACTCTAGCCAGACTACCAAATTGAAACCAATGGCACCTTTGTTTAAAAAGACAAGCAGAGCATCTTTATGGGAAGCTCCAAGTCACTGCAGAACATCTGCTCGTCCTATCAGACAGCCAGACTGCCGGAACACCCGGCACACATGCAGCTTCCTGCTCTACTTAAATGCTGTTTGAAGTGCGTTTTTTTCTATTTAACTCTCCAGTCAAAATGGTAGCAAACAGCGACTTCCTTTATTGTCATTTAAAAAATTTTTTTAGTACATAATGTCTGCATTTTTTTCAAGAAAATTAAGAAAAATTTCATTGCAATCCTGTGAGTTCTTGTTAACTTTTACAGAGGAGCAATAGAAAGTATTCTGACTGGAAACATCAACCATCAAACTAGCATGCGATGTGCACGCCCTGGGGCAGAAAGACTCTTCAGTGGGTCATTAGCAGCTCATTGGTGCCATCTAGCAAGCATCAGTGATTTTAGGGGTGTGCAGGGCCCAGAGGATACAAAAAGACAAAATCGGCAGTGGATACTTCTACATCTCTTGCCAGACAGCAGGAGGGTGAACAGGCTGTAACTGATGTGGGTATTGTCCTTTAATAGTAATAATAATAATAATAATAAAATGCATTATAATTATTCTTGCTAAAAGATAATACCCACCTGAGCCACAGCCTGTTCAGCCTGCTTGTGTTTGGCAAGAGATGCAGAAGCATCTGCAGCCGCATCACCAGATTAAAGAGAGGCTTCTTCCCTTGGGCTGTGAAACTGCTTAATTCATCCTTGACACTCATCATGTAAAATTGTTTATTTATTTCTACGACTTATTATTTATTCAGCTAATCTACTTTGTATAAATTTTGTATAGAACATTTGTTTTTTAGGAGTAGCAAAAAAGCAAACTACAACTTAATCTCATTATACAATCCAGTGTTTTACCTTGTACTTAATGTTGAGCCAAAAAAATACAATAGTGAACTACAGTATGTAAGCAAACAAACATATTTGTTGCAGGATTATTGCACTGGATTGCATTATATGCAGGTAATGCTGTTTCACCTCCTCTAATATAAAGACTCCTGAACCCTCTGTAAAATCACAAATTCTCTGTATTCTTTCATTTGTTGTGGGCTGCAAAGCTGCGTTACTTGTATCCACACAGCAGAAACCTCACTTCTGCCTACAGTACAGTATAGTGCACGGCCTACTTTTAATCTCGACACCACATACATGAATACAGGGTAGAAATAGCTTCAAAAACGCCCCGGAAAAAAAACCTTTATTTAATTGCCTCATGCAACAGGAAGCTGCTATTGCAACTGAAAGCTCCAACTTATTTCACACAGTGTATTATGAAAAATGTTATGATCTCGATATTAATGTGCAAGCTTGCATTCTTTTTATGCTGTGCGCTTATTAAAATAGCTCAAATGCAGAAACTGTGCAAATTTAAGTGGTATAAGTGACTTAAATATGCTTTTAAACAAGTCTCTAAAATCTTATTCCATTGATAATGTTATACTGCCAAAGCCATCTTACTTTCCTATGACTGTTAGAGTCAATACACTGTAAAAACTGTTCGCCTTAAAATTTGTTGACTGAATTTGAAAAGACAAGTTGAGGTAATTTTGTAATGATTCAAAACAAATAAACTTTCCTAGTGAATTAAACCTGATATTAAATAAGTTGTACGCATTCAATAAGCTTAAGATATTGAGTTGAACCAACAACTGCTCAGTCACACTGATGAACATTTCAAACAAATTTGATTATCTATTTCTATTTTCAGTTTGAAAAGTCAGTTCTTCATTTCACACAGAAAACTTAAACTTCAGCTGCTCTTGTTGGAGCTTCTTTGTTCCAGCATCGGCACAAAGACAATATGTGAAACTGCTTCCAGTGAAAGGGTCTCTAGAGAGTTTTAACTCTCACATTATGCATGCTGGGAACTCTGCTAATATGCTGATCATGTTTATTTAGAAACTTAATTTAATGAGTTGATTGAACTCTGTACAGTTCATTCATTCAACTCATCATTTCAAGTCAAAAGACTTCCAGTTAGAAGTTTATACATTCTGAGGTGTTCTGAAAATAAACAGTAGAAATAAATAAAATTTGCATGTGTGTTTACGTTAAGTTAATGAGAAAGGATTAGTTGATTCCGCTAAATTCCTGTTTACATTTTTATCATTTTCATGGTCAGCCCATGAAGAACACTGCTTGATCAATCTACCAGTGCGGCGTTAAATCAGTTTTGTCTTGTGACATTTTGGTCGTCGGGGTTTTAGACCAAGGCTGCTGTAATATTCCTCAGCCCATTAAGGCTTAAGTAAGATTTTATGAAAACAGCTAATGAATCACTTCACTTCTCTCCTATTAGTTAAAGTGAGGCCAACCGAAATGCTACATCTCGGATGTGTACCAAATGTACCGTGCTTTTAATGGAGCCATCAGAGCTTTACATGCATGAGAGAAACTCTCGCAGTAAAGAGAGATCGAGTTGCTGCTGTGTCACCTTCAGCATTTTCACAAAGACTCACTTGGAGATGCAGTGTCTTCGTTCATACTAATATAATATTCAACACATGCAGATGTCTTGCATTGCTGAAAGGAAGAGCGAGCCCTGAGTGTTTTGACAGGAATATGTGGAGGTTGGATTTGACTTTTTAATAATTTACATGGACTGTTTATGTACGACTCCAAGTCATTTTCTGTGCTTGGAAGCAAACATCCAGGCCTGACATGCACCTCTGACCTGCAGGACGTCAAGATGTGTTCACATTCCCTTGATGAAGTATTAATCTAAAGCAGATCTATTCAATGACTTTCTCTAAAGGAACAGATTTGAAAAAAAGCGCCAAAGGGCTGGACTTTTACATTTCCCATCTCTGACCTGTAAAGTTGGGAAACATGTAAGACAATGCACCTTTTATTTTTCTTCTTTGCTTAATTGGCTTTCACAATTGGAAAAGAAACATTATGCACAAAAGTACAGTAAAAAATATTCTTTGTAATTCTACACTCAATTTTACCCTACCCTTCCTTTTCTGCAGAAAGGGTTCCTCAAGGGTTCTTCACACCATAATATAAAAGGGTTCTCAGGAGAACCCCCTGGGTGGGTTCTTGTTAACACTGCTAAAAGATGGAAAGGTTCCGTATAACCTTCAGACAGGGCTCAGAGTGAAACCGTTACACCAGAAGGGTTCTCCATAGAACACCTCATAGAGGGTTCTACTGTAGGTGAAACCTTTCACAGATGGTTCTAGGTATAACCCTATGTGTTGGCTTCTAGGTAGAACTCTCAAAAGAGTTCCAAGTGTAACCTTTACAAAACATTCTACCAGGAACCAAAGAGGGACAGAGAGACAAAGAACCCTTAAACACAGTAACACATCGCGTGTGATGAAAATGAAACCATTGGAATATAAACGGGTTGTTGGGAGAACCCTCTTGGTAGGTTCTTGTTAGCACACATTGGAGGTAGAAAGGTTTTGGACAGAATCCTCAGACAGGGCTCTATGTGAACCCTTGACACCACAGAAGGTTTCTCTGTACACTGCAAAAAAGGATTTGATCAATAAGTCATAGTCACTTCTTCCTGTAATTTACTTCTACTTAACATAATAATTTATGCAACTTCAACTGAAGTTCTTGATTTATCAGGTTTCAAACTCAGGTTTATAAGTCAGTTCAATTATATAAAAACTTCATGGTGCCAACATAACTTAACAATGTGAGTTGCAATTGAAGCCTGGAAATTTCCATGACCTCTTAACGTCGCATTACGTGGTAGAGTTATATTAATGCGCGATGCAAATAGTCCTGGACAGTTGGTCTTAAAGCGCCGTCATTTGATACAAGACTAATAACAAGGATATAGGATTTTGTTAAACTGAAACAAGTGATGCACCCAGCTGCTATTGGCCACTAACAGAAGAACACCAACCGAGCATAACGACGACAGTGAAAAGACAAGCAGCGGATGGATACGTTTTGAGAGCGACTTGACGATGGACATGAGTTTACCGCGCTACGACAGTTTCGGTGGAGGCCAGACACGATATACAGACGAAATAAGGTAAGTGATTGAAATTATCAACGTTAACTGTTTATTTTCATTAACTCTCACAGAAGCACATTCATGGCGTCTTGTTTAAGTTTTGTATGGTACCGGTGTTGTTTGTAGCGGAGTTGGCAGCTTTGAGAGAGGGAGTGTGTCTGTGTCGGAGTGTCAGTAATTAGCCGTGGCCCTGCTAACGTGTGTGTGGCCTAATTTGTCAGCATTTAGCTGCTCCCCTGCTATGTTGCTGCTGGGTTGTCTGAATGAAGAGGATTTGAGGATATTCTACGTTATAAAATGAACTGCGTGTATTTTTTCCCTTTCAAGTAACCTTATCCACACAGATGTTGGTTTGTGTTCAGCTCGGACTAAACCTGCCGATTTGAAAGAAGTGAGTGGCGCCATGTTGGCTGCTTTATTAACGTTACTCACCTTAACCTTAAATTAATGTTAATATGGTGTTTCTCACTATGACAAATGCAATTTTACAGTAAAAATTGTAGAGCTATCAGATTAGTGATGTTTGCAGTGGAATTAAGGTTGTGTTGGTGTTCCTTGCCAGACACTGCAGTGACGGTAAAATTAAAAAAAAAAAAAAATGCGCGTTAGCTAGCCACCATGTGCTGCTTGAAGGAAAGAACTATGGTGGGCGCCTCGTTTTGTAAGCTATATGTTGGTGACTTTCTCTTGTCATGAGCGAATTTTAAGTTATTTCTGTTGTTGTTTTAGAGATGTAATGTGTAATATACATCACTGTCAAGTGGTGTTAAAGCTAGCTGCCGGCTAATTTAGTTCATTCCACTTAATGGCCTTGACTATTTAATGGTGTCCTGTTGGCGCTTTAGACGCATACTCTACGCTCCAGTTAAATTCAATATGCTTTATTGGCATGGATGTAAATGACATGATATTGCTGGAAAATAATTAGTAAATAAATAGATAAATAAACCAATAAATTAATTAAAGTACAGTTCATACAATACAGAAGGCTGGAGGAGGTGGAAGTGTGTGTTGAAGTTGTTAATGTGTGAGTATGTTGGTGCTGTGGGGTGTGGGTATTAACACCTGGACATTGGAGGAGCTGGATGGTTCAATAATGTTGAAAATTGTATAAATACAAAAATGAAAAATGGCTAAGTGCAAAAATGAAAATTTTCTCTTAACAGTTACTAATGATTTTTTAAATTTCATCATAATGAAAAGTCGCCTAGGGCTGTGTAAACAAGCATGGTTTGCTCAGATCATTAATCAAATTGAAGTTCATTGTTGCATGATTACTGTTGCCATTGTGTAAAGTTATCTTCTTTGTCATGTTTTCAATTCATATGACAGATTAAACGTTTGCTATATTATGTCATGTGACTATGTTCTGTGTTTCAGGTGCAGATATTTCATTCGTTGAAGTTTGGTGGATGAAGTGGAGTTGTAAGTTTTGCAGTTTGCCACTTACAATGAGAAAACAATTGTGAATCATTACAAAGACAGTCATGGACGTGGAAGGAGGGGTTTCAGCTGCATTTACCCAAACTGTCTAACAGTCTTCCAGTCCCATGTGGAATTTGCACAACATCTAAAGGAGCACAAAAAGGATCCAATCCAGTTGCTAAAATTCGCTGTGAACTTTGTGCTTTTTCAGCACCAACCAACATCAAACAATACTTTCTTCATTTAAAGAGACATTTAAGAAATAGAGAGACTGTGAATTGCCCATTTGCTGGGTGCTCTTTTAAGTCTAGGGTTATTCTCAACTTTTACTGCCCATAAAAGTCGGTATCATCATGCATTTAAGTTTCAGGATTTTAGACCTGACCTTGTTATTAACTGTCACAGTCACGCTTCTGTAAACGATGAAACAGGATGACTTGAATCATTCAGTGTCAGAAGATTTATTGTTGCCTGAACCTGAATTTCAGCCTTTGGAGAAGTCTGTTCAGAGGCGAATTGGATCACTTTTACTTCGGCTTCAAGCTGTCCTTCATGTGTCACAGTCAGCTATTCAAGAAATTGTAGATGATTTATTTGATATTGGTGTATGTGCTGGACAAACAACTAGACAGGTAATTGAAAGTATTTTGAAGGGGCATAATTGCACATCTGAGGAACTGACATCATCATTGACTGAAGCAATACAGAATGCAAATGCACTCAAGTTTCTTTCAAGAGAAGGACCTCTAGGCACAGAGCATAAAAGGCAGTTATTTTACAGACAAAATTTTACTGTCATTGAACCTGTTGAATATGTTTTGAGCACCCAAGAAAGGACTCATACTGTTGTTTATGTCCCTGTTCTAAAATTACTCTCTGAAGTTCTGAAAAGAGAGGAGGTTCTGCAAGTATTAGGGGTAAGCAAACCAGTTGAACAGTCTGGCCACTACAGGTCATTTAGGGATGGTGACTATTTTAAAGGAAATCAAATTCTCTCTGGTAAAGATGTTAGTTTATCCATAACTTTGTACATTGATGATTTCGAAATTTGTAATCCTTTAGGCACATCGCGAAAAAAAACATAAAGTCTGTGGTGTGTATTGGATTCTTGCCAATTTGCCAGCAAGATACAAGTCATCACTGTCATCAATCTACGTAGCTTTATTGTGCAAGACTGAACATATCAAGATTTACGGGTATAATAGGGTTTTGGAGCCACTGATTAAAGATATTCAATATCTAGAAACAGTTGGTGTGTTCGTAGAGAAACTTGCTTGTAATGTAAAAGGAACCATCTTGCATGTGGCTGCTGACAACTTAGCTGCACACTCCTTAGGTGGATTCCAAGAGTCCTTTAATGTGGAGAAGTTTTGTAGGTTTTGTATGGTCAGTCGTGAAGACATACAGACTTGTGATGTTAGAAGTGGAAACTTTGTTTTACGGTCACCAGAATTGTATGATAAAGCTGTAAATTTGTTGAAGCAGAGTGAGCTTTTGTCTGTTGATGGTGTGAAACAAGAATGTCCTCTTAACAGATTGAAAGGTTTTCATGCATGCAAAGGCTTTCCACCTGACTTCTTACATGATGTGCTAGAAGGCATTGTACCCGTAGAACTAAGTCTGTGCCTTGACTATTTCATTTCTAAGAAGTACTTTACGTTAGAAGAGCTTAATAGTGAAATACAAGGCTTTCCTTTTAAGTTCTCTGACAAGACTAACCGCCCTCAGAAAGTTCCATCAACTTTTCAACGGAATAAGACTCTAGGTGGTAATGGACATGAAAATTGGAGTCTTGTGCGTTTCCTTCCTCTAATTATTGGGCATCGTGTTCCAGAAGGTGATCAAACATGGGAATTAGTCCTTGAGCTCAAAGACTTGGTTGAGTTATTGTCGACCCCACATTTCACTTCAGACTCCCTTTGTTATTTACAATCAAAAATATCAGACCACAGACAATTGCTGCAGACAGTTTTCCCGCAAAACAAGTTGCGTCCCAAACACCACTTTATTGAACATTATCCATACCTCATTCAAAAGTTTGGACCCCTAATTGAATGTTGGACAATCCGGTTTGAGGCAAAACATTCTTTCTTTAAAAAGGTCGTACGTGATGCCAACAATTTTAAAAACATTCTGCTAACCCTGGCCTCACGACATCAGCTCATGTTGGCACATTATTTTGACATGCCAAGCATTTTCAAGCCTGAGATTGAGACTGCAAAGGTGTCTGATGTGTGGCCTTGAAGTCTTGGATAGTGGTGTCAGACAAGCTATCTTGAACAGATTCAGTGACGTTGACACAGTTGGACTGACCCCTCACACCTTCCTAAATGGAACTAAGTATTCAAGGGGAATGATTCTTTCTGCTGGGAGTACAAGTGGACTACCAGACTTTGGAAGAATTTTGGACATATGCATTGTGCTGACTAGTCATGTTTGCTTCATCATTGAACCTTTTATGGCATACTATGTGGGCATCTGCGGAGTTACCATCTTGTGAAGAAAAGCCCTACTGAATGTCTGTTGGTGAAACTAGAGGATCTTAATGACTATGTGCCACTTGTGTCATACCTCATCCAGGGGCGCCTCTTGGTTACTCCCAGGACGTTCTTGCTGAAATAAACCTGCTGTAAGTAATTGTACACTCAAATTAGGGCTGAGCAACTTTGAAAAGTAATATGTAATTGCAACTAGAAAATTGCATTTCCTGCTGAAAATGCAGTGTAAATGCTGAGGGCTGAAGTGCCAGTGCATTGCTGAAAATGCAGAAATGTGAGTAGAATTGCCAGAGAAATGGTATCAAAAATGCAATACACTGCACTAATGAAGAATCTAGAAGCTGAAATGTAAACCAGGCTGATATTGAATCAGAACTGAATTGCCTTAGGAAGAAAAAAATTTGAAGTAGTCGGTAGAAAAGCTAGAGGCTGAACTTTCATACTGTCAAAGCTTGAAGTTGAATTGTATATGTTAATTTAGAAGTAGTGATGAGTGTGAATTAAACTATTATAAGCACTAGGAGAGAAAGTTTGATACATATTTTGCCTTTAACAAATAATGCACCTCCTGTGATTTGAAAATTGCAGCAGGCCATATTGCAATTTTGATAAAATTTTGATTAATTGTTCTGCCCTAACTCATACATGCATATTATCATATACATTAAGTGATGATTTTATTAGGGACACCTGTACACTAATGAAATTTAATACAACAGCTTTGTCATGAATTCTGCTTGTGAGTGATGTAAAGGTGCTTGAATCCAATTTGACTGTTCAGACTTTAGGATCACATATGAAAGTAACTTTCAGAATTGAAATGATCAGATTTCATGTCATTTGTGCTGTACACACTGTCATGGAAAAACCTCTGAGTCAAAATATTATTTGGGCCATTCTGGCTTACGAAAGGTTTGGGTGAATCCTATTTTGTGATTAAAGTGTTAAGGGACAGATGTGTGGGGGGAGATATAAATAGTTTTATATACTGAATATTTATACTTACAAGTGCATTTTTTTTCTCCCTTACAGGTAAAAGTGTTCTACAATGCTGCTGCGTGTCATCATAACGGAAAAAGAAATCAGGAGGCTTTCAATTGAAAACACCCCCGCAAGCGCTGAGGAGCTGAATCAGGTTGTTACGAACAAAACTTGGCCTGAGAGGTGAATTCATTTTACAATTTGAGGATCCTGATTTTAATAATCAGTTGTGCAACCTGACTGACATCAAAGACCTTCCTGTGGAGCGAGCAACATTGAAAGTATTGTTCACAGCTGATGCAGTTGTCTCAGATTCGACATTGGACACATGCAGCCTCTCGTTCTCCCAGTAGTGGTGATTCTTTCGACTGGCCTGACCCCTTCCCAATTCCACAGTTCTCACATTGATGTGGAGCTTCAGCTGAAAGATGCAAATTGTAGGTATGCTAAGGATGGATCTGTGATGGTGATTCCCAAAGGTTTAAAGACTGATATTCTTGACACACTTGCAGACAGTATGTCAAAGATTAGTGCTTATCCTGAGAGGCAGCACTATGAGAGTGTCGCCAAAGCGCTTGTGGAGAAGCATCCCAGTCTGAAGGAGCCAGGGTCTGACAAGGGATGGTACTCATGGTTTCACAGTCTGAAATTTAAGCTCGGAAACTATCGGCAGAAGTTAGGTGCAGCAGGATGCCCTGAAGTGGTAATCAACAAAAGAAAAGGAGAAGTAGTGAAGGGAAAACGTGTAAAAAAGTCAAAAAAGGGTGAGGTCAACTACTGTCCGGATCCACCTGAAGGACAGAGTCCCCAAAGCGTGGAGGAAAAGCGCAAGATGATGGAGATGGAAATGCTGAAAAAAGATCCTGATCACCAACTCTTAGAAGATCTGATGACTGCTACATTTTCCCAGCGCAGAAAAGAGATCATTGGAGATGAGCCACTCATCACAGAAGTCCTTTCCAGATGGCCAGCTCTGTTCCATGAGAGACAGGTAATCAGTCCTGCCATTGTACATCTATTCTACAAAAAGATAGAAAGCATGTTGTGTGTCAGATACTCTATACATTTTCATTGAAAAACATATTAAAATGATTATAGTGTTTTACAAAGATGTTTTCTTAAATCTCTTAGAATATGACGTGTAGGCCAGGACAACTCTGTAGCACAGTATTTGAGTTAAATTGTATTTCAAAGCACATATTTCTCCTTGAACAAATATTGTGCCCCCTGCAGTTTAAAAATTACAGTTGTCCATATTGTGATTTCAATTAAATTTCGATTAATTGTGCAGCCCTAGTTTGACTAGTGTTTTCTATCTGTCTGTGTCTCCTTAGATTAGGGCAGAGTTTAAACGGATCGTTACCACAGACCTTCTGGAATCTTTTCTTGACGGACTTGATGGCCTAGTCCCAAGACTGCTGGAGATGTACAAAGCAACAGCCAGATCTGGAAAGAAGCAGGCACTCAAAGACATTTTGGACTGCCTTGAGAAAGATGTAAGTGGAGGAGCTGATGACCATAAAATTAGGGACCATTTGTTATGCAAACTTATGTTGCATATTTCTTTGTCTTGTAGGATACTAATGAGAGGAGAAGGACTGCTGCTGTGCTTGGTCTACCACACTACATATCCGGGGAAGATCCATCAGACGTCATCAGGATGTGTGATGTAAGACCATAACGACATCTTCAATTCACAACTGTGGATGTGTATTCTGTACATTTTAATGTAAATGTTGTCAGATATGCTGTAAATATGATGTACTAAGGAATCTGTTTTAATCTTTTTTTTTTAATGAAAACGGTCATTCACTGTTATTTCTGCTTTTAAAGGCACACAATGAGCACCTGGATGAAGCCATGAAGGGGATGCAAGTTGGCCTACTGATAGGCTATGAACGTGCTCAACAGGATGCCTTTCCAAGCGAGATCTTCAATGTGGCAGTTGTAGTCGAGGAGACCATTGTGCTACACAACCTGAAAGATGTGACATGCAGCTTTGCCATGCTGATGGGAATCATCTACTGTCTGAATCTTGAGTATCCACAAGCCATGAAGTACTCCTTTGAGTTTTTTCAGAAAGTGGTGATGAAAATCAAACCAGAACAAGCCTCTGCGCGAGTACATGGACTAAGAAACAAACTTTTGAGGTACAGACTGTAAAAGTGTAACACCTGTGTTCCAGATTTTCTACTTTCTTCTGTGGAAAGAGTTTAGAAGTTGGCTCAAATATTTTGTTCATACACAACCTTAAGCATTGTACTGTACTCTACTTGTGTAGATATCGGTCTTAGAATTTTAAAGCAGTTCATTTGGAAGTTGTTAAAGGAAGAACACTGATACTGCCCCTGTATTTTGTTGGGCTAATTAAAATGAGAGCACATGATCTCAACTGTTCTCTGCTTAGCCAAATTATTTTCTGTAACAGGTTTTATGAATGTTAAATGCACCTATGCAAACCTGTTTGCGAAGCTGTTAAGCACAGCCTTGTGATGTTAGAAGTGGACACTTGGGAGTGAGGCGAATAACAAAAAGAAAAAAAAATGTTGGCGTGTCCCTTTAATGTTCTTACCACAGACATTCTCAGGATTTAAAGCACTGATATTCACCCACTTTATTTTGTTGGACTGATTATGAGAGCTGATGGTTTTGGCTGTTGTCTGCTTAGGCAGATGATTTTTCTGTAACACGTTTTATGAAGTTAAATGCACTTATGCAAATCTTTAGCACAGTCTCAGGATTTAAAGCAGCAACTTTTGATTTAAAGATTATAAGAGCTGATGAAGTCGACTTTTCTGTGCTCAGGGCACATGTTGTTTAACATACTGTTTCTTGTTGGATGTCCATGAGTCTGCCTTTGACACATCTGTTTACTTCTGAAGGTCTTGAGGATGTTTCAGTGTATGTTGGCTTTTAGAGTTGTATCCATTCAGTCAACAGCCAAAAATGTATTCAGAGGATTGAAGGCTGTAAGTTGAGGGAATCATTCAAATAAATGTTTTATATTTGAACAGATGAGTTGTAAGTTGATTATGTGAAGTTGATGGAAACTGGTAAACTTGCTGTTATTAGTTCAGATAAGGGATACCAATTAAAAACATAAGTCTTTTTAATTTGAAAACTTAAGTTCAGTTGCTGCCTTAAAAACATAAGTGAACATAACTTGAAATGTCAATTGGTATTAATATGGTCAAAATTATCTGAACTTACAATTGTAAGTCTAAATAGTGTAGAACTGTATGTTTCTTTTACAAGATAAAGCAAGTTTTCTTGAATGGAAAATGTAACATAGTAAGTTGTTTAAACTCAGAGTATCAAGTTAAAACAACAAATGACAATTGGTTAAACAACTTGTGTAACTTAACTTTGTGAGTTGAAACAAAGTGTATATTGATATTGAGTTAACTCACGGTTTTAAGGCAGCAATTGAACTTAAGTTTTTAAGTTAAACCACATGAATTATTTTTACAGTGTAGAACCTCTCTTAGTAACATCTCACAGACAGTTTGAGGTATAACCAAACAAAGATCTTAAGACTGGAAAAAAAATGATATATAAGCCAGGACATTTCTGCAGCACAATACTTAATTTAAAATGATAGTTTGACACATATTTTGCATTTAGCACACATTGCGCCTCCTGCGATTTGAAAATTGCCGTTGGCCATATTGGGTTTTCCATAAAATTTCGATTAATTGTTCAACCCTACTGTGCTTAACAAGAGACAAATGAATGCACTAATTAGCCTTCCTCTTATTTGAAGAAATTATTTATTTATAGCTTTTTATATTTATAAAAGATCAAAGACTCTGAGGTCATTGAAGGGCCAGATTCGGGGCACTGGCCACTTACAGGCCTGAGCTCAAGCATCACTCACAAGAGCTTTAGTGATGTGCCCACCCTGTACAGTCGATGCATTGTGTTACTTTGCTAACATTCAGCAGCTTTGGTGGTGAGAGGGAAGCCTTTAGTCACGGTCTGAGTAATCTGTTTCTATGGTGGGTGGCTGCTGGACTCTTTGATTGGACAGCAGGCATTTGGTGGGCCCACACTAAAGGATGTCGGCCCTCACACAGTCCATCAATAGCTGTCTGCCACTTTGTTCCTCCTGTCTGACTCCTGTGTGGAGACTGGAGAGACGAAGAAAAAACAAAAACCAGTCAAAGTATGGCTTTGAAACACGGAGAAACAGAAGGTCTACCAGCACACGTGCAGAAGTGGGTGAATGTGCGTGTGAGCGTGTGTGGTGTTTGCATGTAACTGTCGGGTTATGTTCAAAGGCAAACAGCAGCTGGGACGAAAATCTGACTGTGTCTTAATTACGCTGCCTGGTTGCTAGGGGCAGATTTTCTAGAACAAGAAATTTGACCTCGGGCAGTATTACAGTTATGCTAATTTTCGTCTGCAGTGGGAAATGTAAAATCCTGCTCTCAGTGCCTCGTCACAGCAATTTGAGTGCCTCAGTCTTCAGGCCAGTGAGGGTCTCTCTTCTGAAAATTTGGTCTGCAGCTGGCATTGTGTTTCGTGTTATTGGAGTCAGGTCTTTGCAAGAAAAAAGAGAAGGAAGGAGCGATGGAAAAAGAGAGAGATGTAGCTCATTCTCTTTTCAGGCTAAAAGGCTAATCTCCCAATTCCCATTACAGTCCCCCGGTTAGTCGACAGACACCATAATCCAGTGTGGCACACATTTCCATATACAGGAGTGACTATAGGCTCTCCTAATGCATTTGACTGCCTGTGACTTAGAGTGGCAGGGAACTTTTTAGCATAAATTCTTAAATCCAGACCTATCGTAAACTCAAAATGCATAATGAAAAGGTGCTGGAAAGTAGTGAGAATAGATATTAACCTCTCTGAGGACTTTTCAGAGTATTTTATCTACTGCATTGCTTTCAGAGAGAGGATTGACATACTTTTGGTTGCTCACAAGCACTTTCAAGGATTCATTTATAGTCTAAGATCAGCAGTCTGGTTGCAGATAAATCTCAGAGACCCAGATACTCATGACAAATACCTCTTGTTATAGATCATGGGCCCGTTTACAAGTATCTCATATAGGGTTTTTCCATTACCAGTATTGGATAACGGCTCAGATACTGCCTAAATGTGGCATCAGTGAGTCCATAAGTCCATGCCGCAATCCAATACAACATAACACCCCGTAACGGGACCCTGCTACTTCCCTGCAGCACCCTGTAAGCCCAGTTGGATGGTCAGTCGAGGAAAGAAATGCTTCCTTCACCTTGGCATCAGATTGTGTTGAAATGTCCAGGAGTTGCTGGTGTCTTAGTCAGATAGGTTTGCAGCATCAGACATAGCTTCACTAAGTTACTGACTGACTGATCAACAGTCCCAGGAGTAACCGGAGTGTATATTGGACATAATCTATGTTACTGAACTGCTAATACAGACGCTGTTATTTCAGTCTTTATTTATGACCCTTTGATAATATTTTGTGGGGATCAACAGCTGTTTTGCGTGGTCTTTCTTTTCCGATTGTGATCTGGATTTGACTGAACTGTTTTGGGGGTTGTGGGGAAAACAAAACTGACTTTTTACCAAATGGATTGAACTCTTTAGATTGTTTAAGGTATTGGTGATCAGTACTTGGCATTGGCTGATAGGAAAAGTTCATGTATCAGAATTGATATTAAGGAGCTAAAATGGTACTGGAACATCTCGAGTCTTATATCAATATATATGTAACATCCAGATATCTTTAGCTACATATTTGTAGGCTTATTTGTTTCTCTGTTACCAGGATAACAATCTTGATTAATCTGTCGTGGTTATCCTATTACTATACCATTGATTTATGCTTCCCTTGTCTTAATTTGAACCTAACCTTAGTCCTGCTCCTAACCAGATAAACCCACAGTGTGTGTCCTTAACATAACCTAAGACCTAACCCCAACTATGATGGGCAGCGTCATGGGGAAAATGGGGGAGCACTTTTGGATGGGGAAACAGACTTTGGCATAAGATCTAACTACACGTGAATCAGGGTTGACACTACTTGTGTTCGGAGGATGGTGGTAATGCAACTGAAGGTGTTTTGATATTGGATAAACAACACCACAAGAAGTAGAGTTTAGCAATTTAATCACAACAAAACAAATTAACTAGGAAGCCACCAACTGTTCATGGGCTCTCACTCCTGCCACCCGCTCACCCATACAGACTATTCAGTGGTTGCACTCATCAGGGTTCTTATAAAGTTCTTATAAACAGTTGGTTTCACCTTCTGCATGATTGTATGTGTTAAAATTCATGGAGGGGCATTCATCCTGTCACTTTATATGTGACAGGAGAAGAACGGATAATTTGTGTCACTTGAGCTGTCATTACCACAGGAGGCAAGCTCCGTGAGCGGCTATTTCCACAGAGCAGTTACTGACCTAGTAGCACTTGGAAGAAGTAAAATTATTAATCTTGGAGTGTGGGATGCATTTACACCTTTTCGAAATCTGACTACTGTGTGTCATTTGCACTTTGGCTTTTTAGCCATGTGTGGCTCTAAGGCTGGCAACACCAATCATTTGGTTTGTCCACCATTTTGGTTGGTTGGATTGCCATAAAGTTTTGTGCAGACATTTGTGAATGTGAATTTTTCCTCAAGCTCCACCACTGGGTTGTGTTTGTAGTTTGAAGTGAAATGTCTGGACGCCTTTGGGTGGATTGCCATGAAATTTGGCATTGAACAAAAATGGCATGCTAACATCCTAAACTATGATGGTGAACATGATAAAGACTACCATGACTGTGCTAGCCAAGTGTGACCCAACCATAACATCACCCATTGGTTTGTGGATGACTGTTTGAAGCCTCGTGTTTGGAATTATGGGGTTCATGATCTTGGTTTTTGGCAACTAGAGCATGTGTAGTACCGCGGAGCTTGTTGATAACACACTAGGACTTGGGTAGTTTTTGGTTTTGGCTCGCTGGCTCAGCAGGAAATAATGATGACCTGGCTGGCCAGAAAATTTATCATATTTCAAAAAATTTTAGTGTACAGTTATTTGTAACAATTTTCGAGTGATAGGCAATATCGTAACAGCATATTGATCCATATTTGATCAGCACTACCTAGTTTGACAGTTTGATCCAAGTTTCGGGAGGCTCTGTTGCAAACCAGACACACATAGGTAGCTGCCTAGTCATGATCTTTCTCTTATTACAGCTAAACAGAACACTAAAACATGTTTCTAAAAAGTTTGGGGCCAGAAATAGGTAATGTAGGAACAGAATCTTGATTCATATTTGATCAGCACTGCTGAGTTTGACAGTTCTGACAGATCTGTGTTTTTTGAACATTGTTTATTTCACTGATTTTCACATGTTAGACCTGCCTTAGAGCGCACCCTCTTCATTGTCTATTTTACTGTAAGTGGGACCATAATTTACGAAATGAACATTATGCTGTATAGAAGAGGGCTTGAAACTCGTGACTGAGACCATAAACTAAATTAGGAAACTGCATTTGCCATAAGAGTGCATACAATCAGACATTTTTTTGCAGCCAGTGAAGTCACCCCCTGCTGGTCTTTAGAAATTATGCAGGTTTAAGGAACTTCTGCATTGGCTTCAATTTCAAGACCCAGAAGCTCCACCCTCTATCAAACATACAGTCTGTAGTGCTAACATGAGTGTGTAAGCATTGCCATTCTGAGCGTATTAGCATGCTGAGCAATTAGCTCAAAGCATTGCTGTACCTAAGTACAAACTCACAGAGCTGGAGGCATGGCTGTAGACTCTTGTTCTTGTCTTATATTTGTCACTGATCTGCTTTGAACAAGACGTGTGAAGTGGTTGAGTATAAATTAGGTAAAATGTTCCCATCACAAACCTGTCTTACTGTAAAATGACAGACCCACCAGCTTATTCATTGCCACAATTTATGGATTGTGTCAGTCAGGTCTCAATGGTGACTGATGGCATTTGGTCCTCGAGTCATAATTACTTCTGACAGATGGATAATGATTGTTAAGAAGACTGTCTCCTTGTGTGCAGCTACATTGAAACCGAGAGACTGTCCAAGTGAAGGGGGGAAATCACTTTGGGATTCTCCTCATTAATTTCCATTCATCTGATTGCTGCACAGCACAGACTCTCATTTCTGAGTCATACTTGTTCTCGAATTGCTGTAAAAGAGGGTTAAAGGCCATTTTGTCTTTTTTTTTTTGCAATTCTGTAAGATTGGATAAGAGTGAATAGAAATATTAATGTGTACGCACATGCTAAAGTACATTTTCAGTTTGTTCTGAGGTGTAGAAGTAGGCACTTATATCAGCCCAAAACATCTTGAAGTCAAGATGTTTTGTAGTCAGTCTTTTGAACTGCTCATATGAGTGCGTTTATGCACTTAATTAATCAGAGAATTCACACTATGTTCTACTGTAAACTTACAGCAGTGATATTCTCCCCAGAGATCTTCTCTGAGGCTTTGAAAGTTCTCTGCTTCTACGAAAGCTTCTATTCCAGCTTTCTTTTGTAACTTCAAAACTAATACTGAAATATATGGGCAGAGAAAGCAAAGATGTTAAAGATGTGGTCTTCAGAGATTGTAGATGTGAGCTCTACTTTGGGGAAAGTTAAACATCCTGCCCTTCCTTTCCCAAATATATTTGAGTATCTGCCTTAAGCAAGCCTCTAAACCCCCAGCTGCGCCATTGGAGCCATTGGAGTGCAGAAGCTGATGTATAAATGATGGAATTTTTGCCGAACAGCTGTAGATTTAAGGTGATGTGGATGTTTTGGATGTGAAGCAAAGCAATCCTGAGGAAGATTATGTGTATGCAGTCAAGCTTCCCTGAATCATTAAAGGTTAAAAACTGTGAGTCTGATCAATACATCTCTGGGGAAAAGGTCTGGGTGGACCGCTGCGACTGTGATGAGAAATACAAGACCTCAGGACTCAATAACACCAAACAGAAGGGTGCAGCCGCTGCAGAATATGTAAGATTCACATTCACCAGGATCTTGGTTTGAACTCCAGGCTGCAGACTGTGGTGTGTCAGGCCAGGAAGAAGGAGCATCTGGCTGCTGTGTTGATTTGGAGTCATTTCCACTGAAGCATGCTGGAGAGACTCTGGAGGGAAGAACAGCGGTGGAGGTGTCAGCTGTTTGGCTGAGGGACCCGTCCTCAAATTGTGTGTCTCCTTGTTTTCTAGAGCAGGGAGACTTTATTACCAAAAACTGTGGTGCAGGTGACAGACTGCACCAGCCAGCTCGTTTCCTCTCATTTTGATGGCATTTCAGTTGGAGGATTACCAGCTATAGAAATGGCATCATTATTGTTTTTTTGACAATGTGTCAATGATCAGAGACTGTGTATGACAACAGGAAAACTCCCCAAAAGTAGGGGTGCACCGGATCACAAAATTCACAGTTTGGATAGTATGACGATTTTGAGTCACAGACTGGATCATTTTTCAGATCAGCAAAAGAAAAAAAGGGGGGCATTAGGGTTAAATTGTTTTAAAAATGCACTTGGCTTTGGTTTTGTGGTTTTTGTCATTTTAGATAGTTCTTATCAACCTGAGTTCTTATCAACCTGAGTAAGGCTTTTAATTCATTTTGCAAAGGCTTGTGATTTTGTGTGTGATTTTGTGTCAGACAATCAGGCCTTTATCAAAACAAAGCTTTCAGCATTTTATCAGACCACCAAGAGGCTCGCCCATCTGTCAAGCAGGATTAGTTTTATTTGGACGTTTCCTGCTTTCCTGCTCATTTTCTGATAAAAGTAGGATTTTGGGGATGCATGCACTCCAGCTGTAGAAAAGTACTCATTGTCTGACCCTTTCTGTGGATTAAGAAGCAGCAGTAGGGGCTGCTTCCTGTGAACGCCCGCTGTTAAAACCTCGCCTGTTTCCGTCACTGCCAAGCATAATTAGATTCCTCTGCCAAAATGCTTTATTTCACTCCAAGCACAGGTTTCTCAATGAAATGCTCAATAATTATTTGTAACTGATGCCCTGCTGCAGACTTGGTTGTGCTGCTGTTGACTCCCTCCACCAACACACCTTCCTCCTGTGTGGCTCCTGTCGTCTGTTTCTGGAGGCGTTTCTCTCGAAGCTATGTCTTCCATATCTCAGTGATATGTGTCTGCTTGGCTCTGTTCTGACACCCCTGGGGTTTGATTGTGCTCCCTGCTGAATCATTAGCCGGCTGCTGGAATTCATACAGGGAACACCCCCAGAGAGCAGAACCTGCACCGCCGAATATAACCGTGTAACCACTTGTACAACAATTGTTTTAACTCCATAATGAGACGTAAAAATTCCTGGCTGAATCTAGGTTAAACTTTCCAGCAGAAATGGTAATTACATACGATTGTATGACATTACAGCAATGTTGCATCACTGCTGCTGCTTTAGAAATATCATATGTCGGCTGTAAAGCAGGTACAGTACATTAAATATGTGCTGTATGTTATCTGAACCACTGTCTGTTCTCATCTCTGTTCTTACGTTCTGATCTTATATCATAGATTTGGTATAAATAGGTCAGATGGGCACTGTTTCTATATTCACAGTCTTGTCCTTTGCTGATGAACCTGATACTTCCCTGTTGTTATGGATACGACTCTGCACAAAGGCAGTTCACAGTAGCAAAAAATAGAAATTGACAAGTTATAGCAGCTTAATGCATGTGACATTTCTCTATGGTGGATGCACAGTAAAAACTGATAAGCAGGCGACCATGGTGGACTTAAACTTGTATAAGTATTGTTAGCTAATGTAGGTCAGTTCATTATCTGACTACAATCCCCACATTCAGCAGTCTATTGTGAGTCACAGTGACCTAAAGATTCCCAGAACGTTTCTTCATCAACCAAACATGTCATTGAGCTAAACAGGGCTTCATTACTTCCTCCTCCATGTTTAATATAATAAACAAATGGCCACGTCTGGTCCATGTATTTTATCTGAAAAAAATCCATAATTGATTGTTTGACAGCTAGCGGCTCTTATAATGGGTGCAACTTAAAGGTATCCTATGTAGAATTATCTTAAATAACAAAATGAAAATAATCCCTCTCAATCACTTATTATTCTCTCTATGACATCTGTGGTGGTGTCTGTGCTGTGGGGGGGGGTATCTGGAGAGGGCAGGGTCTTTGCAGATACTCCTATCTAGAAGGGGCCGACTTTGAATGGCGTGTTCACAAACAGCAACCAGCAAACCTGGCATAGATTAGAGAGTATGCAATAACATGACTTTCCCACTGGAACACGCACTTTCAATTGGACAGATGGATGGACAGAGGATGCGCGATGCAATGTATGTTTGTAGAACAAAAGGCTCAGTTACATGGAATATATGAAAGATGTTAAATATGTAATTGACAAGTAACATTAATGAACACAGTATATAACTTAAGATATGTTTTTACCCAAAAATCTAACATACCTATCACAAAACGGCAACTGCAAACCCACGTTTCAGTGTCTCTTTTTTTTTTTACCTTTAGGCAATTTGTAAAAAGATTGCTCTGATTTCTTGTTGAATTTATTTGTACAGTCACACAACAGTTTTCTCCTATTTTAGATGTGTTTTTTGTGTTTTCATGGTATTCAAGCTGAATGCTAACACTGCCACTCAGTTGTATTTTGCTACCCAGTGGGTGTAACTGCAGTGACTTCAGTAAAGTACCCGCTATACCGTTAAGTCTAGGCACTTTAAAGTTATAATTGTTTAGATTTTAGTCAGGTTGCTAGTGGTCACAGCAAGTGCAACTTGGATTTGATTTATTGCAACTTCACTTTTGAAGCCACCCTGTGGTTGACCAGTTAAATTCAGTATTCAGTTGCAGTGGGAAGTGTTTGGCTTGCATTAACACTCTGATGGGGGGGTAGAGTGAACAGATATCAGTGAGACAAAATTACAAACAGGGATGCTGGATTAAAGGTTCAGTGTGTCAGACACTGGTCCTTTAAATACATGCATTGTTTCTTGTGAGTCCCTTGTGCGTGTGAAGGAAATTTGTATCCAGTGCAGCATTGGCAGACTCCACCACGAATAGTGAAAACTACTATATGGAGCAGTAATGACTGAATAGAGACAAAATACATTAAATGGCTGTTGCTGAAAAGACACTGATCATGAATAATAGGGTTTCATGACGTGTAACCTACTGCACTGTTTTATATTGTTTTCATCACTTACATGTGACACTCATTATAAACTTTGCTGGACTCGTTGGCTGAGTTTTCTCTCTGCTGGAACTTGACGGTACATTCAACACACCAGGGAAGTGGAAACCAGTGTATGGAAAAAACGTTTGCTACTTGTCCAGAATCCTGAAATGTTTCCAGCCGTTCAGATTTCTTTTTCACCCTTGACCAAACTGAATTTAAACAGAGTGTTCAGCTTGTTTGACTAAAGTCCCCTGTAGCTTTGGCCTGCTCTCTAGTTTGTATAAAGGAACAGTGTGTTGCAGTGAAGATGCCAGGCTGTAGGATGAAAATGTTGACATATGGCTGTATATCAACCAACCTTTGCTTCTCTAAATCAGCAAACACAGGAAAAAAGGGGAGTAGCAGAAGGTCAGACACAGGGAGCAGGCATCATGCGGTGAAGCGCAGGGATGTGTGTGTGGGTGTGTGTGTAAACGTATATGTTTGTGTATTTGCTGATAGTCAGAGCAGTGGCAAGCTTTTCTTGTAAACACCGATGTATGTGTTATCTCAGCAATATTTGTCCGTTTGATTTCACCGCTCTATGCTATGTACATCTTGTGTGTGTGTGTCTCTGTGTGTGTCTGTCTGTGTTTGTGTCCACCCCTATGCATGCCCCATATGAGCATGCAGAGCTAAAGGAAGTGGACCGTCACATGAGCACGAATAAAAAAAACGCACCGAAGCTTGAAAACAGTTCGATAAATCAAGACTTGTTCTGAATGCGGATGTGGCTCAGCGGTTGCCTTCTCACGGACGCCGGTGTACAACCACCTGTACCTCTGTCTGATATTGCTCTGTCGCACTTCAGGGTAAATCTGTTGGGGTTTAGCCAAGCTGAACCAAACCGTTCTCAGCATAAATCACTCTCATGCTGCCTCCAAGGAACTGAGGAGCTGTGCTAGCTCAGCCTGCTGCCCGGTTTCCTCCTTGGTCAGGAGGTTGTTTGTGCCAATGTGACCTGACAGGGGGAGGGAAAATATGTCTTTTAGCGGGCCGAGAGCTATAATTAGCACAGTATGTGTCTTTGATCAGTACACAAGGTCAGAAGAAATGCTGGGCCGTGAACAGCACCAAGTAGCTTCCCTTACCTCTGGCATCCTAAATGGATTGTAATGCACACCTGACAGCAGGCTTTTGGGGTTATGTAAATATGTTGTTGATTTTAATTGACTTGTGGTTGAGTGAGGATATGAAATCGTTCATCAGGGCCACTTTTCAGTTTAGCTCCATTTAGTCTTGCATAGACAGACGCTCTCCACAGCATTCAGCACTAGAGAAAGGTCTGGCTCCACACATTATCATTCTTCTACGGGGGAAAAAACGTTTTGGTTTGTTTGTACTTCTCTAAACCAATGACAGTCGTCTTGGGCAGTGCTAAGTCCATGATGCAGCAACAGTGTGCCTGCCTTATAGCGTCGGAGGGGACCTTGTTTTGGTGGAACATTTGCATGTCAGGAGGCAAGCTTTGGCATTAAAATGTCTAAATTCCCGCAAAAGAAAAGCTTGTACCTTGTCTTTGTGTGTACTGTTAGCGACCCAGGGGTTAATTAGCTGTTTTTAGCATGTAGGTTGCCAGCTCGGAAGTTTCCTGGGGACGCTAGGCAGGCTTATACCCCAGTGTACTGTACATCCAGCGAGTCAGACTGAGTTCCATTCAAATCACTTAATTTGTCCGTCAACAGGCATCAACAGCAGTTTTATTAATGTTTAACACCAGGTAACTTTTGCCTCTAATATTGCCACTGTCAGCCACAAACCTCATATTTTGACATTTTAATTTTCTCTTTATAAGTCAATGCAATCAGTCATCCTTTACATGTGTGTCTGTGATTTTTTTAATTGATAAAAAGTATTTTTTTTAAAAAGCTACTAGCTTTGCATAGCATACAAGGTTTCTGCTTGACAGCGACGATATGTTACACAGCCAGCAGCCGCCCGTTCTCATGGCTGAATGTTGTGATACAGCGAGGTGGAAAGTTGGACAAAGATGACATCTCCTAAACACACATTATATTTTCTCAGAGAGTGTTTAAACTTATTAATTAGAACTTGACTGTTTTCTGTGTTTTTTTTTTTTTCTTTCTTTTAGACAAATCCACTAGTCTAAATTAAAGTTTCTGTGTAATCAGTAGGGTAATTAGTTCCCAGGAACATAAACATGTCGCATGTACTGTGCTTTGCCAACTTTACTAAACCAACAATTGGGACAAGCTATTGGCTTGTATCAGGAGCTAATATTATTAAACCAACCACAAGAGGCCATTCAGTGTTTTATTTTGTTCAGTATCTCTTCTGTCAAAATTTTGTGAATATCCTCCCTCCTTCATTTGTCCTCTGCTTCCAAATCCTTCTAAAATTTGAATTTGCGGCTTTAAATACAATTAGTAGTGAGTACAAGTGAGTACAAGTTTTATATGACTATGTATATTCAGTTTGGTGAAAAGGACATACCATCAGACCAAATCAAATATTTCACACCTTCTGGCCAATCAAACTCAAGTTAAATCTGTTCTTTTATTTCTTATCCAAATCATGGTATCGTGTTTTGGGCTATATAAATAAAACTAACAAGAATTGGTCGGGGTACTAAGAAGATTACATGTGATTAGGTTTGCAGCCCAAATTGGGTTTCCCATAGGAGGGTAAGCAATCTGATGGCATACCTTTAACTTTATCTTTAACATTTGATTTGCTCAATTTGTCCAAAAGGGCAAAAAGGTACAGGGAGTGACGGAGAGAGATTTAATCTGTAGATGCCACTGCTCTGTGGCTCTCTGTTGCTAGATCAATACTCTATCAACCAGCACTTAGTTAGAGCTCAGTCCCATTTGGCTTTTTGTCTTCCTGTTGGTTCCAGTGGCTCACTGCTCTCCACACAGGCCTGACTGACAGGAGACAATATGTAGTGAGTTCGTCTATTGACGGATAGCGCGCTGGAATCAACAGGAGAACTGGCTTACTCACACTAAGGATGCTTTTTAAGTCAGCTATGTGGAACTTCTACTGAATGTATATTAGAAAATGTCTGCCTGAGCATCTGGCACTTCTAGGAAACCTCCAAACTCAAATTAGCCTAATTAAATCCAATAATCATTGGCAAAAGCAATTTCAAGAACAGCATGTCCCAAGACTTGTTGATGCCACGCTGTATTTTGTATGCCATCGTGATATCCCATTAATTTCGGAGGGTTTAGTCATTTGCATGCCGGTTTAAGCCAACAGGATACATTATGTTTCCTGCTTCGACAACACTCCCCTACTTCACTCCCAGCTAATGAGGCCATTTGTCTTCTGATGCCCAGGAGAATGTGCTTATCACTGCATTACCTATTAAGCTCCTCATGGCCTCCAAATGGAAAGAGCTGTCATTAATATCCTTCATGGTAAAAAAAAAAGTTTCTTCAAGGGGTTAGTTATGGAGTGTGTGTGTGTGTGTGTGAATGTCAGATGACTGAAGGCTGTCTGCTGCTCTGCTCTTCAACATCACTGATTGATTGAGTGAGTTCAGTTCTTGACAGGATGCATTAAGAACGACATCCAGCAGCCGTATGCTCAGACTTACTTATTCACACCAACATTCACCAGGTCGAGTGTTTGAAGCTTCCTAGTTGGTATCTTGCACAGATACCTTTGACTATTTTGACCCTAACAAATCTAGAAAATAAACTAATCCTCCATTTTCCATCAAGCTGTATTCTTGTCACACTGAAAAATACTTTCAATTTAGATTATAAACTTCACAAAACTTACAAATCTATCATATGTACAATTTCCAGATTAAAATGTCTGAAAACACTAGAAATATGTTATATATTTTGAGTTGTGTACTTACATTATCCCAAATGTTTCCAACAATGTTCAAACAAAGAAAACGTAATTTATTCATGGTAATAGTGTGTTTCCTGCTAGCCAGGAGAATGAGGAAGGAAGTTTGCACATATGACTGTACGTAATGTCAAAAAACTTCAACATTACCTCATCCATTAACAAGCTTTCTGCCCGAGTCGTGTCAGATAGATTTTAATCCACTGTGGCAGTAGTTATTATTATTTTAACAAGAATTATAGCATACAGCCATGCTACAGCTTTGTGAGGCTGTACTTATGCATAGTGTGACTTTTAGGTATATGCTAATGCTAACAGGCTCACAGTGACAATGCTAACTTGCTGAAAGTTTAGCAGGTATACTGTTTACATTTCAGTGTTAACCATCTAAGTTTAGCTGCTAACGTTTGCTAATTAGCACTAAACACAAAGTACAGCTGAGGCTGATGGAAAGACGTTTTTCTCATAGACAATGTTACATGACTCACAGTTGGAACACTTCTATGACTTGAATGGACATAAAACTATTCTGATTAAATCAGCATCAAGATTAACAAATATGTCTGGTTCTTAGATAAAAAAGTTGAAGTTACAAGCCTGTGTACATTAAAAAGTGCAGGTGCATTCTGGTAAGACACATTCAAGCTCAAAATAAGTGTGTTACCAACAGTAGGCAGAAGCTAATGATTATGCAGTTCAGAAGACTGACAGTGCAATCTGAAGCATAAACCAAATGACTTTTGGATTAATTTTGAATTAATTCAGCAACTTTAGTGCAGTGTTTGGTTCACTAATTAAACAATGAAGCCATTTGGATTTGCTATAGCTCTGCATTTGCTGCCTTGACTGGATCCTTCCCCATGACAACCCGAGGCTTGTGGGTATAAATTATTCACCACCTGAAAGCCAAAGCATGAAAAAGGAATTTAACATGGGGAAAATACTTTTGAACTGAAGTGATTGACCAACCAACCAACCAACCAACAGACTGACATTGCCATCCTAGAGCAAAGTCCACCAGATGGCCACTCTAAGCTTGATTTTGCTCAAGGTTCTTGCCTTGGAGTTTTTAGTTGCCACTGTCACCAAGAGCTTGCTCATGGTGGGAATTGTTGGACCTCTGTAAATATGAGTGTCAGAGTTCTCCAAATCAACAATTCGATTTCAAGATCAGGAATTGTTTCAATTTTTTGATTTGAACAACAAACATCCATTTAGTCTCAAGGAAGAACTGATTGGATTTGGTGATCAAAGATCAAAGTTCAATTTCTTAAAAACACCATGAGGGAATTCCTTCAAATTTGGCACAAATGTCCACTTGAACTTGGTCAAGGTCAAACTCAAGGTCACTGTGACCTCACAAAGCATGTTTTTGACCACAACTCAAGAATTCATGTGCTAATTTGCAAATTTACACACAGATGTCTAACAAGACAAAATGAATCGATTGCTTTATATCCAAAAGGTCAAAGGTCAGCTTCACAGTTCATATTCATAATGTTCAGCTCTCTATCAGTCCTCTGTACTCCTGTGTAAAAATGGTTTCTAAGTGAAGACAGCATGTTTTTCGCTGGATATTATTCACTGGAATCATACATGCCAAGTGATAACTTATATTTTGCCATAAATACACATCATACATTATAGTAAATTCCTTCAGAGTCTTCACTACATACATTATACGAGTCTGGACAGACATGGATGTAAATGGCAACTTGAATGGTAGAGACATGTAACTGCAAAGCAGTAATTCTGGTTTTGATAGAGTTTTCGATTTAATTTTGAGGTTGTGGCACCTCTAGTAAATAATATTAAGAAGAGTACAGTCTAGACCTACTCTATATGAAAAGTTCCCTGGGATAACCGTTATGATTTGGCGCTCTATATATAAAATTGACTTGACTTGATTTGACTTGACGCCGCTAGCTTGTTTAAAATGTTAAAGCTGGTTTGCAGCTCCTCAAGGCAGGATACGACGGATTTCATTACAGTTTTTACACTCCCCTTAAGCTGCTGATGAGAATCATAGATCGCTGACATATGTGGTGAGCAAACCTGACATCCCCACATCTGATTATAATATAAAACTCAACATCACCCCAAAGTAACGTCCCGTACTGCATATAGGTCCACCATCAACATCCACATGAATTGCGTTTAAGAAAGATGAAAAGATTAGAAGCGGTAAAACGTTGACAACATCGGCCCCAGAGGAGAAGGCTCCAGGTGGGGTTGTCGGAGCGTGGAGCTCCTTCCCACTGTACCTCCTCCAGGAGACATAACATGGCTGGGTGAACTCCCCGGTGCAGGGCCCTCATTCTGTCTGTGTCACATCCCATTTGTAATGCTCATGATAGGTGACTCGCACAATGCTGAATTGCTATTGTTTTTGTTTTGTCTCAGATTTTTCTCCAACGTGCTGGAGCTGCGAGTCTGAGAGAAAGTCTTCCATTTAGGGAGACAAAGTGTGTGTGTGTGTGAGTGAGTTTACATGCGTACAGTGTATGTCACAGGGATTAATGTTCACTAAGTGCTATCCCTGCCATCTATAGTAATATTGCCTGGTTTTATTCGGTATCACACTTTCCATTAGGATTCCATAAAGCATTATTACTGTGTATGTCAGTCTCCATCTCTGCTGCTATTACTCACTTCTGTTATTTCTCCTCCTTCTATCCAAAGGCTCGCCTTCTTCTCATTCTCTTGTCATTTTCCCCTTCAGCCCACCCTCACGCTTGCCCCCCCACCCCCACCCCCCATGAGCCTAACATTTTAAACCTTCTAATTAAAACAGAAAGTCATTCCAAGCAGATGGCACGAGCTAGCCTAGGTAATTATTGCCAAGTGAACCATGGCCCCTGTAGACCTTCACTGAAATGAGTACCAGGCTCAGTTGGACTGGGTGAGAAGCTCAGACTCCCATAGAGAGGCCGCACGATGCGGGCACATCTGACCTGCAGAGGCCACGCGATGCATCAACATGAGATTTTTAAGTCCTTTGACACACTATCAAACAAAGTCTTTGCGTGGGGCTCGACAGAATGGCTCATAAGTATTGTCTCAGTCTTTTTAGCCTATTATGTGGTATACAATATATATCTCAATATACACATTTTCTCTCTCAAATAGTGGAAATATGTGATGATCTTATAGAATATGATGCATTCCTGCAGATTAAACGAGCCAACGTACATAAAGTAGTTACAGTGAGCTCAACCTTGAACATCGACAGCAGAAAAATGCAACTTAAACATCAATGCAGCAGTATTTAAGGAGTTTTAACTGGTTACGTAACAGTCTTGATTTATTACTGATGCCTCAATGTGACCTACATAAGTTTAAGAGACCATCTGCGAGAAGATCAGCTATTTCTGTATAGACATTCTTAACGTCTGCCACCGGGTCACATTCTCCGGGAAATCAGATGAAATGAGCTTTTGTTTACATTTTTCCAGGCAAAACTGCAGCGAGTGGTACGTTAACCAGTTAAAAAGAAGCACAAGGAGATTTTTGTTTTGATCATTTTATTTTTGATGTTATGTTTTGTGGTTATTACAGAAGAAACACTTCTGCTTATATAGTAGTAAAACACTGTCAGGATCTATTTTACTGCATGATGATACATGAAGTAATTCTGCTAAAATTGCTATTAGGAATGTTACTGATTGTGAGGAGAGCCTCATCGTAACAATGTGCAGCTAGAATTGTTTAAATGAAACTTAAAACTGGGGAAAAGATGTTCGTCTTGTATCTGATTAAGTATGAATGATGAATTGTTATTGATCGTTAAGTTCAACTAATGGTAAGAAAAGTGCATCTGATCTGATCCAGTGTCGTTATCAGTGCCTGATATGATGTAAGGCGTTCATCAGGTGTCAGACTCGCGACACAGATCCACATTTGATCTAAATGCACAACGACACGTGTTTGCCATGTGTTTGCTATTTGTAAACACTACCCCAAGCAGTGCGAATTGAGGGCTTATTAATACTTTCCTCTTGCATGTAGAAGCAGAAGATAATGTTCCACATAAACACTAAAACACAGTAACATTTGCATTTTGGAACATAAAATAGCAACTCTCAGCAAAGCATTATGAGATAATAGTGCTACCACTACTACTACTACTGCTACTACTGCTACTGAAAATCAAAGGAATAGTAATAATAATGAATAAAAATCAAGAAAAAAAGAGGTGGATATAATGGCTAAGTGGGTAAAGACAAGCCAAAACAGTCTGGTAAATTTAGAAAATGACATCTGTAGTGCAGCTTTTAAAACCAGGAAAAGACAACACTTATGCCATATCATGATCTAAGGATATCCAAAGTCTAAGACGATATCCAGTATCTTATCACAGTATCAATACAATATCCATACATTGCCCAGCCCCTGTCTTAAGCACCAGCACGTACTGCTTCTCCGCCTTAGGTTCTCAATTCTGCCTTCAACTCTCTCTCTCTGCTCTTCTCAGGGGAGTCAGATTAATTAATTGAATAAGAATTTTCTGAATCTTCCAGGATTTGTAGGATGTTATGAATCTAATTATTCTGTTTCCTTTAAAGCTGGTATTACGCCTCAGGGTCTCTCGGTTTGCGCTCTCCTCCGCCGCCACACCTACCTACATGAGTGATAAATAGGTTTTGAAGATATTCATACAGTATGCGAATGCGTGTGTATTTGTATGTGTTGCGGGAAATACCAGAGTTTGTTTGTTGTTTTTTTTTAAATGTGAGCACACCACTAATGAGTTTATACACTTGAGGGAGGTGCTGGTTAAAAGGATGTCACAATCCTTGTTTGCCCCATAATCATCCGTCTTCACCTCTAACAAAGGCCCGCGTTACTGCTACTCTAATGAGGACACAAATGGCACTTTAGCTACACTCCGGAAAAACCTACGCTCCTTATGTGATCAAAGAAAAATAACAATCAAAAATGTGTTTATTTTATTTTTTTGTGGTGGCAAACATACAGTAGAGGCTTGGCGTTCAGACAGTGGAGAGATGTGCAGGAACAAAGGGAGCAGAGGGAATGTTTGTCTCGGTAGTTTAATGGGGTCAGTTCATTACGTCTTGCAGAAAAGGCGAGAAAGAATGTTAATTGACATTGTGGAAGTGAAATGAAACGAGGGTCACTGCTTACAGGCTGAAAACACATTTACAGCTGAAACACATGTCCTATTAGAGCGACACTATTAGACATTTCATAATTTTCTTTTGATAGCGTCAACAAGCTCAAGATCAGCCGTTATCGCTTTGACTTTGCCACTCTGACACAGGAGGTAATTGAGAATGGGGCAATTAAAGAAGATTTAGAATTAGAGACAAGCGGTTTCTAATCTGAGTGCTCCTCAGTGGCAGGGCCAGCCTGTACTGTGGCTGGACTGCAGTAACACAACTTACAATCACGTAGATAAAGCGGCCTGTACTGTAAATGTGATCATAAGATTTCAGTGGCTGCCTGTTGAAAGACAGACAGAGAAAACGGGACAGAAGTGTGACACAGAAAAAAAGGGTCTACAGCTGGACATCTTCCCCTTCACTTTTCAAAGTTTCACCTTTGTCCTGACTGCATTTACGGTTTAATTTGCTCACTGAAATCTCTCTAAGCAGCCCAGTCCATCACTGTCCAGCTGTCATAACTGAGATGAGAAACTCTGTGTCGATTAAAATACTAATATACCCATCGACGTAGTACGGGTCAGACTGTTGTAGTTGGATCAATGAAAAATTAGGCAGTTAACTGATACAAGAATTGATGTTGTACACTATTTAAACATTTTGTTAGGAGCCTGCTGCACCAGCTGAATTCAAGTATGATCTTAAAAGAGATACAAATATATTTACTGAACCAAATCATAAAATGAGCATGATTTGTCATCAGAGATGAAGGAAATATGCTCAGCTGACAATACGGCTTCTTCAGCAGCAGAGCTACAGCCAGCATGTTCTCTTTTGAAATTTTCTTTCTGGTGCAGAACATTTTTGTTCTGGCCTGTGTGAGACCACACACCGCCTCTCTCAGGTTTACTCGCTTTACACGGAGCTAAAATTAATGCTGAATATTCGCCGAATGAGTTATGTGTCTGTTTATGAGTTGTCAGAAATCATTAATAACCTTTTAGATGGATGTTAATGGAGTCTGGGACACACTAAGACAGACAGTCAAGTGTAAAGTCAATAAAAACTGCTATGTAACTACTTGGTTTGCACATATTAAACTTGCCACTTTGTTCAGTTGCAATATCTCTCCTTATGCTACAACCCGACTAAATCAACTGTAATCCACAGAAAGTGCTGTTATATCAATTGCCTTTGCTAACTAATGATGGAAATGAAGAGACATGACTCATGATACACCATATGTTTGTCTGTTACTGCATTAATTATTCAACAATCATTTATTAGTTACTTCTATTGATTTTTTTTTTTTACCAAGGTAATGATAGCTGGAACTTAAATATATAAATATATACTTAAATATAGTCATATGTAATAACTGCATTAACAAAAGTCTCTAGAAAGCGTTCATCTTGCTGGCAGAAATTAATATCTTATGTGAACGCAGCATGAAAGACCTTGTTTATTTCAAGTAAGGGCCTGTTTGTATGATGTGTCATCCGATGCACGTTGGAAATCAAAAGTATTTTGTAGCTGTTTCAAATGGCCACACTAGAAGGTGGCGTAAAAAGCAGACTGACATAGAGGTAGTAGTTGCAACAATCATGTAAATATGGGGATATTGGTGTATGTTTTCAGCCTCTTGTGGAACACATTTATAGTGTTGCACTCGATTGTTTACCTGAAAACTAACAGAAATAGTTGTGTAAAGTGTGAAAAAAGACCTATAGGGAAAGGTTCAAACCTTGGCTCCTTCCCCACCTCTGCACTGCTGAACAAGCAGAGTGTGAAGAGGGTGTGTATGATCTGTTTTGGAAAGTTACAGAAATCGTCCCCCCATTTCTGATATTGGAAAGGTGTGGTGGGAGGTTTTTTGAGCTGTTCAACAATCAACTAGCAGTTCTGATGGAAAGTAACTATTAGTGGTGTCATGATACTCAGATTCAGTTTGACTTTCAGTTTTAAGGGCACGATTCGATTTGATTTTCAATTTAAACTTATGTTTTTTTTTTAGCACTGACGGCTAGACCATGGTTAGACTAAAGAGCTGGATTTGTAAAGATCAACACATCAGTGGTTTTATGCCTTGAAAACTGTCACACGCACCTGACACACGTACCTGACACACAGAAGTTGTTGGGATTAGAGGGAAAAAAGTACTGTCAGAATGGCAGATCCTACTTTTGATGTTGATCCATTTTTGCTCATTCGATCAATTTTCAATGTAGAATTGAAATCATGACACACCTCGTAACCTCGAATGTGCATGTAAATTTGAAGTTTATCTTTACTCTACATTGTTAGTTAAAGTTAAAGCTATAGTTGGTAATCCTGTTCAGAAACACTTTTTGTTATACTGGGTGAAATGGTCCTTTCATCCTGAGAGTAGTCAATACATTATGTATTCAGAAAAAGGAACAAAAAGAATCAGACCTCTGTGTCAGCTGCAGGCCTGTAAAAACTCTGACCAATCCCTGCCATTCGGTCCGAATGGAAAGAACCAATCAGATGCCTTCATGTCTCGTCCTGCCCATGCCCCCCTCTGTCCCTCCTTCCTCCCCGCGTGCTGACTCATCACGTTTCACCGTTGCTGGAAATATTCAGCACACTCCTCAGCAGAAATACCAAGTTAGCAGGAGATTAAGTTCATAAGGGTACAATGGCAGAGAAAATGCAGCCAAAAATACCACTTCCAGCGTTACTTGTAACGGCTCGCCTGCTAAACAGGCAAAGAAAAGAAAGCCGGAGGCAGAAAAGGCTGCGACGAAAAAGGCTCTGGATAAAGCTAGAGGACAAACCAGAGTCAACATCGGTGCAGCCTTTGAGCTGTGGAGACAACTGAGGCATCTGAAGGGCCTGAAAAGTGATGCAGAGGTTGCTGTCTTTCTGTTGGACAGGCAATTATTTGTTTTGCTTCGGGGGGATTTGTTATTTTCAAATTTGTATCGTTTGCCAACTTAGCTACTTTTGTAGCTCGTATTAGCCCAATGCTAACATTAGCTTCTCTGTCGGTGTAAGCCGGTCGTCGGTACATACTGTTTATCTAACTTATAGGATCTGTGCTTCCTGCACGGAGCATTGAGCACTGACGGGAGGGGGAGGAGGTGGTGGAGGTTAGAGGAGGTGCCACTTTCAAATCTTGCTAGCTCTCCAACATTACCAACTATAACTTTAAGTTAAAGTACAACTCCTTCACTATGTTCAATGTGTAAACTCACACATCAACTTTTTTGCCCTTTGATACCAAGGTCTAAAAAGAGCAGGAGTTGGAGAATGTGAGCAGAGTTAGATTATTGTGGGCGCAGCAAAGAAAGACTCTTGAAAAACCGCTGCCTGCTCTCTTTCCTTACAGCCCCTCAGCTAAGCTTAAGCTCCCTGCACATCTCTAAATGCTCTATCTAATTTGAAGCATCAGAGCCAAGATGGGGCCAGCTTAGGAACAGTTGCAGCTGTGTAACAACACCGGAGCGCTCAGCTGAGGGCCTTTTAGCCAGTGATTTATTAGACCGTACTGCGGGTCCTCCTGGAGTAACAGGCTGAGGAAATTGAATGGCTCTGACCTCTGTCTGCTTCTGGCTCTCCAGCCGAGCTTTCAGCCTTGCTACAGGTGGAGAATGTGTTTTTTTCCTGTGTGTGTGTGAAATGCATGTTCCTCTTTGAACACAGTGGGTTATTAAGATTTGAATAGCAACCGTGAAAGTTTTGATCATCCTCCGTTTCTCTTCTTACTGCTTCAACAGGCCTTTTGCTGATGTGATTTTGATTTCCAATTCTCTGCACGCTTGACATGTTTATCAGCCCGTAGCACTGCTGGCTTGTAGCTTTCTGCGGTAAACAGGTTTGGGAGGTAAAAGGTTTAACCTCCCCAAGCTCGCAGTGTTCAGCAATCAGCATCCATTTCACTGCTCTGAGATGAAAAACCTGAAGCAGAGATTAGACTTTTGGAGACGGAGGGAGGGGAGGAGGAAACCGCGCAATGAATAAGAGTCAAGAAAATAGGGAAAGTGGAGATAATTAGTGAAGGATATCAGGAAAGAGAGCACCGCAGAGGGCTGCACAGGAATAATGTGAGAGATGATGGACCTGATCTCTTCTGATGAGACGGATGATTGCTGGGATTCAGATAATGTGACCAGTTTTCGTGACACAGATTAAAGCCCTACTGCAGACTGACCACGCTCTCACCCTGTCGTCCTGTCCTCACGCCTCCTGTCCTCTCTGTCTGTGTTCCTCTCCCTCTCTCTGAGCAGCCAGGAAGACGTGTGCCCCAGCAGAGTTCGCCTGCTTAAATGGCCAGTGTGTCCCGGGACGTTGGCGATGCGACGGGGAACCAGAGTGTCCCGACGGCTCTGATGAGGCAGAGGAGACCTGCAGTAAGTGACAACATTCAGTTGCTCACATCAAGGACAAGGACATCTATTAGAGTGAACCCAAAAAATCCAAAATACATATTTTTCTCCCTTGCCTGCAGTGCTGTTTTGGAGATATCAGCTTTAGAGGTGTCTGACTTCTCTTTAATATGATGGGACTAAATGGCACCAGGCTTGTGGTGCCCAAAGGGACAAAAAACATTCAAAACCAGTGTCTCTTCCAAAAATCATGACCCAATTTCTCAAGGTATTACACGAACTTGTTGCCAGCAGTTTCGGGTAGAAACTGCTTTGTTTCTGCAGTAAAATCTACCAGAACTGCTTTAGAATCTACAACATGAAACTGCTCGCAACAAGGTCTGTGGATTATCTTAAGTAACTGGGTCATGATTTTTAGAAAGAGACACTGGTTTTGAATTTTTCGAATGTACATTTTTTTTTGTTCATTTGAGCACCAGAGGAGGAGAAGGCAGACATCTCTACGGCCAATATCTCCAAAACTCAGCAAATTATGCCAAATAAATGTAGATTGATAAAGAGTACTACAGGCCCGGGAAATAATGTAAATGTGTTTTTAATTTTGCGGTGAACTGACCCTTTAAAGGATACTACAAGCTCGTTTCAATAAATGGGTGTTATTTTTGTAGGTTGTGGCTGTAGTTTTGATATGAACATTGGGCATGAATGTATTTGTATTTTGATTGAATTAAATTGGATGCGCATGCCAGGAAGTTTGAATTTAGCATATGGAAACGCCCCAATAAATCTGTATAAGAGCAGCAGACTTATACAAGAGCCGAGTGCAAACCGCAAGCCAACAAGCTGCTGACAGACTGGTAACACCGAACTCCGGAAAAAGAAGAAAAGAAAGGGAAAGGAAATGTCCCAGAAAAAAAACTTTTTAACACACATGGATGAAGCATTGAGGTAGAGGTTTTTCTGTCCGGGTGCAGCAGGTGCTGCCAGGTTGTGCGTGCTTGAAAACAAGTGGTTTTGCAGGACATCGCAGTGCATGCTTCAGCGAGCATCATGACCATTTTAGCCCCTGTACTGTATAAGCTGAGTACACGCATACAATATCAGATCGGTCTGTTGAATGCATGTCAAGCATGAAGGCTTACATAATAAACTGTTCATGTTTTCCTATAATTTCTATATTTTATCTCACACCTATGTACAGTAACTAACTTACATTGACTATCAGAATGCAGATCCCCCACCTGAGTAATTTTTGTAGTTGGACATATTTAGTCCATCTAAATGTCAACATATTTTAGCTCTATTTAGGTCAACAATCAGTTAAGAGTTATTTAAAAATCTACAGGGAAGGCTAGTCGTGGTTGCAACCGTGCCAGCAGTACAAGGAGTAAAAATCTCAGGAACAATGTCCTTTTTGTTCTTCGTGTCGTGCAAGATGCATCACTGGCAAGACAGCAATGATCCTGATTTGAGGGGAATGGAAATGAGGGAACAGGCTACTGGCACAGTGAGAGACACTGCGATATATAGTAACATATCAAAAATGCTGCGTGAAAGAGCCCTTATTGCTGCCTGAGGCAAGTAATAAATAAATTAAAGGCGCTGAAGAAGTGAAATGAAGAAGTGTATCTATGAAAATCAATGAGCACAAACAAATAAAAAATCATAACTGCTTGAAGTTACTATTAGCAGTGACATCTCTTTTATGCTCAGTCTTGGGGTTAAAAGGATATTCCACCACTACATGATAATCCACTCAGTATGTATCACCCCTATGCCGATGTGAGGATGGGTGAAGATCTTCCTGGAGTTTCAGCAGAAAACAGGGTTGCAGCCAAATCCGGTATAATGGCAGCGAATGGCGACCACGGATAAAATGTTAAAAAAAGAACACAAAACAAACACAAAATGTCTCCGTCCTGCTCGTGTGGTGTAATCCAAGTGTCCGTGAGCTGCGACATTAAAATTTAACCACAAAAGACGCCATTTACACCATGTTTTTAGCCGAAATGTCAACTGTAGCTTGTAGCAGGTAGCATGTAAACATGGCGTCGATCTCGCGAGACTTCCTATATCTCTTAATGGATGCATGTGTGAAAATATTGTGAGATCGACACCATGTTCGCGGACACTTGGATTACACCACACGAGCAGAATGGAGACATTTTGTGCTTGTTCTTTTTTTTACATTTTATCCGTGGTCGCCGTTTGCTGCCATTAGCTGCAACCTTGTTTTCAGCTGAAACTCCAGGATTGTTTTGTGAACTGAAGATCTTCACCTGTCCTCACATCGGCATAGAGGTGAGTACATATTGAGTGGACTATTATTCAGCGGTGGAACATCTCTTTAAGACAAAGATTAGGTTATGAAGACAACTTTTTGGCTTACGATTGTCTAGCTTATCCAAAAACTGAGAACCCAATGCGAGCCAGTGAGAATCAGGGTCTCAACACTTTGTGATGCAGCACATAAGGCTCACCTCTGGAGATCATATCAAGAAGGGAACCCTGGAGAATGATCATTTTAACCCAAACCATGATCTTTACATAACCCTAGCCAGGTGTGTACCTTAGTTTGGAACGTGCAGAATGAAGAAAAAACATGTATGATCCTGGGTTCCCCTCTAGACTGCACTCAGATGAAATACCAAGTCCCACACTCCCAGAAGAGGCTGTAAGATTAATCTAAGTTGTGAGGTGACTACCGGGATAGGAAATAGGAAAGACGCGATTCTGCCCTATAAAATTCTGTTTATTTTTTTCAGACTTTAAACTTTGCTTTTGCTTTCTGAAATATTGAATAGTTGTATCTCCTCAGGCCTCAAGAAAGTGTTATAATGAACCAGCCTGATGAGGGAAGCATGCAGCCTGAGGCAAGGGGTTTGCAAGTGGGTGTTAGATGGAACAGGCAGAAAAGATCTAAACTGCTGTATTTGGAGGTAAAACCAAAAGTGAGGGCACTAATAATGTCAGTCATGATCCCTCTTTGCAGGGGAAAATTTGGCAACTTTTGTAAGTTTCATGAGGTTGGTGGTAAATGTTTACAGCAGGCAGTTTTTATAATAATTATACCGCTGCCCCTCACTTTCTTTCAACTGTGTTTGGCCAAAACCTGTATGATTGTCAGGTTGCTTGTACTTCTTGCTCATTGGACGTCTTTTTAAGTGACGCCTCACCATATCTCAGCATTTAACTCAATGCTATTATTGAATCATGGACAACGCTACAAAAATGAGCACCGTTGTATGAAACTGGAATTTCTCTTCAAGGCTTTTCTGCTTTTTGTCGTCTGTGTTGTTTTTGATCCTTAGCTGCAACATGTAAAAGACACGCTGAGATCTACTGTTACAGCTGATCAGATTTTTGTTACATCAGAAAAAAAACAGAATCTGTGGCTGGGTGAAACATGTTGGCATTTCGTGTGTTGCATGTTGATGCACTGTAATGCCTTCATCTCCATCGTTTAAGACAAGATTTAATTTGACTCTCTGAGAACCTGTATTCAGGTTGCTAATTTACCTTGTTATCTCAGCTCCGGCGGCCATTCAGCCACCTCGCCTGCCTCCACTCGCCCACGCACTTCAGTACTCAATGCTGTCTGATGGCGAGTGCACAGAAAGGCCCCGATTACCTCTCTGCCAAGCTGTTACAGCCGAGGATCTCTGGCTGGCTCACTTTTAGCCTGCGCCAGTCTAGCGCACCCACACACAGGCCCTGATGGGGGTTAGGTGAGCTGACATCTCCTCAGCCAAGCAGGGGCTCAAGAGTGGGAGGCCTGAACCAGTTATTAATTGTTTTCTTTCTTTCTTAAATGCTAATTTCTTTTTCCTCCGTGGCTGCTTGCTTCTCTCTTGGGGTTACATATATCAGACAGAGCTAAAAGCACCGCACTGATAACTAACAATGTCTCAGGGAGAAGCAGAGAGCATCCATTTCACTGGAATATAGCGCCAGAAATGTGTTACATTAAAGAGGCCTCTCCAGGTAATGAAGTTATCCTCATTATACACTACTGTAATATCTGTTTATACCCACATTGCCTCTGTTTGAAATACACAGAGGCAGTGCTGTTACACAGTGTTAACTGCTCAGTTTAAGAAAGAATGTAACTTCAGACAAAGAAGCAGAGTCTGGCAGCAACAATTAATATGTAATGTATTTTATCTAAAAGCTTTCAGTATGAAGCAGGAAATCATGAAATGTTGGGTTTTCATCTGCACTAACTCAACAGAACTATTCAGCTGAAAGTGAAGATGAAACAGTAGAATAAAACAGATGCCTCCTGAAAATACAAATAGCCACACAGGACAGAAACTTTACCTTCAGCCAAACAAGCTGAGTGTGACAGCAACAAATACTTTTATTTTATCTGTCAAAATAAATTATATCTCAATGAATGTGAGCTGGGCAGTTCCTGAAATGACCTGCAAGTGTTGCCAAGCTAATGGCTCTTTTCATTGCATGCAAAACTTTAAAGCCGGTGTTATTTTGGAACATTATTACATATCCGAAATCTAAACAATTCCTTTCTCACCCCAGAAAAGTTGTAGAATTATAGAACAAAATTTTTAAAGACCTGAAAACATCAGCTTCCTACCATCTTTCTTGACCGCAAGCCTGCCAGACGCATTTTTCACTGGCAGGGGTCTCATGGGCTAAATGACCTGAAGCATCTATTTACAAGTCAAGTCTATGCCCAATTTGTTTATGCCCAATAAAAAGCATTGTGTTTTGCTACATTTTTCAACCTATAGGCAGAACAGAGTATGTTCCTGAGCCACAGGAGTGTTACACAACAACTCTGCTAAAGTTTGATCAGTTTTGGTTATAAGAGATGATTTTCTTTTCTTTTTTTGTCACCACCCCTCAGCTTCTTATACATACTACATACACAAAGTATCCTTTAGTGGCTGTATGAGTCGCTGTCAGAAAGCCTTTTAAACATGTGGGTAACGTTGTAAAACGGTCACAGTTACAGTCACAGTTTTGGGTAGGTTTAAGAGAGGACCATGTTTGGGGTTACTGTCCTGTAAGTCACGTTATGTACATCATGTGATGAAAATGATGAAAGTCATGTGATACAAGTCACATGACACGTGTAATATTTTGTACCTTAAAACTTTTAATAATGTGTTGGTTTCACATGAACCCAGTCGCCTTGGTTAAAATACTGTATTTGTTTGAGCCATGCATCCACCCACCTCCTCCATGCAGACTCTCTCCCCGTACAGTCACGGACAGGTTTACACTGAAGTCACTTAAGAGCCTGGTGCGTTTCTTTCAGGCCACAGTGTGCGTCTGTTTGAGTCGCCGAGGGGCAGTGACAAAATGTCGATATTTTGACGAGTTGGGAATGAGGCCAGGCTGGAATATTTAATGTTACGGAGAAAGTTTTGAAGAGCTCTGACAGTGTGTGTTTGATGAGAAATACATGCTGGGATACAGTAGTTGTCTGCCCCGAGCTCCACACAAGTCAGCTCCCAAAGCTGATAAAAGGGTGCATGAGCTGTTCTTGGGCCATGACTGATGATGCTTTGCAGATCCACAAGAACACAAAAACTCTCCCTCAAATCTGAGAAAATGTACCAGTGTCACAGTTACAGGATGATCAGTCATACTAAATAGAAATATTTAAATAACTTTTCTGCTTTTTTTTTAACAGCAGTGGGACTTTTCAAGAATGACTTAAATGATGTCAGAGTGTTTAGACAGGACGGCGGAGGTTGGTGAGTGATTCTGATAAAGACAGTGTGTAACAAGTTTGAAACGGATATTTTCACTTCTACCCACCATTATCATGCTTTGATCTGCAAAACCTCTTTTTAAAGTTGCTGTGGGAAGGAATTAAAATGCGCCAAGCAGAGCGGGAAATGAATCAAGAAAAAGCCGAGTGAATCTTTCAGCGGATATTCATTCTAGTTTTGTTACATTTTATTGGCTGTGGATGTGTGGGTCGGCCGGATGAATAATGTAGCAGCCGAGCAAAGCTTCTAATGTCACCCCCAGAAAGTTGAGTGCAAGGAGGGAGACATAAAGGGACCTCTGAAGGATAACAAGTTTATATTGGAAATCCAATTAAAGATAAATGAAGGAAGGATTCGTCTTCAGGATTCATCTTGGCTGCAGAATAAAGAGATAGAGATCTGGGCTGA
Organism: Lutjanus argentimaculatus; assembly: GCA_034769285.1. Lineage (NCBI taxonomy): Eukaryota > Metazoa > Chordata > Actinopteri > Lutjaniformes > Lutjanidae > Lutjanus > Lutjanus argentimaculatus. The sequence continues at coordinate 12,061,976 of JAWZSL010000011.1, read as the reverse complement.
GAAGAAAGCCATTTATATGGAAATCCCATATGTATTCATATGATGTTGTTATGTAAAAATTTCATGAACACCAACAGTCAAAATTTTTGCTAAGGTTTTTATTTCTCTCTGCAAAAAAACATGCCAGAAATGTTCTAGATTTGTTTTACCGAGTGTCTTTTTATTTGCAGAGCGATGTCTATTATCTTTTTACTGAGCTGAAGGCAAAATGGAAACATTTGTCTTCCTCTTTCTTCCTCCTACTGTAAAAGTTTAACTGTAATCCAGGTAGTCCCCACTGCTGCGTAGTCACCCTGATTATGTGCTCAGTTTGAGGCGGTATGTTGGACAGGGGACTGCTAATGAGATCCACTTCATCACGGCTTTCTTTCAGTTTTGAGTGGATGCAACCGTGGGATAATCACACTGTGAGACGAGAAGGAAAAAAAAGACTCAAGGATGGACATTGTTCTAGTATGCATGCAGCATCTTAGGCAAGAGCAACCAGCCTACTCTTGAATGGCTCTCTTATCATCTATCTCATTAACCTCATTTCACTGCTAAATTACCTGTCTGTTTCAGCCTCTCGGTAAGATTACACAGCTGTAATGAGAGCTGTACATCTGTCAGGGAAATCCTCTTGACTTTCTGTATTTTTTTGATTAGAGTGAAGATTCAAGAGGCAACCTCTGACATGAAATATTTATGATATCCAGTCTGACGTGCCTCCAGATTCAGGCATGCATGATGGATATTTTTCAGCCGATACAAAAACCGGTAGAAACCGATAAGATAACAGAAAATGTAACATTTTTGTATTTTAAAAATTAGTTTATATAATCTTTAGTTTAGGCACACTTGAGAGTAAGAAAGATGTAGCCTTTCTTGCCTTGGAATTTTTGAAAGTTTTCTCAACTTTTTCATCTTTTCTTTGTACTTGGAGATTAAAGGGTTTCCCTCTCAAATCTTTATGATGATTTTGTGCAACTCAGTTTTTTCCTAAAGCATCCAAGGATGAAAATTTAAAGGACACCTTAGCCTAAGTGGTTTTATGCAACCAGGTACGGGATTTTGCTTAACACCAATCCCATGCAACACTTCACTTGAAATTCAAAAGCTACCAAGCTGCACATTTATCAATTAGACTCTGCTAAAGTCGGACTTGTTTTGCTGTTTTAACAGCGGAGGGAAGGGCGGATTTCACACAGACTGCGTCCAATCTTTAACGTGATAGAGATATGAAAAATGCCATTATGTAAATAGTAGAGACCGGTGAGTGCGCGATGGTTTTACACGGGCTAATTACATATAGACACAGCATACACCTTTAATGCATCACGCTCCAGTTATGCCAGAGCTCGATAAGCCAGGCTGTACTCTCACATGCTGCAAACCCTCATCTTGTTTTTCATTCAGTTTGCCCTCCAACCCTCCTGTACTTTCTGTCTATTTCAGTTTCACATGTGCACAAACATACAGTACACGCTCACATTTGCACACGCACACGCTCGGCTAACTATTTTGGACTCGGTGCTGCAGACATCTGTGCCACAATCATTCTGGCTCACCGAGTGGATTCCCAATTACACGCTGGAGTAGCGTTACACTGCCGTATTAAGAATTCAAATTCGGGCCACACTGAGGGAGTCACTCTCATGCGCTGAAAAATGAATGACTCTTTGGAGAAACATGTGAAGCGCCAGAGCTCATAGTTTTTGTATTAGATTAATGTGTAATCAAGGAGGAAGTGGGCCACAGCAGCCAGCTGTGCAGCAGCTCTCGGCTCCCCGGCCGGAGCATCGACATTTTTAGTTGGCCCCAGCCACTTTTAAGAATTTAAAGGATGTTAGCTACTTGACGCTTTCTGGCAAAATTGCTGAGTTCAGCTCAGTTCTGCGTGTCAGTTTGTCCTCTCTGCTTTCAAATTCATTTGGAGGAGTTGACAGGCGCAGGGGGACTTCACAGTGTTTCATCTTTCTTGAGGAGTCTTTCATTGTGTGAGAAGGACACAACCCTGATCTGGTGCATATTTGGCAATTGTGGACTATTCAAACAGATGGAACTTTTTCTTTTTAAATCCCGCAATATTGTGTTTTTCGATTTGGTCTTCTAAGTGTTCGTAATTTCTAGTGGATTATAGATATTTCTTTGAAAGGGGTTTTGATGAAAACTTCCCTCTATAAACCTCTTTGCAGATATTGAGCTTCAAACTCCTTTGAGGTTTCCTCTGGGGGAGTAAATAATAAAGCCTTGCTTTTTTATTGACTTTATAATAGGGACTATTTTCTTTGTAAAGATGTTTGGATCGCACATGCTGGATCCTACTCTTCTCTGTATGTTTAATCCTTTGGATTTCTATTCATGTGGAGATGTGGATTGTTACAGCAGGTGCTGTGAAAACTATGAAATCTGTTTACTGTGGGCTGTTTATGTCGACACTCAACAATAAGACAACATGCACACACTGAAGGCAGGTGTAGAAATGTATAGTACATCTGCTATGTGGCTGTTACATGCACAGTCTTCCCATTCTAAGTGTTGTTTTTTCTGTCTCTTTGATATCATAGCTGTAGAGCCTGACAGTGTCGGAATTTTAGGCTGATGTTGCATCATCATCATATTTTGGAGTCATTTTCTTTGTTACATAAACACTTCATATAACAGAGTTCAGAAGAGGAAACAGGTGCCCTTCACCTGCGCTGAGCTTCAGTTTGGCACTCTGCCTCAAAAAATGAGTGAAATGTGTTTCCCCAAAACATCTTTTGACCTGAAACCTGTTGGCTTCATGTCTGCAGTTTAGTCAGTCCATCAGCTGAAAATAAACTCAGCAAAATGATTCAAGATTCAAGATCTTCATTGAGATAAAAGAGTACAGAAAAGTACAAAAGATAAGTTATACAGAGTGTAAAATACAATCAAGAATAAATCTTAAGTAACAAGGGTGCAAAGTATTTAGCAGCAAAGTACAAATGATAAAGACATGATGATTCTTTTGGTTTGGTTTGGAGAAACAAACATTTACATGTTTAATATTGCTATATAATATTTTTGGCCATATTTTGGATTAGTAGAGATAAAGAGGTTGGATATTTTACACAACAGTAACATGACAGTTACACTTACTAATAGATAACTGCTTCTAATGATTGCTTTCATTATCTGTCAGTTATTTTCTTGATAATCATTTAGTCTTGAAAACTGCCTTAAATGTACTATTTTAAGTTCCACTGCTACGAGTTAGGGTCAGTTTGATGACATCATGAAGTAGTGTGGGATTATGGGAGTTGTTTTCTACACTGTTAAACAATCACAATTCCAGATGAAAATCTATGTGATTTGACTCAAGCAGAAATGATGTTCATGGCCGAGTTTTATTTAGTTTACGTTTAGTCATGTTCGCCAGCTTCCTTCCTCACTCTCTGATGTGTCCAATGGATGCCGTTTTTTTTCCCAGAAGTTATTTCGCTGTTACTTTGAATAACATAACTATGTTTGAATATTGTTGGAAGTATTTGGGATAATGTAAGAACACAACTTATATCAAACATTTTTGTTGACATTTTAATGCAGAAATATTACATATTGTGGCTTTAACATGATGAAAAATATCACAATCACAATTTCCTAAAGCCCACAGTGACATCCCCAATTTTTTGTTATTAAAAATCCAGATTATGATCACACAAGACAAAAAAAAAAGCATTCAATCCCCACATTTGAGATGATGGAACATGTTTGAGATTTACTTATGGACAGAATTTTTTTCAGGCTGTGGGTACACACACACACACAGTCAGATACGCAGCAGGCAGTCTGAAATTTATATTTGCATTAAAATTACAAAAGACTTTACAAACATTACATTGTGAACACAGTGTGCATGATGCTTTGCTGCATTTAATCTTTCTTGTCTTGGAGAAAAATTTCACCATGGCGCATTGACACATAAAGAAGCTCAAAACGCTGAACACATTTCCATTTGTTTGAAAATGATGTGATGTGATATCAACAAATTGGACATTCAGATATTTTGATATGGGATATTTGTGTTCTTCAACCACTTACAATGACTTCTTTCTGGCATCGCCTGGTGGGTTCCCATTGCTTGTACAGTTATAATATAAACATTGCAACTCAACAATGGTCAATTTCAGCTCAAAATAACAGTTAAGTCTGAATAGTAACCTCATAAAATCAAATGTGGCCCAACAGCAAGAAAACCCACTAGCTTGGCTATTCTAAATGCTCTGTATATGTGATAGACTGACATTCATTATTCAGCTGATGAAGTCACACTCAGGGGGCTCAGGTACAGCACTTGATATTAAGCAGAGGCGCATGCCACAGTACATTACTAGCTAATGCACTTTGCTGAAAATAACAATTTTCCATCTTGTAGTTTGCAAGCAGCAAGTGTTCTCCGCCGTAGCAGATCTATAATTCAGAGAGGAGGACATGTACACGCTAACCCGGTTTAATGAAGCAGTGAATCTGAGTGTGAGTCACAGCGTTTTGTGCCTTTTTGGCTCTGAGGCTGAGAGAGAGGGACTGAGTTATCGCCTTCACCGTCAGAGCCCAGACGCTGACAGACACAGGAGTACATGCTTTGGAACATAGTTGCGGTACGCAGACCCAAATAGATGCACACACACAGACCTCAAAAAGCCTTTTAGTGCTAGCAGTTGGAAAAGAGGGCTGGGATTGCTCAGAAAAAACGAAAAAGAAAGAAAGAGAAAAAAGAAAGAACTACATGTATCACCCCACTTTACAGGTGCTCTAATAATCATTACATTAACGTGACAATGACAAATAACAGGTAGAGTGGAACAAAGAGGTGGCGTCTTCCACAGTAATGATTTGGAGCTTATTACTGTGAGATCCCATGTCACGCACTTAATGACAGAGTTCATGGAGTCGATACAAAAACAGCTTTTTATCAGCTTTTATTCGTGCTCACATGCATCCATGTTACCATTGTTTCAAATGGTTGGCATAATTATATACAGGGCTCGTACAGTTCAATTATAAGAGAGCTCCCTGAAGAGTTTTCACGATCAGCAGATGGATTTAGCTTTTAAAATCATACTGAAATCACAAATCTGTTATCATAAAATCCAGTGGCTGGTTTGTTTGATTTCAGACCACAAACAATCTGCACCAGAGTCCACTTGGAAGTGGACTGAGACCCACCCTTTTCAAGCAGCTTCTGTTTTACTCTTTGATCCGCCCCAGGTTGAGTCTCAGAAATTTAAACAAGGACATTCAGTCCATTAAGAAGACTGATCTGAATTCAGTCTTGAGGTAGTTTTATGGATCCATCTGGACAACTAAAGGAAAGCTTTACTGCAGTAACATGTAACAGCTAGCTCATGTCAGTGTGCAGGGAATGTTTGTGTTGCTTGGCAACAGTCCGGTCCCAGTCCAGTTGCAAAGTATTTGTGTTGGTGGAGCCAAATAAATCAGTAAATATACAAACAAATCATAAACTCTTTATGGAACTTTTGTATAAAAAGCCGTTGTTACTGAATATCAGCGTTACAGTGTAACAGTGTAACTATTTATTTCATTGCTTTATTTGGACATCGTTCAACTCTATTTCTGAGACAGCAGGATGTGTCCAGGAGATTGTATGATGATTGTGAGTGTTTAACTGTAACATGTCATTAGGTGGAACTAGCAATATAGTAGGGCTGCAAAATTAACTGAAGTATTATCAGAATCGCAATATGGGGAAGTGCAATATCTAATTTTGATGAAGTAAAAATGTGTGACAGAACAGTATTATTATATACTGAGGTGCTGCAGACATGCCCTGGTCTACAAATCTTATTCTCCAGATGTCCCGTGAAAATGAAAATTCTGGTGCAAAAATCATTCCCACTAATTGTGAATCATATCACAATATCTCTATAAAAAATCAAAAAAGTTGAGAAAGCTCATAATTTCAATGCAACCGCCTTCACTGGGTTTTTGAGGTTAGAATCAAACTCTTTAGTCTGTATTTGTATTTCAAAAATTGTTCTCATTGAGCCGTGATCCTGATTATTTTGATGCTTGAAATTTAAATGCTCACAAGTGAAATTATTAACCTCTTTTCACTTTAACTTCAATGAGCTCACTCAACAATTTTTGAAGTTCAAATTGTTCGGGGTTTCTAAAAGTCAAAGATTTAAGGTTATCTAAAGAAGAAAAGTTAATTTTCTCATCAAAACATTATTAGTTGGTAAACCAGAATAATTTGAGCAAAAAATGTATTGTAAGTTGCCCTGAAATTTGACAACTTTTAAATTTTTACAGTGTGTTGTGCAGCCCTAGAGTTTGGCTGTCAAAATATGCTGAGTGCAGAAATTCAGAGGTAAAAGCTGTCATGAAGTGGCTATAGGATGAATCACCACTCTATAACATCTATTAGTGACTGGAAGCAGCAAAATAGATGTTAATTTATATGAATAGGCTGCAAATTATTACTTCTGAAGCTCCATATCATATTGGAGTGTAGTGTTACATTTGTTATGAAGCCACAGTTCATTATATCAAATCAGTTTAACAGATTTTTCAGCTCCACAGTGCTTATTAGCCCCCACTTGTATCACAGCGTTACATACCTTATGCCTGCTGACAACTGACAAATTGAAGCATTTCTGCACTTCTTCATTGAGGAGCCAGGTTTAGGGTAAAAGGCTCTCAGCAATAACAAGGTCAATCATGATGATCAGATCAAAAAAAGTCGAGCTATTGCACCGTAGCAGTGTTGAGGTGAACACTGCCTTTGGGTCCGTAAAAAGGTGATTAAGTCTAAACAGATCTCCTGTCAAAACGCCACAGTGGAGATGAATCCTCATTTTTCACTCTGATGGTAAACAACAGGCAGACAGTCAGTTTGTCTCTTAGTAATTGGCTTTTATTATGTCACCTCCTTCTCAAGCAAAAACCCCATTACCCATGTCTTTATAAAATCTGAGCTTCACTCATCAATAGCTGTCAGAGGTACCACTGCACTCTGAGGAATAAAGGTGCTAACGAGAAACATAAAGGGTTTTAAAGGGGTTGTCCCCACAGGAGAACCCTTTTCGGTTCCTGGTAGAACCTTTTATAAAGGTTCTACTTGTAATCCTTTTAGTGAATTTTACCTAGAACCCAAAATAAAGTGTTATACCTAAAACCATCTGTGAAAGTTTTCATTCAAAACCCAGTATAAGAGGTTCTAAAGGAGGGGGCTTATATGGTGTAATGGTTCCACCTCTCTGTGGGTTCTATCCAGAATGTTTCCACCTTTCATTGTATTCCATAGAACTGTTTTGTATTCCAAGGGTTTTATATATAACCCACCCCGGCAGTTCTGCTGAGAACCCTTTTATATTCCAATGGTTTTATCTAGAACCCACTCAAGGGGTTCTACCAAGAACTCATTTTAATCCAGGGGTTTTATCTCATATCACTCAGGGGATTCTACTGAGAACCCATTTATATTCCAAAATTTTTATCTAGAACCCACCCAGGTGCAATGGTTCCATCCAGAACCCTCTCTGGGGGTTCTATCAAGAATCTATGTAACTTAAGGGTGCTAAAAAGAACCCAGGAAGGACTACAAAAGAATTATTTCTTCCAGAAAGGGTTCTCTGCCTGAAAATGGTTCTTATTGGAGCCTTTAGTCTGACAAAGAACCCTTGACAAACCCTTTCTTCAAAAAAGGATTCTTCAGAAGCACATTCGTTCTGGGTAGAACCTCAGCCCTTCAGGAAGAACCCTTGTGGAACCCTTATATCTAAGAGTGTAGTTTGTTGTGGTTTAAGTTTCTGTGTTTGTATTTGGGAGGAACAGAGCTCACGCTTCATTAAAGACTCATCAGTTAAAGGACAGGACAGCTCGCCCTCCGCTTGGTGGATTCAGATTCCGCTCGAGTCCGCGCTCTGCCTGCCTCTCCTCATCTTTCATCTCTTTCCACTTGGTATGGATGGCTTTGATTTTGCTTTAGGATAAGAATCTGAAAGGTCATGCAGCAGTTTGTCTCTTCATTTCCCTCCTCATACAGTATCTTGCTCCTGGCATGTCTCCTTTCTTATGGATTCCTTTTCTCCTCTGAAGCTGCCCTCTGTATTTCTGCTCTCTCCGTCGCCCTTTCTTTCATTTTCTCTGTATGTTTCTTGTTTTCCGTCAGGTCCTTGTTGGACCTACATTAGTTCGAATTCATTCAGACAGCATGTAATTTCCTCTCTCATAGATTCCACCTCCTCGTCTCTTTCATCTCAGACATTTCTAAGAAATGTTTCCTGTATTTCATCCCCAACCAGCCAGTCTGCCGTTTGATTTTCAGACACTGCTCAGTTGTAATCTTTCTTTTTGGCTAATCATTCTTCCTGTCTTGAGTTTCTTCATTAAGTGTGTTTGCTCACTTGTCACTCTCCGCTGTTGTGTCTGGAATGAAGTGAAAAGCATATCACAGGCAGGCAACATCAAAGATTGTCACACATCTTGACTTTATAGTTTTGTGCCTTGATTATACACTTTACAAACTTACTATGAAACAGAAAGATAAGTAGAGCTGCAACAATTAGTTGATGAATCGATTAGTTGAAATACAAACCCCAATTCCAAAAACTTTAGGATGCTCTGTAAAATGTAATTAATACATAATGCGATAATTTACAAAAACTTTTTGAGATCAGATCAGGGCAGCGGTAGATCAGTGAGGTAAAATTACTGATTTCACCTCTGGAGTTTGGTTGGTTAGGAGAGAGCAACATTTGGCTCATGTAATGGCAGTTTCCCATCAAACAGCCCTTTCTGTCAAAGTAAAGTAGTGTATAGGGTCCACTTAAATTGATATTGATTTTTTCTTCAGGTGGACTGTATTTAGTGGCAAGAATACATTTTGCTGCTGACCCCGGCCACAGCAGTACATTGCTTAGCTTTCATGCTGGCAAGCTTTCAAGCTTTCATGCACGTCTCTGCGTCTCCAAACTGGGGGTGTGTAGGTGATACACTGACTATGGATAAGTACCACATACATCCCCACTTCAAATAATCCCAACTATCCCTTTATTCAATAATAAAATAAACTTTCTTACCCCAAAGACAAGAAATGAAACATCACCTTTATAACTCTTTCTTTGATGTGTATAAACCATGAAGGAAAGGGCAGAGAATGCCACAGCTGGCAGGTGGAAGAGGTTAGGTGCACGATCACCTAGCAGGACTTAGTGCGACAGAATATTTTAGCACACACCTGTCAAGAATGTCTTGTGACAAAGTGTGAATTACAGCAAGCTGCCTTTCATCGACCTAACACTGCAGTTTGTTCAGAACTACAATTTGTGGCTGAAAAATGACTTTAGGCAGATGTCACTACTCAGCAAGCAGAGTAATACAATGTTCTGTGAGCCTGAGTGTAGATACAGCCCCTGAGCACTGCAGTGTCCAGTGTTAAGTGTGTGTGTGTGTGTGCGTGCATGTGTGTGTGTGTGGGGGTCAGGGCCTGGCTGCATCAGCCATTCTCACTGCTGCTTCTCCCCAGGCACCAGCTGCCTCTCCAGCCTCCTCTCCGTTTGTCACCCCGACATGCTGCAGTGACACACAAACTCACACACAGATGAAGTGAAGGGCTGAAAAATGTACAATGATACTCAAACGACATCTAATGGTGGTTACTTCACCTATCTGCCAGGCCGATGTATCAGCTGTCATTAGCTTATTGTCGGTGGTGAAAAGAGTACTGAACTGAACTGGAGTGAAGTATGACTTTAAAAGTACATAGTGTAATGCATACATAAGTAAGAGTAAAATAGCAGAAAGTGCAGCACAGACGTGCTCACCACTCCTCCTCTCCGTTCACTACACTGGCTTCCTGTTGCAGCTCTCGTCCAGTTCAGAAGTCTGGGTTGACCTACAGGGCAGTGAGAGGAGCTGCTCCTTCCTGCTCCAAGCCATGGTTAAACCCTGGACTGTGGCCCGGCCGTTACGCTCCTCTGCTTCTGCACGAGTGGCCACCATGTCACTCTGAGGACCCCGTGGTCGCTCATTCCGGTCAAGGGTTTTTTTTTCTGCTCTGGCACCACAGCATACCATATCCTTGTCTCTTCTCTTTTGTGCTCCTTTCTCGCACCCTGTTTCCTGACTGCATCTATCTACTCTCACTCTAGCTAATGCAAAAAACCCTTAAAAATAACATTTAGGAATGGTGCAGCCATTGTGTAGTTGTTGTTTGTTGTGATCCCTTAACAACCAACTTTAAGGGATTGTTATAAAATGTGTTAACAGTATGTTTTTGTTAAAGAAAATAATCTGCCATCATTAGAACACTGATATTGTGCATTGAAACGAATCAATACATTTTTTTTTTTTGCGAAAACGAAATGAATATCTGTGGCATGTGGCAGCAAATGCATTTATCTTAACAGGGAAAATCACCATGATTATTCTGACTTGGAAGAAAGGGTTCTTTGTCATACAACCGTAAAAAATGCATTGGTACTTCATGCTTGTTGTATAAATGCTTTTATCCGTGATGCCACAGAATATGAATTTTCACTGTAGCAAATTAAATAAAACATACAAATTAATGTAAAAAACATTTAGACCCTGGAAAAAAGCATCTCAAATGAAAACTAAAATGCACTCCGCACTTTACAGTAGCTCATTTAATAGTTAAAATCTAATGCATGTTGGATTTACATTAGATAAAAAGGAATTCAATTTTAGCCTAAGTGCAGTGTTCTAACAAATGTATTTCCATATAAACAGATGTGCTTTGTTTAGAAATATGGTTTGGCAGACCGTGTCCCTGTCTGGTCCAATTACCCACAACAGTTTGCACCTAGCATTGCCAGTGACAGCGTCAGGGATTCTGTTCTAACCTCATAAATGATATTCATTATGGAGCGTGTTCTCAGTCATCACGCTACAAATGATCCTCTCATTGTATTGCTTATCAGCTCTAACAATATTGTCAGTGAGCCTGATGTAAAAAAGAAAACGAACCTTGGTATTTTGCTGCAAAGGGTGGTGGAAATCATTCTGGTGTTTCTGCAGTTGCCACAGAGTATGCAGAAAGATTGTAGAGTAGCTCAACTGAGAAAAATAGAAATCATAGTTTGATGAAATAATATACCCCTGTACCATCTGAACTTGTGATTGAGAGTGCGTGAAAGATAGTTAGCAAGTTAAAAAGCTAATGCTAAAGTTTAAATGAATAATCAGTTGAAATAGTTGGCTATAATTAGCTAAAATGGATCAAATTTGCTGTAAATGGTTGAAGTAGTTTAGTCATATAGACCCTTTTACAGATGACGTCATCGAAGAGCTGCACACACATTTTGGCAACAGAAGTAGCGGTCTCCTCCAGTCATCCAGACGAGTTATCAAGCTGCAAAAGTTGAATTAAACACTTCACACGTTTTTGCTCAATGTTAATTTTCTGATAAGTTTGGTTTTAATTAGATTTTTGATGCTATGAAAAGGGGATTTCATGTCATAATTGTGGTTGAGTTGGCTGGGTGTATGGGCACAAGATGGCACCGCCCATATCAGGGTTTCTTGGCTTGTTTTTTTTTTTACAGTCGGAGGAAGTGGAAACGTGGCTGAAACATTTATTTTAAACACAGAGTAAATTGTTCAATTGTTGCTAAAGGGCAGTTCAGACACCTCAAAATCAAAAATTCTCTTACCTTTTCCTCTTACCTGTAGTGCTGCTAATCCCTCCAGATTGTTTTGGTGAGTTGCAGTGTTTTGGAGAGACTGGCCGTAGAGATGTCTCGAACATAACTGAATGAGAAAGCATTTGGCTGCGATGCTCAAAGTGCCAAAAAATACATTTGAAAAACTCAACAGCAGTGTCTCTTTACAGAAAATTATTAGTTTCATTTAGGAGTTTTTTGTTTTTTTTTTTATCTACTAAACTGCAACCACTTGGTGTATCACCATATAAAAGGAAGCGTGCATCTGCTCATGGACAAGAGGTTACAGCTAAAAAGGATGTAATTAATTTTCGCTGTCATGAGCTTCTTGTTATTTGTCCTCTTTCTTTGAGCACTACAAGCTAAGTGCCATCTAGTTCCATTATATTCGAGAGAAGGCAGACAAAGGCTTATGTCTCCAAAACTTGCCAGCTCACATCAAACCATTCTAGACTGATAAAAAAACACTGTATCTAAGAACAAAAATTAGTATTTTTGATTTTGGGATGAACTGTTCCTTTGAAGTAATGGATAATTAGTTCAGAAGTCCAGCTTAAGCCACTCTTAGTGGTAGAAGTGCAAACACAAACCTGATCAAACAGACCTACACTGACAGTTAAATTGTATGAAAACAATATTTTTATTTGCAGTGTATAAAAATAGTGTTAAATAGCATCCAGTTGAAAATCATTTTAAACTTCGAATGAACATATTTGTAACACAACAGGTGGTGCTGATGATGGTGATGATGGGGTGCTTAAGTTCATCTGACAGGACTGTGGGGATACATGTGGCAATAAAGGTTGGGAAACATTGTTCTTGAATATAATATAAAAGTAAAATCACTGAAAAGATAAATGATTTGCCACATAAGCTGACCCTTTGATTTGATTCCGGGAGGCTTAAGGCTGCGCTGTAAGCAAAGATATATAATTAACAACATGCCTCATATTAAACGCAGTGTAATCTGGATCAAACGTACCCTGTGCCAACTAGAGCAGATTGGCAGGAAAAGGAGAGGGGGGAGTGGGGGCTGAGTTGTTCTCTTGCTTTACAGCCAACTGTGCATTTTGCTGTATTTCATGATCTTTCTGCATGTCTCTTTAGAGGCAGTCCAGACAGTAAAATCAATTGGCCAGAGTGCTGGAGATTTGGATGAGTTTTAACTGCATCGTGGGGCGATAGAAATCGAGTCCAGCGGTGTCTTGTAGATGTTTTTGTTGCTGTCTTTATGGGACCATAAAAGCACTGCAGTAATCTCCCTATCTCTTTCATCTCTGCCCACAGGCAAACAGACGTGCCCCCCAGAGAAATTCGACTGTGGGGGATCCACCAACAAGTGTGTCTCGTTGTCATGGAGATGTGATGGAGAGAAGGATTGCGAGAATGGGGCAGATGAAGAAGACTGTGCGTCTGGTAAGTGTCAAAGTTGGCTGTCAGTTCTCACCATAATGGAAGTGCCAATACTGATATTAGAGAGTAAAAGAATTCTGATATTGATATTTGTGCCAGTTTTCTTTATACAGAATATAAAATGTGTACATAAGTACACATTTTGTGAAATGATCCATCAATGGTTGTGAACACTTGTGACAAAGATATGTAGTGGAGACAGGTTGTTTTACAGTGTAACAATAAACATTATTGTCTAAAATGATATCAGGGCACTGAAACAGTACTGTTTAAAAAAAAAGACAACTCAAAATTTCAAGACATCTTACTGCAATAGATTTTTAAGTTTTGAACTCAAACTTTCAAGTTTTGAAATGAGCAAAATAAAATTGCTGACCTACAATCTTTGGTTGAGATAATTTACATTTCTTCTTTAGATAAACTTGAATCTTTAAGTTTTGGAAACTAGACAAAAACGTATTTCAAAAATTGGGTGTCTGAAAATTAAATGGCTTTAACTTAAAATATTAAGCTATTACCCATAATTCACTTTCACCTCAATGAGTTTACTTAGCAATTCTTTTTTGGGGGGTTTCTAAAACTTGAAGATTTAAGTTTATCTTACGAAGAAAAGTAAATTGTCCCAACAAAAGATTAGTAGTTGGTAAAGCTTTTTTAAAACTTAAGGCAGTAAGTTGCGTTGCAATTTTGAGTTTTCTCACCTTTTTTGTTTTTACAGAGTAAACTTAAACTGTATTTTTTATTAATTATAAATAACTTTAAATAAACAAAAATATAGTAAAATACATGTAGATATTAAATATTGCTATAAAGCTAACAAATAAAAACAATCTGCATTATGATCTGTGAAAAAAAAAAGTTTTATGAAGGCATACATCAGGCAACATATATGCCAATACCGATATACATGTAAACGGATAGTTGTGATATATAGGCCAATATCGGAACAGCAGACCGATAATATCGGTTTACTGATATATCAGTTAGGCTCTAATGGAAGTAACCTCAAATAAAACATGAATCGTTGTTTCTGCTGGTTTTTGTATCTTTTTCACTGCTAAATGCATTTCATGTCTAAAAGTGAATGACTTGATGAGGCTCAGAGAATAATATTAATAATAATATGTCAGATTTCTCCCTTTTTTTTAACTTTATTAGCTCTCATCCCTTTCTGATCTGGCTTATCATCCAGAGGCTTGAGACATTAAAGCGCGGCAGGGAACACTCTATATAATTAGAGGGATTTGAAGTGAGGTTTGAGTTTTAAACCAGCTGCACTCGACAGCAAAGTCCCCTTTGATGTGGAGTGATTTTTGGTGTGGAATATCAGATATCTGCGGCCCTCTGTTGATATTTCGTAGGTTTCTGTCATCACATTTCGAACCTCAAGTCTTTAGCCTCTCCACTGCAGGGCCCTCAGAACCATCAAAAATGACATCACCTCCTACCGAGCCAATCAGACAACTCAACCGTGCGCTGCCCCCACCCCCCGCCCCCTGCAGGGACTATCCTTGCCCTACTTCTGAGGCGCCGTGAAGAATCGGCTTCTTCTTTTCTCTCTCTCCCTTGCCTCTTCGCGTCAGAAAAAATTGATTGAGGCAACAGAGCTGTAGGGGTTCTGGTGTTTAGACTTTGAAGATTGTGCAAAATGGCACGTGGCTGCAAATACACAGAGGGAGAGGAAAAAAAGCCATCTCCTTATTATCCTATATAAATGATGTTGTTCCTTTTAATAGGCATCTGTTCCCTGTTTAGCTGTTGGTGTGTGTGGGTGTTCAGATTATGGCTGGATGGTGTCTAAGCAATTCATATTTATTTGAGAAGAATACACACAATTTTGGGTTTCTATTTAGAGAACTAAACCGGTTTGGCAAAAAATGAAAACATAATAGGGTTTAACATCTTTCAAGCCAGTTTGATATAAAGCCAAATAACCAGACCAGACACGTCATACCAAAGGTTACCACTTGGTGTCGCACCTAGACTCAGCCACTCCCATGACAGCTCATGAATATTTTTGCAAGGACGACGCATTTTTGGAAGCCAGCCTGGAAGTAACAGAAGCATTGCTCTGGTTCCCTTGACAAAAAGCCAACTGGATTTTTCCTTTGGATTTTGGATTAGTGCAGAAAATAGATCTCTGTAGCGAACAAATGTTTATGATGCTTAGAAGATAATCTTCACAAATGAACACCACTTTAATCATTTTTGAAGCCTCAAAAGAAACAAACGAAGTGACTAGTGGTCAGCATTATGACATTTAATGCGTGTGACGACCACTGTTGTCTCATTTAGCCACATATTAATTCCCTTGTTTACACGAAAAAGCTTTAAAAAATTAGTGAGTGGGATATTTACTGATGGTTTACATGTTGTAGAACAAAACGTGAAATGTTCTTAGTCTTTTGTTAACCACAGACCTTATTTCAGGCAAAAAACAGTAAAAAAAAAAACAACTGACTTCAAAAAGACGACACCGGAAGTGCTAATATGCTAACTCGCGTCCTGGTTTTAGGAGTGCAGCACTCTATTAATGTTGAGTTGCAAGTAAGTCGGTCACAACAAGCTTCTGCTAATGTTTCAAATTAAAAGTCTTGTTAAGAAATGGAGTTATGTAAACTGAAATCCTGGAGGACTTTTAATTTGAAGCATATAGAGGAAGTGTTGAGTTTGTATTAACAGCATAATGCAGGACAAACGAGCAGATCAAAACAGGGCTTTGCGCTCAACTTTCCATCTGCTATGTTTCTGACAGTACTCACAAACTACAGCTGGCTAGCTACCTTGCTCACATAGAGAACAGTCAGGGGCAGGGTTATATTATTGTTATAATGAAGCGGCAAAATGATGGGCTTATTGTTTATTAACTTTCCCAGCTAGTTAGCAGCTTAGCTCTGTACCACCGTCTGCTCAGCTGTGATGTATTCTGCTACATGTGCTGCAGAGACCGCCCACATTTCCCATGATGCCAATTTGTTTTTGCAAAGAGCAAACTTAACAGACTACTCAGTAGTGTGGTAAGTTTGACTGCTTTGCGTTCCAAAAGGCAAATATTACATTTGGTTATTGTTTGTAATGTGTCTGTTCCAAACGTGGTGGTTTATGTTGATAATTGTCAAGTTTGTGCTTGTTTACAGTTTTGACCATGAGTGAGGTGGCTGTTATATTTCTTGAGACCAGCTGTATTTTGTTATGCTGCAAGAGTGTGTAGGGCTTAAATTAAACTGCAATAAAAATGTAACATTGCTGGGAGCTATATTATGTATTAAAATATATTAAAATCAAATGGACAATAATGACAAATGCTGGCTTAGTCAGTTTGCATATTAATAATTTGGTTTAAGCACATACACCGGATTGGACCGATAAAACCAACCTAAACCTAAGTCCTAGATATCTTCCCTCTCCTTCTTCAAAGATACCTTGATACAAGTGCTTTTAATTTGTTGTGCAATAAAGATATTTTTTGCCACATCAGCCAGCAAGTGGACCTGTCAATGACTCCCGGTCTCAAAGTGGTCCCACACACTCAACGCCAGAGCAAGTGCTAGTGATTCGATTGACTTTAGATCTAATGCTTCCTAGCTTAGATGGCTTTTCACTGCGCTGTCCATTGAGACCCAGTCTCGCCTGTGCTAATCCGTTTTTCATTCTAATGTCTGTATTGATGCGGCAGTCTTAAGCCTCTCAGTAGTGACATGAGGGCAGGCAGCAGGCTGCCGCCCACCCAGGCGAAGGCCAAAATCCCCGCAGTGGTAAACGCCACCCAGTGTGACCAGGAGGGACAAGTTGACTCCGACACCAGCTCAGCACAGTGCAAGATAACATCGCAAATTATAGGCCTATTAAGTGCTGCTCAGGCCAGTTTATCTGAAGACTGATTAGGCCCCATGCCAGCCCGAGAGATGATGTCCAAACCAAGGGAAAGAAGCTTTTAAATGTTACCTCACTGCAGATCAATCTGAGGGTAGCAAGCATTGATTCTTCAGTGTTTGTGGTCCAGCCCAGTGACTTAAGGAGTGACCATATTGGACTAGAGCTGCAGCTGATGATTCTTTTCATTGTCAATTAATCTGTTGATTATTTTCTCAATTAACTGACTAGTTTTTTGGTCTATAAAATGTCAGAAAATTATGAAAAATGTCCATCAGTGTTCAAGATGACATCCTCAAATGTCTTGTTTTCTCCACAGCCCAAAGATTTCAGGGTTTAGTTAGTTTCTACTTTGCTAAGATAAGTGTTGTATCTTCACTGCTGTGATTACATTAAAAAGTAAATTTTTGAACTCAGGTTTGATGCTCTTTATACTATGACAGTTTTCCTAAAATTCGATTGAAAAAATACCATGACCTCTTTCACAGTATTTCAATATGCTGAATTGTAACCCTTGTAACCTGTGATATGTATTAGATTCTTGCCAAAGCACAGTCCTAATGAGGAGTAATTTGTGAGGGCTACGGTAAGAATATCAGGATAAGCCAATCAGAGGCAGAGTAGGGCAGGTCATGAGTTTGCCCTCCTGGGGAAAAAAGCCCTATGTGAAATAGGCCTAGTTCAGTGCCTAATAAATGTCTTTTTTCAAGAGAAAAAAAGTCACATTTTGTGAAAAAAAATTTGAGAGAAATAAACCTTTTGTGTGCACAGAAGAGGCCTTAGATTCTTTACTTCACCTCAAAAAATGGGAGAAAAAAACAAAAGTGCTGCATTTGTATTTTTGTTGTGTGTACAGAAGTAGCCAAATTCTCACCCGATGGTCTTGTTCGCTTTTGTAAGTCACATAGAGACATGGGTATTAAACTGAAACTGTTTCATAACTTGTTAAAAAATCCTTGCAGTTCATTAAACAAAGCTTTCTTTAAATATTTAACAATAACGAGGAGTTTTAATGTCTCAACTGAACCAGACCTCACTCATATTGTACTGACCTTGCCTGGCTATTATAGAAATAAACAATAGAAAAATATTTGCAGTCAAATCATTGTCCTTGAGCATAATTCATGTTTTGCAGACTTGTCAAATCAGCCCTCTCAGTGGTGAGTGTGCTGTGTGTTTGAAAGTGTTATGAATGACACAGAACCTGTGTGAATGCAAACTTCAAAGAAGTTCACAGAATTTGAGCGGGGCACATGATAATTACCTTATGTCTCCAAAACACTGAGTGCTGTATTACTCTTAAGTGCCGCAGACTGAAGTCTTTAGATCTCCCTCATTTACAGTCATGCGGTGGTGCGAGGGAGAAGTGGTGGAAATTACCAATTGGTTTGAGCATGTCTCAGTGTGTCTGCTCGTTGCGGGCTCGCTGTTGGCGCAGGGGCAGCTGGAGATTTCACTTCAAAGCAGCATTAACTCTGCTGTATGTTTGGGTTTGGAGGGAGAGGATGAATGAATGAGGATGTGTAAAAACGATGCAGCAGCAGTCGTACAAAATCGACAATAAAGATATTGTACGTATCCAATTGCATTTCGCTCCTGCCTGCCAGCGAAGGCTGAGCTGCAAACCTCAGAGACTGAAGCTGCAAATGTAGCTCCAAGTCATCTTTGGGTGCAGTTAATTCAAAATATCGAAGCATAAATTGCCATGCTCTTTGAGTAGTCTATAAGTGGTGAAAAGTCCCTTTCAGGTGGTTTGGGGTGCTTTCTGAAACAGAAAATCCTGCATGCCCTCTGCTCCAGTTTAAACGTCGCACAATCTCTTTTTCAAGTGATCCTATTAGACAGAAGTGATGGATACCACTGCAACACACCACCTAAGGTGTGTGGCACGCTTTCAAAAGAGTTCAGACGCCAATATTCACACTCTACCTTCACCTTCACGCCTTTGAATTGTATTTTATTTAGACTTGTCACAAATGAACCAGGAGGATTCACATGTACTGACACATAAATCATTTATTGGACACCTTTTGTGACCTGGCATCCTGCAGCGCTGTGTGGACCCGTCTGGGAAAATCAAATGTTTAATCCATCATTTCAATTCATTCTCCATGTCACTGAACCTTGTGGCTTAATTTAGTCTCTCTGGTGGTCAAAAATGTTTACACGACAGTGGTTGCTTATCAGAATATTATTATTTGTCTGTCAGCGGTTTTCAATCTTGGGTCTGGGGACCAACAGGAGTCCTTGTTGGCCGTAGGGTTGCCATTTTAATTGACTGTAATTTATAATGATGACAGAACTTTATTATCTTAGAACCTTAAAATTAAAACAACAAAAAAGGTCACCCTGGTAGCTCACTTGGTAGTGTGTGCCCCATGTACTAAGGCTGAGTTGCAGCTGCTTGAGTTCAATTCCAGCCCGTGAGCCTTTGCTGCATGTTGTCCTCCTTTCTGTCCCAACATTCCTGTCTATCCTCACCTGTCCTATACATCTTTTTGCTCTGTGCTCTAAAAAAAAGTTGAGCAAACTTGGTTCCTTGGATAACTTTCTCCTTTTCCCGTAAAGGTGACATATATGACATTAGCTAACTAGCAAGCTAATGATTGTTGTAGATTAGCTAGCTAACTAGCTAGCTAGATTAGCTAACATTATCTAACTTGAAATGTGACTTTATAGGTCGCTTTTGCAGGTCCCCCAGCAACATCTTTTAACCATCTTCAAAATGTGGTTTTCTTTTCAACATAGATGAGCCTAGCACATAGCATATCTAAATACAGAAAACAGGAAAGGAGAAAGTTGACAGAGGTTCCGCTGGGTGCCAAGTTTGCTCAACCGTTGTTGGAAAGGGGCGGGAGTTAGACAGGGTCATTGAAGTGGTCTAATGTGCATCTATTGTGGGGGTCGTTGACATGAAAAAGTTTTGGAACCCCTGCAGACTCTGCAGCTCATCGTAAATATTGCTGAACAGGAAAAACAAGGACAGAAATGAGGTCTTTTTGCAGCAGTGAAACACTGATTGTCAGTTCTTTTTGTTTAGTTTTACCAATTTTTTGATGATGAACCGCCAAAACTCATAATCATGACACAAGCACAGCACTCCTTTAATTTTCAAACCCATTTTCAATTTGATCTTGGATAAATAAGGTGGAAATTGATTATTTTACACTTTTAATGATTGGCAGAACAAATGCACAAATATTTTTAATTTAGCCTTTGAACTCATAGTTTCACAAATCCGCTATCACACAATTCTTTGATCATTCCTCTTTGCGTTCGCAGCACAAGCCAGTTAGTTTCACACCAGAGTTTGAATGACAGCGCTCACACCAGACTGAACAAACCGACCAAACGCACCAGATTCTGTGGGAGCTGCAACAAACCGATGGTTTGTGAAAGCACCCCAACGTGAGCCTGCTCTTTGTTGTATTTCACGCTCATGCTTTTGTGAGCACGCTCAAGCTGACTACGAGCAAAACATTCGAAATCACGTTTCACTTTCACTTGTATTTAGTCAAATGTGAGTGGAGGGGTTGCTCTCCCTAAACTGACAGAGCTTGAATGTAACCAGTTAGCCCCAGCACGCTCTGCTATTAGTAGAAATTTACTGAGCGTATAGCCCGCCGCAGACTTGAAAAAGCAAATCTTGCAGAGGCATCCTGCTAATTGAGTCATCCACATGTTGAATTATGCATTAAGTAGAATCTAGCCCTCACTAGAGGAAGCTTTCCCTGATCAACATTACATTAAGCAGCAGTTCTAAAGAGGCTCCGCAAGAAAGTTGAACTGTCCTCAACCCTCAGCGATGTGGAGATTAATGTGCACTTACTCACCGGGTGTCCCTCCTGAGCACGCCTGTCTGCTGGGATCTACTGCAAGTCTGTGTTTTCACGTGTGTTTTGCATTTGCACTCAGTGTCGGGTTGAGTTGACTACCTGGTGTGTGTGCATATAATATTTCTGTGAGTTTGTGTTTTGGCTTGTTTTCTTTATTCATATTTAAAGCCGCTTGGATACTATGAGGCAAACAATTACTTTCTGCAGTTTTCACAGCTGTCTGCCTGCCCCTGTAGTGAAACTGAACTAGATACTGTGCATCCACGGTGATGAAGCTTTCACACGCTTTATTTCCAAAACATTTCATTCTTCTAATTTAGTTAAATGTCTAAATGTCTCAGCACACGTTCCACACAATAACAATAAACAGCACTGTAAAAAGTTATGAAAAAAACTTTCAAGACAATGGTTTGAATCAAACTCAAAGTTTTGCCAGTCTGTCTTCTGTTGAGATAATCTGCTTTTCTTCTTTAAAGAATATTTCAAAAAGCAGTGAGCTGTAAACCTGATTTGTCCTTATTTGGATGCTTGAAAATTAAATGGTTGCAATTGAACATATTAGATTATTAACCATAACTGAGTCTCACTTCAATGAGTTTACTCAACCACTTTTCAATTACATTTTTTGGGGAGTTTCCAAAACTCAAACATTTATCTAAAGAAGAAAAGTAAATTATCTGAACAAAACATTAGTAGCTGTCAAGGCCGCCTTAAAATTTTGAGTTGGCTGAATCTGAAAAGGCAGGCTGAGGTAATTTTGTAATTATTCAAAACAAATAAACATTTCTGTTTAAATAAACTTGATATTAATTAAGTTGTAAGTTGAGAAAACATGTTTAATAAGCTTAAGATATTAAGTTGAACCAACAACCCTTCACACTGATGAACATTACAAAGAAATTTGATTTCCTTTTACATTTTCTCAGTTTTTCATTTCACACAAAGAGCTCAACGCTGCAGCTGCTGCTGTTTGAGCTACTTTGTTCCAGCACTGGTACAAAGACAATATGTGAAACTGCTCCCAAACTGATTAAATTTTAAATGAAAGGGGAGAGATGCTGAATTCAATAATCTTCACCACGGTTCGCAGTGTTTTCATTATTGTGAAAACAAACAACCATGACTTATCTTAAAGTGTATTACACTATTAAAAAAAGTTGAGAAAATTCATAATTTCAAGGCAACTGCCTTCACTAGATTTTTGAGTTTTGACTGAAACTCAAACTCTTACATTTTGAAATAAACTAAACAAAGTTTTGCCCACACTGAAAAAAAACTGTTCTTTAAAATTTTAATGGTTGCAATTGAAAATATCAAATTATTAACTATTATTCACTTTAATTTCAGTGCTTTTATATTCAACAACTTCTGCAATACAAATGTTTTGGTGTTTCTAAAACTCAAAGATTCAAGTTTGTCTGAAGAAGAAGAGTAGATTATCTTTAAAAAAAAGTTTTGAAAAGGTTTTACCACCCAACAATGTTAAGAGTTTAAGTTGGGCTCCAAACAAGTTGTAATTTTTTACATTTCACCACTATTTCATTTTTACAGTGTAGAGACAAACAAAGTTTTCATCATATATTCTTTCTTCAAACTATGAAAAAGAAGGGTCTCAGGAAGTCTGCTAAAACACTGATTGTGTTTGTGTTTATACGTTCTGAAGTGCACTGAAAATGAATACTGTAGTAGTTTGACCAACTTGAATAAATGCTTACGATAATGTGACTAAATTCCTTTATGATTTTTTACAGTGCATGTCTTCTTCGCCCTGCCCCATATGTCCTCAGCTAGCAAACCTTCTCAGTCAGTCATTTTATCAGAGGGGAGCTTAAAAACTGCCCTCACTTTCACTTCCATCTTGTCCTCTATTACCTTCTCTTGATTGCTACTGTAGATTAGAGAGTTGTTTCTTCTCTATTACAGCTGTGTATCCTCTCTAACTGTGTGTGTGAGGTGTGGTGTGTGTGTGTGTGTGTGTGTGTGGCATCACAGGAAAGGTCAGTCACTGAGCTATTTCCCTGGTGAGCCTCGCTGACCTGTCTGAACTGGCAGGCAGTGTGAGTATGTGTGTGTGTTTCTACCTTCCTAGGTTTGTTTTTAGTGGACGTGTGTGTGTGTGTGTGTGTGTGTTGGTTTTCAGTGACCTTGCAGCAGTGGCTGTGGCTGCAGTGGACCTGAGCTCTCTGAGCAGAGAGGACAGGTCTGGACTGTCCCTTCAGTTTAAATCTATGAATATCTATGAGAGAGCTGAGAGGATGTTAAGCTGCACAGACAATGACTGATGTGCTCAGAGATATTTGGGCGTGTACAGATAAAAAATAAACGAGACTGTTTTTGCATGCTTACACACGACCTGAATGTCTTTCTTTTCATCGCACTTCTCCTCTTTTCTCCCTCTTTCCTTCCTCCTACGCTAAAAATATTTCTTTACCTTTATTTTGTCTTTCCTTCGTGCATCCTGACTACTCATACACACACACACAAACACACACACACGGACCACACACTCATCAGCTGTAACACTAATGTGAGTGGAACGACCAGTCATCTCTTGCCTTTACATCTGAGCCACTGGTTGCCGATGGCAACAATCTCACATCACTAAAGCCGGCAGAAAAAGTAAAGTGGGTTACGCTGCCAGCTTCTGACTACCATGGTGGTAGTCATAGGGAAGGTTCTCCATCCAAGGAATTAAAAAAGCAGGGGCAGTACATGAAGGTGTAAAGCTCTCAGTCAACTTAGTATGTTAATGGATTTTTTATTAATAGACTTTGTAGTGTATTTTTTAAAATCTAATTATGTATTATTCATTTTAGCTATCAAACAAAAGTTTTGTTTATTTTGATAACAAAAGGAATCAAGCCTGTCTGAAGAAAAAGCTTTAGTTCAGTAAATTAGAAAGGCAAACTGAGATATAAAATTAAGGTTCAGAAAAGCTGCAATTGTGTTTACAGCACCAGTGAGATGTCTGCTGTGCTTAAAATTTGTGAAATTTTTTAGTTATAGCCTGTTCAAATTATGTTGATGGACTTTGATCTAAAACTAATGAAAAAAAAAAGCTTTCTATTTAAAAGAACCAAAGAGCCACAAACTGACATCCAGCTGGTGTTGATGCTTGTCGGGCATGAGCTGTTTCAAACCAAGGTAGACTAAAGTAGAATCATCTCAGTAAAAATCTCCTCCTGCTTCTTTTTAACTGGCTAAAATATGACGCAGTGTAACTTTGTCTAACCGGTGGCAGGCATTAAGAACAACCATGTTGCAATAGCCAGTCTTCTTGCTGATGGTCTTATTAACTTATGTGGGTCATATAGAGACATCAGTATTCAACTGAGACTGTTTCATAACCAGTTTAAAAAGTCCTTGTAGGAGCTTTGAGTAACACAATACTGGCAGTGACAATGATAATATGAAAATATCATTCGGCACAGAAGTGCTTTGAGCTAAATGCTAACATCAGCATGCTAACATGCTCACAGTATCAAGTCTGACTGACAGATGTTTAGCAGGCACTATAATGTTTTGCATGGCCACCGTCGTAGTTAAGCATGTTAGCATTTGCTTATTAGCATAAATAAAAAGTACAGTAAATGCTGATGGGAAAGTCTCTAGTTTTTCAGGTATTTGGTCATAAACCAAAGTACTGGACAAATTAAAATTTTGATGTGGTGATGACACGAGTTGAAAAGTAAGGACATTAAATTATAACAATTTATCCAAAAGGACATGTGAAGGTCTGCATTAAATTTACTTGAAATCCATCAAACAGAAAACATTTCACTCTGAACCACCAGAGTCAACCTCGTGGTGGCGCTAGAGGAAACATCAGGGGGTCACTAAAGTCAGTAAGAGTCATTTACTGAGAACCGCAAATATCTTAGACCAGCCCATACAGTAGTCTTTGAGATATTTCATTGTGGAACTAACTGGTTAACCAACCGTGAACTGACAGAGACATGCTGCTAACGCAGCTAAAAACTTTTGACTTTGAGTCTATGTCACGGCAAATTCAGTATGTCTGCTTTATATATTTACATACATACAATATACTGTACAGTATACTGTACATGCAATGTTTGTATGTACATTATACTTACCCTGCTTTTGTTCAAGCAGCCATACCAAATTATGTGAATAAGTTGATAATAATTCTGAGAGTTCAACCAACTGAGTAAAATGCTGGCTCCCTGTGTGATTTATTTATCATTTAAAACCCACTGACTTGTACAATATTATATGCAGTCAGTGGGCTCGAAGTTGCTCAAAAGTCTTTTTTCTCAGTGCCCCCGCTGGAAAACAAAGTCTCTGTGCACAGGAGTGGCCTGGTTACACTGGGCCTCTCATGTACATTACTGATGGTTTGCCCCCTGTGTAATAATGTACATGACTGTTGAATCTGGTTAATTATTTAGTGCCAAATTAGTATGGAGTGAGGGTAGCGGCATAACAGGGACAGTAGTTATAAAACACGTCAGAATCAGATTAATATTAATGAATATAAACCCTTTCACTGAACTGAATCCACGACACTTGTTTTCGGTTTCAGTTGCTTTCCCCGTGCTCCTGTGGCACTCATGTTGGTACCAGCAAATTAAATGAACACTGATGTTTGCAGTGGAGAAAACAGATAGTGATTTAGCATATGGTATAATTACATAACCCAGTAATTAGGACACTATCTTGCAACCGATGTTCGTTCACCGAGTTAAATTCTACACGTGGGAATGCATATGATTTTCTACTCTACTATATTTTTTTTCTCTTTTTTTCTGAAGCTGTTTTTGATTCCGTTTGCTTCTGCGGTAGAGTTAAAGCTTCAAACAGCCAAACAAGGACATTTCTTCTGCTCATCATTATTTATAACTGATGGTTAAACATGTTCTTTTCAAAACATTTCATACTAGTTTATTCTGCAGCCATTCCAAATACCGTTAAATGTTTTGATCTACAAATCTTGACTGGAGGACCAAACCAACCACTTGATCTTTGGGAGGTGGTAGATTTCTCCTGCAGGTCACTGACAATATGCTCCCACTTTACAAAGTGCTGATTCTGTGTAAAATGTTTGAAAACAGCAATCCTTTCCTGTAACCAGCCTTAACAGCCAAAGGCAGCGGTGGTGAAGCCGAACTCCCTGTGGTTTGTGTAAATATCAAATTCTGCTTCTCCCCATGCTGGCCTCTGCGCTGCTATGGGCTCGCAGTGGGAACCCTGACTCTCCTCGCAGCCTGAGTGCTTTTGGCCAGACATGAGTATAGACAGAGGAAGCTGGAATAGGTAGGGGAGAGGGATTGAAGAGGATTTACATAAGCCTCGAGGTTGGCTTCGTGAAGAGGAGAGGGACAACAAACTTTTCCACCCTGCATAAACATTTTTCGTGCCGCAAAGAATACCTTCTGGCCTACAAAGCCAAAATGCAGTAACTATGTCAAGGACATAGGTTTTATGAGTCCTCCCTCAGGAAAATTTTGAGAATGAAACACTTCTTTTCTTGCTTTTTGGCAATTTTTCAATGCACCAATTTGTGTTCTTTTTCTGCATCAATTTACAGCAGGAATGTCTTTATTTATGTAGAGAAAAACACAAATGTCAGCCGCCAGATGACAATTAAAAATATAATGAAATATTATGCAGTAAGGCTCTCAGGCAAGTGGTTTATCAAAATAAAAAGGGAGAGAAATGCACATGTTCTAAATATTAAGGGAGACCTGTCCTCTCCATCTCTGTCCCCAAGTCTTAACGTACACTGTATAAAGTTTATAAATGTATTTCATCATAAAGTGAGTCAAGACTAGAATGTGACTTTTTTAGAGCTATAATATGTAACATTTCTGCATTAAAATGTCTAAAGATGCTAGAACTGTTAGATATTTTGTAAAGTTGTTCACTTACAATATCCCAAATACTTTCGACAATGTTAAAACACAGAGAAATCTGTCATTTATTCAAGGTAACCATGCATTTCCTGCTAGCCATTGCTAGCTAGTTGCTGTAACTTCTGTGGAAACATGGGATACATCGTACGTGTCAGAGAGTGAGGAAGGACGCTGGCTACAGTAACCTGAATAAAACTTAAATTTATTCAGCGTCATTCATAAACATGAGTCTTGTCAGAAAGATTGTCATCAGCTATGGTGGTTGTTTAAAAGTGAAGATAACAGCTCCCATGATCCCACGCCACTTCACGATGTCATCAAACTGTGTTGTTTGTAATTGTTTTAAAGTTAGAGACAATTCTAGTGGCAGAATTTACATATTATAGGTTTAAATAATTTAGGTAAGATATATTATACGTTGGAAATTTGAAATTTGATTTGCAGCAAAACAGAGATAAACAAACTGCAGTGACTGCACTCTTGCTCGTTGAGCTAGCAGTTGGACCCTAAAGCTAAAGCTTATGTACCTGCGTTTGTTATAGCCCGTAAGTAAGGCAGTTGCTAAATCTGTTCATAATGGAGAAAACACTAACATCATTGCTAAAGCTAACTAGCCCAGAGTAACAGAGTAGCCACAGAAGCTACAATTAGTTTCTGACCCTACATGGTAGAATTTATATGATTTGGTGTGTTTAGGCAATATTAAAAAATACATTTTTAATACATTCAATTTCATATTTATTGATCTGAAATTGAATGTATTAAAATGTGTTATAATAATGTAATTATTTGATTAGTGAAACTACACAAGAAAAGCTGGATTGATGCTTTATTTGTCTGTTTTTGTTTGATTGTCTTAAATCTTGTGTAAGGACTGTGGCAATGTTTTTTTTTTTTTTTTTTCTTTCTGGGATATGTATCAAGGTAATTTATTATCATTAAATACATGTACCATGTATATATAGATAATTAAATGCAGAATAGAATAGGATAGAATGTAAAACAACATAAAAATACAACAATATATATGCTGCTATTAATGGACATGTATATGTATACACCCCAGAAATACTTCTGCAGTGCATTTTCTTACTGGGGGGGGGGGGTGATGTAAACATCAGCTTCCTCTCAGCTCAGAACACACCCTGCCCGTCAAGTGCAACAGCTTGATCTGGGATTTTATGGTGCAGCAGGTCACCGTACGATCCGAGCTGGGTTAGCGTGGCTCTTATCTCGGCTTGCCACCACTCGAAAGATGCCGTGTGCTTTGTTGATCATCTCAGGGTCTGCTGCTCTTTAATCCAAACCCCACCTAGCTTCTCCAATGCCTACGAGTGTATTTCTGTCATAGGTAATAAGTGTTTCAGCAATAAACCAAAAAATAGCAGATTGTAACAAAAATGAAGCAAAGTTTGGAGCAATCCTGGCTGCTGCATTGTTATATATCCGTTACACAGCTGAGTAGGTAACCTTCAAACCATTTTTCTCTTCCTCATTGTCCCCATAGTTACAGCTTTCTGCATTTGTAAGGTACAAACACTGTCAACCGTAACCTATGGTATGTAAGTATGTACTCTACTCTACTACACCCAATACGGACAACCAATGTGTCCTTGTTGGTCATGGACAAAAGAAGGATGAGGCAGGCAGCAGACAAGGAAAAACAAACACAGTAGAAAGGGAAAGATCCTTTGAGTGAGGAGGAAGTACCGTAATAGAGAGCCGTCACAGAGAGAGGAGAAGGAGCAGCTGATAGCAGAGAGAGCTCTATTATCTTTCGCTCCACAGGAGAGGAAGCCTCTCACCATCTCCTTGTGATAACCACCGTCATCCCCTCTCCTCCTGTCCAGCACCTCCTGCCTGTCTCTTCCCCAGTTATAATACCAATATTTGACTTTCAACCTACCTGAGAAACAGTCTTTCTATCACCCTATATGTCCCTATAGCTGAAGCTATTTTAAGCCAAGCCTCTCATTTCTGCTCTTACTTTCTCTCATCTACCTACAGCTGTAGCTAGTGTTGATTTATTTCATGCACTGCGAGCAAAAACTGAAACACTGGTGTGCATTTTTTATGCCTGTGAAATTGCTTGTTACGTCTCAGTTCATTTTAAAGCGCGGGCCTCTAGACACATTCATTAAATTCCACTTTTCAGTAATTAAGGGAGAGTTAGCAACATATTGACAAAACTAGGGTGTGAATTGCTGAAGGCATTGGGGGGGATTTCCACAACTCTGTTTTTGATATCCCCCCATGCAGTCATTCATGTTTTTATCCCTGGTCTGACTGAAAAAATTAAATGCATATCCAACTTTGCACCCACAGTAGATGGTGGAAGTTGAAAAGCCATACCAGCTATTTTAAAAAAGATGTTATGATCCTCCTGAGTGGACCTAATTGCAAGTGAGCTGAACTCTCATATGTTACTGGTCACAATGATGACTGGGCCTCACGCTCGGAATAGTTGGAAAATTTGAATACCAGTGGACGGCAACAAAGCGTTTTGTGCCAAAGAATTCACGGAGGAAACAGTGGGACTTTATAAGCGCTGGCAACCAATAGCAGCCACATCCACAGGAAAAGTTGAAGGCAAGACAGCCATGATGACATTACTACTCTAGGCTCAAGCCACGTTCCCCTGTCTCGCATGCTGCTGAAGGGGGTTAGCTCTGAAGACACAGGCTCACTTAAAGGAGAAATCTGTAATATATTTACTGTAATAAATCATACAATGACCATGATATGTCTCTGACAACATTACAGCTGTGGTGTCCTTTGAAATTTCTGTTCCGTTCTGTAACTTGTGTTATTGTTTGCCCAATATATGTTAATTC
Source organism: Lutjanus argentimaculatus (assembly GCA_034769285.1). Taxonomy (NCBI): domain Eukaryota; kingdom Metazoa; phylum Chordata; class Actinopteri; order Lutjaniformes; family Lutjanidae; genus Lutjanus; species Lutjanus argentimaculatus. Next base: position 12,032,493 of record JAWZSL010000011.1, on the reverse strand, counting down.
GACTTCAAATCAATGCTGATTAATGCTTTACATTGACAATTAATAGTTAGAAACAACTGATCAACTTACAGTGTCGGACTCGCTTGTTACTGTCAAATGAGAATGTTATGCTCGTCTTGCACTCCTGCAGTGTTCCTGCAGCCTGAGCTTCCTCCAGTTTGTAGAGGAGGGGTGCAGGAGGAATTCGCTTCAACCACAGATGGTTTGTTAAATAGGATTAACCTATTTAATACACCATCTATGGCTCCAGCTCCCAATTTGGACTGCAGTACTCATTTATCAATAGGCAGTTGTTACATATTGCTGCTTTAAGGTGGACTGACCTTTAAGGTGGACCAGGGCAGCTATTCTCATTTTAGTGACAAGCTGCTTCTCATTTGCTCAGGAGGTGACCACAGCCATTAACCCAGGGGTCTCACACTCAAATTGGATTATTGCCACTGCTGGTAATGTCATGTCATAAGAGGGACCACTTCAGTGTTCAAGTACAACAAGAAATGGCAATATTTCTAAAAAATGTACTTTTTATTTCCAGCACTAACATGTTTTCATCACACTTAGCAAAAACATTTCAAAAAACAGTTTTCATACTTTATGTTAGTTACATGTGCATCTTCTGTCACCTCAAATTGGTCTTGGCGTAGCTGTTCAGTGATGGTTTTGTCTCTGCTTTCATGAAGTGCTGGACTGTGTTTTTATTTCAATTGTATATGAAAGAGGAGTTTAAATTGGCATGAAACAACTTTAAAAAATAATTAAGTTAAACAAAATATTTTTGTGGGCTGGATTATATTATATTTTTGACATCATGTCAGGGGCTGGAGAGATTGAGACCCTGCCTCAACCTCAGTTACCAGTTATTCCAGTTAAAACACTGTTGAATTTTTTTTCATATCTTTGCATGTCAGGTCTTTTATTTTTTGTGTCAGATTATGAGAAGTAGTACCGATAAGAGTATTGATACGTATCTTTATGTATAAGCAGCGTCACTATTGATAAAATTCTAATGGTACTCATCACTAACCCTGAATGTTAGAGAATGTTGGTTCAAGAAGAAAGTATTAACTGTTGTTCAAGCTTACCAGAACTGAATTTCTTCATCAAATTTTATTTAGGACAATGCTCCCCCTTTGTCTATAAAATTATAAGACATTTTATTAATAGAGTGATTTTTAGAGTGCTCAGAGACAGTCTGTTGTTTTTATAACCTGTACATTTTATCTGCTTCAGTGTTGGCACAATAAGACAGAAGATGCGACTCTCATTTGTTGTCTTTCTGTTCCTTTCTGCTGCCCCTCTAGATGCCAAAGCCTGCCCCAATGGTGAGTTCATGTGCGCCAACCGCAAGTGCTTGGCCACCGTCTACGTGTGCGACGGTGATGACGACTGCGGAGACGGCAGTGACGAGCTCAAGTGTACCTCCCCTCTGACCTGCGGGCCCAACCACCTCCGCTGTAACACCTCGGAGTGTGTGCCACTCATGTGGAGCTGCGACGGAGACCCCGACTGCTCTGACAGTTCGGACGAGGGACCGGAGCGCTGCGGCGGGGACGGCATCCCGTACCTGCCTAACCGGCGGGCAAACTGCACTGCTGGGGAGTTTCGCTGTGCTAACGGGGAGTGTGTACGGCTGACCTGGAAGTGTGATGGAGACCCAGACTGTAAGGACAAATCCGACGAGTCTGACTGCCGTGAGTTTCTCTTCCTTCCTCTTCTCTTTATATCTCCTTTTCTTCCACCCTTATTGTACCTTAATGTATCCTCTTGTGCACTTTTTTTTTTTTAAACAAGCAAGAGCTCATACGTTGTACGAAGGCTATCTCTCTATTCATCTTTGAAAAGGCTGTCCTCTCCACTTACATTGATACAGGACATTGTTGCTCTGCCTGAAAGGTTTTCTGTACATATGGAATTGTAAGCAGGCTGGAGGAGAGCTTCAGTGCAATAGAGAATGAATCCATATATATGGATCTCTGAGTGTGGAGCTATAGTTGTTGTAGGGATCAGGGCAAGAATTTCATGGAGGCTATGAAGGCCGTGGCAGCCACAGCCCCTCAGTTTGGCCTTTTGCCCCTCAAACATTGATAAGCCCTGAGGCCACTGTGGCCTTCATGGCAACCTGCACTGCCGCTGCTGATTTCACCATTGTCTCCTCTGCCTCTTACCTGTTCATCCGTTTTTTAGACACCAATGTCTTTTGTTGAGATTCTGAATTCTTATTGGGTAACATCAAGTGAAACACAATGCAGATAACCAGTGGTGGGTTCAGTTTCCAGCCTATTATGAACTGCTGAAAGACCAGGCTATTTATGACTACGGTTCTATAAATTAGGAAATGAGTAAGACAAGAAAAATATTACGTTAACATTGCTTGACCCAGTGGCCTGAGAAGCCTAACAAGTAGTACAATGTTTGTAACATTAATGTTAACAAAAGTAAAGTCAATCCCCTTGACTCTCCATCTTCAAACAAGTCCAGTAAGGAGCAGCTGGGTGTGCTCGCTATTCTTGTCTGAGTCCAACCACAACTAACCAACACAACATTTAGTGAGTGCAAAACCGATGCAGCACAACAGATAAACATCAGTCCACTGCAATCAGTGAATGTCGCCTTATTTGCTTATTTGCCTGTTTGGTCAACTGCAGCTAACAAGGTGAATAACGGCTGATGTTCAGCTGATGAATGTATGCATCCCTGGTTGAGTCTTAGTTCCATGTTACACACTAATCCTGAGCAGGTTTTGAGTGTCATTAGTTTCAATTGAAATGTATGGTCAAAATGACATGAAGGACACTTTCCACACTAAAAATGCTTTGAGTGATGTACACTATAGTCCCAAAATGCAATTCTCAAAGAAAATGGAGAAGCTGTAATTGCTGCAAAACAAACTATGTATAAAATCTTTGAAAAATTAATTGGCAACGCCTTGACTCAATTTCATCAGCACAATATTGCATCATTTCTTGTTCAAGGTGTAATCAGTAGGATTTGTCCGAGCTGTTCATAAATGCACCAGAAAGATACCAGAAGGTCAGATATCGATGTTTGGGTCGGTAAAGCATCCAGAGTACAGCAAAATAATGAGAAAATAAGAAAATACAGGTGGAGGACAGGGTCTCTGCAGATACAGACACCACCACACACCTCTAGTGGGTCATAAGCGATGATTGAGAGGGATTATGTTTGTATGAGTCTTTACATTATTTTTTTAGGAAAATGTTGCATACTACGTCTTTAGTACCAAACGGCAAATTCCATTAAAATCTTACACTAATACACTAATGCTGCTTTCTAGTCAAAGTCGCAGGTGTTTCCCAGTTTCGACCTCAAAATGTTGCAGGTGCGCGAAGCCAAAAGTAAACAAAAAACAAGGCTGACTGTGACAAATTTCTTTGGCAAGTGTACACACACAGTCGAAGTCTCAGTAGTGCAGCCTCCTTGCAAACAAAGGAGGAAAAAGTAACCAGCGGCCAAATAACAGTGGTGACACATTCTGAAATGAATTTACATGCAGAACAAGTTTGACTAAGAGATGGATGTTTTGTTTTAATTAAATATAGGCAAATATAAGTTATGTTTTTAGTTGGTGGTTTACCATTTATAATGCATGTTTCCATGGGTACTGCCATTGTGTGACGCCATACAACTGCTTCTTCAGGAAATGAGTGTAGATGGATTTCCTCTAAGTTCACAAGTAGGATCTCTGAGTGCTGTCGTATTGTGCATTTTCTAGTAGGAGGTCAGAAATGTTTAAGTTGTGAGTGTCTGCAACACAGCTGAACTTTAAAAGAAAGTATACTGTGATTGATAATTACAGTTAGTATGAAGGATGAAATTGGTTCACAGCCCATTTCTCCAGCTTGCGGCGGTTCACAGAATCATGGTTACATGCACAACCTTCTGTTCTTGTTTGCAGTGGGTTGTTTTGTTCAAATTTCTGTGGGTTTCATCTTGTTTCAGTCTAACAGGTCCTACTATGTTTGGGTTAGTGTTTGAGTTATCTTTCTTTATTTGATTCTGCATATGCCTCGATGAATATTTTCACAGTGGCAATTACAGTTGAGTCACACCTAGAGTTATTACATTTATTATACTTGCCTTGCTCAAAGAAAACTTCAGACCAATCAGATTCCAAAACATTCAGAAGTAATTACACTGAAGGTCAGTTTCATTTTACATTATCTCTTTGTGGATGGTATGTGAAGATATCTATTTGCTTTAAGATTGAAAATCACAGCAAATAAAATTTCCTTCCTCTTCTGAGGTGTTACTTTGTCATTTAGCACATTTCCGCTCTGCTGGGAGTTGGGGTAGGGTTTGTTTTTTTGTTTTTTGTTTTCTAGATGTGTCTGGTGAAGAATGTGTTTGTGTTGATAAACACTGTGTGACGATGGGGCCTTGTGATAAAACAGGTTTTCCTATTAGCTGGTCATGGATGGGGGAGCCCTGAAGCTCTTGTCTCACTAAGCCAGAGTGTGAAGCCCAGATAGTCCCACTATTCATTATCAAGATGTGCGGTGCACACATCAAACCCACCTCTCACACTCTGTGGTGTCATATAAGCAGCACTTACGAGAGATTGATGCTTTGTTAGCCAACTGGATCCCTGCATCAAGAGAGCGGCCCGGGGACTGTTAGAGGCACCACCTCGTGTTTGCCCAGTGGTTACTGTGCAGCCCATTTAGGTTCACTAGCTTTGCTCTATTTGCATACCGTAATGTCTATATGAGGATTGCTTTGCCATGTAAATTGAATTTTCTACCAGCCCATCAGCTGAAGACAAATGCTGTCGAGTCATCAGTATATTCTTATGAATATACAGCATGTGCATGTGTCTGCATTAGAGATGCAGTGTAGCTTTATCTTTTCTACCATCAAAATTGCTTTGTACTTTATTGCTGAGGTCATGTTAAATCGCTAATGTTGTATTTTCCAACCTAATATTCACTGGCGGTGCTATTGTTGTGCCTTCAAAGCATCAAGTTTATTTAAAGGAGAAATCTGTAATATATTTACTGTACTAAATCATAAAATGACCATGATGTGTCATCAGAGATCAAGGAAACCTGTCAAGTTGAAATATTTGCTTCTCTGACAACAACTCTACAGTCCTCGTTTGAAATTTGTGTTCTGGCTCGTAACTTGTGTTATTTTTTGCCAATTAGGCTTCAAATTAATCCTGAATGAGTAAGTATCTGTTTATGAGTCATGAGGAATTATTAATAATCTTTTGGTCGGAGTAGATGTTTATAGCGGTTAAATTGAGCAATATGTTAGTAAGATAAAGAGCCTGGCAGGCAGTAAAACAGTTACTGAACTCCAACTCCATAGTGTGTATTTTCAGAGCAGCGGGCTTTTGTTTTCACAAGAACAGGCTCAACTTTACATCAACAGACAATTGACAGTTATAAACAGCTGATCAACTTTCAGTGTCAGACTCGTCGTCACTTGTTATTGTCAAATCATAATGTTGCACTTGTCTTGCACTCCTGCAGCGATCCTGCGACCTGCCTGAGCTTCCTCGAGCTTGGGAAGGAGGGGGCGGGGGAAACAGCACACTTTAATCATAGAGTGTATATTAAGTAGTAATTTAACCTTTTTAATACACCGTCATGGCTCCAACTCACTACTTCGACTGCAATACTCATTTTTGGAACCATTACAATTGTTCTCATTAAATTAAACAATGGAAAATTGTTTTGCATTAAAAATAAGAAGTTTTTACAGTAAAGATATTACAGAAAATATCCATTAGTTGAAGGGAATAATCTTAATTTCCAATGACGCTGCATTCATATATATATTATCATATACAAAAATAATATATTGTAAAAAATATTATATCAATATTAATTTGGTGTTACTGCGTTACATTTTGGAAATATTTTTTGCTCAAAATAATAACAAGCATATTTGCATATTTGAATAGAAGAAATATCTGTTGCCCTTGCATTATTTGTACTTTCCCAAATAACTTATTTGTATTCGGGTGCATCCCTAGTCTGCATGCAATACTGGGTTATTGGCCAATCAGATCTGTAGGTTGATCTCTCAGATACAGAGAAACATCATATACAGAGCATGTTCCTGTGTCATGTGTTTGTATGTGCATACGTGTGTGCACATGTGTGTCCAGGCAACAGCAGCCCCCGTCTCCATTACATCTCCTCTGTTCTGCTCATCCTGTGATAACACTAAATCATATCCCCCTCAGTCATATATATTGCTTTTTAGTGTGGTTTAGAGAGAGTTATATGAGCATACTGGGCCCCGTTGATGAAAAGCTTGTCTGTGCTTGGGATATTAATGAAATTTGGTGTGGCTCCACGCAGCCTCCATCTTCACGTTACTATATTGAAAATCATTCATCACACGCCCTCAGGTTGACTGTCTCTGTCCTGGTAGGCAGCACCAAACACAGGCTATGAATAGATAGAAGCACAGGCTGTATGTCGTCCATACATGCTTATAATACATTTTTTGGCACGTGTTGCCTTTATTAGACAGAGAAAAGTAGGGAGATTTGTGAAAAAGCTGAAATGCAACAAATGGTCTTGGGTTAGTTTGGACCGCAGGATGTTGTGTTCCTCTTGAAGGGATTAAAGGGGATTTACAAGTCCAATTTCACATGTGTGTTTATGCGTGTGTGTGCCTCTTACAGCCCTGTTGACGTGTCGCCCCGATGAGTTCCAGTGCGGTGATGGGTCCTGCATCCACGGCACCAAGCAGTGTAACAAGGTCCATGACTGTCCTGACCACAGCGATGAATCTGGCTGTGTCAACGGTGGGTACACCTGTCATCTCTGTCTGCATGTCTGCGGCTGCCAGACTTTGTCCTCCTCCCTGCCTGTTCATCTGTCTTCTTCTTGTATGCAAGTGTCTGTTTGAATCTGTCTTCCCATTTGTCGTTCTGTTTGCTATTTATACTTGATTCAGCGTGTCTCTGACTTTCGCACGTGTCTGCCTTTGTGAAATACTTTAAAACAAGAGGGACTTTGTAAGGGCTAGTGATGACTTTGTGATGACCTGTTTGATCTGTCTCCTGTTGCAGAAATAAAGGATATTTAAGATAAGAACCGTAACCAATGAAACAGTACAACACCCTTTTCTTAACCATTTTAGCATTGAGATCTGGGTTCTTCTCAATTTTTAATGTTGATCTGAGTTCTTAATCATTTTTAAAGCTCATATTTGAGCTTTTAACCTTTTTTTTTGCCTTGATATCTGGGTTTGTGACCATTTTAGTGGTTAAATCTGTTATATCTATCATTTTTAGTTCTTGTCTATGTTCACTTTTGCTACTTTTAAATATTTTTCAGCTTGTGGTTTGAGTTTAAAGATAGAATAAGTAGAATATGTCAGTTGCTGTTTGGAAATGCACCAGAAAGATAGCTGATTATAAAGTCTCATTCCCAGGATGTCAAATACCAACTTTTTGGGTTGGTGAGATGTTCAGAGAACAGCAAAATAATGAGAAAATAAGAAGGTACAGGCAGAGGACAGGCTCACTGCAGATGCAGGTGCCACCACTAGACTTTTAATACCTTCATACCTTCTTGACATCTTACAAAGGTACACGGTATTATGACAATATTTATGTAAAACTTGTGTAACATGGCTCAACTTGACTCTACTCCACTGTAGATAGTACTCTGTCAATGCAGGCGAAGCCGATCCTCAAATCGATGCTGTACCTACTGTTAGAAAACAACACACACTCAGGAGCTTTAGTTTGGTCTTGAGAAGCTGCATCCTTTATTCACTGACAAACTGTAACCTAAACTGTACATTTACTGCCAGACAAACAACTTCAGTGGTCACCTTTTCCTCCAGTCTGCACGCATTCACCGTCTGTCTCTGCCGCACAGCTAAAGTTGCATGCTTCTTTGACCAATCAGTAGTCTGCAGTGTTTGCTAGCTCACCTCTATGAGTGGGACTGAACCCAAAATACTCCCAAACAGGGGCTGAAGGATTTTTTTTTTACAAGTTAGTCCTATAACTTTATCCCTCAGACGCAATGTTTCTCTGTCCAGCTGGTAGACCGTAATACCTTTATACTGCCCAAGCCTAGCCGCCATACACTTCTGGTGGGTCGTGTGTGATGTGTAAGGGGTGCTATTGTGTATAATTTTATGCATTGTTTTTTGGGAAAATCCTATATATTATGTCTTTAAGTCTAATATCAGATTGTGTATAATGTAACAAAAATGGATGAATAGCAAATGTAACATCTTACAGTTGCAATTCTGAATGTTTCAGTCCTGTTTTTGTTGCAGTGCAGCTAAATTGACTCATGTTGTTTTGATAAATAAGTTGTACCAGGGTCTAATTTCATGCTGCCCACAGCAGCAGCACAGCTCATTAAAAGGAGTTAGGTACCTTGCTAAGGAGTTGGATATGTGCACGCTGTCGCCTGCAACCCTTTTTCTAACGGCTCACTGTGGCTTCTCATTCTTGTTTAATTACTCACTGCAATATTTAACACTCTGTCCAAAATTGTTGTCTTGAAAACACATTTTTGATGAAAGATAACATTTACAGCAGCAGCAAACGCTTTACGTTTTGTGGCTGCTTCAATAAAAGCCACCCCATGTTCTGACAATGAAAAGCTTTTCATGTGAAGCAATATTAGTAGGAAGTTTTACACTTGCTTTATCACTAAATTAATACATCTCTGATTTAGTGTAGAGAGAGTGAACAGTACATAACACTGGAATACGTGCTGCCTTGTATCCTGTTGATACCCTGTTACCTAGAAAGGTAATTACAGAATATAAAATGGCTATTGCAGGAAAGCTGCAGACCATAAATCTTATCAAAAATAGGGATTGACTTCATGAAAACCGTAAAAGTATTATTACTTCCTTCAAATAAATTTAGGTGAGATTTGTCTGTACATAAATTATTGAGAAATGAGTTGCTGTAATGACCATTGATGGTATGTTGTGGGGATCCAGTCCAGTGCCTTTTTGTGAGCTGATTTCATAACTTCTCCCTCCTCTGATTGATGCATAATTTACCAGGGTGCCGCAAAATTATTTTGCAGGAAATTAAGCCCTGGCAGTGCGAAACTGGACCAAATTAAAGCTCAGTTTTTATTGCACGAGGCTTTTTATGTGGGATGATATGAATATCTGAGGGGGGGGAGTATTTTTCGCTGTCACTTGTTTCATGTGAGCCTTCAATAATTTGGTGAACCGCTGGAGATAGTCAATTTGACTTCACACACTTTAAGATGCATGAGGTTATGAATCAGTTTGCAGTAGCTTATGCAAATAAATGAAGTTTATTGAGACGATGCTGATCATATCTTCTACTTCTCTGTTTCAGCCACTAAATGCGAGGGACCCCTGAAGTTTCTGTGCAAGAATGGAGAGTGCATTGACAGCTCCAAGGTGTGTGACTCTGTTAAGGACTGTAAGGACAGATCAGACGAGCCTAAGAAAGAGTGCGGTAAGAGGACTTTTTCTGCCCACTTACCTTGTAACATTGTGTCATCTGTTAAGAGAACCTCTTATACCCTTGATGCAAATAAAGCTTATTTATGTCTTTTCATCTGCCTTGCTTATAGGTAAAAGCTTTTTCTTCATTTCCTAGTGGTTTGAAATGAGGGAAACTTGTGTCAGCTGAGCTTTTGTCTCAGCCCTGTGCAGGGAGGGAGCATGTACATATCTATTGTAAATGGATTCAAGCACTTAATGTAGCAGTGTAATCATGTTTGCCATAACAAAATGCAACTACCTCCCTCCTATTACCTTGCATTTCAAAGGCTTCGGAGGCACACTCAAATTAGCAGCAGCCTCCGTTGATCAGAACAACATCCTGCGTGTACTAATTACCATCAGACAGCAGAAAAAGGCTTCTTCTGTTCTGTGATAATCTCTCTGGTCTCCATCTCTCCTCCCATCTCCATATGCCTTCATCTCTTAAACTGTTTTACTGACCACAAGTAAACGGAAGCGATGTCTTTGATAAAGGAATCAAACATTGTGGCTAGGCTGATTAAATCATGATTTTACTCTAAATTATGTTGCATTAAACCTTTAAACTAGCTTAAAATCAAGGAGAATTAAATTAAACATCTCTTTTAAACCTCAGTTCAGGTGCAGCAGAATTAAATTAAGTCAAGGTTTACAGTAAAACTTAAACTCCAGTTTGAAATGCGTCAGTATTCTTAACTTAAACTTGTAGTTTTACTTAAAATGTTCTTTTTTGAGAGATTTAGAAAATATGAAGCTCCTGGAAGAAAATTAAGGGACAGACTAAACCCAAGTCAGTTTTATGATGCGTGTCTTATTTTTTTCACCAAGCATCTCCATATTGATTACAACAGAGCTCTTCTTAATTTTAAATATGGATTTACTCATTTTAAACCTAGTTTAGCTAAACTCTAATTGGAACTAATCTTAGATTACATTAATCTTTGTTACTGCAACATGGCTTAAAATGAAGAAAGATTATATTTAAACCTCTCCTTAAACCTCAGTTTAGTTTTACTCTGAACCTTGATTGACTTTATTTCTGGTGCACCAAAACTTTAAACTCCATTTTAAGCTGTGATCGAATGAGAAAGGAAGAGGTTTAACTTTTAAAATAGCTTTCTTATTGGGATGAAAATTAAGAAGGAAGTTAAGACCAGTTTTATGATGGGTGTCTTCTTTATTTCACTCCTATTGATAATTCAGCCAGCAAGTTGTTCTCAAAGAAGGAAGAATTAGAGCCTCTCTGCGAGCCGTCATGAATAGGTTGTAGCTAGCTAGTAAACAATATAACATTAGTAAACTTTTTAGCTAGCTAGCAAACAATGCAACGTTAAAGAATACAGACCAGCTGAAAGTTAACAGCTCCCTCTTCTCTTTTATACGTACAGCACTCAAATTCAATTTTTTTTTTTTTTTTTTTTTGCTTTATTTTAATTTAGGTTGGCAAGCATCTCCATATTGATTACAACAGAGTTCTTCTTAATTTTGAGAAAGGATTTACTAATTTTAAACCTAGTTTTACTAAACTGATCTTCTTTAATCTTAGGTTAAATTAATTTTTATTGATGCAAGCCAGTCTGTGTATTCATTACTTTCTCTCTGTGTTGAGCTTGGTAAGAAAGTTTCTGACAGTGAGAAGCAAACATAAACGCTCAAAATGACATCCCTCAGAGGAACATAGAGTTGAGAAGGGGAAAGTGACAGCTGACAGAGTAGACTGACCTCTGCCAGGGACGGAAATTGCAGGACTGAAACAGGTATTCCAGAGAGTAATTCTCCTCTACCTCCATCTCTTCCTCCCCCTTCTCTCCCCTCATATCTCCCTCCCTTTCTCCTTCAGCTCAGGTCTTGTTCTCAGCTCATTAAAAGCGTGTCCACACACACCTAGCTCATCGCTCTGCCCGCTCAACCGTTTACTCGCAAGATGTTCCCCAACCCAAACACGCACAAAAAAAAAAACCTACACACAGACAGACAGTGATATTCCCCGCCGCTCTGAAACACACTTGTACGTATGTAGACGGTGGGCGTGATTGCATTTGCAGCATCAGCCTTACATCAGGGTAAAATAAAGACAACGCGTCTCTCTCTGCGCACAAGCAAATGTTTTTCTGTGTTTCCCATCTCATTAGAAATAATGGCACATTACCACGGCACTGAGTCATTACTTGGCACACCATTCATTTCTTAACAGTGCACCATCACATACAGCTTTCACTGAGAGGAACGGCTGAAAATAGGTAGTACTGTACATAATGCGTTACCATGGTGAGAGGGAGAAAGAGAGATGGAGGTGGGGTGGAGAAGGAGAGACGTCGTGTTTGGTTTGCCCATGGGAAGGGAGAAGTGACCTCTAAATCATGGCTGCTGTCCTTGGAAGCGGCCTGGAAAAAGCTGTTGTCACACAGGGCCTCTCCTGGGGCATCTTTGCTACCCATCCAGCCCCTCGCAAAGAAGCAGGAATGAGTGAGTCCTCACATACTGCTACATCTTGGTCTTTCTTCTGTCTGCAGTTAATTCTGAACTGACATGAAGGGAGTTAGCGGGAGTTTTACTGTGAGTGGCAGGTTGCTGTCACCCATCCAGCTGAATTAGAGATGGGAATTTAATGCTGGCGGTTGCAGCGCTCAAAGCCTGCTGGCACTTCCACAAAGCAAAGTAACCACAAAAGTAACCTTCAGTCAATCTTTTGGGAGTCAACTTTATCTTTCTTTATTTTTGCTACAATAAATAAAGAAGAATGTTGTGTAGCTGTAGAGCAAAAAGTGACTTTTCTCAAAGCTCCACAGATGAGATGAACAGGTCATCTTGGATCCCTGCAGTCAGTGTGTTTAACTCTGTGTTTCAGGGTTTCTCCTATATGCACTTGAAATATGATCATGTTTTTATTAGAGGAGAGGAGAGGAGAGGGAGGAGAGGAGAGGAGAGGAGAGGAGAGAGAGGAGAGGAGGAGAGGAGAGGTCCATCTTATCTCTAGAAACTAAAATTGTATTATTTTGCGCTACAGACACTTCATATCCAGGTCAGTTCACACACTTGTGAGTAAAGCAAATAAACAGAGAGGAGAGGGGCTCTATCTTATCTCTTTAGAAACAAATGTTGTTTGTGTTACGGACTCTTCATATCCAGGTCAGTTCACACACCTGTGAGTAAAGCATATATCTGATAATGTCAGCACAGTGATTATAACAACAAGCACCGCGTAGATGTCAACCATGAAGCAAGAAAACGTTGAGCGCAGATTCAGGATTATCATTCGCAGATGGGAAAACAGTCCTACCACTTCACGTGAGTGGCGCACAGTAACGTTACAACAAACACAATCATTTGATAGGCAAAGAAACAAGTGTGAAATAAACAACATTTGAAAGATCCATCTTGATACAAAGATATTAGGTATTCCATGTACTCTGGAGGTGGCCTTCATATGTGTGAGCGACACTGTGATGCGCAAAAGCTGCCAATCAAGTTTTGTACAGTAAAACAGTCATTTTGCTTCTGGTCCAAACACAAAACATTCCCTCAAAAAGAGTATGACTTGAAAATATACTTGCTCTCATAAAAATATAACAGTTACTCCATAAGTGTTGGCCTGTACCCTTTCAAAATAAAAGTATCTGCAAAATCTACAAATGATTTTAAAAGAATTTAATGCCCTGTATATTTAGCAAAGTAACATACATACAACTACACTCAGACAAACATCCACAGAAGTGATAATATGGTTATAATAAGGTTAATGTAACAGAAAAAATCAGTTTGTTGCTTAAATATTCCACTAATGAAGCTTCATTTTAGAGCCAGTGATTGTCTTGGTTGTGCTCTCTCCTGCCTCACACACAGACAGTATCCCTGCTTTCAGTGACTGATGATATAAAGCTCACTAGCTATTGATGAATGTGTTGCACTAGATTGGTTTGGATGCTGTTGACAGAATTAAGCACTCTCTGGTATTGAGGAGTGCAGTTTTAACCGTTTTCTTTCTTTATCACCCCTTTCCAGTCGTTCATTGTGCAGTCATGCTCAATTGTTTGTGTAAAAAGCAAAGCCTTTATGCCGCTGAATGAAATGTTGGAGAATTATTTTCTCGTGATTGTGGCCTTCACTCAGCAGGCTTACCTCCTATAAATCACTCAGACAATAGTTGATTTTTTTCTTTTCAAACCAGATTGTGACAATGAAGTGATACCAAAAAAAAAAAAAAAGCATCTCTGTGTGACAACTTGTGATGATACTTTATCCTCAGCTGTATTGAAAAGATTTGTGGCGCAAAAAAACGGACGCTAACATTTCTGCTGGTGGCTTTTGAGCCCTCCCTGCTATCAATTGCTGTAATTCACGAAGCCATTGTGTGCAGCACAATCAAATCTAACTCCCTCTGCCTTCTTTTTTATGTGCCAACCTTGTGCCAGCTGCTTTGACCTAGTTTTAAATGAGAGTGGTTGTGTTTTTACATCTTGTTTTTTTTTTCTCGTCTTTCATTCTGCAGCTGCTTTTACATCACTCTGCCTCTGTTTAAGCAGCATGCCTGTTTAATTTAGACGTCCTCACTCACTCCTGTGATGGATCCATGTGGGGCATCTCAGAATCCCAGTTCACAGCATTAATGCCCCCCTCCACACATATTTCATATCCCCGCAGATGGACCCGATTCTCGGTTTAAGAGCTTACCGTGTGATGTTGCGTCTCTTTGATTCCTTTTTGCACTTTGGAGAACATCTGATAAGGATTCAAAAGGGATGGAAAAGAGCTGAGTACAAGAGGCGAGATAAAATGAAGATTATGAAGATGATATCCATTTTCCCCCCACCTATGTGCCACACATATTTATATACCTTTATCAAATATCACAGGCCATTCCACTGCTCTTGGACCTTTTCAAAAATAATGAATAAAATAAAAATGAAATAAAAATGACGGTAAAAATGACCTTTTTACAGTCTTAAAAATAGAACTGACTTAAATTTTTGTTTATGTATATTAAATTATTTCCAGATTTTCAATTACATCTAAGTTAAATGCAGAGGATTAATTACTTTAACATATTTTGTGAAGAAATGCATACTTTTATTTTGGAAAAATGAATCCACTCTGACTTTTAAGCTGTTCCTGATGAACCCTGTCAACCCTGTGTATTTATACTCACCTGTTTCCATGCCTCGTTGTCAAATTGTCTGTTTTGTTCCCCTTGTGTGCTGATTGCTTTCTTACATTTTTCCTAGGGTTTTTTTTTCTAAAGTTTTAGAGTTTGTTTACTTCTCTGTTTTCTGGATTTTTGCCTTCTCCCTGCCATTTTGGACTGTCTTCCTGCGTATGACAGTTTGGACTGTCAGTAAAGACTGTGTGCATTTTGAAAACTGTCTTTCCTCCAGTGAATATCTCTGCACCTGAGTCTTTGTTCCTGTCAGAGCTGTGACAGTCCCAGCCATTCTTGAGATAACTGTCAGTGATATCTCAAGAATGCCTTAACAGAATCTCTTCAAATTTGGCACAAACATCCGCTTGGACTCAAGGATGAAATGAATAGATTTTAGAGATCAAAGGTCAAGGTCACTGTGACCTCATGTTCATCCCATTCTTGAAAAACGATACCTCAACAACATGTTGATGGATTTTTTTAAAATTTGGCTCAAACATTTACTTCGACTCAAGGATGGATTATTTTGATTTTTTTTTTTTTTTTTAATTTGCAAACATTTAACAAGACATATAAAGGAGTAAAGTGCAATACAAACAATACAAACAAGAAATAACAAGAAATTTTTAAAAAACAATGGAAGACAATAACAAGAGACAAAAACAAAAATTATTTTGATTTTGGTGGTCAAAGGTTGAGGTCATTGTGACCTCATGTTCTTCCTGTTCTTGTGAATGTGATATCTCAAAAACACCTTAATGGAATTTCTTCAAACTTGGTACAAATGTCCACTTAGGAGACAAAGATGAACTTCTAGTGCAGTCTATACATTATTTAGTATATATTAGTATTTTTTCTTGATGTTTTTGTTTTGCTTATGGGTATTTTGTCTCTATGTTTCTTTTGATCGCTTTGTCCATCTGTTTTGTTCACTTAGGTGTGTATGGGAGTGGAGGGATGGGGGATATAAGGAAACTCAGTGTACTTGGTCATGTTTGTATGTTTGCCCATCGTTGCTGGTTATGGTGCGCTCTTTGAAAATAAAAAGATGTTGAAAATAAAAGATTTTGACCTTTTAACTGACCCACTGGGCGACCTTTATGTCCCTACCTCCTCTCTGATTGGCTGTGTTTGACCGCTCGCTGCTTTTCTTTGTCTCCCAGGACTGAATGAGTGTATGATCAACAATGGCGGCTGCTCCCATGTCTGCATGGACCGACCAATCGGCTTTGAGTGCCAGTGCCCCACTGGTTACCAGCTACTGGACAAAAAGACTTGTGGCGGTAAATAAAGACACTTCAGATAGACAGACAGATCCACTCTGAGAAATAAGGGTTCTTCCTTAAGAGCTGAGGTTCTACTGGAACATTTGCTACTACAGAACCTTTTTTTGAATGAAGGGTTTGTTAAGAGTTCATTTTAAGACGAAGGGTTCCATTAAGAACCTTTTTTGTAAGAAAGAGTTCTTTAAGAGTTGCTGAAATTCTTGAAGAACTCTTTTGTCTCTTTTTGGTTCTTTATGCCATAATATAAAGAGGTTCTTGGTGGAACCCTCTAGGTGACTTTTGGACAAAACACTTGGAATGTAAAGCAGTTCTGAGTAGAACCCCCTGTGTGGGTTCTAGATGAAACCCTGGGTGAGTTCTCATTCTTGTTTTTCAAATAAAGGGTTCATTAAGGGTTCTTTGTAAGAATTGTTGAAATCCTCAAAGAACTTTTTCATCAGGTTTGTTAAGCGTTCTCTGTACCATAATATGAAAGGGTTCTCCACAGAATCCCTTCAGTAAGTTCTTGGTAGCACTCTTATGACATGGAAAGGTTCTCTCAGAGAGTTTTCTGAGTAAGACCATTACACTGTAAAAGGGTTCTCTGTAGAACCTCTCATAGAGGGTTCTGGGTGAAACCTTTAACAGATGGTTCTAGAATATAACCCTTCATGTTGGGATCTAGGTAGAACTCTCAGAAAGGGTGCCAGGTGGAACCTTTACAAAAAGTTCTACTGGGAATCAGGGGGGTTCTCCCATGGGGACAACCTGAAGAACCCTTTATGGTTCTAGTTAGCACCTTTATTTCTAAGAGTGTAGATTAAAAAATCAAGTGACGGGCTGGCTGCTGTTCAAGCTACTATGAGTCTGTGTGTGTGCGTGCGTCTATGCATGTGTGTGTGTGTGTGTGTGTGTGTGTATTGCTTTGGGCTGCTCTCAGCTCTCTAGCTGTCTGTCTTTGTTTAATGTGCCCAGCCTGTCACTCCCACAGGGAAACTAGCACAGTCATACTGCTCTCTCACACACTCACTCTCTCTCTCACACACACACACACACGTCCTTCACACCCTTCCCCATCCTTTTAACACTAACGTTTCCCCATCACACCCAAGGAAAACGCCTGAAATCTGCTGGAGGGAAGCAGAACAGAGAAGTCGACGGGGACACGCCCTGACTGTCTCCCAGCCGTCTTCTTTCTCCCCATTAACTGCCAATGACGACATGTCTGTGTGTTTCTCTGGCACTCGCAGTTATAAATGTGCATATTTACTCATCCATTACAGCCATTATTCTCTGAAAATCATTGCCATTTTTCCATTTTAGGAATTTAGTTATCTAGCGCAGCTCATGAGGGTGAATTAGTCACTGGCTGTGTCTGTCTCTGTCTCTCAGTTGATTGATAACCTGTCTTCCCTCCTCCTCTCTGCAGACATTGACGAGTGTGAGAACCCCGATGCTTGTAGCCAGATCTGCATCAACTACAAGGGGGATTTTAAATGTGAATGCTATGAAGGTTATGAGATGGACCCGGTTACAAAGACCTGCAAGGCAGAAGGTGAGTCAACCGTGCAGGGTGTCAGAGACAATTAGGTACTTGCACAATGTGGTGTTCAGAGCCCAGTCGACCTTCTGATTTTATCAGCCCAAAATTCGCCTTTCACAGCCATATGGTCTATATTGGTATCAGCATATATTTTGTTAATTATCCACCAAAAACTTAATGTTGATTTTTTTTTTTTTTTAGCTTTATGACTAGGATTGTATGTATATTTGATAAGTTTTTTCTTAATTCAAGTTAATGTATATACTCTATATGTGTTTTTTTTTTTTATTTATAGTATAATTTAAAAATATCAGTGAAAGTTTACTTTTTCAGTGCCGTGGTGTCATTTTGGACAATAAAATTTATTATTAATTTGTAAAATATCCTACCTCCGCTACATATCTTTGTGACTAGTGTCACATTTGAGGAATATTGCAAAAAAGTGTCTTTATATACTATATTCTGTTTATTGTATCCTGTATAAAGAATATTGGTCAATATATCAACATCAGTTTTTTTTTTACTCTTTACCATTGGTATATTGGCATCAGTACTTCACTTTCACAGTTAGCTTGGTACACATTGTTGATAGTATTTACTGTTTGTTTTGTATGTAGCATTTTTGAGCATTTTCCTAATTCAGCATCTTAGATAACTGTTAGCAATGTAAGCTAGCAAGCTAACATGGTCATCTTCATTTAGACTCAACAAACAAAATAAAATTCACCATGATGATGATGAAGCTATGTTTCTGGTTAAACAAAATGTATGCATTACTCCTAAACGAAAAGTCTGTCTCTCTAGCAGTCCTTTTAATGATATTGTCAGGCATTTAGAATAACAATCTGAGCTTGTTACATTGCAGCCGGTTTTGCCGGCTGCAGTCTTTATCTTCATTCAGACTCGACAGAAACAAAACAAAACTCACCAAAAACATCTCGGTTCATTGTTCCCACAATCATCGACTCTGGTTTTGTCTAAATAAACCCTTAATTCACAGAGGTAGATGTGAAAATACTCTGGCTGTACACACTGTTTCTCCCCGCTGCTTCTCAGTGGGAGGTTAGACATCAGAGAAACAGCAGAGTGCATTCAGCCAGAATATTTTCACCTCCACCTTGGTGAATTAAGGGTTTATTTCGACCAAACTAGAGCTGATGATTGTTGGAGCAGTGGAAAAATGAGTCAAGACATTTTTGTTGAGTTATTTTGTTTCTGTCAAGTGAAGGATGCTAGCTAACATTGGTAAGGGTTATCTAATAAAGGTAGATGTTATTAACAATATGTACCAAGCTATCTGTGAAAGGTGAAGTTACTAACTTAAGGCTGAGAAATCAAGTTTGTAGGTGATGGTAATGTTCCTGTAGCATTGACAGGAAGTAAACAGACGTGCAGGCTGTAAAATGAATATACGTCGCACTATATTGTGCAAGTAGAGAATCAGATTTAGATCAAGGATTGCTATTTTGAGGCTGAATATAAGAGTAAGAAAGGATGCCAGAGATTGTACTTTATATTCCTGCATTATAGGATAATAAAATGTTTTGTTGGGTTTATATTTATGCAGCTTATAACCCACATAGTTGATGTTCAGACCAGTTTTGTACAGATACATTTTCCCCCACTGAAAGTTTAAAAAGCTGTGTTGTACAGAGCTGTTGATAACAAGACATTCTCTCAGATGTTGCGTTGCCTCATTAATGCAACCCTTCACTCTCAGCTTGTTGTGAAACAGTGTCAAACCCTCCACATCTCCTAATCACTAGCATCTTTCTGCTGTTAGGTTCTTATCATCACTCTGCACTTGCTTGACATAATTGCTAAATAACGAAGAAGAAGAAGAAGAAGAAGAAGAAGAAAAAAAAAGAAACTCAAGTATCACCAAGGCAACCACACACAGTTTCTCTGGGGCCAAATCTGTCCTCCTCTGTCCCGTCCCATTAGACAGTTTCATGAGTGACAGACTGATGTGTTCACCCATGCTGAACACTTATAATTAGGTGTAGCAACTCTTCGGGGGTACCTGGCTGAGTTACGGTGGAGGCTAATTACAACAAATTTAATATGGACTCCCATTAGGCTTGTTGACAACAATTGTTAGACTAGTGGAGAACAAAGTGAACTGCTAAGAGGCCAATTAATTTTCTTTGACCTCCAACTATGGCCAAGAGCTATTAGTGAGAAGATTACAGAGAGAGGCCAGTTTATATGCTTACACTTCATTTCCCCCAAAATGTGCATTATTTAATTGGCAGGAAACAGCGAGTCAAATGAAATGTGGTGATTCGGTCCCTGTGGCTGTCAAATGTTGTGATTTCATTTCCCTCAATTAAGCTGAGCTCATATCAAAGCTTAACACTCTCGTGTTGTGTGTGTGTGTGTGTGTGTGTGTGTGTGTGTGTGTGTGTTTGCATTCGCACACTGTATATGTGTTTGGGTTGTATCTTCCCCCTGCCTCTGTCTACACTTGTGTGTTTCTCTGTGCATGACTGCCCGGTGTGTTTGCTATCACTTTATCGTGGCCAGGAGAGCACTCTGCGTCTGGCCGTGTGTCAAAGGCAGCGAAAGCAGGAGTCCCAGTGAATGCAGCAGTTCCACCGCTTGGTTTTGTGGCAGTGAAAACCAGCGCTGCCGTGACAGCCCATAAAACCAGCAGGGGGGCATTTTCCTCTTTAAGGGGCTGGAACTGTTGTCACTGTAATGGCCAGTTTTTGAGAACACTTAGTCCTGAACAGCAGTGTTATCATTCAGACTTTTGGGCTCGAAGAGGACGGAAAGGGAAGAAAGAGGGAACGTGCAGCAGTATGTTACTGCACTGAGGATACGACGCAGACTGTCAAAAGGGAAACTGAGTCAAGCGAGCCATTAATGAGAGAATATCATATCTGCCTCTGGAGATAACTGGCTGCAGCTGCCAGCCTATTACCATGCAGTGTCAGGAAGAGATAGGCTCAATATAGATGTTACAAGACAAAGGTGGGCTGTAGTTGCTAGCCAGAGTGATAAAACCTTCCCTGCAGGCACACACTGTTAGTGTCACTGTCACCCACTTGGCTTTTTTCTGCCAGAATTATTAGGACCTAAACATAAAGACATGATAATATAAAAGTCCCCTGTTCAGATTTGGGTCTAATTAAAATGTATCCTGGGTGACCTTATCACGAGCAGACAGCTCTAAAAATAGGTGTGAATGCAGCCAAAATGAAACAAGGACACACTGTGATGTAGGTGTTCAGTGCTAATAGCCATGTATGCTAATGCTGTAGCATGACAAAGCTACAAAACAGAGTCTATGCCTGATATTTTCCATATCAGGGTTTTGTTTCCAGCGGTTTTGTGTGTAGTTTTTTTTTTTTTTTTAAATCCAATTTGCAGATATTCTCTGCAGTCCTCTTCTGTAACTCTGGCTGAAAGAAAATATATATTTTTAGCCATGCTGGAGGCACAGCTTGAGGAATGGTAATGCACTGTTGGTTGAGCAGCCATTGTGCAGACAATCATGCTTTCCAGAGGATGAATCATTATGACTTTCCTGATGCCCTGACTTTTCCTCTAATGCCACCATGAGGTTTACATTTTGCATGGTCTTCAAGCTATAATGTGGAATATTTCCGCATTTAAAACATCTAAAAACATGAGACTTATGTTATATATTTTGCTGAGTTGTGTACTTATATTATTCCAATAATGCTCAAACTTAGAGAAATCCTTAATTTATTCAAGGTTACAGTGCATTTCCTGCTAGCGGTTGCTAATTGCTGCAACTTCCAGGAAAACAGAGTGATGAAGGAAGTTGGCATGTCGACAAGTCATGTTATGTAGATTTTCATCAGCTTCATCACATGGTCAAATTCCAGTACTTTTGTTTATGACTAAACACATAAGATAGTGATTATGGTAAAAATTTAATTTTAGCTTAGCATCAACATGTTAGCATTGTCATTGTAAGCTTGTCAGCATGGTGATACCATTGCTGTGCCTAAGTACAGCCAGTGAACCAACTGTTACGTCACTGTACTGTTTTGAAGCCTCAAGTTGGGCATTATGGAGTTGCCATCTTGTTTTTTTTGCAACCAGAGCATGTGCAGTACGGATGAGAGCGTGGAGTCGGTGGGTGACGTACTATGACTTGGGCGGAGCTTGGTTTTGGCTTGTCTGTTTGGCAGGAAATAATGGCGACCTGCCTGGTCATGGTCTTTCTTGTATTACAGATAAACAGTACACTAAGATATGTTTCTGAAAACATTTTAAGCTAGAAATAGGTAATGTAATAGCATAATTTGATATTTGATCAACACTGTCTAGTTTGACAGTTTGATCTGAGTTTTGGGAGGCTGCACTGAAGTTCAACAGGACTCTAAAACATAGGTCTGAAAACATATTTGGCGAGAAATAAGTGATTTCAGTATTGCATCAGCATTGTCTAGGTTTTACCTGAGTTTTTGTGAGCTCTGTGTGTTGTGCTGACAGACTCACTGAGAACGAACTGTCAATTACATGGTAGCTCCGCCCTAAAGCCTCCCCTGTTTTATTGTCCATCTTATTCTAAATGAGACTGTAATTTACAAAATAAACATCATGTTGTACATAAAAAAGCTTGAAACTAGTGTTTGAGACCATAAACTCAATAGGAAACTCTTTACTGAGGTCATAAATCAAGTGAGAAGTGAGGTAATTTTCTCATAAGGCTTCATACAATCAGATTTTCTTTTGCAACCAGTGTAGCTGCCCATGCTGACTGTTAGGAAGAATCCATGTGTAAGGAAGGCTTTTTCATTTGCTTCACTTTTCAGGCTTAGAAACTCCATCCACCGTTTAACAGAGTTGTTATAGTTTTGTATTTTTTATTACTTAAAAAAAAAAATGTTTATAATTTCTGTACTCAGTTCAGTTTAGTTTCAGTTAGTTTCCAGGGTGAGTTTGTTTGTTTCAGTTTAAATTTTAAAAAGTTTAGTTTTAGTTTTTATTAGTCCAGTTTTTATTTTTATTTCACTGAACTGAAATGCTTTTTCACACCCAGTTTTTGCTTTTAGTTTAGTTTTAGTTAACTATAATAACCTTGCTTTTTAATATATCGTCTATGGTACAGCTTTTCAGAGCAGCTAGCGTGGCTGCAGATATGTTGTTGTGGCTCTTGGTGGTCGCAGATTCCCTGCTGGTAAAATCAAATGGGAGCTGGGAATGGAAAATCTAATCACATGAGCTATAATAGACACAGTGCAGGTATAAAAAGATACGATTAACATTATTAAACATTATTGTGGTGTATTCTGTGGGTTGAAATTTGTTGCAGAGTGTATTGAGGAAACTGAGTAACTGATCCTTATTGTTTTGTGTTAGGTGGCTAAGACAAGGGCAAGAGATCTGTGTGATTTCACTTTGTTCAAGGTTGTTTGTCAGCCCACAGAGGAAATGACTGCATTGCTAGTCTTTTAGTGTCTGCGCACTCATTCATGTCTATTTAGTTCTACCGCCTGTGTGAAAGTTGACAGCCTGATGTTCAAAGAGGTGCAGCCGAATGCTAAGGTACTTCTGATCTATATCTGCAAGGAGAAGATAATAAGGAGCGTACAACTTAATGATGCATACAGACACACCGATCAATACCGCAACTATTCAGCAGTTTTTAATGAAGGATTATTGTTCCCCGCACTCTTGTTAAAGAAGGATATTGAGCTGTATCACAAAAGCTTTGCTGTGTTATTTATCTGTGTTATTTATCTGCGTTAAAAGATGACATTTATAGTATCGACTCCTGTGCTACAAATGTGCCGCGGCGCGTTAAGGTGCAATGCTCTTTGACTTTTGGTGAAACCACAGTGTCATTACTGTGGAGGAATGGCGACATCATTTCCTATCACGCAGCATCTCCCATCATGGTCAACCGCCTTGACTGCAACGCAAAAAGATGCTCTGCTGAGAAAAAAAAAAAAAAATCTCTCAGGCTTTGGCATCCTCATTTTTGTGCCTTTCCTTTAAAGCAGAGTAATTGTTTATGTTTTGGGCTTAAAGGAGAAATTTATTTTATAAATTTAAGATAAGATATTTATAATGTTTAAACTGAGCCATATGTTAATGGAGTCCAGCAGTCACTGAACTCCAACTTGGGAGTGTGTGTTTTTAGAGCAGTGGACTTTTGTTTTCAGAATAAAAGGACTATACTAAATTTAATTGGATTTCAGCCTATTTAATATACAGTCTATGGCTCCAACTCGCTATTTGGACTCAAGTGCTAGTTTTTGGGTGCTCAATCATTACATATTGCTCCTTTAATTATTGACAGACATAGAAGTACAGCAGTTATGTCTAATCCAGTCTATCCACATTTGCTCTGAATATTTTAGGAGTTAATTCCTCTGGATAAAGGTCAGACATGTTTTATGTTAATACTTTTTATGTTTATTTTACACTATACTTGCTTAATAAATTAAAATCATATAAGTGTGTAGAGGAACTGTGCAGCTCCCGGACAAGAACAGTTTTCTACTAGATACCAGCTTTGACCCGTCTTCTGGCCCTTTACCAGATTGTCAAAGCCGATTTGACTGGTCATTATTAAAGCACATCCCAACTCCACCCACCAGTAATTTATTCCTCTTACTAACAATCTACTGATCCTGCTTCAGCCCCTTTTTCTAAATTGCTCTGGACTGTGATTGTAAATTTTATCTGGCTAAATTCACCCTGAACTGAAGCCGTAGGTTTTGCACAAAAGTAGGGCATTAAATATTCTCCGCTTTGTGTACAGGGAAGAGTCCGTACTTGCTGTTCACCAACCGGCATGAGATCCGACGCATTGATCTGGTGAAGAGGGACTACAGCCAGGTGGTGTCCACCCAGAAGAATGCTGTGGCTCTGGACCTGGACGTGGCCAACAATCGAGTCTTCTGGTGTGATCGCTTCCACCGGAAAATCTACAGGTGAACTAACAATGGAAAACCTGAGTTACAACTACTAATCCAATTTCATTTCAGAAACATTGCCATAGATCAAAAACTTGATATTGGATTTCAAAACCAAACCTGATTTTACATATTTTAACTTTTTCTCCATTTTAAAATTCAATTAAAGGTACGTGAGGAGTTTGATTTGTAAACAAAGCTTTATTTACATTCACTGTTTCCCGCTAAAATGCATCACGTGTATCCCTGAGGCCAAATCAAAGGTTTTGAATGTATTTCTTTCTTCATGACATCACTTTTGTGCAGAAACCCAGTATGTCCAAACCTTATCAGGAAATGATAACAAAACAACTGTATTTTCTGTCAGAAATGCTTTCTGGAAGAAAGTTCTGAAGACTTACTTCTTCCATGAGGAGGATGTGAGGTTACATATAGAAACTGAGGTCTCAGTAAACAGTAGATGCCTTTTTTTACTGTAACAAAGCCTGAGTTTGGGAAAACACCTGACTTCACTAAAGATGCATGACACTTTTGGTTTTTATGTTGCGTTCAGATACGTCAGAACTGAACCTGTCCTAAGTCCTGCCCCCTTTTGCTCTTTGTTTCAATAACAGTTGAGCAAATTTGGTTCCTCAGTGACTCTTCTCCTTTTCCTGTAAAAGCGATATCAAGGGTCAAATATTAAATTAGATAATATTAGCAAAATGCTAGCTAACTAGCAAGCTAATAATTGATGTAGATTAGTTGGCTAGTTTGCGTTTTCTAACATTAGATTTTTAAAATTTTGATATGCATTTATCTGATGTTGACCATTACAGCATGAACCATAAATTCTTTACACTTCTAGTCCACTATTAAGTGTTCATAAGCTTTTATGTTTTAACACTTTGTTAAGCACTCTGTTGTAGCACGAAATATGTTTTATGTTTTCAATTGCAAATTACAATATTCAAGTTTAATTCTATCCAAGTGTCTGCACTTGCAGTTACTCTTGTTCAACTGTTCAAAAAAAACAATCTAAATATGGTGTTATAAACACTTGATATGTCAAATCTTATATTGTTGAGCGCTGTCATGGTTCCCCTGTAGCTGATGTACTGAGCATCTACAAGTTCAGGCTTTTGATGTTTCTGATATTTAATCAACTGACTTGACGGCTCAGGCCTGCTATTATTTTAGATTAATTCCACCCGTCCTATTGTTATCCCGACTACATTTCCTCCCCAGAGTGTATTCTAATTGGAGCACTGTGTTCTCTTTATAAAATGGATGTTAAGAGAAAAGATCTCTGGGGAAACTGAAATTGAAATTCCTGTTTGGGAGCACAGCTGCCCGGCCCTCACCTCACACCTCTGCCGGGGCCAAATCATTAGCGAGCAGGGCAACCCCTGAGTTAGGCCTTGTCTATTCTGATAAGTGGTCCACCTAAGAAGGACGGTAACCCCCGGATGAACCTGCTCAGCACATGGCCCAAGGCTATAGCTCACACACCAGTCCCTCTCCTCACTCTCAAGTTGCTTTAAAGCACAGTGGAGAATCAGTATGCATCAGTCCTTATGATACATAATCTTTTGGCTGCACACTTTTTCTGTCACTGTCCTGTGTGTGCTCATATATCTACTTTATATCCACTCACAGTTTAACAAATTAATGTGTGAAAAAGATCAATTTTTGCTAGATTTGCTTTCACTTATGTAATTGCAGTTGCTTTTATGTACAGTTACAATCTAACTTCTTGGGAAAAGTTTATAAAATGTGTTGGCTTGTAAAGGAATCACTAAAAGTGAATGTTTTAGAGGGATAAATCTTTCGCTAGGGTGGCATGTAATAAGAAGAATAGTGTATACAGACTCATTATCACAAAATAGGGCCCCACCACGCAGTCAGCTTCCCTCCACTGCGCATCGATTTTGCAATAACGCCTGGCTTGCTGTAGATTATGACTTCCATATTCTCCCCCTCAAAATACTCCCTCCTCCCGCTTTCACTTTATCACCCTACCCCTCTACTTATCTGAGTGGAGGGTCTGAGGACAGCGGGTGTTTTATGCTGCACAGATTCTAAAGCCCCTTAGGGCAAGTTGTGATTTGTGATTCTGGCCTTTATAACTTTAACTACATGACTCAACTTTTTTTGTTTGTTGTTTTCTTAATTCATATTTTTCCTTTCATTTTGTAGACTGGACATTTACTGGACACAGATATTACACACATATACATACACAATACATACACAAATGACATACAAAACACACAGAATAACATATGGGCACAGAAGCAGACAAAACAATATGGGGGCCATCAATAAATACTGAATAGTGTTTTTTTGGTTGTTGTTTTGTTTTTGTTGTTTTTGAATGAAATATTCTTGAATGTAGAATTATTGTGAGACAGTGGAAAACAACCACACCACACCTTTTAAACACTGGATTGAACTAATGTCCAACATAGGAAGTTATGAGCGAGTCAAATCTAGACTGTCAGGACACCAGGGGTCCGTTTCACAAAGCAGGTTTAGTGAAAACTCTGAGTTTGTTAACCCTGAAATGAGGGAAACTCGGAGTTTTCCGTTTCAGAAAGGAAGGTAACTCAAACCAGAGAAAGAGGGGTAACTCTAGCCTGTTTCACAATGAGAGGTAACTTAAGCTCTCGGTCAGTTACCGCAGTAACAGACTCTATGAATCTAACCTGGTCGGGACCAGGTTTTTCTCAATTAACCTCGAGTTTCTCTCTGTCTCCGCCCCCTTTCAGCCACACACGCTATTTGATTTCCTCATTCATTCATACATTCGTAACCTCGTTCGTCTGTCAAAATGGCATGTCCTTTTCTCAACGACCCAGTGGATGAAGGAGCAGCATCACTGCGCAGAGAATTAAATATTCGTCGGGAGATTGTCATCAGACCGCACATAGATGTCCTTGCATTTCCAGACAGTTACCTTTTTGAGCGATACCGTTTCACGTCACAATCTATTATCTACATACACAACCTAATCCGTCCTTACATTTGCAACATCAGCAGCCGCAGTCATGCTCTCACATCCCATCAGATATTGTGTGTTGCGCTGCGATTCTTTGCCAATTGAAGTTTTCTGTACAATGTCGGAGATGCAGAACATCTAAAATCTGTCTTAGGGCCAGCTCCTCTGCCTCCGTTAGAGGTGGTGGTGCTGGGCCACCACCCGTTTTACAGGCATCGGATTTCTTTCTGTTGGCTGAGTAGAAGTCTGGGTTAGTTTAAATAGGCTTAATTATTTAACAGAGCATGATATGGATGAACACATTTAGGCTGTGTGGGATAAAACAACTGCACAGTCA
This sequence comes from Lutjanus argentimaculatus, assembly GCA_034769285.1. Lineage (NCBI taxonomy): Eukaryota > Metazoa > Chordata > Actinopteri > Lutjaniformes > Lutjanidae > Lutjanus > Lutjanus argentimaculatus. Next base: position 12,004,846 of record JAWZSL010000011.1, on the reverse strand, counting down.
AACAGCCACTTAATATTAGGCTACTTTACAATGTAAAACATGATCAAAATGAGGTACCTCCATGAGATTATGCCGAGGTCTTACCTGTTTGAACAATGTTTTTATATTTCATCTTAAGCTGCTGCCATGTGCGCTTCTGCCCCGCGGGATTGCACCTAAATGAAATAACTTAACAGGCTACCATTCAAACAGTTTTCCCCTGTAATATTATTGTGATTGCAAAGGACTACATTTAAACTTACGCATTGACCCGGGCAGCAATGTTCTCCCATGCTGTCTCCCTCTCTTTTGCAGCTGCAGCGGTGTTGCACTTTTTTCTGAAAATGTGCTCAAACTCGCCATACGAGCGCATTAAGATTTCCATCTCAAGTGGGGTGAAAAACGCAGCCCTCCGCTTCCCCGTTGCCATGGTGACTCGTCGAATCGGGGCTCCATTGATGCTGGCTTTTTATAGTTGTGGTGCACGCGCTTAACTCCAGGTGAAACTACTCCGAGTTGAGTAAACCAACTCAAATCAGCTGTTCTGGAACCGGAAACTCAGAGTTTCTTATCTCAGAGTAGATCAACTCAGAGTTCAGAGTTACACTCAGGGTTTGTTGAACCTGCTTTGTGAAACGGACCCCAGGACTTGTTCCTGAAAACATGGAGCCCATTCATGGACTGTATTATTCATAGACAATACCCAAGGACTGATCTCACACGTCACGTAAAATGAATATCAGCTGATGAAGCCTGTTGTTAATATACTTATGTATATGTACATAAGTTATATTCTGTTTTTTCTTTAGTTTTCTTGTTTCTTTTTTCATGTTTGTTTGTTTATTTATTTATTTATTTGTTTATTAAATCTAATGTCCTTTCGTAATGTATGCTGATAAATGGTTAGGGTTGGTTCTGTTCTGTTGTATATTAATATTCACAGTATCTTAGAACGTTCATGTTATGACAAGATGTAGGACTTAAATATAAATTTAAAAAATCTTTCAGCCAACTGCTGAACAAGCTAAAACCAGTTGGAGTTCTTATCTTCCAGTTCATAATGATTTTCGATTTAGCAGCAAGACATCCCAATGTTACACATCTCATTTTCCTTGCAGATAACCCGTCTACTTTGTCCCCTGGTATACACAGTACAGGACATTTAGGGATATCACCCTGGAGGATCTCTGTGAGGACAGTGACCAGACAGTGTATCAGAGTGCCTCTTTTACAGCAGCCATGTCAGCATTTTTCAGAGACAAAATAGTTCATTTTATTACATTTTACTGCCATAATTTACGCTCTGTGAAAGATTTTCATTCCATTGATCCTATTGACTTGACTTCTCTCCCCCCGCAGTGCCTTCATCCATGAGGCCAGTGACCCCTCCCAGCAGGTGCCCCTGGTGGATTCACACCTGCAGACCCCCGTGGGTCTGGCTCTGGACTGGCTCCAACACAACCTGTACTGGACCGACTCCGGAGACAAATCCATCTCCGTGGCCTCGGTGGACGCCACCAAGAGACGTGTCCTCATCAACACCGACCTGAGCGAACCCCGGGCCATAGCACTGGATCCCCACCACGGGTAAGGAGGAGGAGGAGGAGATGTGTGTGTATGTGTATTTCTTTGAAACCAGGCTCAGACATCAAGCATTGATCACATCATGTAAGACTCAATACACAAATGACAGGATCAATAATTATGGTCATTAAATAATGACCTCTAGTGTTTATTATAATGCAAGATTCCACTGAGCTGCACAGTTAAAGGGATAGTTCAGATTATTTTAAGTGAGGATGTGTGAGGTACTAATCCATAGTCAGTGTATCATCTACTCTAGATAGTTTGGAAAAGCAGAAAGGAGACCTGGCATGGAAGCTTATCATTGCACTGCTGCAGTTGGGGTCCACAAAAAACTTTTTTTAGCTACATAAAAAAGACCTACCTAAAAAAAAATATATATATATATATAATATATATATATATATATATATATATATATATATATATATATATTATACATAGTCGTATTACAGAAACTTCTTATCTTAAGTTTTAAGATAAGAAGAGTGTAAGATAGGATTTTTCCCAGTGTTAGTATTAAAGAAGCAAATCCTATCTTTTCATACTTCATCCTCTCTTATCTCAGGTTAGAAAATGTTCAATACTTAATCCAACATCACTTATCACATCACCTATCAACTTTAATGTCTGTTACCTAGCAACCAACACTACTTTTTTGAGAGAAATTTACAAGTACCTACTTTTAAAACTACCACTAGCTCCTGTTAGCTAATGCTACCATTTGCCGCAATTAGCTTGTGAGTAAGACAGCTACTACTACAGGTGGAAAAGTGAAAACTAAGACAGATTTACAGATATCATAACATTAGGAGAGTTAAGAGTGAAGATTTTGAGACGTTAGGAGACTTGTCTAATATGCTTTTCCTATCTTAAGTTAGGATAAGAACACTGATTTTTGAACTCTTCATCTGTAATGGCTTTTCTACACTAATTACCATGCTTAGCAAACAGGCAAGATGGGATATGCAAGTTAGGCAATAATACAGCTCTGGGACAATGTTTGAACAGCCCAGAAAAACACACTCACCCACCATCTTTAAAATCTCAACAAAAGTTGATTTCCGTCTTGCAACTTTCTCCCCCAAACAGCTGATCTGCGATGTAATACAGTGTGTGTGGCACAGGCAGGCTCTCTTATGCGTAGGAATATGGATGTACTATGGTAGTGGTGAACATAGTGCATACCTAAACAGATATTGAGGCCTATTTTTATGGCTAAAATGCGTTTTTCTGTTGACCCTGTCAGCAGTACAATTCTGAGTTTCTGTGGCATGACTCCTCTCTGCTCCTCCAAACTGTAGTGTGTGTAAGTCATACACTGACTATGCATAAGTGGCTCATACAACCCCACTTCAAAACGTCTGAACTATCTAAGTTCTAATTGCAAAAAGTATGCTAATTATTTAACTGTAGTCCATGAATTTCCATAATGTCAGCATAAAATAGTGTCATATTGAGTTTATAGGGGTTACACTTCTTTACTGTATCTCTTTGAAGATGCTGGCAGCACCATACTCATCTTTTTTTCTATGATACTGAAGATGACAGTCAGTGACCCCGCATAGAGATTTGTAAAGTGATTTTTCAGCCCAGGAATTGAATAAACATAATCCTCTTGTGGGACCACGTCTAATGATAAACATAAGAGAACTCTTGTTGCTGTATGTGGGAATCCAGAGTAACAAGCCTGTGACCCATTTAGCATCCTGACTCAATAGTTTTTTTAGAAATTCTGTCCTAGATGATCGCTCCTAATCTGGGAAGCTTTATGAATTTGTGCCAGCGTGTGCTTCTGCAGCTTTTGTGTTCTGATGATCCAAACCCAGATGAGCACAAATAGGCACAAAAATAAACTTAAATAAACAGGCACATAGCCTAAACCGAGTGAGATGTTGTGCATATTACAGACCGAATCATAACTGCCCAGCAGGAATCCAGCACACACTGTTTTCTTACTGTGAAGCAAATGAGTTTTGTCTTCGTGGGAAAATTCACTTAACGTCAGTGATACACATTTACATAGAAATGATGTTGTGAATCACTGTGTACTTTGCTGCTGTGATTGCAGACTGATATTGCCCAATAACCGTTCAAACTCTACAGAACTGGTACAATAACAGCTTTTAAATGTGGTGTTTAAACACGTGGGGTTTGGTTTAAGCCTACTATAAATCACTACCACGGCTGTTTTCATATATCAGGGTACTTACTGACACTGATGATGTAAATTAGCAGAGCCGCAGAGTTCAGTTGAGCAGACTGCTTCTAATTATGACATAGTGGGATATTGGAAAGCAAAAGAAATCGTTTCTGTCAGAGAATATGAAATATTGGCTGACTAAAACAATAAGCATCATATACTCCTGCAAAGACAGAATGCTTATGTAAGGAAATACATAGAAAAGAAAGGAAGAGATAGGGAGCGCTACACTGAGTCAAAAGAGTAGTGTTGGTAATATCACGATGAAAACTCAGGTGCTCTTCAAGGATGGAGCCAGCAGTTGGTATTGGCTGGCAGCCTAGAAAAATTTGAGGCATACTAGAGTCATCATTAGGGCCTAAGGTGAGTAAGCTGGACAGTCTTGTTTTTGTTTTTTTAATTCAACAATGCTGTCAGCTCATCCAACAGGTCTGTGATTAAGTTAAAAAAAAAGCCTCAGAATTTTAAAAGCTCTGTCTGGGATTGTTCGGCTGTACAACTTAAAAGAACCACATCCACTCAAGACTACTTTACTTAGTAAGTAAGCAATTCAGTTAAGTAACTAAGTAGGAATTTGTAAGTAATGGTCACCGCTTCAACAATGGACTTCACCATAAGCTCCAAGCAGAGGGAAACTGAGGGACAACAGTGAGGTAATAAGAGAGTTAGTATGAAAGATCATGTACAGAATGCTGTATGGAATTGTTTAAAGTTAGGCTGCAACTAATGATTATTTTCAGCATCAATTAGTCTGCATATTATTTTCATAATTAATTGATTAGTAGTTTAGTCTATAAATAAAGGTGAAAAATACTAATCACAATGTCCCAGAGCCCAAAGTGATGTCATCATATTGCGTCTTTTGTCCAACCAACAGTCCAAAACCCAAAGACTCTTCATTTACTGTCATCAATGACAAAAGCAGAAAATCCTCACATTTTAGAAGCTGGAAGCAGCAAATGTTTGACATTTTTGCTTGAAAAATTACTGAAACGATTAATCGATTATCAAAATATTTGGCAACTTATTTTCTTTTTATCGACCAATCGACCAATCGTTGCAGCTCTAGTTTAAAGCTTCATTCATAAAGTCATTCGGATTCTACATCAAAATGTAAATTCTGCGCAGTTGCTTTTCTGTTAATTCTGTTTAAAACACAGTATTTTTGTTACAGTTTCTAGTTTTGTTTGATCCAAACATTTTTAGTAACTCAGAGTGCTGCAAAATCAAAAAGTCACAATTTATTTGAAAAAGATGATATGATCATGAACATGTTTTATCTTATGAAATATTCTTCTTCAATCCATATTTGTTGCCGTTTAGCTTTTCAAAAACAACATTCTCACCTCAGTGAAATAACTGTTTGCTCTCGTGCTTGCCACACTAAAAAAAAGGAGGAAGGCACCTTTATTAGCAAAGTGGTCTAGCAGCAATCTGATAGCACCATAAATTACATTTATGACAAATTATGTTCTTCAAAGAGATCTGATTTAATAAAGAAAAAGACTTACTAATTTATTCCAATGAATCACTTTATTCAAATGAGGATTTTGTTTGAGGTTTTTTTTTTTTAGAACGATGACATAAAATATGACGACAGACATTCAAAGATTCATTCAAAAACCAAATAGAATTATGAAATGCAATGTAATGTGGCTTTGAAAAAGATAAATAAATAAATAAATAAAAACATTCGATGCAGCCCCAGTCATGATTTGGTGGTGCTGAACGGACAGCTCCCACAGAGTGCACTGTACACACATCTTTTGATTTGCTGCAGTCATCTTTGTTGCTGTCACTAACGTGGTTTTGTAATATACTGGTAGTTATAAACTGACATTCTTCCTGTCTGTCTCCCCTTCAATTGCACAAATCTTACATGTGCTATTCTCAGACATCAAATCAGAGACAGTACTGTCTGTGCTATAGTGTTCAGGCTGTAGTGGAAAATTACTTCAAAGCTGTTTGAAAGAAGAAGACATTCCTCAGTCCTATTTTTCACAGTCTTATATAGGATTGTTCTACAATAGGCTGTATATTTCATAGGCAGTGTTTAGCAGCATCGCTTTTCTGTCATCTTGCCAGTGCAAAAATGGTGGTGCAGTCCTCATGATAAATATAGAAGACTGCTATCTGACTCGTTAGTACCTAAAAAAGTGAGGCATGACATTAGTTACTCCACCCCCCTGGTTTCTGGTAGCAGTTTCTTTGTTATATGACAGCTGCCAGTCTGAATAGACCCTGTGAAGAGCAACTTTAAAAACTTTAACAAAATCTTTAACAGAATAGTTCCAGACAAAGTCATTAATGGATGAGCGTCTCTATATGACTGTAACATTATGACTTTCACATTTCTTGCTGAGTGCAGCATCACAACACAATATGTTTCCTTTGTTCAACCCAGCTTCATGTACTGGTCAGACTGGGGCACGCAAGCCAAGATAGAGAAGGCCGGGATGAATGGAGTGGACCGACAGGTGCTGGTGGCTGATAACATTGAATGGCCCAATGGCATCACGCTAGGTGAGAGGAGCGCAACTTTTGTCCTTATGTGTTACACAGTGACATATTTTCACTTACTTGGCAAATGTGTGTTGCTAAATGTGTTTGAACACAGACAAAGCAATGTAGATACCTCACTGGCTGCTGCTGTGTTTTTCTGTTTTGCGTGCTGTTGCCATATTTGAGGGGTCGAGATCTGCTAGTATACAGATATAACTGTATTGGCAGACACAGATTTCACAACAGAATTGACTGTCCACAACAAGTAACCGCTGTCATGTTCAATTTCTCACATTGATGACAAACCAAATTTCATGAAAGTCAGCTCAGAATTAAGTGAGCTACAGTCGTACTGAAATCTGCATCTTTCAGTGGCCATTGTATTGTTTACTAGCAGATCTTGAACTCTCCGATATGGCAGCTGGGCAGACGCACGTCAAGTCATTTCCTCTGTATATTCAGCTGCCTGAAGCACAGTCCTGAAAAAAGAGCTAATGCACTCAATCAACTCATTGTAGGTAAAGGTCAGAAGTAAATGAAATAGTGAGGGGTAAATGTTAAATGATGGCAAAAAATTGATTTATAAAGTTATCACAGTTGCTTTCAAATGTGATATTTGAAGTGTTTAAGAAGTTATAGATCGACACAGTAAAAGTTGCAGTGGTGTAATCGTGAGAATCTGACATTTTAAAACGTAATCAATATCACCTAAAGGGATTTGTTGGTCAGAGTGCAGGAGTGCTTACCGCAAAGACAATCAATTTCTACTCAGGCTTGGGAAAGTCCTATCCGTGTGTGGTGTGTGTTTTTCCCAGACGTAGCCAACAGGCGTCTGTATTGGGTGGATTCAAAGCTGCACCTCATAGCCAGCGTGGACCTGAACGGAGCTCATCGCAGGACTCACATGTCATCCGCAGAGAGGCTGGGACACCCCTACGCTCTGGCTGTTTTTGAGGTTTGTGCGCGACAGTTTTCAATGATGTCGGTCTGTTGTCCCTGATATCATCCAGCCTCCCACATCTCATCATATCTGCATCTCTCTCATCAGCCTCACAGGGGCCCGCAGTGTGACTGGGAGTTTGAGTGTAATGACTGTTAAATTCAATTTACTTTATGCTCAGTTTCTGTTGTGTGTGTGTGTGTGTGTGTGTGTGTGTGTGTGTGTGTGTGTGTGTCCATGTGGGATTGTTGGCAGAGCATACTAAACAGAAGACAGCTATAAGGAGTAGAGAGCAGCCTGAAGCAGCCCACACACTCATGCTTTTGGTCATCAGCCAGCGTCCTTGTGTGTGTGTGTGTGATCTATCATGTCCATCACAGAAATTTAAATCTGGCTTCATGCCAAGCAATCCTGCAAATCTGCTGCCTCGCGGCCTCAATATTTTGTGTGTGCAAGCATGCCTCTGCTCACAAACTCTTATCTGGGATGTTTCTGTTGTTGCCACTGCAGCAAAGTCCCAGTCAGTTTCAGATGGTTGGTAATGACACCACCCAAGTGGCCTATTCCCAGTGGGACTCCTCTCATAGGGAACTGGTCTCAGTGGGAGCAGAATGCAGGTTTCAATCAGCAGCAGACCAGATGTACAAGCATGGGTCTTTAAAAATAACCACTTTGGTTTGAATTTACATTTGTGCGCTAAGTAGTCATGAAACTTGTCCCAGGTGACTTTTTTAAAGTCAAAATACCGACGCTGGATTCAAATGTCCCACCTTGAATGTGAGTGTGTGTGCATTAGACTGTTATTACATTGTCATAACCATGTCATGACACTTGTCATGAACTTTAAGAAGTCTTTATGACTTTTGTCATTAAGTGTCATTTGGTCAATAATGTCATTTTAATGTAAGGCTGACATTGTTTGAGACATCCTTGTAATGACAGTTTGGCAGTTATCAATCTAGTAATGCCATTGTTATGACAAATTGGCATTAATCAATCCAATAATGTCTTTGGTGTGACAACTTGACATTAACCAAGAGAGTTTGATGACAAGGAACCAAGGTGGGTTTCTTGCCAGGCTTGGCTCTTGGCACCCCGGTGCCGAGTCAGCTAATCAGGCGCCTAGCTTCACAACTAACAGAGCTAACTAGCTAGCGCCAGCTACAGATAACAATAGGTAACATTAGCCTACTTTAGCAAAACAGTAAAGTACCTTACTGCTACCTGTCCATCAGCTAACTCTGTACACTAGATCACCTTGCAGTGGGTCGAGGTGGAGCTCATATAAATTGCCTCAACTGCCTGGTGGGCAGTTGAGTCTGTAAAACTGTATCACATCTAATATGTATTTATGTTTTATATAATACGTAAAAGCTTAATCTGCAAAGTAACTTGTAACTATAACTGTCAAATCAATTAGTGGAGTAAAAAATTGGATATTTTCCCTCTGAAATGTAGTGGAGTAGAAGCATAAAGCATCATAAAGCGGAACAACTCAAGGGCCAAAACATGCGTACTTGATACAGTACTTGAGTAAAATGGAGTATAGTTACATTCCACTCCTGTTAGATTATATATAAATTTGCTCACACATCTTTTTTTGTTTTTCTCAAGGTTTTTACTTTTCAAAATGAAAATACCAATATAGTTAAGCTGTCCAAGCATAACCTTGAGGATTTTCTGAACTCTGCTGTTAGTCCACCCTGCAGGCTGCTTTGTAGTGTAACTCAGAAAAACAATGATAAACGCCCTCTGGTGTAATACATAATCGATCAGGGGCTTCTCCGCTCTCTGCCCTGTGGTGACTACAAGGTGACCTTCTTGTTCAGGATGCTGAACATACACCAGCCCTGTGTCATTGAGTGGAGCTTGTTGTAGTGTACATCACATTAACATCTCCTTCTTACTCCATGATGTGACTCAACACAAACATGCACACACACTCTTGTTATGTGAGGCTTATTGAGTCGACGCACGCTGGAGATTAGCCTGTAGTTTCTAAGGCAACTGCGAAAAAATGTCAGCTCCAGTCTAAAAGTGTATTTTTAAACTGTTGAGAGATGAAACTGGGGAAACAAAGCAAACAAATCAATTAATAAACAAGAAGCACAGTTAAAATGTGCCTCTGAGCGACCATATTTTGATCTAAATAGGATGTTTTTAATGATTTAAGATGCCGTAACAAACCAGGAGGGATGTGCAGACACTTCAGCAGATAGATTCAATCTTCTTCCACAACAAGCTGTGACAGTCCCAGTTAATTTATGCCTGCTGTTTATTAGTTACCGTTTAAACCTCTGCATATACATTTCCTTGATGCATTCATCCCCTCGTATTATTTTCAGCGAAAGCCAAATTAGCACTCTCTCTCCTCTGCAAAAGATAATGAATTAGACTATGTGTGGCAACAAATATTTATCAGTGCATATTTCACTTGTGCTAATTTTCCCTCTATTGTTTTTACTCAAATAAATTAGTCTTGTGAGTACCCCGAGCTGAGGATTTACAGCGGTTAGGCCTGTGTATTCTCCCACAGGCCCACATCTCATGTCTCTCTGTTAAGTCGCTTTTTTGAGGGGGAAAAAGGGGGTTGGTCTCAGGTTGGCTGCGGTCAGTGAAACGTCAGTGTCAGGCTCGCTTTGACACACTCAGAGAGGACCAGTGGAAATGTGAATCACCACAGCACGGTTTGACTCGGCATGGACAAAAGTGACAACAGCAAAGCCCCGCAAGAGTTGCTGTGGCTTCATTTAAAACCAAAAATGTTTTACGCTGGAGGAACCAGAGGAAAAGTCAGAGCATCATCCAAGTCATTAGGATTCATCCTGGGGGGACTGAAAATGTCAACAGTTGTTGAAACATTTCAGTCCTGCAAAGTGGTGAACCGACCAACAGACATTGCCATCCCCAGAGCCGTGCCGCTGGCGTGACTGAAAATAGCAAAAATGCATGAGTCCAGGTGACTGGACAGCATAATACCAACAAACCCAGCAGAATTAGTACCCATCATCATCAATAGCACTCCAAGTTTAACATCAGATAACATCTTTCGGAGGTTGCCACCCAAGCCGTTGTAATTTGGCTGTTTGCCAGTGGGTGCTCTCAGGTCCAAGCCCAACACAACCCTCACTAACTTCTTCTGTGCGTTACTCATATTAACACAATGATTCTCCGTGTGTTTCAGGACCGTATCTACTGGACAGACAGAGACAGGGCTGCAGTCTTCATGGCCAACAGGTTGACCGGTCAGGACGTCCACACTTTGGCTGAAAACCTCAACGACCCACATGACATTGTGGTCTTCCACCAGCTCCGTCAGCCACAAGGTGTGTGTACAGTACGAGTGAGGGACTTTGTGTCTGCACATCTGTTCGTTTCAGTTTCACGTTCCTCCCCTCACCGTGACTGTGTGAGTCTCAATTCTGCGACCACGTTTCCTCCATGGGTCCCTGTCAACCCAGGCACATGAATAAATGATACTGGCTTGTGACTGTAGTGGAGGGATCAAAGCGTTGGGAGCAGCAGTACATTCACACATCTGTCAAAACCCTGCCTCCAACCCGATTTTCTCTAACAGGACAATCCAGATTTAAGTCAAACTGAACAAACCTCTTAATCATGAATGTGGTGGCCGTGTATTTCCTTTCTTGTGTGTCACTTTCCATATCTGTCTCTGCCTGTCTGTCCCTTTGTATTTCTACCTTTCAGTGTCTGTGCCCATTTATATTTAATCTTTCACTGTATTTCATCACCGTCTTTCCACTTCGATCTTCATATATTCCTGTCTTGCGCAGGTTGTATCTAAACAAGAGCGGTTCACTCTTGGAAATAAAGGTGCTGACTAAAACCATAAAGTGTTCTCCAGCTTGTCCCCATAGGAGAACCCTCTTTGGTAGAACCTTTTTATAAAGATTTCAGTTGGAACCCTTTCAGAGAGTTCTATCTTGAACCCAACATGAGGGGTTATACCTAGAACCATCTGTGAAAAGTTTCACTCCAGAACCCTTCTATGGTGCAACCCTCTCTGGGGGTTCTTCAGAACCTTTCCACCTATTTAGGATGCTAACAAGAAACCAACCGGGGGGTTATACCTCAAATCCTTTTATATTCCAAGGTTTTCTATCTAGAACACAAACAGTGAGTTCTACCGAAAACCCCTTTACATTCCAGGGTTTTTATCTAGAACCTAACCAGGAGGTTCTACCAAAAACCCTTGCGTATTCCAAGAGTTTATCTAGGACTAAACTAGGGGGTTCTACCTGCAATCGGTTTTGTATTCCAAGGGTTTTATCTAGACCCACCCAGGGGTTCTACCACAAACCTTTTTGTATTCAAGAGAAGAGAGTCCTTTTATTTTATGGTACAAATAACCCTTGACAAAAGAGTTTTTTAAGGATTTTAACAATCCTTTTGTCCAAATAGGGTTCGTTTGGATGAAAAGGGCTCTAAATGAAATTCATAAGAGTTCCTGATGGGCCTTTCAAAAAGGGTTCTCCCTCAGCCTTTCAGCAAGAACCCTTATGGAACCGTTTTTTCTGAGAGCGTACCTGTCACAGTAGTTCAGGAACTGCTTAATATTTACAGCAGGTTTCTGTATGTTGCCACATTTTATTCTTTGCATTCTTTCAGATTTTGTTTACTGAAAGAACAGGGCTTTGTTGAAAGGGAATACAGCAGCATTCACAGTGGGGAACAATAAAGTGCAGCAACTTCTGCTGTCTCTGTCTGACTCTGCTATCTCCCCATGTTGAATAAGTGATAATCTTATTTATATAACCATAACTATGTAATTCTCCATGTCTCTTCTTTCTCTCTGTCACTGTCTCCAGGCCAGACAGCTGTAATCTGGGCAGTGTGGCCAATGGAGGCTGCGAGTATTTGTGTCTTAAGGCTCCACAGATTACCGAACACTCGCCCAAGTACACCTGCGCCTGCCCCGACGGACAGGATCTGGGGCCTGATATGAGGGGCTGCGTGCCAGGTGAGCGTGTTTATGAGTTGTAATTGAGACTTTTTAGTAATCAATAGCACCTAAAGGGATTTGTTTGGCAGAGTGCCACAGTGCTTACTGCGTAGATAATCAGATTCTGCTTCACTTAAGGAAGCTCTTGTCTATTATATAGCACTTTTACAACGTTACAAAGTGCTTCACAGTTATAGCAACAGAACAAAAGATGTCAGGAGAATAAAAACAATTTATTTTCTTCATAAAATAAACACAACAATGAACTGGACACAATGGAGTATAGAGTTAGGGATAGAGTTTTTTTCCCAGAAGGGCAAAGTCATGACCGCGCCCTACTCTGCCTCTGATTGGCTAGTGCTCATTGCCTTTGCTGGTTGTGTAGGTTAGGTTTAGGACATGAGGAGTGATTGGTTAGGGTTACAGTAAGAATATCAGGGTAATACAATGAGAAGCAGAGTAGGGCAGGCTATGGGGAAATAATTGGTATCTGTTGCCCTTTGTGAAATAGCTGTAGTTCAGTAAAAAAAAAAAAAAATGTCTTTTTTCAAGATAAAACTTCCCATTTTAAAGTGCTGTTTCATCTTGACTTTAAATCAGCAGGATTTGTCAGTTGCTCTTTGTAAATGTACCTGAAACATGTTTTTTTATTGAGTCTTATTCCCAGGATGTCAAATACAGATGTTGTTTCTTGTGGCGGTTTGTGGATGATGATTGAGAGGGATTAATTTTGTATGAGTCATTGTTTTGGGGAAAATCCTTCATAGTTTGCCGTTAAGGTTCTAGAGAAATACATCAGACATCAGAAATCACGTTCCAGGAACTTTAACACATCTATAATAATTCAGTTTCTTGAGCTTTCTGCTGTACTGTACCGCACTCTTCCTCTCTTTGCAGCAGCACCAAGAAATGACATGACACCGACATCCTCACCTCCTGCTGGATTTACAGCCGGCACCAGAGCGACTGTTGCTGAAGACTTCCCACCTCCCTCGGGAGGAGTATCACAGGCTGATGCCACCCCACACCTGACCACAGCTCCCTCTGGCACCCCTGATCCCCTCACACCACTCTCCACGCTGAACCTATGTCGTCACAGGAGTCAAAGGCACTGGGCTCCCACTCCACCGCCACCACCATGGTCATCTCCACCACACCTGCAGGGGACAGCAGCGTCTCTCAACACTGTGAGTGGACTGTGAATTCAAAGTAAAATTTATCAAGGCTGCATGTTTGAAGACAATGAAAAACAGACTTTTTAACCTTGGTTAAACATGCGTTTAACTTTAATTTATGTTGCATCAAGCTTTTAAACTAGTTTGAAATTAAGAAAGATGAATGTTAAACCTCTCTTTAAACCTCAGTTTAGTTTTTACTCTAAACCTACGTTAATTTTATTTCTGCTACACCAAAACATTAAACTGTGAAAAAACTGTGATCCAGTCTTAACTTTAAACTTAAACTTGGGGAGCTTTAATGTTTGAAATGGCTGCCTGTTTGAGATGGATTGAGCAAAATAATTCTCTGCTGAGCCATCATGAGAAAGCTAACCAGGCTAACCAACTTTTTTAGTTGACTAGCAAACAATGTATTCTTTTGTTAAGTTTTCTGCTGGCTAGCAAACAGTGAAACATTGTTTTTGTTTGTTCGTTTTTGTTTGTAGTCAGCCAACAAACAATACAACTTTTTCTTCGTTCATTTGTTTTCATTTGGGTTAGCAAGCATCTCCTTATTGATTAAACGATTTAATTTCAGTTTACTAAGCTTGGCTTTACTAAACTGAGATAAGTTAATTGCGCTACATCAACTCTGCTTAATTTCAAATCTAGATTTACTAATTTTAAACCTATTTTTGCTAAACTGTGAATAGACCTACTCTGAGATTGAATTTATTTTTGCTGGCAACCCTCTCTATAACATTTTTCATGTGACCCCTCGGGGTGCTCCGTATAATTTAGAAAGGGCAGAGTGGCCCATGAGGACTTAACAAGCGATGTGGCCTAATTCTCTGATAAAGCGGCACTTTCACCTGAGCGTCCTCATCTCCTGCCAAGTACCACATCCTATAGTCCTACTGGCACTCATAATGTAGCTAACAACTTCACCCTCGCTGTAATGACGACATTAAAGTGAGATACCTACTAGGCCTAACAACCACGCTCCACTGACTCTAATAGGAGTGATGGATGGCACCTTGACACCTTGAAAATGTCGCCTTTCCCTCAATAAATTGTGCTCTGTGTGGGCTGTAGGCTGTTGTATGTCCATGAGGGCATGCATGCACTTGTGTGAATGTACAAAAATAAGCACGTTTGTGACTGTGATATGTAAATGAGAGTGAGATGGAGCATGGATGGATGAGGTGTTGGAGGTTGGGGTTAGTGTCAAGGTCATACTCCTGCAAAATGCCAAGCAACTCATCATTTTCCTCTCCCTATTTCATTCTTATTCCAAACGCTTTTTTCTCTATCTGTGTCTCTTTGTAAAACACTCACAGCCATGCACGCATGATCACCCGCTCTCCGTCTCCCTGTTTTATCTCCCTCCTCTTCCACCGGCTCCCCCCTTCCTGCCTCCCCTAGCCTGCTTTATCTCTCACTCTATTTCTCACATATTTTTTATCCCCGTACACTTTCTCACTCTTATGCCCTCTCGCTCCGCTGTCTGTTCTGACTCTCGCTCTAACTCCTCTCTCTCGTTCCATCTCTCTCTTCAGCTGGAAGCGAGCATTTCCTCCTGGGCGAGAACCTGACAGTGGCTGTTTTGGGAGTGGTCATCCCCATCGGTAAGTCACCCGGAGGTTCTTGTCTGTGTGTGTGTCTGTCCGCACTGAGGGTCCTGCAGGGCTGTATAAAGCTGCTGTCGACCTGCTGCCTGTGGCCACTCTGTTTGTAGTCCATTCACACTGAGCCTGCTGCAGCAGGCAGAGAGAAGCCTGTCCCACAGGTCTTCCTCGCTGACGTTTCTCAGGAGTCATTTTCTGTGCGTCTGACATTGCTGCCACACTACATTATTCACTTCACACTGTGTTGTTGTGTTGGGTTCTGCTACAGCCAGACTTGTCAGTAGACCTTTTGTCTCTGTGTAGTTAGCGTACTATAGTGCAGTTAGAAAGCAAGTGATGGATAGGTGCACCAAAAAAATGACATAAATTACAGAAAATGTTACCACTAGTGGTATGTATCAATACAGAGGCTGTTTACACTTGGCATTAACATGTGTCTGGGGTGATCTGATCACTAGAACAAACTCCAATTCCAAAAAGTTGGGATGTTGTATATAACGTAAATAAAAACAGAAAGCTGTGATCTGCAAATTCTTTTTGACTTGTATTCAATTGAATACAGTACAAAGGCAAAATATTTAAAAACTTTATTGTTGTTGTTTTTTTTTGTTAATATGCACTCATTCTGAATTTGATGCCTGCAACACATTTCAAAAAAGGGGGCAACAAAAGAAACACTTGAATGCCTGTGACCTTTGACCCATCAAGTGCCACGGCATTAAAAACCAACATGAAAGGATATGACTTGGGAACACTGTGACAAAACATTGCTGGGAAAACAGTTGTCACTGCATCTGCAAATGCAAGCCAAATATCATCAACATCCAGAAACACACGCTGGCTTCTCTGAGGCACGAGCCGGTCTGATGAGCCCACATTTCACATTGTTCTTGGAAATCATGGACGTTGTGTCCTCTGGGCTAAAGAGGAAAAGGACCATCCAGATTTTTACCAGCACTAACTTCAAACGCCAGCATCTGTGATGGTATGAGGGGTGTTAGTGCCCATGGCATCATGGGTAACTGTTAAATCTGTGAAGGCCCCATTAATGCTGAAAGGTACATACAGGTTTTGGAGCAACATATGTTGTTAAAAGAAGAGGTGATGTAACATGGTGGTAAACATGTCCCTGTCTCAACTTTTTTAGAACATGTTGCAGGTATCAAATTCAGAATGAGTGTATATTTACAAAAAAAACATTTTTTTATTATTTTATTTATTTTAAGTTTGAACATTGAATATTATTTCTTTGTACTATATTTTATTCAACAGAAGTTGAAAAATATTTGTAAATCATTGCATTTTGTTTTCATTAGTTTTTGAGCATCAATATTTTGATATTGGGGTTTGTATTCAACACTTGGCATTATAATACGTCTCAGATGCGTTTCGAGTGACTACTTGCAGTCGTATCTCACCTCCCCACTCTGTATGCAAATAAACACCAGGGCTATTTTGCACTTGAATGTCCATTACTGTTCATTTGGACATTCAATATGACAACTCGACCATTCGTTCCATTTTTTTTGTTAGCTCAGCGCTGTGCTAAACCCCTATATCTACATAGCCTAATGTTTTACCTTGTCAGCATCCCAGCAGGAGAGACGCTCTTTAGTGCACTGACATTTTAAAACTGAGCTAGGGGCAGAACACACGTTTACTTTTCTCTGACTGTGTGGAAATCTGTTGTTTTCACATCACACATTAATGCCAGACTCAGACAAAGTAAAAGTGTGCATCATGCTCATAGAAGTACCATGGAGCATCTCTCCTGTCTGCTCTTCACAGCAACACAAAGTCTTTATAAGGAAAGAAACAACTTAATATGTTGCATTTAATGATGAATTCACAATAAGGAACAAAAGATTAGAAATTTCCCTTAGCCGTTTTGCAAAGTTAGGTTTCTCCTCACTCAACAACTAATACCTGGTGCAAACAGCCTCTCAAATTATTTTAACTGTTCCCTAAGCCCCACCCTCTTAGTTATTGTTGCTACACCTATCAAGCTTTCTGTTTCCGCGTGGCACATATGCACTTCACACGCTAACGGTGGCAGATTTACCACTCCAAATACTCAGACAGGGTAAACAAAAGCAGGCTTTTTTTTATTTCTAGCCAGTAACTATCGATGTTGGTGGCTGAAAACTGTAGCTAGCAGCTGTAGCTTGGAAGCTAATTAAGCCAAATTTAGCTTCATTAGTGATTTAAAAATGCTGCCTGTGGCTTAACTTAAAATATAATATTTCGATGGCTACATGCATAATGTCTCACTAAAAGACTGTGGGTAAAGCTGCATGTCCCAGAAAAAAGTCAGCATCTTATCAGTTGATTATGCAAAAAGAAGACATTGTTATTTTATGGGAGCATAAAGGGAGTTACCACTAATATTATATTTAACATAATTTTGTTGGGCTTCACAGCTTACAAAGTCTTCATGTTGTCAGAACAGAATGGTTTCATTTTAAACCTTGTAGGCTTGAGGGCTCACCGATGTGTTTGGCCAACATAACTCTATTTCATGTAGCTGTGGCTCAGGTTATTGGAGCGTAAACCCTCAGCAGAGACGTGATGATTGGACAATAACTGTCAGTTTGTGGTGTTCAGAGCATTGAAAAATTACGTTTAAAAAATTCAACATCTTTTTCCAGAAAATGTGTCCCTGTTACTCTGGATAATGCAACTGCCGTTTTATAGAGGGATACAGTTTGATCAAAATATTAATTTTCCCTGGGAATATTTTCTCTCAGCCTGGTCCTGCTTTGACACCACTTGCAGAAAGAAATAACAGGTACTTGTAGAAAATGTTACCGTAGATTTCTGTTTGCATCTTTAAGTTGAGCAAAACAAAACCAACGCTAATATGAATGAGCCAGTGAGTTCAGACGGACTGCTCTCAGTCCAAACTTCATACGGTGAACAGACAGTACAGGAGAGAAAAAGAGACGCCAATAAAGCGAGAAAGCTTTATTGGTGCTTTATTGGTGTAATTTAATAAAGCATTATTAAATTACGTTGCTTATTCAAGGACACATTTGCTGAGGATGACTTGCCGAGAGATTGTGATGTAATGTGATAGTTTAAATTTTTGCTCCCCAAGGATAGTTTGAAACTAATTTACTCCTGCCAGGCCACTAATGATGTTTCACACTGCTGATTTAGAGCCCATGTGACCCAGACTTTGACCCAATGTTTAGCCGAGCCACCCACACACACAACCTCTCTACCGCTGCCCCCTGCCCTCTCTGTCCCCTGCATGCCTGTTCTGCTCCTCTCCGTGCCTCTCATTTCACGCCATGGACTCGTTATGCCTTGTTAACGCTCCCCCCTTCCCGTGTCCCTGCCGCTGTGTGTTAAACGCATGCAGTTCCTATCGTTGCCACAGTGGTGTTCGGCCTGGTGTGCGCTGGAGTCTACCTGGTGTGGCGCAACTGGCGGCGCAACTCCACCAAGAGCATGAACTTCGACAACCCCGTCTACCGAAAGACCACCGGCGAGGGCGAGGAGGACGAGATCCACATCGGGCGGACCGACGGCATGGGCCACCACGCACACCACCACCCATACCCGCAGGGCGTCAACATGGGAGTCGTCGGGGCGGGAGGCGGCACCTGCCCGCAGTTCATCGCCCTGCCACTCGGGGGCAGCATGCCCGACCCGGGGACTCACTGGTACACGGAGCAGCCCATGCTCTCCACCGCGAAGTGACCCATGAGCGCAGATTGCGGGGGAAGATGGCCGCTCAGGCACACGCACACACAGTGAGGTCAGGGGTGACTTGGACTGAGTTTGCAGAAGGGACGAACAACATATCATCAAGTGTTACATGCAGCCATTCACAGCCAATGTCCTATGCCAATTTCCATTCAAAAAACAGCAGCATTAATAAGACTAACATGATTCTTTAAATAAATGTTTCATACCTTTTCTGTGCTGGAGCTGGATCTACTTTTTCTCCAGAAAATTAATTACAGAATTATTAATGTGTTATAATGTGTTCCCAGCATCGACCTGAACTGGAAATAGGAGTCAGACTGGTTCTTTTTTGAGTCTTTTGCATTGATAACTGAGTGAGGTGTGTGCTGTGTGTCTTATATTTTGTGACAGGGCTCGTACTGAGAGGTTCTGTTTCATCCTTGATGTATTAATTTGGGCTTTGTGTTATTCCTGGTGGGCTGCGGAGCTCTGGGAACACTGTTTTGGAGGGAGGGGCTCTGAAACTGGGACAGCATTTGCGTTGATGGGACAATCTGTACAGATACATGTTAGAATCGATCATAAATTTCATTACCGGTCTTTTGTAGTTAACAAGTTCCCAGATGGGTTTTCTTTTGTAAGATTGCTCCATTCTCCTGATTGATTTTGAAGAACGTTTACCACCCACACTATGTGCTTTCCCTCTAGTTCAGAGGAAAGCCTTTAAGGGCGAGTTGTCTCACATTTCAGATTGCAGTTGAACGCAGTTTATTTGAGAGGTTATGTTTTCATTTGACCTCCAACACCCCAGAGTTTCAAGAGAGGGCAGCAGGTTTGCAGACTGGAAAAAAGAAAATGGAGACATCCTGTATTTAGAACTTTGTTTTCTGTGAGCGGAGAGCAGAGGTTAGGGGCTCTGTCTTCTCTATTGTAACTTGTTTATAGGTGTTAAATGGTTTGAGAAAAGCAATAGGCTTGCAGCTTGCAGGCCGCAGTGTTACGTGGTCAACAAAATCCTCCAGTGTTAAGAATTTTATTTGATCACCCGCTTTTGACTGTGACAAATGCACACATAAATACACACGGGGTGCGGTGATAGCTAATTCACGCTGTTCTCAAGAGGACAGAGACAATGTGCAATTGCCCCCGAAAACAAACAGCATGCATAATTGCACACCAACTGACAATGCAGCCATTCATTGTTCCAGGCAAGATGCACATGGACACATACACAAACACGCGCATGCATGCACGCATTCACAAAAGCAAGCTGGATGCCATAGCCTCCTCCTGAGAAGGCCGATATCTGAGCAGACAGTTTTGGATAGAGCCATGTGGGAGGGCCCAGCTGGTGGCTGCCTGATGAAAAAGACCTGTCATGTGATGTAACCACAGAAAACTAAAATCAGACTGTGATGTAATGAGGTTGAGACCAAATTGTCCTATCAGTGAACATGTTTAATGCTGGTTTAGTCCCATCATTAACACTGTCCATTCATAAACCTTAAAGGGATAGTTTGGATTTTTTGATGTGGGGTTGTATGAGGTACTTATTAATAGTCAGTGTATTAGCTAAAAATACACTGCCTAAAAAAATCAACTTAGGAAAGGCATCAGACAGCCTTCTCTGATGGCAAATCACTGTTATATAAGCCAAATATTGCTCTCTCCAAACCAACCAAACTCCATAGGCAGAATCAGTCATTTTACCTCACAGATCACAGGAGTTGCTGGTCTACCACTGCCTCAATCTGTCAGTTTGTTTGTGTTATTGTGTGACTTTGGTGAATCCAAACTATCCTTTTAACACACTGAAGCCACATAATAACACAAATGAACTAACAAATTTAGGCAGGAATGGATCAGCAACTCCAGTGTAATGGAACATAAAATTATTGATTTCACCGATGGAGTTTGGTTGATTTGGAGAGAGCAATATTTGGCTTATAAAATGGTGGTTTCCCTTCAGGAAAGGCTGTCTGATGGCAAATTAAAGTGATGAAAATACCATAGATATAGCATACAGTTAAACTGATATTGATTTTTTTTTAGGTGGACCTTTTGAAAGTGGCTAAAATATCTTTTGTTGCTGATCCCAGTCCACAGCGCCTGACTGCCACCTACTGTGGATAATACGCTAACTATCAATAAGTACGTCATACAACCCCATCAATCAATCTGAACTATCCCTTTTAAAATCTGTGTGTGTGTGTTTGTGTGTGCGTGCGTGTGTTAGTGTGCTTGCGTGCGTGTGTGTTTCATTATTATGCATGTGAGTGCTAACGTTCATCCCACAGCCATATATTTGAACTGTTTTGTATGCTCTTTGTTGCACAACCCTCTTAGAATGCCTTCTGTATTGTGTATTGCATGGAAGAAAACAGTGTATGAAGGTGTGTGGATACACAGGTGTGTAAGTGCGTGCGTGCGTGTGTGTTGTATGTGTGTGACAGTGTACGACACTGGAGAAGCTTTGAGGGTGCTTTTTGATTCATTGATTTGTAAATATGTTTTCATAAGGTTTTTGATAATGTATTATACAATTATGTAAAAGAGACGATGTACATAAGATTTTAGATAAAGTGTTGACAGGTATATTAATTTATTTGTATAAAAGGAGAGCACTGCATTCCCTGATTGTATCAAATCTGAATTATCCACCAAAGTGGTTTGTGTTGTTTCTTGCTGTGCATCGTTTAGCATCCTTTTTTGTGTGCACCCTTTCTTTCTTTGTTAGCCCACGTAAGACATGGTGTCCCCTCCCGAAAAACTCCCACATCTTTGCAACGCTTCCTAACCTTGGTGTTAATGAGATGATTGATTTTTGTTTATTTGTGCCTTTTTGTTTACTTCTTCATTTTCCTTTAGTATTTTTTCATGAAAAGGACAGGGATCAGCCAACTACTGTACATGCAAAGATGAACTGTATTAAGACCAAACTGGTTCCACTTTTTGATTTTCTGTAATGGATTACTTTTGAATATCTCTATATATTGATATATAAAATTCAATGAAAATTTCCTTCACGTGTGCCGTTTCATTTTCTTCTACAAAATGTCAAATATCACACATACAAAAGACTTACTGCTCAAAGAGTAGATTTTTGTGTCATCTTCAAAGTGAGACTGCGTAAATTAAGCTGAGCTGCAGCTACTTGGGCAACAAGTGGCAATAACAGGATATTGACACATTGAGGCTCCTTTTATTTTTCAGATCTCTTAAATCAGCTGCATTAAAGCATTTTTTGTCATTTTTTTATATAAACAATTGGCCAAATGATTGTGTGTACTGTGAAAGGTGTTTCTCATAGTGACAAACTCAAAGGGAATTATTCCAAACTCTGCAGTTCCCCTCAGCTCTATGAATCTTTAAAGATGTTTTTTTGTTGTTGTTGTTGTTTTTTGGGGACCACAAATGTACTGTGTGTTTCCATCTCCTCATTTCCAGAAGTTGCAGGCAGCTGTCTTCAATGATAACAATAACAGTTACTTTGATAAATCCTGCCCAGCATCAAATGGCAGACCCATGGATGTAACGTTTAAGGTGCAGTAGACGATTCTGGAGAAGGATAGTTTATTGCAAAATTTCATTCCCAGGTTGTGAAATACTTTTGTTTTGAGAATGAGAGTCAGCAATCAACTATATGACCAACCTGTGACTGCCCAAAGTCTGTGTGGTCTTTCTAATTATGTGTCTTCACCTTCATCTTCAGTCTTATACTTCACCAGTTATACAATAAACAGCCTTGCCTGCCACTGGGGAAAATTGGAAGCAAGGCTGAGCAGCGATGCTGCATCTAGGTGTCTCTTAATACATCAGTGCAGCAGACAGACAAAGTTAGTGATGAACTGATCAACATAGATGAGCATTTAAAGCTAAAGACACAAATATTTCCCTCAGGATTTGGTCAAGACAAAAAGAGCCCAAAATGAATGCTAATGCTACATGCCTGCTGGATTTGTAAGCAGACAACACTTCAGCTATATCAACCATAGTTGTTCTATGTCAAACATTTGATTTTCAGCTCATTGTGAAATCTGCCCTCAAGTCAAAAAAACCCATGATTGCGGCATTGTCTTTATGCAACCTGAAGGGGAACAAGCAGAAGAGAACCACAAGCAGCAAACAACAAACATCCTGATAAGGTACAATGTGTTTACTTCTTTTACCTTTGTGTGACTTGTCAGCATGGAGCACAAGTAGAGCCAGCAAACTGACTGACTGATCTCATTTCATTACAGAAATCTCTGTCTTATGTTTGATAAGGTAAGGTAAGTCAGGTCTTTCTTTTTACCTCTTTTTCTCTTTGGTTAACTTGTTTGTCTGGTTGTCTACAGGATTACTGGCCTGATTTTCATTAAAGTTGGTGGAAGAACGTAGCATGCCCCATGGAAAAACATTCAGTTTTAGAAAAATCCAATTCAGAAGGCAGAAAGAAAAAATATTTGTGTTAACATTGCGATATCAATTTGAGCACCGGTGTCTATGGCAAAATAAGTCTAAGTCACTTAGTTTCTGGAATGTATCCAGTCATATATAGTGGTTGTGAAGCGCTTACAGTTTGATTTACATGTCATAGAGGAGTGGACTGTTGGCCTTGGTGGGGGTCTGCCCTCTCTGAGTGCCCTTCTAGTTGCTTATGAATTCAAGTTTTTATGTTAAAGCAGATAAGAAGCTGCTCTTACAGCATGTTGAGAGTCCATTCTAAGCTGCTTTTCACATTCATCCACTTACAAAGTGATTCATCAGCAGACAGAAAAACAGTAGTGGATAAATCCAGTCCATTATCATTATTAAACTGAAGCAGTGCAAATGCCCTCAAACTCTTATTGTACATTAGAATATTGTGTAAATGTATTTTTGTTTTATTCCAGTGGTTCCTGCTGCTACAAATATGTGTCGCAGATGTTCACTGCTGCACAAAGGCGAAGATGATCACCTTTATTCACTGTGGCGTGAAGGCCTCTTTAGGTGGGGGATGGTATATTTACACCGGCACTCTTTGAAATAAGGGTTCCATAAGGGTTCTTCCTGAAGTGCTGAGGTTCTATTCAGAACCGTTTGATTGTGAAGAGTCCTTTTTCTGAAAAAAGGGTTCAGCATGGGTTCTTCTCAAGACTAAGGGTTCTACTAAACCCTTTTAATCCAAAGAACTGTTTTTGGAAGGAGGTTCTTCAAGGATTCATCAAGGGTTTGTTGTACCATAATATAAAAGGGTTCTCAATAGAATCTTGTGAACAGGTTCCAGATAAAATCCTTGGTGGGTTCTATGTAAAACTTTGTGAACATAAAAAGGTTCCTGGTAGAACCCCCTTGGTGGGTTCTGGATAAAACTCTTGGAATATAAAAGGGTTCTCAGAAGAACCCTCTAGGTGGGTTCTTGTTAGCACCCTTAGAGAGTGGAAAGGTTCTGGACATATCCCTCACACAGGGTTCTGGGTAGAACCATTACATCGCAGAAGGGTTCTCTGTAGAACCTCTCATAGGGGATTTTGGGTGAAACCTCTCATAGATGGTTTTATGTATAACTCTTTATGTTGGGTTCCAAGTCGAACCCTTATAAAAGGTTCTGCCAAGAACCAAAAGACTTCGGGTTCCATTTAGAAACATTTTTATTCAAAAAACCCTTTTTAGAATAAAGAGTTCTTCAATGTTTGTCGAGATCCTCAAAGAACTCTTATGTCAAGGCTTCTTTGGACCATAGTTCTTGGTAGAACCCCTTTGGTGGGTTCCAGATAAAGGCCTTGAAATATACAGGGGTTCTCAGCTGAATCCCCGGTTGGGTTCTAGATGATACTCTTGGAATTTAAAAAGGTTCTAAGTAGAACCCCCTAGGTGGGTTCTTGTTAGCACCCCTAGAGGGTGGAAAGGTTCTGGATAGAATCTCCCCACAGTGTTCTGGGTGGAACCATTACACCATGGAAGGGTTCTCTGTAGAACCTCTCACAGAGGGTTCTGGGTGAAACCTCTCACAGATGGTTCTACTGCAGGTGTATCCCTTCATGTTTGGTTCTAAGCTGAACTCTCTTAAAGGGCTCCAAGTCAAACCTTTATAAAAGGTTCTGCCAAGAATCAAAAAGGGTTCTCCTGTGAAGACAAGCTGGAGAACCCTGTATTGTACCTAGTTAGCACTTTTATTTCTAAGAGTGTTTACATCTGTGTCCTGTGCCGACACATGAACACATACTGTGAAAATGCTTTAATTGTGTAGTTCATCAATAAACACAGACCACCTCACAATCATACTGATAGAGCAGTGCTGATTTCCATACTTGTGTTGCTTCAGTGCAGTGTTTGTGTGCTTGTACTGTATTTTATGTGACATGTGATTGATATACAGGCAGCTGATTCCATCTCCATCTATCTATCTTTCTCTCTTTTTCTCAGGACATATATTTGCTCAGGGTCATTACAGCAGCAGGACAGTCAGTCAAGCCAGGCTGGAAAAAATCCTCGGGGAAATGAGGTGGCTTTGCTCTGTCAGACAGAAATCCAGCCTGCTCCCCATCCCCACACTCAATCCTTTTTGTCTTATCTCACCAGTGTAATCTCAAGTCCTCACAGAAAGACTAAAGCTCTGCCCCGTGCTGTTTCCCAGGGGGTTAGAAGAACAAAGGCCACTCAAACACATCTGCTTTCACGCCTGACATGACCATTCCAGCTGCCGTACAGTTGGATTGCAGGTGAATCTCATTGTGTCCTCTCACAGTGGATTCAGTGCAATTCGGTGGGTGTCATGTTTATAATTGTCTGTCACACTTGAAAGGGATTAGATCTAATCCCTTGGATATGCTCATTTTAGAATTCCAGATTTATGTATATTGTTGCTTTCTGTGTGTGTGTTATTGTGTTTGATTTAGTGGGCAGCAGTGGTAGAGAAATGGAGGAGCTATGCCACCTGCTGGTCAGGTTTGTCACAACAGCAACAAACCTGATGAACGCCGCTATTTCAATGCAGCCTGACAGCTCAACCATTGTGGTTAAGAGCATGTTTACCCCTTTGAAACACCACAATATCATCAGTTTTCTGTCATTTTATTAAAAACAAACAGTTTATACATCAGTATAGTAATTACTAGTGAGCAAAATCAAAAGATTGGTTTACTGGCACCAAAAATGTGTCTTTGCCATGCAGCATGGGACAAGTATTTGGGATTTCTTAATATTTGACACACATTTTGTTTAAAACGTGCTCAGATGCTGCGAGAATGCAAATAGCAATTTTCCTATAAAAACAATAAAAGCACCTGGGATAGTGAAACTTACAAGCACAGACTTTTTGATAATGATCAATATATCCAACACAATAAACATATAATAAATATTTTATTCATTGCATAGTTTGCAAAGCTAAGCTGCTATTTGGAAGTGCAAAGATCAGACACAACTATGATCATCAACAGTAAAGACAATTGAAAACGTACTGTAAACTGAATCACAATCATGACACGCCTCACTCACTGATGATACAAAGCCTTGTTATTATGATTGTCATCCCAAACTCAAGATAATGCTCGTGCAGATGTCCAGAATTCAGAAACAGCTCAAACCAAACATTTAGTGGCAACATTACACTGGGTTTCGAAAATGCCTCAGACAGAAAAGAGCACATGTGAGAGTCAGTGATTTTGCCCTCTGCAGATTCCTTTCCAGTTTCCAAGTCCTAGAAAGCTCGAGCTTTAGCATGAGCCTGCAGGAGGGCGGCTGTATCTGTGTGGGAAGCTTGCATGGCTATAGAGAGTGCAGTTCGGCCACGCTGGGGGGGTAACAAGAGAGAAA
Organism: Lutjanus argentimaculatus; assembly: GCA_034769285.1. Taxonomy (NCBI): domain Eukaryota; kingdom Metazoa; phylum Chordata; class Actinopteri; order Lutjaniformes; family Lutjanidae; genus Lutjanus; species Lutjanus argentimaculatus. Next base: position 11,978,418 of record JAWZSL010000011.1, on the reverse strand, counting down.
AACAGGAAATTAGGACACAAAATCTTAAATACTGAACCCATATTAAGTTAGACACATTAGATACAGGCTTACTTAACAACACCTATTATCAGCCATGCTAGCAGCATGGCTCTAGGGAAGACACAGTCCACACTCCAGACTGAAATATCTCAACAATTATTGGGCGGCTTGGCATGAAATTTGGTAAAAACATTTATGTTCCTCACAAGATAAACAGCAATAACTTTCATAATGTCCTGACCTTTTACCTAACGGCATTCTCAGGTCAAAATTAAAATTTTCAAAACTTTGGTTTATGTACCTGTAAAACTCATGACATTCCCATCAGCCTCAACTGTATTTTGTGTTTAGTGCTAACAAGCTGAACTAAGATGGTTTTATTTACCGAACATCAGCATGTTAGCATTGTCACTATGAGTCTTTTAGCATGCTGACGTTAGCATTTAGCTCAAAGCACTGCTTTGCTTAATGCTCAGGCCACACTGAGCGCGACACACATACCACACTGTCTGCTCTAACAGACAGCAGCTCAGCGAGGTAGCCGTCATACACAGGCACATGAAAGCAGCATGGTCCTGGCTTGAGCACAGACAATGTGCTCAAGCCACACTGTCTGCTCTAACAGACAGTGTGGCATGTATGGTGTTGCGGATTCTCTTGCTTTTCATATTGATGCACATATTAGCAGGTTAGAGCACATCCCATGCGACTGCACACTTTATCTAGAGAGTCGGCATCTCGCCTATTTTTTCCACCTGATATGCACAGTTCTCAGCAAAAAATAGTGAAGATGATCTGTTGGAAGTCATATCAACTTTATACCAGCTTCAATATTTATACAGTTTCAATTCAGAATATGTCAGATGTGAAAAAATCAGGTGAAGGGCAGTATTTTTCTAGTGCGCTCTCTCTTTTACTTCCTCTCTTCCTCCCTCTATCTCTCAAAAAATCATGCAGCTTTTTTGGTATGCCTAATTTCTTTTCTTCACTTCTCTTCTGCATACTCAGTGTAGAAAGATAGGGCTGGCAGAAGCAGCACCACAGCAGAAATGCTGTCTGTGTGTTTCACAGGCATGTGATCTGCAGCAGTTCACCGAGATAGCCGTCTCGCACAGGCACATGGAGGCAGCGTAGCCCTGGCATGAGCACAGAGTCATAACTGTCCTATGGACTCTGGTGATCCTCAGATTTTGCCTCTAGCGCCACCATGAGGTTCCCCTCTTTGGTTTTTAGCTAAACGTTATCATGCAAATGCTAGCATGCTTAAAATAGATAGTAATCATTATACCTGCTAAACATCATCTTGTCATACTGAAGTTAGCATTTAGTGCAAAGCACTTTTTTGAGAAGTGCAAAGAAAAAATTACATTTGAAAAACTCAAATACAATGTCTCTATCCAGAAATCATGACCCAGTTTCTCAAGATAACTCACAGACCTTGTTGTGAGCAGTTTCGTGTAGGAACTACTTTCTGAAAGAAAAGGTTTGTGGCGCTTTGAGCACCACAAACTGAGTGCCATAAATTATATATGGCATTATCATTATATTTGAGACAAGAGAGACAACTCTACGGCCGATATCTGCCGCTCCACTCACACAAAACAGTCTTGATGGATAAACAGCACTACAGGTCAGAGGAAAAATATCTATTTTTGAATCCAAATAACAAAACTACAGTATGTGCAAACTTGCATTTTCAGTCCTAAAGATAAATGGGTTAAGATTTAATTTCGTCAGACTTAATTAATTGGTCTAATTAATCTGAGTTTGTGTCGAGGTGAAACATGTTTTAGGAGGCGAGATAGGACACATCTGCTCAACGGTCTTTTTATTTTCTCTTAAACTCTACTTTAAAGTCAGACTGCATCAAAAGTGCAAGATACATTTGCATCCTCTCCTCTGCTCACTTCCCTGCCTCCACTCGCTCCAGACCGGCAGATAAGGTACTGTTAGCGGATTAGTTCATCTCAGCCCAGGGAGATTTGTCTTACTAGAGCCCTGATTAATCCTGGGGAAGCTCTATTCAGCCGCATCCAGACTGTCAGTCCACCCACGTCCACACAGTGTCAGTCAAAACATTCCAGCTTTCATACATCTAAGCTGCTTTTTGTGCTCAGTTATGTGGCATATATACTTTTCTGTATATATGCCATTTTGTGAACAAATATGACAGGATTTTAGAAATGGAGTTGGAGTCATCATTTTGAATATGCGCTGAAATTTAATTTAATGGGGGTGCTGCCTGCACATTTTCTCCATTTTTTAGGTGATTTTTTTGGTCCACTTAAATGTGATTCTCCATGAAAAACTAATACTACTGAGCCTTTATCTCACACCAGTGGTGATTACACTGAAGACAAAACTTTTAGGGTTATAGAGGATAATATTAGAAGTAAATTGTTCATTCGACTTGGTTTTCTGCGGTGTCACCTTGTCAGTGAGGGTGAGGTCACACTGGCTCCTCTCCAGCAGCAGCCGTGCGATGTGTGTGTGGCCCCTCTCAGCTGCAAACATCAGGGCCGTGGTTCCCTGGCTGTCCTGGATGTTGCCGTCTGCTCCGCAGCTCAGCAGCAGGCGAACCATCACCACTCGCCCGTGTCTCACTGCCAAGTGCAGAGCTGTTTGGCCCGTCTGCGGAGAGGGACAGACAACAGGATGGACAGAGGAAATGACAATTTAGATATTTGTTAAAAAACACTTTATTTATCTATCCTACTTTCTGCCTTATTTATATGCTGTTTATCTGTCAGAGATTGGTAACATGTTGCTTTTTGATGATCATTCGTTTGCTAAAGGACACTTTAGAGCAGTGGTTTTCAAAACTAAGGTCTGGGGACCAACAGGGGTTCTTGAGTGGGTTGTAGGGGGTCCCAGCAAAAGAACAAACAGAATATTTCAACTTTAATCAATCTTTTTGGAAGTTGAAACAACAAAACAGCAAGGGAAGAAACAGGGTCAGTTGTTTCGATTGATTGTAATTTCTATTGATCCTAGTTTGATCAGTGATTGAGAATGAAGACTGTATTATCAAACCTAAAAATTAAAACTAAAAACACAAAGAGGAGGTCCAGCCTATTGCCCAATTTGGTATAAGCTTGATGATATTATGACGGTTATTTTCTTAGTAGAACTCTTTATCACAAGTAAACTGATTTTTTTAGTGTAAAATAAGTGGAATGACCATTTAATATAGTGTGTGATTGATTGATTAGATGCTGTCTTCCATTTATTACTTAGAAAACTAGAAAACAACCTGCACAGAGTGCTGCAAGTCAAGCTCACAATCTCATTGGAACTGCACTCTTCACCTGACAAACCCCACATTAACTACCCATGTTACATTTGAACTGTGTTCTCGTGTTACCTGGCTGGAGCGAATGTGAATGTTGCCCAACTCCATTAGCTTGCGGACCACCTCCATGCCACCTGGGCCATCAGGGCTGTGAGCGAGGCCAGCATCACTGCTGTGTAGCCGGCGTGGTTCTGCAGGTTCACATCACTCACACCTGAAAAGCGAAGAAAAAAGTACAACTTAACTTTTTTTGTATTTGCAAGCCTTTTTATGTACAGTAGCCCTGGCAACGCAATACCCTCACCTGTGTCCAGTAGCAGGCTGACGATGCTGTAGTTGCAGTGGGACACGCTGTAATGCAGCACTGTGTTGCCATTGTCATCAGCCAGGTTGACCAAGAAGGCCAGCAGTGACGGTGCGGTCTTCTTCACTTCTCTCAGGTACACAGTCAACCTGCTGGCCTCTGATGCCTCCTCTGCTGCCACACTGAACCAGTGCTGGAACACCACAACCAGAGCCTTCCTCTGGGACACACAAGGGAAAAACAGGAGGGATACTAACTGTGGATTCAGTTGTCTAAAGGATTTGGCCAACACAGCATGAATACATGTGCATCACACATAATCAGCTTCAGTCTAACAGACACACTTTGAAGGTCCAGTGTGTAGGATTTAGTGCCATCTACTGGTGAGGTTGTAGATTGAATAACACTCAACTCACCCTCCCCTTCCAAGGAGGAACTACAGTGAGAAACTACAGTGGGCACAAAACTTGCAAAATCTTACGAAACATTAGTATTCATTTTGAGATGTGTTTCTGTCCACCCCAATCATGTTTCTTTAAAAACATTAATTCAGCTCAACTCAACCTGAAGTTTATTTAACTTGAACAAATATAACTCATATATTTATAGTAAGCTAATGATAAAAGATTAGTTTATTCCGCTACATTCCAGTATGTTTTTTTTACAGTGTTCAGTGAAAGATACACAAATGTCATCACTGCATGCAGCTTCAATATTAAATACATAATGTTTCTTTAGGTTTGATTGAAAGTTTCTGCTCACCATGTCATCATTGGGGTTATTCATGTTGTCCATGTGATCTTTGAGGAACTGACAGGCAGCCATAAAATCTGCACTCACAGTCTCCCTAGAACATACAGCATAAGGACAGAGAGAATAGAAAGAAAATTTTGCCTCGTAGCAATAGGAATCTGTTCCCATGAGATGAACTAAAAACACAGAAGCTATTCCCTGAAGAGTAAACATCACGATTAAATTTTCCAAACAAACACTGATAAGGCGTTTGTTCTGGTCCTCTCACCTGCCCCCGGTGGTTTCTGAGCCAGCGCTGCCCTCCATCTGTTCTCCTGGGGGCTGTGGTTTTGTCTTGGCCGTTCTCTCTAGAGCCTCAGCCTCCACAGACGCTACGCCTCCATCTGTCCGACCTGATCCAGATATCATCTGTCTGTCTGGACTCGTTTGACTCTCTCCCTCTATCCGTCTCTTCTCTGGGTCTGCATCCACCTGGGCAGCAGCCATCTCCCCGGGGCTGATGCTGCTCTCCTTCTGCTCCCTCTGGTTCACATACTGTCCAGCCAGATTTCCACTTTTTTTGCATCTTTAAAGAAATCAAGAGGGAGAGGAGAGCAGGAAATTAAAACTGTCTGCTACCAGAATGCAGGGAGAAGTTGGCATCTGAATCCACACTGATACATTTTGCAAGCCACAGTTCACAAGTTCACATATTGTTTAAATGCCTCAAAAACTGTATGCCTTTTAATGTAATGTCAACAGGGGGATGTAACTAAGTGCATTTACTCAAGAACTGTACTTAATGACAAATTCAAGCAATATTTCCATTTTATGCAACTTCATACTTCTGCTTCACTACATCTCAGAGGCAAATATTGAAAATTTCACACCGCTGCATTTGTCTTGGAGCTTCAGATTCTAGTTACATTTCAGATTACAATTTTACTTCCTGTCCAGTAAAACACATCTATTTTTACATTTTCCCAGGAAAAGTTATGTTAACCAATTAAAAAGAAGCAGGAGGAGATTATTCTTTAGATAATTTTGTTTTTGATGTTATATTTTATGGTGGTAGAAACACTACCGCTTTTGTCCACATGGGCCACTAAAATTACACATTAAACTACACATTAAACAACACGTTATGAAAGTTCCTTGTAGCAGCTGTAAAGCTATACTAGGTAACATTTCCACAATAATGTCTAAAAGCGCTAGACATATGTAATGTATTTTGCTGAGTTGTGTACTTACATTATCACAAATGTTTCCAACAAAGCACAGAGAAATCTGTAATTTATTAAAGGTAAAGGTGTATTTTCTGCTAGCTGTTGCGTTGTACCTTATGGCAAAACGAGATATGTCGGATAACATTACCTCGTCCATAAAGATCAAACTATGTCTCTCTATGTTTTTTGCTATTATTTTAAAGTGAGAGAGACGCTAGTGGCAGAATTTACATATTGTGCATTGAAGTAATGTTTTGAATGCAGGACATTTACTTGCAGTGGAGTGTTTTCACGGTGTGGGATGTATACCTTTACTTAAAGGAGCAATATGTAGCAATTGCGCATCCAAAAACAAGTACTGCAGTCCAAATGGCAAGTTGGAGCCATAAACGGTATGTTAAAGGTTAGGTTGAAATCCTATTTAATATATAGTCACTGGTTGAAGCATTGTTTCCCCTGCCCCTCCTCCCCAGACTCAAGGAAGCTCAGGCAGGCTGCTGTAACATTGCAGGAGTGCAAGGCAGGCGCAACATTGTAAGCTGACAATAACTAGCAACAACAAGTTGGACACTGTAAGTTGATCAGCTAATGATCATGTCAGACTGTCAGTTGTCTGTAATGTAAAGCTAAGCCCATTATCCTGAAAGCAAAAGGCCACTGCTCTGAAAATACACAATCTGGAGTTTGAGTTCAGTGACTGCCTGTCTTACCGTTTCTTACAACTCATTAACAGTCAATTACTCATCTGGCCAACATTCAGCATTAATTTGAAAGGCACCTAACGTGAAACAGGTATACAAAAACAGTTATTCCAGCCCAGAATAGAAATTTCAGTGGAGGAGCGGTGTAGCGTGTAGCATTGTTTTCAGAAAAGGGTATTTCAGTTTAGCATGTTACCTTAATCTGTGATGGCATATCATGGTCATTTTATGATAAATTACAGTAAATATATTACAGATGTATCCCTTAAGTAAAGGAAACACTGATTATCAACATTTACAGCATCAGGAATTAAGCATCAAAGCCAACCAACCATTGTTCCCCCACGTTGTCTGAGTTGGATCATTAGAACAAGACAAGAGATTTTTGAGAGAGATTTCTAATACATTATTCATAAAATGTGGTCCAGGATAATTCAATCAATATTAAGAATCCACTCCTTTTGAAGTGTCTAAGCTGGACATAAGAGGAAAAAGTCAAAACAAGTTAAATGTGATGCATGTGTTGCTTTATTTTTAAAACCTCACTGCGTTGACTCAGGAGATTTGTTTGTTATTATAACCTAACAGATGTCATTTATTGTAGAAATACTAAGCCAGTAAATACCCTGATCCCCAGGAAACCATTCTATAAACTCTCACATCACCTTTTCCATCTCTTCTGACTAATCTAACTTAGAACTAATAAACTCCCACAGCAGACTTTGAGAAATGGCAAATGATGATTGGAGTCATCCTACGACATGGGAGTCACTGCTTTTCTTCTCCAACTGACAGCTTTAGAGGGAGTGACACTCATCTTTCAGTCTTAAATTATGGTGTTTTTCTCAGTCAGAACCATACAACAGTAGCTTAAATAACCTCAAGTTAGTGTGTATGTCAACCAAAACCATGGTTTAAGCAATAATCATAACTTTAAAGGTTGCTAAAGTCAGAGAGTTATTTACTAACCCTTCATTAACACCCCCAGGATGTAGGCTTTTTGACATCCAGGCACTTCCATCTGTCGTCATGATGGATTTAGAGGCTACATGGAAGACAAACAGAGAGTATGATGAAATGTCAAAACAGTGCTGAACAACAACATGGTTTATGTACACAACGGACACAATCACATCCTCACAAAAGCCAACACAAAGGATTAAATATTTAGTGAAAATAGTTCGCATTGATGAACTAGAATGGAGAGTACAGACCTCCAGATGGCGAAGCACCTACTGCAAAGCCACCTTAACAACAAATAATAGTATAGAGTATAGTATGTAAAAATACTGTTATGGTATTGTAATATGACAAATGGTAACCGGTATCATTTTCAATTTTTCAGGGTGAATAACAAACCTTGAAAGCTCCAATATGGCGACGATGCTCTTTAACAAAACAGGGATATTACGCCAAACTTTAGTGGTTCCTATCATACCTATTCAGTATGGAATTAATCTGCAGATGCTCCAGTTTAAGGTGAAATAAAACTTTCCTATGGATGTCGGTTTCTGAGCCACAACAAAGGACAAAATGTGGCCTGCAACCGACTAGGTAAGCTTTGTTTTTAGCCGAGCAGTTGCTGATGACTTGCTGCTCCTCGCAGCCAGTTAACAGGAGCGAGGAGTCAGCAGCTGGTATAAAAGAGAGCAGTCAGTTCAAAGTTTTTCAACAATTGTGAATCACTGCAAGCATGAGATGACCTTGAACATACAATCAAAAATGTAATATAATAATAAGATAATAAGAGAGTAACACAAACCAACAACAGGAGCCATCTGTATACATCTAATAGTTAATTGTGAGTCTGAATTCGACGCTAGGTCATCATGATTTAGCCTCTTCTACAGTAAATGGTGACAGAAGTCGATTTTCAGCATTGACTTTCAAATTGAGACGAAAGAAAAACATTTTAAAACCTATTTTGCCAAGACTTGTGTGCTGTGAGGTAAATGTGTGGATATGACTTCAACACATTTAACAACCTTTTGAAGATATATCGTGTGTCTTTACTGAAATTCAAATGAGCTTGTGGTTTTTTAACAACTGCCAAAATCCACACATAAACTTACTCTTATTCATGTGTTGATACAGCTGTTAATTTGCTCCAACTGCTCCATCGACAACAACTTAAAGTCTATTTTACACAGGCTTTGCACTAAATAAGCTCATCTCAGAACACTGACATTAGGATAACACTATTCAACTCTATGGGCCTCCTTATATAAAAACAACAGCTTGACTGGTCCTCATCCATTTAGTCTTCAATGACTTCTGTATAAGGTAAATTACACTCCTATTTATTAAAATTCAAATGGTTAAGAGTAAGGTTTGAAAGGTTTAATTGTGTTTTAAAGGTACAAATATGGATTGGTGTTGTTTTGCTTTGTTTGTTTGCTTGTGGCAGGTGAACGAAATGAACCAGGCTACTTAAAAGTACTAGTCTTCTCAACACTGCACTGCTATTGCTAAATGCTAATGTGCGCTAGTTGATATAGTTTTAGGGGATGTACAGCTCCAGTGCTCCACCAAGCCATGATTTCAATCCACCTAAACTATCCTAAACATAGATACAGTTTAACAGTCTAACTCAGATTCAGTTCTACGTAGTTCTCGGTCTTTGCACAGGTTTTCTATCAATTATGTTCTCACATGTGTAATATGTTTAGAAGAAAATCTCTGGATTTCCATTAAACAGAGAGAAGTGTGTAAGATTAACATCTGCTATACCAGTTTTACGTGCTGGGATTTGTGACACTCTTTGAAAAGAGAAAAGCTATAAAGCTGAAAAATAAAAGCAGATGTAAGACCTAAAACCAGCTTTGGTGGGAACTAACCATTGTCAGCTAATCATGTGCTCCAAAAAAAAAATACAACCAATCAGCTAACAGATTTCTGTTTTATCGGTCAGATGTCATGTAAAATACAAGTTCACCTTCAAAGGGACATGGGTGAAGTCAAAACTGTAGTGGTTGTTCTGCCTTGTAGCAAACAGATTGACGTCTTATTTCCCAAACCAAATCCAAACCACATCATTAAGATTAGATTTCCGCTCATGTAATGTGAGAGCGCTGCATCTCAACATGAAGCCGAGAACATAAAGTCCAAATTTAGTCAGACAAAGGCAACTATCGATCTCATATCTTTCTTTACAGTCCTGTAAAATTGATGTGGTTTAATCATTAGATTGATAAAGCACAATACCTCCATGTTGAAGCCTCTCTCCATCACTGTGTCCTTGCTGGGTGTAGTAGGAGGTGAGGATGTCAACAAGTCCCATCATCTCCTGCTGCAGAGAGTTGACTTTAGGGTCTGGGTGCTTTAGAGGTTTACCCTCCTCTCCTGACTGATGGTCTGCACACAAACACTCCCACTGTTGATCCAGGAGCCTCTTGATCTTCTTGATGTGGTGGACGACCACGGCTGTGTCCACACCGTCATCTAAAGCGTCTCCGGGTTCCACAGACGCTCGTGGACTTCTTTCAGTAGAATCGACAACAGAGCCTTGTTGTCGACTTCTTTGTCTGTTTGTGGTAACAGTCCTTGCAATGACGGATGCATCTGCACTTCCTGACACTTTCTTGTAAGGTTCAAGGGATCTCACCACTGTTTCGTCTCCGTCCTGGTCTACCACCACCCTCTCTGCGCGAACCCAAACACCAGGATTCCTGATAAGGTGCTCAATCTTTCCATCGTTCCTCCTGCTCTCCTCCTGCTGCTCCTTCAGCAGCCCTAAGGCCCTCTGAAGCTCCTGGCCGGTCTCGTGGAGCTTCTGCTCCAGCACGGCTACCTTAGCCTGTAGGGACGTAACTGTCAGCAGCTCGTCCAGATCTGTACTAGTCCTCCACTCGTGTGTTGGATTAGAGTCCTCTTGAGTGTGATTTCTGGGAAACATGATATGACCTTCATGCCGAGGCCTTTTGACGTCCACTGTGCTGTAATGGGACGAGGTGTAAGGGTCTGTGGTTCCGTTCATTGAGGGGATATGTGGAACCAGGCCCAGACGGAGCCTTTCTCGTTCCTCCTGGAGGATGCAGATCTGCGCCCTGAGCTCTGGAATCACCCTCACCTCCATCTCCAGCTCCCCCACACGTTCCAGGGCCTCCGTGAGGCGCCTCAACAGCGCTGAGCTGTCCTGGGGTCGAGGGTTGTCTGCAGAGTAGAAAACATCTTCACAGGAGACGTTTCTTCCTCCAAGGTGATCTCTCGAACTTCGGAGGCTGCCGGGGTCGTCAGTTGATTCTGATCCCTGTCTCAGCAGTACTGTGAGCGGTAGACTGGAGGCTCGCAGGAGATTAGGTCTGATGTGCTCACCTAGAGGTTGCTCATCAAACTCCTTGATCCTGGCCTCCATCTCAGTCAGGGTTTTGAGCCCTGTGGGAGAAAGGGGTGACCTGTGATCATTTGCCCAGGACGTGTAGCCATGATGATGGACGTCAGACAGTCGAGACCTGGGACCAAGAGCTCCGGTAGATCCCCAGAGGCTCGGGCGGTAGCCGCATCCTGAGGGGTTGAGGTGCCTGGGAAGAGTGCTCGCTCGGGGGCCCTTGCTTCGGCGCTGGATGGGGACTCTTTTGATTGTGTTGCCTTTCTCTATGTCATCCACATATTTGAGGAAGTCCAGGTCAAGTCGAAAGCCATAAGGGGTTTCTACTGAGTACGGGGGCTTCCCTTTAACTCCATTCTCTGTTGGTTTATGAGGCAAAATGCTTCCTGTAAACATTAATTTAACAGTAATTTAAGGTCCATCATAAATAAATGTTTGATTTAGTAAACTTCCGTATAAGTTAAAGTGATAGTTTGTATTATTTGAGGTGGAAAAGTTAGTCAGTGTATTAGATGCTGGTTGACATGTCCTGAGTTAGGAGAAGCAGAGAGGACCACCAATATGGAGGCTATGCAGCAATGAACTGCTGTAGATGGGGTCAACAACAAATGGTATTTTAGCCACTTAAAGTGATAGTTCACCCAAAAATGAAAATTCAGTCGTTATCTACTCACCCTCATGCCAACTGAAGGTCGGTCACTGTTTGGTTCTGCAGCACCATCTTCCCATGAAACTCCAGCAGAGTTTTGTGGACTAAAAAACTAAACATGACTTTCAATCGGCATGAAGGTGAGTAGATAAAGACTGAATTTTCATTTTTGTGTGAACTATCCTTTCAAAAAAGCTCTATCTAAAAAAAATCAATATCAGTTTGAGTGTATGCTATATTTTGAATATTTTCACCGCTTTGCTGTCAGACAGCCTTTTCAGGCCAGGTAACTGCTGTCATATAAGTCAAATGTTGCTTTCTCCAGACCAACCAAACTCCATGGGCAAAATCAGTACTTTTTTATCTCACAGACCACAGGACTTGCTGGACTTGCTGTTTGTTTGTGTTATGGTGTGACTTACGTGTTTTAAAAAGATTTTGATTTACCAAAGTCACACCATAACACAAACAAGAACATGGCAGCAGTAGATCAGCAACTCCCATGCTCTGTGTGGTAAAATTACTGACTTCGCCTATGAAGTTTGGTTGGTTTGGAGAGTGATATTTGACTTAAATAACAGCGTTTTCTCACAGAAAAGGCTGTCTGATGGTAAGGTGGTGCAAATATTCTAAATATGGCGTACACTTAAACAGATGTTGATTTTTTTAGGTGGATCTTTTTGTAAGTGGCTAAGATACCTTTTGCTGTTGACCCCGTCCATAGCAGTAAGCCGCTGATTAGCTTCCGTGCGGGTACTCCTCTCCGCTTCTCCTAACTGTGGGTGTGCCGATCGACATCTACTGTAACTAACACACTGACTATTGATAAATAACTCATACAACCCCACTTCAAATAATAAAAACTATCACTTTCATATCCATCGCAAATGAATATCTGATTCAGCAAAATTTGCTCATGCTGGGAACTTTTTTTTACCGTTTTGTCGCTCCGTCATTTTCTAGTCTTCTGTTGTCCAACCAATTTGTTGTCACATTATCTGCTTGGACCTTTGGTATCTGGCAAAACAAACAAAAGGGAAAGAAAAAGAAGATTAGATTGAGGCAGCAACACATGTGAAACACGTTAGGGCATTTTTACAAGTGGCAGAAGTGGTTATTGTGAGGTTATCTAATAAAATAATGAACACATTCATGATTTCTGAGAAGGGAAAACAGATGAATTTTAGCAGTGACATTCACTTGAGGTTTAGCTGCGGTATTTTCAGTGGAAGACGAGGTCTTAATTTTATGACCAGATGGAAGATCACTCTGGACAGCACTGCTCCTTTTTTCTACTCCCACATGTAGTGCAATGCACAAAACACAAACATTCAATTACGCTCAAGTGCCTTCTCTCTCTATTCTTCCCTTTCATTCTCTTCTTTTCCCAAAGTCTCCTGTTTTTCTCACACTCTTACTGCTTCATTTCTTCCATGCATCAGGCTGCTATTATTCAACAGTGGCAGGCCTGATGTTCACTTGATTACAGCCCTGCCATCCAGGACGCGAGCTGAAAATAGCCTGAGACTGTTTAGCCCAGCAGCTATGGCCAGCGGAGCAAAATATACTCCTACAGCCACAAATACAGACAACCATTGTTGTGACTCACTACTTTCCTCCCTTCCTGCTCTCTTGCCTCCTACTAGCTCTACAGCCTTTTTTCAGACTTTGTTAACTTTTACTGAACTGTGTCTGACTGTAACTTCCTTTAACTCTCTTGTGTTTCACTTAAAGTGTTTGTGCTGTGCTCTCTACGATAGAGAATAGTCTGTCTCTATAGCTCCTTCTCACTTCCACCCTCCCCCCATGTTCCTCTCTCCTGACCACCAGCCTCTGTGGCAGCTCGCCGTCCTCTCAAGGCACCGCAGCCACCGAGCCGCAGCCCCAAACAATGTCAGCTATGCAGTAAACAGACAAACACCACCAAATGGCCCTGCTGGGAATTTCGAACTCCATCATTCACACATTCTCTGATAGCCGACAATAAACAGGAACAAATCTGAAAATTACATATTCGGATGAGCACATTGTCACAAGCTATGAAGTAAACGCTGAAATAGGTACATTTACAGTGGAAGTCAAAGATACATGCTGCAAATGCACATGCATGCACACAATGTCTGGTGCAGTTTGTTGGCTTTTCTAATTTCCAGATGGATGAAGTTCAACATATAGGATGTGCAAATTTGACAAAAAATGTAGGCAATTCAAAGATAGTATGTGAGAATCAAGCTTGAATGACTACATTTACAGGCGCACTAGGGATGTCGGCACAATATCCATATTGGCAGATAAAGGCTTTAAAATGGAATATCATATTGGCTCGAAATGTGGATATTTCTGCCAATAAGATGACACTTAATCTATGCGCACATGACGTAAGTTGTGGTGTAGAGGTTTCCTGAAGTTTCATCCTGATCTTTATGACGAATTAGTGAAGAAAAAGAGAAAAAAAAAAACTATCACCAGTATTTTTCTGATTTTGCCCAGTGAATGTGTACGTTATACAAAGCACTGTATTTTATTTTGAAAAGCATTTTATTTTATGTGGGCCAGATATGATATGTTAAGAGTAGGCAAAATAAAATGTTCATTCCAGGCGAAACCTGATAATTAAGATATATGCATTTATCAGCCTTTGCAATTGGAAAATTTTGGAAATCAGCAAAAACCAATCGTGTGCTTCCCTAATCCACACAACTTTTCCACTATTATTCTGAATATGACAATATTCAGAATTTGACACGGGTCATGTGAACAACATATGCTGTTTTGATACTCCTAATTAGGCTTTATTCCAAGTGTAGCCTTGTCTGATTAAGTTGTGGGATCTGCCATAGGTATTCAGGTTTTATTTTCATTCTTGGATATGTATACAGCACATTCATCATATGCATCTCAGTCGGGGTTTTTACCCAGTTTGCAACACATGGTCACTTTCCTGTTTACACTCAGCTCTGCACTGTAAACAAATTAACAGTTTGCAAAGCCAGGGTAGAGAAAGAAACACACCTATATCTTGTAAATCAACAGGTTTTTTGGCTATGCTTTAAAAATAACAAATATCAGCTATAGGACATAAGTCATTCCGTTAATTGGAGTATGCATCTCTTCATCAATTTTCAGCAGTTTTCAAATCTTTCAGAGCTGCTTGGGACAAATTTCTTTTGGTAATAAAAGGTATTGAGTCTGATACCCAGCCCCATCTAACTGGTTAAAAGAAAATAAACTCTGAAACTTATTTTATTGATCTGATAAAAGGATTTATCGTAGTAGAATGCCTTCTCACTGTATGTTGTGTTCTGTTGCTCTTATAGGAACCTAATACATGTGTTATACATTGAAACCGATACAGTATGTATGTTGTTGGAGTTTTATGATGTTGAGAGGAATCTTTCAACACTCGGTCTGATGAGTTTAAATTTAGCCTACACATGTGGGTGTGAAGCTAAAGAACATGTCAAGAGAGGAAGCCCAGACATGTCTTTATTTTACAATCTAACAGGAGACCATTCAATTTAATGTCCTTCAGGTAGACAGCCAAACTGGGCGGTCAGTAAAATAAATCAATTTTGTTGCGATGAAGTGTCTAGAGCTACTGAGGCATTAAGATTAACAAAAGAACCTCATGTTGACTGTGAGCAAAGGCTGTTTTCACCACTGACTCTGTCAATCAGCAGGGTTCAGCAGAGCACCTGTTGCTGTACACATCTCAATCAGTCTCACTGCTGGCTCAGTCATCAGGCGGAGCAAGCAGGCTGCTGGCTGCAGTTCAATGGAAGCACTTTGCTTTGAAGTAAATAAAAAAGAAGAAGAGTTTCATCTCAAGATTAGATCTCTGCCTTGTAAAACGTACTCATAAAAAGGTAATAAAATGCTGCAGTTAAAGGAATTGATTGACATTTTGTCAGGTGCATTTATCTATTTTCTTGCTGAGAGTGACTGTAGATGAGAGGGCAGAGATTTAGCCAACTTAATGCAGAGGCTCACCTCCCAACATGTAAAGGTTGCCCCTCTCCAATACTATTTTGTGGGGTCACCATCCCTGCATCCTGGGCATAGTGTCACCGAAGACATTTGTGATTGGTTGAGAGAAATACAAACATACATAGCAAACAACATAGCAGAATGATAATGTGTGGAGACAGTCCTTTTCTCTAGCACTGAGCGCAGTGGAGAGAGGTCTGGCTCTGCAAGACTACAATAACCATAACTCCAAACCCTAAAAACTGCAGGTACAGTGTGTATTTTCAGAGCAATAGGCCTTTGGAGCAATGAGCATTTGTTTTTGGGATATCAAGCTGTCGGACAAATGGGCTTTTGGTCCCATGGGACATTTTTCGCACTATTGTGGACTCAGAATAATGGACCATCAAAACAATGGGTAGTCACTCTTCATATTTACTATACAGATATATGAGTAGAATTATTCTCCTCATCTAACTCTTAGCAAGAAAGTGAATCAGTGTATTTCCCAAAATGTCAAACAATTCCTTCAATGTGTCCTTGGGTTTGTGGAAATATCAAAAGATCCACACCAGCTGATCAAAGTTTCAAATGTTGCATATAAAACATTCAGAAACAGACATGTACATGGTTATTTCCTTCTCTCACACAAACAAAGTAAAATTCAGGCTGCTGTAGCCCACAAGCTTCTTACACATAAATATAGACGTACTTTCTGACCAGGTTACCACAGAGGAAACAATATAGCAGAGTTAGGGTTTAGGGCAATTCCCAAGAGTCATTGCCTAACTGTGTCCACATTTCCGTGGCACAGGTCTTAATTGTGTATGCTCAGAGCACTAGGCCCACCTCACAGGAAACCCCAGAAATGAAACGTAAAATATTTGCCTTACCCCAAACAGGCCCCAGCCAAACAGTACTGCACAACGCTACAGTGCTGCTGCCTCTGCACACACTGAACTCAATCCAAAGTCAAGCATCAGTGTGAGTTAAACTTTTTTTCTTGAGTTTTCAAAATGAATGTTTCCTTTGTATCCAGCTAAAGCTCCTGTTTTATTTCAGTTGAGGAAATGTCACAGCTTTTTAAGTGTCCTTTATTTAAGTTCTTTTCTTCTTTCTGTTTCCCACAACAGCTGCTCTCCTCCTCTGGGTAAATGTGTCCCTCCTTTCACACAGACCTTTTAGACTTCCTGCATCAGCACAAACCTCATAATCACAACATCTCTATCCACAACATTCTTTACCAAAGCCACAAATTAAATATGAACTCATGACACTGCAAGAGGGTCGACCTCCCAGTGAAGCAATGATGAATACTTGAACCACAGATAAGGACAAACATATTAGGCTATATTTCAAATGTATGTCAGTAGCAGTAACATATGATGTATTCACTGAAGGCACCAGCAAAGGTGTGTTCTGTTGCTCGTTTGTAGCCACACTAGCGGCATGTCTCTAGGGATGGCAAAGTTGGCTCGTCAACTTTGGTCCTGACTGAACTACTGGTTAGGTTCCCATGAAATTTTGGACAGACATTTATTTTCCCCAAAGGATGAATCTCATTGACTTTGGTGATCCACTGACCTTTCATTTAGCGCCACCATGAGGTTGACATTTGTTGTTTTGAGTGAAATGTCTCGAAAAATACTTTTTTAAATTTTGGAACAGCTATTCATGTTCCCCTGAAGACGAACTGTAATAACTGTGGTGTTCCCTTGACTTTTCATGTAGCACCATCATTAAGTTAAAAAGTAAAAATCATATGTCCAACCCTTTGGTTCATGACCAAATACCTGCAAAACCAGTGGTATTCCTATCAGTCCCATCAGCCACTGCTATACTTTGGGATTTGTGCTAAATAACAATAGCACGCACCACACTTTGAATAAGACAATGGACATAAACCCTGCCTTCAAATGGGGTTGAGTTCACAAAGAGTCCATATGAACTCCCCCCTCTTGTGGTGTTCATGACCTCTGAAATAAAGTTTCTGGAGGCTCTGAGTTCATGAGTTGTGACATGTTTTCTGGCATTTTCAGAAATGGCGAGGGTCATGGAAGTTCATACTTCGGCGGTGGAAGTTAATATAGGCCTAGTGTTCTTTTAGTCATACGGAGTTATTCTTTGTCCTTATGTGTGTGAGACTGCTGGCTGTACAACAAATTGCCCCTCGGGGATAATAAAGTTTTCTTTGACTTTGACTTTGACTTTGTAATTTTATAATACTTCTGAGGAAAATGTTGATATTCCCAATGGCCTCAGGTTTTCATTATGCCTTTGCATTTCCTGCAGTATGCTACCCACTGACTAGCTTGCTAAACTGTGAGCCTCAGTAAATTTGCATCCAATTAAACATGGAAGGAGAATACATCCATTCACCAGGGTGGACTGGAGTGTTTCTGGGAGCCTCACTGTACAAATGCACAACTTTATAACTTAATTCACTGATTTTGCTAAAACTGGATCATATTTGATGTAGAAAATATATTCTGGTTTCCCCACCAATGTCCTCCAGCTGGTCAGCTTCAAACCTCAACAATTTAATTACAGAGTTTCCTGATGGACAGATAGCTTTAGCTTATTTGTTGTGAAAGTAGCTAACTGTAACTGTTAGCTGCCAGCCTCCAGTTCAGTGAACACGGAGAAAAAGAAAGAAACGCAGCCTCTGAAACTGACAGGAAATACAGTACCAATGTTATTTACAGAGTTTCCTGATGGAAAGATAGCTTTACTTAGTCGTGGCTCAGCCCTGGGTTGCTAATTGGCTAATAGGACCGCTCTTCTCCCTAGCATTTCATCAGGGGACCGTGAGTGCATGGCAGGGGGGCACGTAACCTCCAGCATTACTGGCTACTGTAAACGCCAATCAATGTATGCTGCCTGTTTTACAGGAAACCCATAACTAGTAAGCAGTCTGATATCCGTTTCTTGGTAACTTTAACCACTTAAAACACCAAACATATTGTGTACGTGACTTTCCATGTTGTTACCAAGTTTCATTTGAAGACACCTAGAGTAAACATTATATCTGCTAAGCATCTGCATGTTAGCATTGCCATTGTGCGCCTGATAGCATCAGGATGTTAGTATTTAGCTTAAGAACCGCTGCGCAGCCTCACACAGCTGCTACAGTTTTTACAACTCATGAAATTACAGACAGTCTTTTATGTATTTGTTTTCATGGGTTTATGTGGGGTGAACTTGCAGAGCTGTCAATCTGGATTCTCTATCCCATTGTCTCAGCAACCCCATTTGACTTTTTGACACCACTATAATGTGTGGATGCCTGGCGAAAATCTGAGACAATTACTGTAATCCTGAACTTGACATCTCAGAGTGAGATTTAAAAACACAGAGCTCTCCCCATGCCTGTCCATCTCTCTGTGCAGTATGTACTGTATATCTACATGTTTCCCTGTCTATGTTCTGTTCCCGGAAAAAATTATTCTTCTCATCCAGTTTTTGGCTGTACAGACCGCAGTTTTTTTCCAGCGCATAACTCTCAACCTTGTCTTCTGTTCAGAGTTGATTTAGAAACCAAAACCAACCGTTGGAATCTCACTTGCCCCCCCCCCCCCCCCGCCTTGTTCTGTCCGTCTGTCTCTTCTTTTTTCTGTCAAATTCACATTTTTCACTCACTGTCTCCATAAAGACTTCCTAGAAATCCCTCAGGTCTTGTGATCTTTTTTCAGTTTGTATGTTTTCATCTTGAGACTTTGGACCACTGGAGTTGTCCTGGTCGCAGGCCAACAGCAACAGGGTCCGATTTGCATTGTGGCACATCTAAGCCTCATGGTGTGGTATGTGGAGCCAAAGCTCAGAGGATGAAACAGCTGCCAGGGGCTTCACGCAAGGAAGAAAGCTGTGGTATGTTAACACGGCAAGGTTAAAATAGAAAGTGTGTGTGTGCTCACGTGGACATGTGTGTTTGTGTTGGTTCAAGTGCATTTCTCCCCAATAAATATAGGTGTAATAAAATGTAAATGTAAACATTTAATCTTTGAAAAGGAGAAGTTATTCTCCTGAAAGTGCGATTAGTATTCAGCACAGGCCCGGAGGTCTACTCCGCACAATTTGTTAAAACACTTTGGAGTCAAAAGCTTTTCTGACCCTGAATTTAGATCAGCCAGTCCTGGATCGAAGACTTTCAAGGTCAACATTCAGCATCCTGGCTTTGATTAACTATCCAACCCAACTGTCCTCCACTGACTGAGAGAGATACGAGATGAATATTAAACCAGGGCTTACCTTGTGACATGTGTTCAGCAGCTCCTTCCACTTTGTCTTGCTGATGTGAGGGTGTGTTTGTCAGACAGTCCACTATCGTCTGCTTTCAGCTCTGTCTCCTGAGAAGGGAGGGAGGTGCTGTCAGGGAGACTGGCATGCCGCGGCTGTTTGGTAAATGCCAATGTGCAGCCCCTGCCATAACAGAAGCTGGGTCCTGCTTGTGTGTAAAAGAGAGCAGGGAGGGGCTTGTGAACATGCCTTCTGTCCAACGAGACTGACATGTGGGAGGCTTGACATACTGAACCACACCCACTCCTTCAGGCAGCAGCCAATAGGAGTTCAGAGGTGTAGCCGTCTGGGAAAGACAGCAGCCGTTCTGGAACCCCCGGTGACAACATGTCAAAATATGGAGCATCTGGTATGAAGTAAGAGAAAGTACCAGAGTCACCTTACTGTGTGCTGTCCATAATCCGGTCAGATAACATCAGTGACCATGCAGTACCTCATAGACCTCCCTCGCTCAGAATGTGTAACCCTACCCAGTGTTATGTGCTCTCTGTCCCCTATAATCAAGTAAACAGGGGGGAGCAGAGGGCTTGGTGCCATCCATGAGGGTTCATTCTCTCACTGCATACCTCTCATTCTTCGTGGATCCTCTTTCAACCACTACCCAGCATCTCACTTTGGGGGACTACCGTCATGCCAGGAAAGCCTCTCCTCTTCTCTTTATAAGGGCAGTGGATGATAACTAACAAGTGTCTCATCTTGTTGCCTGTCCTTTATCAAAGGAAATTGGTTTGTGGCATGGCTCTAAGGATGGCGCTGTCAGCTGGACTATTGGTCTGCCCACCGCTTTCATCCAGACAGAAATATCTCAATAACTGGATGGATTACTTTGACATTTTGTACAGACATTCATGGTACCCAGATAATGAACCTCACTGTCTTCGGTGATCCCCTACTTTTGATTTAATATCAGCAGGTCATTTTTTTTTACATATCCTCTGAAGTAACATCAACATCAACTAGATATATTGGCACAAAATTTCATAATGGTTCACAGAGGATGAATCATACTGACTTTAGTCACCCGTCTTTCTCACTAGTGCCGCCAAGAGCTTCACATTTGTGATCTCATTTAAAATATCTTAACAGCTGTTGGAAAGGATTGCCATGAAATTTGATTTCTAAAATCCATGCCCCCCTCTGGATGAATTGCAATAACTCTGGTGATCACTCATCTTTCATCAAGCAACATCATCAGGTCATTGTTTTAATATGGCCAATACTTTACTTTATGATCAAATACCTGCAACTGTAGAATAAGTGGACAGAGCTTCTGGGTCTGAAAATAAAGCCAATTCGAAAGTGCCTTAAACCTGCTTTCTTTCTAATGGCCAGCAGGGGGCAGCTCCACTGGCTACAAAAAGAAGTCTGATTGTATGAAGTCTTATGAGAAAACAACCCCAATTCTCACTTGATTTATGATCTCAGCAAACAGCTTCCCAATGAGATGCTAGTTTCCCATCTTCTCCTACACAGCATGATGTTCATTTTGTAAATTGTGGTTCCATTTAGAGCAAAAGAGACTAAACTGCACAACACACCAGTGTGCTGTGAGGCAAGTCCAAGTGTGACTTTGCATTTTGGAACCATACATTATTATTGCAATATACAACTATGGAAAAAGTTTGGAATTTTTAATTTACTATATCAACACTTTGTACACAGTAATTTCCCAACACAAGGGAAATTCTAGACCCCCAAAAGATCATTGAAAAACCTTCAGTCAAAGTGAACCCCAGTTTTCACCATATGTGCAGTTGCCAAGTGTTGGGAATTATTAGCCTGACACAGCAAAGGCCCTGATTTTTTTCCCCACCCACACTCTGGGAGCTCTGCCCCTAATTGACTACTCGTTAATCCCACTGGTAGGATGGTTATAGAGGTTATTTTTGCATGGATAGGAATACAAGTATGCCTTGCGATTTTGGCTGGCCCTTTGGTGTGCCTTATGCACAAATATTTTGAAAATCACTGAAATAGACAATAAAGCAGGGTATGCTTTAGGACGGGGCTACCGTGTGATTCAGAGGTCATTCTCAGTGCAACACACGGAGCTAATGAAATAGGGCTCAAACTGTCAAACTAGGCCGTATATTCTGTTACTACATTGCATATTTCTCGCTTAAAATGTTTTCACAAACATATTTGTGACTGTTTAGTTGTAACACAAGAAAGATCGTGATCAGGTACATTTCTGCTGAAAGTATAGCCAAAACAAAGCACTGCCCAAGTCGCAGTGCATCACCCACCAGCTTCATGCTCTTGTCTGTACTGCATATGCTCTGGCTCCAAAAAAATAAGATGGCAGCCCCCATAATGCAGACTAAAGGCTTCAAAACAGTAGTCCACAAATCAACTAATTCTACTGTCATTGCTTACAACACATGACTCTCATGATGTTTAGTGCTAAATAGCTGTTAGCATATTACCACAGCAAACTATGATGGTGAACATGGTAACCAAAGTCTTGATTAGGTCTACAAGATCTTGCTACCTCCCAGTCACCTAAATGCAGGATAGTTACAGACTACCACCACTAACAAATCTTTGTTTTTGTTTTTGTTTTTTAACTCTAATTGCTTCCACACAGTTTCAATAGTCTCTATTGAGCAAGAATTTAGAGATTGACTTTAGATTTAAAAACTGACTTTTGAGTCTATGGTAATCATTACACCTGCTAAACTTCATCATGTTAGCATCGACTTTGTGAGCATGTTATCATGCTAACGTTTGGATGTAATGCATAAAGCACCCAAACTACAGCTCACACAGCTGCTCGCATGACTGTAGACTCTTACTGTGCCACAGTCTGACTCCCACTTCCAAAAGACATAAATTTACCCTTCCAAAGTCCCGCCCCCTTTTGCCCTGTGGCCCAATAACAGTTGAGCAAGCTTGATTCGTCAGTCAACTGTCTCCTTTCCTGTAAAAGTGATATCGATAGCTAACTAATGATTGATATTGATTAGCATGTTGCCTGGACTCCCATCAATGACTGTATGAAAAGGATCTGGGCTGGTATATGTAGTGAGTGACTGATGAGGGAAGAGAGAACAGGTGAGCAGGTGAATGAGGAAGTCTGGTGAAAAAGTCTGAGGGAAGCTAGTGGACAGGCAGAGAATGTCAATGAATGGATTTGAGGTAGTGGGATTGTGCTTTAAGAGGAGACAGAGAGGCAGAATGTGACAATATGCAATTATCTTACTTTCCTTCTCGTTTTCTTTATTTTATACCTTTTGTTTACAGTTCAACTCTCTCCTCTCTCTCTGCATCTCTTTTTATTGGTCCATGTTTGCGCTGGGGTGTAACTGGTTCAGTTCGTCTCCTCGGGCCAAGAGAAATGTTTTTCCCATCATGTATATCCCACAGTATGTGCCTTACAGTGAGAGCTGTTTATCACAGTCTCCAACTGGTATCATCCAACTTGAGCCTAACTTGAAGGCAAAATAAAATTTGTAATGTTAATGAAGTGCCTGACATGATGAAGAGGGAGAGCCTCACAAAGAGCTGCAACCACCGCCTTGTGCCCTGCCGTGGATGGAAAAGGAATTAGCAAGAATTAGCAAGAAATACTCCTTTTCCATTACCAAAGCAGACAACTGACTCCGAGAGGGATTGTGGTTTGAATGGAGGGAGGGAGAGAGAAAAAACAGTCTTTATTGGACCAAATGACTGCTGACGGACTGACCACATACTGCAGAACACTTGGCCAAAAGGCAAAAATGTTCTCAAAGGCAGTTTCAGAGAAAGATTTAGAGTTGCATCACATTTGAGGAGAAATGCGGGGAATAAATTTACTTTCTAATACACTTAAAATATTGAAATATGAGTTGCTAATTATTAACTTACACAAATAGAGATTTTGGCCCGCAAAGCGAAACGCATGAGGCACAGGGCTTGTCGGCTGCAGGGTATTAATTTTCCACCCATCTGACTGTTATTACTTGTGGAAGCTGCCTCCTGGTGGAAAGTATAGCTGGAGGTAAGTTAAACACTGCCAAGAGGAAGGTCCTCTTTTTAGCAAAAATAATGTGATTGTTTTTGGAGTTTGGAAATTGCTCGCTGAAGTTTTATGCCGCTGAAAAAAATCCAGAAGATGCAGCCAATATCCATATGCTGTTTAAAGGGTGCTCTACGCTTTTTTTTTTTTTTTTTTTGACATTTAAAGGAAACCTGAGATGACACAGAACAGATGGAAAACTTTAAAGCAGTTCAGTCCACCTTAAAGGTCTGTCACAGTCGACATCTTCCCCCCCATCTGATGTGTGTTATATAACTGTGGCTTGTGGTCAGGGGAGTTACAGGTTGTGCTGTTGCTGCATTGGCCAACTTAAACAGTGTAAGTAGTCATGTAACAGTGACCTATGAATCAAGACCGTCCTTCTGACCACAAGGCCACAGACCCTTGACAACTTGTTTTTTTTTTTTTAAATTAAAGATGCTTTGGTCTCAAGTAAAGCAACTGGAATTCATTTGAATGTATAGATTAGTCAGTTGTAGGACTATAGGTCAGTCAGTATCACTGTTTACATAAAGGCTGAGGCTTAAGAGCTCATTTGTGTCATTCAAATCATGAGAGTATTGCAGCTAATTGTAGGATAAATCTGTGGAAAACAACCAAGCTGAAGGCAAAAAATCATTAATTTTGTCACTCAGATCTGTCAGTAAAGTCAATGTCCATGTGAGTTTTAAAAAGTCAAGGTTTATTTTTTGACAAATCACTATAATTAAAAAAAAAAAATCAACTAACTAACTTAAAACTTAATTTTAACTCATGAAGGTCATGGTTTATATTGATGTGACTTTGAGGAAAATAGGGGAGAGCAGGGAGTGTCGTAACACCAGGTTAGTGGGAACTCTGTCAGTCTGACCAAACAGAAAAGAGCTGCGGTAATATCATTGTAATCATACACTCCCATTTCCTTTTTGAGCTAAGAGGAGAAGTGGCATGTCTCTGTGAGAAACGTTGTGGATTTTACAACCAAAAAAGGATTTGCAGGTAAGACAGTAAAAAATCTTTGGGCAGATGCTATTTGCACCCAGGGTGGAAAAGCGAACATGGCTATTCACACCTTAGGTGTATATAGCTTAGTGTGGCAGAGACAAGCACCCAGGGGCCCATAGCCAACAATGCTATTTACACCTGGGGTGTAAATAACATATGTGGTTATTTACACCCTCATGGCAGAGACAAACCATGATCTTTCCCTAAACCTAACCAACTAACTTTGTTTCACAACCCAGCCAAGTACTTTTGTGGCCTAAACCTAACCAAACTGAGAACAAAAACTGAAAATAATCATTTAAAAAAACACTGTGACTCAGAGGAACCACTGACATGTAATTTCACACTTCTGTCAAAGTTATCCAGGGCAGGACTCAGAATCCACTCTGCCACAGAACGGCCTTGTGTTTAACCCATTCGCCCACTGCCTCTCATCAAGAGTGAATTTGTTGCTCTTTATAGCTAAAATAATGGGGCCAGGTGTGAATAGCTGCATTGCTGTTGTGTGCCTATTCACAAACAGATACTCTGATTTTTTTGTCAAGATTATTTTTGCCCAGTATTCATTGTATTGTGGAGAGATTTGTCTGACTTACACATGCAGCAGTTTCTCTAGTTAGATTTGATGCTTTGCATTCATGCCACCTTAAAGCCCACATGCTAAAATAGTTAGCTATGCTGTGGCTGTTTGGGATGGGGATAGTTGTAACAGTTCACCAAAAACTTTGAAAAAAGGCATAAAGAAGTGTGGGTCAGGTGTTGGGTTTCAGTTTTGGGCCCGCAAAGCTGCACACCAGGGGCAGTAATCTACACTTTCCACCACAGTGACAGTCACTGGACCCTTATGTGACACATTTACATTCAGGAATACAGTCCACAGCTAGCGCAAGTGCTACCACATACCCCAGTAGTGAGGTGTTTCTACCATCCCCGGTCTCCCCTTTTTAATGAATTAATGAGTTCTTTGTGGTTCTTTGTTCAAAATACAAATAAATCTTAAAAGGCTTATATTTCATATTTATACCTTCTCAGAATTACCTTTGAACTGAATTATATGTATCAGTCAAAAAATATATCTCTCTTTCTGAAATTAAACTTTGGACAGTTGATCTCGGTTCACTGACAACAAGCCAAGGGTGTTAAATGGTATTGTTGAGAAATCCTACCAATGTCTACAGCCAAAAAAGAAAGACTACAGTAAATGTGGATGAGCCACAAGTACAACAACTGCACAAAAATCTATTTGGCCTTGGCAGTTTGAATAAACATGTATACATTCTATGTGTGTTTAGTAGATAAATGGCATTATGAAATAATTTGAACACTTCTGTTTTTTTAGCTGCAGCCAAAAGAAAAAATGGAGAAATCAATAACAGTTAATGTAACAGCTAAACATGTTTCTGCATTTATCAGGCTGAGAAAAATCTGCAGAAGAAAACTTCACCAAACTAAATCATAGTTTAGTCTGATGTTTAGAGAGATGCACAGAGAAAAATGTATGTGCATCATCATCTGTTCAAAATAGCACTGTCATTATAGTGTCATAATGGAAGGAGGAGGAAAATGTATCCATATTCGAAGCAAATGGCTTACAGATCAGTCCACAGTGTGCAATGTGCACAGAGCAATCCACAGCAGTTTGAATGTATGTTGCAGAAGACTTGCTTTAGCAGCCTCCAGCAGGAGCTGTACAGTCTGAT
The DNA here is from genome assembly GCA_034769285.1 of Lutjanus argentimaculatus. NCBI lineage: Eukaryota > Metazoa > Chordata > Actinopteri > Lutjaniformes > Lutjanidae > Lutjanus > Lutjanus argentimaculatus. The sequence continues at coordinate 11,952,223 of JAWZSL010000011.1, read as the reverse complement.
GGCTGCTGGCAGAAAACAACACCTCAGGTGCATTCATTTTGCCCTAAGGCAGATGAAGAGAGCTTTGAAGATTCTCTGTAGCTGCATCAGATCAACATACAGAGTGTTACAGATGTGGGGGTTGGACTGATATATCGATACTCATTTTAGGACAAAATAGAATCTGTATGCCAAACTGAAATTTACATGGCAACTTTACAGTCCTCTAATTGCTGTTTTTGGGGTCCCTGGGGGTGAATCCATTTGTTACAGCAGCACAGACACAGCACAACAAAAATTCAAATGAGATGTTAAATTAGCGAAATTACATTTAAAGGGCCAGTATGTAAGATTTAGTGACAGCTAGTGGTGAGCTTTCAGATTGCAAACATCTCACCTCAACCTCCCAGTGATATGCAGGACAGGCTTATTCAGTTGACAGTCTATGAACTAAATCCAGCCCCTTAACAGCCTCAATCTGGCCTTTTGATAATTTGTAAATATGAAAAAAAGTAGTACTTCTGTAAGTAATATAATACACTGTGGTATATTGTTACCACTACCTATACTACCAGTCCCATGGTAATAATATGTAATTGAGGGATAACTTGTGAAACTTTGATGTAAAGAGTGTAGCAGGAGTTTTTTAGCATGGACTTCAGTGACATGGGAAAATTCTGTATGTCTGGTGTTGAGAGTGACAAAAAATGAGACAGTGCAGTTCCCTGTTCACCCCTGCACTATTTTTCCTCCACGAAAGACAGATACACCTCTCTCTCTGTTGTTTCATTAGATAATCTTAAAAAACAAAACAAAAAAACAGGACATTGACCATCTCCATGACCCTGACCTTCTTCCTGAGCAGGCTGGATGGCAATGACAGCAGGAGAGAAATTAAACAACACATTTCACTTCACTGATTTCATAATGCCTCTTCCTATGTGTGGGTGTGATGTTCATCAAAGAGAGACCAACACCAGATAAAACCAGACAAATGACGTAAATATGTTTTCATGAGCTCAGTGTTCCACCTCCAAACCTTGTATATGTAGAGCATGATGGTCACTCCCCTTCTTTTGTCTACCACACACGCCCCCTATACTGTACGTCCCCTGCTCTTTGAAGCTGGACCGCGGCTGCTCTCGTAGAGGCTTCATAGATGTATGCGGCCCTATTGTATGCACCGATACTTTTTACCCTCCAGAGAGCAGGGCCCTTGTTAAAGTCAGGGCTGTGACTGTGTTTACTGTGTACACACACACTGTGCAACCCTGCTCTCATATGAGCGGTTAACATTTAACAGAGGGGAACAGGGGTCATCACAGTGTGTGGCTAGGCGGTTATATCTCATGTCATACTCTCACTTTAAACTCCCACACGGCTGTGTTTTTGTGCTTTGTGTTTTGCCCACTTGTTTTTGTGCATTGTGTGCGTGTTTAAAGTACAGCACCAGTCATATTTGAAACAATATAAAATGCTCCGCAAGAAGTAATAAATTGTGTCTGATAAATTTTTATTTATTTATTTATTTATTTATTTTGCAAAATAAGCTCAAATGCCTTGTTAAAAGGGCTTACATAGCTCTACACCTTGTCTTCAATTAGTATTCAAGGATTCATTAAAGTGCAAACAGCTTCTCCACTGATTTGCTAGGTAATCATGGTAACTAGCTACGTCTGGCTTCTCCTGTGGGATGTGCATCGCCACTAATGATATGTATAGTGCCACCCCCTCAGTTAACAGGAGTACAAAATGGTGGACAAAATGGTGGTGTGTCTGCCACCATTACCACAAAATATAATGTCAAAAACAAAATTATCTAAGTGAAAATCTCTTTGTGCTTCTGTTCAACTGGCTAATGTACGAGTCACTGTAACTCTCTCTGGGAAAATGTAAGCGCAGGTTGTTTGAACTGATTTCACGGGAGAATCCAACCCAGTGCCATTAAGAATAACCATACAGAAATAAACAATCTTCTTGCAGATGGTCTTGTTTTTTTATGTAGGTGTTATAGAGGCATCAGTATTAAATTGAGATTGTTTCATAATCAGAACATATACTATATATATATATACACATACATACAGTATATATATATACATATATATATGTTCCCTGCTGCTTGATTTCATATTGATCAACAGCTGTTACAAAACCAAGAACTTCTAAGTCATACTTCTGAATCGATCCTATATGTAAACTGGGTCATCTTCCTGTTTAAAAGTAATCCAGCCGCACAACAATAACAGAGAGCAGCCGTGGTCTCAGCGGGTAACTACAGGTCAGTTGAAAACAGTGTCACATTGTCCTGGCTCAGAGGAAAACACCTTTAGACAGTCAGTGCAACTGTGTATGTTTGTGTTATTTCTTAACTGTGGCTTATCATTGATGCAGTGGTTAGCAGATGAAACATTAAATGACTTCTCTGTAAAGTAAAGTCAGTCTCATAAGTACAAGCTATTGCATGAATATCCAGTCTAAAGGTACAATATACAACATTATGTCACAGCAAACAATTATTTTGTATTTAAAGATATATTGGAGTATTATCCTTCCTTAGCAGAGATTCATCCAAGCGTCTCTGTTTATCTGGGATGGCCATGTGTTAATGACTGTGCATGCAATATTTCTGAAAACCTTTTAGGAAAGAAATAGGCAACACAGTAACCGAATTTTGATCCATATTTGATCAGCACTGCACAGTTTGACAATTTGATCTGAGTTTCGTGAGTCTCCGTTAGAAACCAGAGCCAAAATGGCAGCTGCCTGGTTACAATGTGTCTCATATAATCAGCTGAACAGTCACTAAAATGTGTTTCTTAAAACATTTTAAGCAAGAAATAGACAATGTTATAATATAATCTTGACCCATATTTGACCAACACTGTCTAGTTTCTCAGTTTCATCTGAGTTTTGAGAATCTCTGTTGGAAACTAGAGCCAAAATGGTGACCAAATGTTACACTAAAATATGTTTCTGAAAACATTTTAGCCTAAAATAGGTGATGCACTAACAGAATCTTGAGCCATATTTGGTCAACGCAGCCTAGTTTGACAGTTTGATCTGAGTTACTGAGGTCGAAATTTTAGGCAGAGCCAAAATGGCGACATCCTGGTCACAGTATATCTTGTATTACAGCTAAAACTCCAATACTGTATGAAATATTTTACATTCAAGCACTTTGTGCTTTCCTTGTTCTGTTCTGTTCCTTGTTCTGCCAAGTTTGACTGATGACTAAACTTTCTTTATTTCAGCACTAACCAATGAAAATTGAATCTAGCTGAATTTTCAACAGTCCGCTCAGCAGGAGGAAACTGCATCATCCATGCAGATATTGGTCAGACTAACAAGTTAATCATTGCCCTAACTCCAGACAGTGTATAAAGCCCAGGATCCTCACTCAGCAGGTCTTTGTCCAGTCACAGCGGAGGGTGAGAGCTCACTGACACACAGCTGGAGAAGCAGCACGACAACAACAACATGAGAATTACACTAATTCCCTTCCTGTTTCTCCTGGCTGCCGCCTGTGTCCCTGCCCTCTGCGCCAAAGAGGAGCAGCCTGTCCCCCAGCCCGAGGACACGGTCGAAACCCGCTCCCGCTTTGCTGCTCTGGATGATGTGCGTCTCCTGGCCAATGGCCTCCTCCAGCTGGGCCAGAGCCTGCGGGAGTTTGTGCACAAGACGAAGGGACAGATAAATGACATTTTCCAGAAGCTCAACATTTTCGACCGCTCGTTCTACCAGCTGTCTGTGCTCGCCAGTGAAATCAAAGAGGAAGAAGAGGAGCTGAAGAAGACCACTGTGGTGCTGAAGGCCAACAACGAGGAGATCAGGGGCCTGTCTGTGGAGATCAGCTCCAAAGTGGACAACATCATGCAGGAGAAGGGTCACCTGCAGAACAAGGTGGAAGGCCTGGAGGAGAAGCTGAGCAGTCTGTCACACAGTCTGGTGACAAGCGAACAAGTGGCAGAGATCAACGGCCTCAGGGTGAGTCACCTTTTCCTAGAAAGCAAACCTGGAGTTGGATTTTTTTCTTGAAGCCAATAACGTGGAAGCTCTGCTGGGTATTTCTGTTGGTCACATACAGGCACTCTTTGGGTACTTCAGGTGCTTGGTGCTTATTCTAAAAGTGAAGGGTTCATTGCATGATTGAAATAGTCTCAGTAAAAAATAAAAAATTGCAAGTTTCCTTCAAAAGCACTCATTGGCACACCGAAAGGTTTTTATAAAATTAAAATGCCTTTACATGGTGAAAAGAGGTTAAAAATGACCAACACAGGCCTTCATCAGTCAGGACTAACAGTTACTCAATGTAAAATAAAGGCATTTTAATTTTATTACAAACCTTACAGTGTGCCTTGGAGTGTTGTTGAAGGACACTTGCATTTTTTATTTTTTACTGAGAAATTTTTTTCTGGTTGTGGAGGTGGAAATGTCCATGAAAGATCATTTAGATCATGCAACGCTAAACACCAAACCTTGAAACATGAATTCCCTCTGCATGAGGATGGCAACTTTTCCTGCCTATTCATTTCTGTACAGGAGGAAATTAGAGCAGAAAGAGTTTTTTGAAGCCAACACAAATCACCATTAGGGGAGACTGGGGATGTTCGTAACCCTTTTTGCATTCCTCTCAGTTACTCAGAGACTAGACCAACCAAATCTTTATGTATTAAATTTGAATCTGTCTGCTAATTACCCATACCAGTTAAAGATGATTACATATGTTATATTGCTCACAATAGTCATTTGAAAGAAAGAAGTAAGATGTGGGACTTGAGTTTTGTTTGTTTATATGTAGAACATAGGCCTGCCTTGAGTTGTTGCAGATGCTACTTAACTTCTCTATATTTCAGTATGAGATAGTAAGAATGGAATAATTTACAATACAACAAATTGTTATAAATCATGTATATATGTTTTGGGGTGAACTATCTTTTCGTACCCAAACTGATTTGTTTATATTGAAAAATACTGTTATGTGGTCTACTTTGATATGGCTGCTTAGCTTGGAGACAACTGCAATAATCTGTTGCAACCATGCCCACCCTATCAGCCATGACATAACATCATGTGACCTAGACACATGTTAAACATGCCACCTAGAATTCAACAAAACAAGGACTCAAGCTACTGTAAGTTAGTTTTGATTAATTATTAATTAAAGGTCAGGACATGAAAAATTCAGCTACTGAAAACTTACTTTCATACCTTCAAAACAAGTTATTTTCAGTAAATGCAGCAGCAGATGTTGAATGGTGTCTTCCCGAACATATTCAGTATGAGTCTCATCACTCAAGCATGTTTCTGTTTGGAGGAATACGATTTGTTGATATGCTTTTTGAATAGTAACACTTTTTTTATTTTACTATTCTTATGCCTTTAATCATTTTTATTTTATTTTATTTATTTTTATTTATTTTATTTTATTTTAAGTCTTGTGCATTTTATTACTTTTAAATTTTCTAAATCCTCACATTTATTTATTTATTTTATTTTTTTTTGACATTATATCATTATTGCCTGTTTTTATTCCCTGTCTTAATCTTTTAGTTTTTAGCTCCAGTGTTTCCTCATGGGGGCCCTCCACACTGGGAGTTGTGTCTGGTCTGCCCACGGGGACGTCGTCCTGGAGATCCCTCAGACCCGGGGGACTGGGGGTGCTCTGCAGTGGGTGTGGAGTCTGCCCTGGTCTGTCCGGGCTGAGGGGGCGGTCTCTGTGGCAGTGCTCCCTGTGGCTGCGGACTGGTGGACAGGTGGCTTCTCCTCACCTGGATCCTCAGTGCCATGCCATGTTACCAGTCTATTTACTGTCTGTGTGAGTGTGGGCGTGTGTGCAGGTGTGTGTGAGTGTGGGCGTGTGTGTGGGGTGGGGGTGGGAGGGATGGGCTTTCACTTTTTATTGTTGTACGTTTTGTCATTTTTTTTCCTGTTTTTTCTTGTGAAGCACTTTGGATTGCATTTTCATATGTATGAAAAGTGCTATATAAATAAAGTTTGATTGATTGATTGATTGATTGATTGATAGTAATAAGTAAAGATGTATTTCCATCCTCAACTATGCTTTGTTTTATGTATGACTGCTATAATACAGATTCAGATGTAGTAATAATATAATATTAACAGTTAAATAAGACCATTCTTAAACAGTTATCACAATTCCAACTTTCCTCCATGATCAGAACGTGATCCACACCCAAGAGCAGAGCATCATAGAGCTGCTGAAGGCTGTGAGGGAGCAGAGTGACCAGCTCAACCACCAGAGGCTCCAGATCAAACTTCTGGAGGAAAAGGTAAATGTTAGGGACTGTAGGAAAATTATCAGGGGTTGGGGGTGTACAAAAGGATTTGTTTTCTTTCTGTTGATGGTGGGTAGCTGATTTTTTGTCTTACCCAAATTAAAATCATTGCATGCTAGCTGGCTAAAAAGTAAAAGAAATGTTATATTGTTTGCTAGTTAGCAAAAAAATAGCAAAATGTTACATTGTTTGCTAGCTAGGAAAAAAGTAATAGAAAAAGTGATTTTGTTTGCTAGCTATATTTAATGTAGCACTCTTTGAAAACTGCCCTTTGAAGAATTGTCTCAGACATTATGTCATTGATTGGATACACTGAGATCTTAGATATCAGGCTAAATCATCTAATTCATGTTTGTTTGTTTTTTGTTTTGCTTTTTTTAATTAAGTGGAATAATCCACTCACCCCAATCATTTTCATACTCTCTCTTATTCGGTCAGAGTTGATGGGTTACATTTAAATGAGATTTTAGTTTGTTGCTGTGAAGAAGTATGCACCCCCCCCCCCCCCCCCCAGAAACTTCCTAAGATTATTTTGCCTGCTTCTTGAGTTATGAGCTGTCATCATCATGGCATTGCACTGAATGTGCTGGTAGAAAGAAACTTTAATGGAGTTCTGGTGCAGTAATATATAATTTAGACTTTAAATCTTTGGAGGGTGCAGACATAATAACGGAGCTGCCCATATTTTTTAATAATCTCAGCCAGTGCCTCAGTGATATATATATATATATATTTGCATTTTCAGTGGTCTTTAGAGCTTAAAATTCATATTGTTACTGTAAAATAGCTCAAAAACTTTGAAATTTTCTACTTTTGCTGAATAACAACCCAAGTTTATTATGTGTGCAATTGCTATTTAATCCACAGTATTTCTCCAGAGTCAGTCTGAGGATTATGTCTGCAAGCTAAAGTGTTTCCCTCACTATTTTCCCCAGCTTACAGCCAACTTATTGACCCAGGAGACCATCGAGAGAATGCCTGAAAACTTCAACAGTGAAGCACCAACACTCACCCCTTATCTGACCTCCAGCAGCACCACTGAAATGATGAGTAAGACGGATATTAAATCATGTAGAAATGTTGAGAGTGATTTGGTATCTTTTATTCTGTCATACAGCATATCAGCGAGCACAAAGGTTATATATTCAATCTTCCTGTGTCAATGCTTATGATTTAAAAATGTGTCCAGACAATTTACAGCAATTTTCTGCTTTACATTTACACAGTTTTCATACAGTTACAGCAGGGAGCTGCCTGATACATTCACAATTTCAGCACTTAGTGAGCAGTCACATGTAAACAAGTGTACAGATCATCACTTTGCAGCGAATCTTCATTCAGGCCAGTTTCAAGTGTGACATCAGGTTTGTGGTCATTTCTTAACAGATATGCCATCAGACTGCAGCGAGCTGTTCAACAGAGGGGAGCGAGTCAGTGGCGTCTATGCCATCAGACCCAGCAGAGCAGAGCCCTTCATGGCCTTTTGTGACATGAGCAAAGGTATTTCCTGTTTCACAAAACTTTAACCATACCACAGGACAGGGCTTCAGTTTATTTGTCTTAATTATGGATGAACCTCTGATCGTTGTTTATTTTTTGTTAAGTCCAAGTGCCTATCATACTTAGGCTGGCTTGGGAGCTCTATTCACAATTAAAAGTTATCTCAGTTTAGTAAATTCAAGTTTATTGATGTAAATTGAAATGAAAGATTTTAATCAATATGAAGATATTTCACCCAAATTAAAACAAATAAATACAAAATAATTCTGAGTGTAATAATTTGTTAATTTTTGAGCCAGATAGCAAACAGGGCAACAAAAGAGGCTGTCGGTCCCACCCTCTTTTATATTTACTACGTCCCAACAGCTGCTCTTCCCTAATGTTTCCCTGTTTGCTAGCTAGCTCAAAAGTTAATAAATCATTACACTGCTTGTTGACTAGCTAAAAAGTAAAAGGAAATGTTACATTTTGGGCTAGCTAGCTAATCTACATCGTGAGTAGCCCTAATTTTTCCCGCTTTGAGAAAAACTTGTCGGCTGGATCATCAAATGGAGTGAAAGAACGAAGAGAAAACTTAATACATAAAACTTAATTGATTTAAGTTTGTCCCATAGCTTTCTTCAAGGAACTTGAAGTCTAGCCTATTTTTCAGCCATTTTAAAAGTTAAACATCCTCAAGTGTAAGTTTAAAGTTAACACTGGACCACATTTTAAAATTTGAGTTAAGATAGTTTAAAAACATAATTTAAAGTCAAACCATGATTTTATATGGTTTAAAAATGAATCCTTGTTGGTACAACACAGCCTTAGAGTGTAATACTTAAACACAACTAAAACATTAATAAATGTTAGGTTTGCACTGATAGTTATTTAATGCAGCTGTGAGACAGCTGTGAGAGGCTGAACAGTCATGCTGACATCAATCAGATAAAATTACAAACAGTAATGCTGGATTACATGCATGAATTCTTTCCTGTGAATCCCTCATTCTATACATATGCAGGCAATTTGAATCTAGGGCAGGACTGGTGGATTCTGCCACTAACAATGAAAACTAATATTTAAAAAAAATTACAGACTGTAAATACATTAAATACCTATTACTGAAAAAGTAATCTGTTTTTTTTCCACGTAGACCATGGAGCAACAGTCATCCAGCGAAGGAAGGATGGTTCAGTGAATTTCGATCAAGCCTGGGAGAAGTATGAAAATGGGTTTGGAGATTTTCAAGGTGAGAGACACTATTCTTTTCTTGAGACTCTAAGCGCCATTACCCATCTAATGTTGGAAAACTCATTCTGGACCGCAAAATTCTAAATTACTTGTATCATGATCATAACATTTGCCATTATAGAAGTTTTCTAAGTAAAAGCAAGCCTGCACATGTGCATGTAAGTTTGTGTCTCAGAGATGCTTGTTAAATCCTGTCAGCTCCCTCACCACTCAGTGATGTCTCTCTTACAGGGGAGTTTTGGCTGGGTCTCAGGAAGATCCACTCTCTGGCCGCTCAGGGCAACTCTGTCCTTCACATCCAGCTGGAAGACTGGAAACAGGGCAGGCGCTTCATCGAATACAGATTTTACCTTCATGGTCCAGAGAGCAACTACACCATTCACCTCACGCATCTGTCTGGATATCTGCCGGACCCCATGAGCAACCACACGGGCATGATGTTCTCCACCAAGGACAGGGACAACGACAACCGCCAGGACTCCAACTGCGCCCACAGTCACACAGGTGTGCATGTAGACATGTTTTTCTCGTGTAATGCTGAGACAGGGATGGGGATTAATGACTGCATGTCACCCAGTATCAGCTGCACAACATGTCATTTCTGTCATCTTCCAGGTGGATGGTGGTTCAATGCCTGCGGAGACGGCAGCCTAAACGGGAGATATTTCCACACAAGACCTAAGGGGCGCTTTGAGCGTAGGAGAGGAATTCAGTGGAGGCTGGGCCAAAAGGCTTCTTACTCCCTCAAGTTCACCCAGATCTCTGTCCACCCCATGGGTCCCTCCTCCACTTCAGCCTCCTCTGAGACGGGTGTCTTTCAGTGACCCTGTGCCAACGTTCTCCAGTGAAAACAGTGCATTAAACAGTGGCCTCTACAGGAGAGCCCATGCAGTTCTCCATATGGGCAGCTGTGGTTTAGGAAGGCCTGGGCAGAGAGAAGGATGTTTCCTCTGAGTTTCAAGTGAGAGAGCCAAACGAATACATTACTGCCTACGCCAGGATAGTCTCTAATGTAACAGAACACTTTAAAATGGATTGTGAGATCTGATGTATATACTGAAATGCAGTTAGTAGTTAGCAAAAACTATATATTCACTCACTGTGTCTCAGAGGTCAAAGGTCGTGGAGAAGAAATTAAAACATACAGCCATATATGAGCAGTTGTTACTGTATATTGGGTCACATTGACTCTCAGTATAAAGCAGTGGTTGCCAACACGGGGAGGCGCAGATCCCCTTGAAGGGGACACGAAATACATTTAAAGGGATAGTTCAATGAGGTACTTAGTCCATAGTCAGTGTATTACAAACAGTTGTTGGAAATCAGCACATCTCCTGTTTGTAGAAGCAACAGGAGTACCTTTAGAGGAAGTTAAGCAGTGCACTGCTGTGAACGGGGTCACCTGCAAAACATATATTAGCAGGCTGAAAAAAGGCCCACCTCAAAAAAAATCAGTATCAGTTTAAGTGGATGCTGTGTTTAGAATATTTTCACTGCTTCACCTTGCCATGAGACAGACAGGAAACATCCATTACATAAGCCAAATAACACTTTCTCCAAAACCACCAGACTTTATTGCCAAAAACATTGATTTTACCTTGAAGAACATGGGAGTTGTTTATCTACCACTGGCTCGATTTATTGTTGACACAATAACGCAAACAAATTAATAAGTTGAGGCAGCGGTGGACCAGCAACTCGTGTGTTCTGTGAGGTAAAATTGCTGTTTTTGCCAGTAGAGTCTGGTGTCTTTGAAGAGAGCGATATTTGGCTTATGTAACAGCAGTTTCCTGTCAGAAAAGGCAGTAGGTAATATAGGTAATTCACAGACTTTGGATAAATACCTCATACAACGGCACTTTAAATAATCTGAACTATTCCTTTAAGGCATCTTAAATAGACATTGCTTCATTTTGAGGGTCGTAAGTAATAAAGGTTGGGAACCACTGCTATAAATAACACTCATCTTTACTTTACATACTTTATTTTTGATACATTTGCAATGTTTTGAATAAATAAAAGTATGATGGTGACTTCATATAATGCTAGTGTTCATTTAGAAGTGGATATCCATAGTTAAATATATAATGAAAACCTTTCCTTTCTGATCAGACATTACTTGACCAAGACAAACCTTTGTAATGTCCCGTTTGATATTATGGGCTGTGGTTTGCTTGTGATCTTGGCGTTGGTCAGGTACAGAATGGTCTTTCTGTGTCAACAGATTTGGCCCAGAGTAATGTCATCCTTGAACTCAATCAATCAACTTTGTTTTTATGCCAAGGTTTTGTTAATGAATGACTAATGCATGTTCACACTCATCCCGGATGTTGATCCCAAGGGGGTCAAAGAGAAAGAGTCCCCTCCTTCTGAAGAAGAAGAAGCTGTCCCCCCTCCCAAGAAATTATTTCAAAATAAAATATGTATTTGTAAATATCCATATTTTCACTTAAATATATATTAAATGTATATATTAAATAGAACATTAGCTATATTGTTTTGTTTGTTTCACAGCAGGTTTCTCACACTGATTTTTACAGTTACTTCATTTTACATCTTCTGTTTGTGGCTGGGTTAAATTTACTTTGGATTAGTTGCTTGTGCTTTGTATATTCTTCAACATGAACAGCATTCTCATCTTTTGTCTCTTGTCCATTTTGAAGAAGCTATTGTATCTAATAAGTAAACTAAGTGTGTAAGCTCAAGATGGCTTCACACTACAGGAGTTGTAAAATCCTCACAGATTTTGAAATCTGGTTGCATCACACACGTAAAGACAAACTTTACAGATTTATGCAACTGAGTGAACCCCTTAGCTTGGGAAAATATTTTGCTTAAGAGACAAACTTAAAGGGGCAGTTCACCCCCCAAATCAAAAATACTTATTTTTCCTGTGGCCTGTAGTGCTTTTTATCCATCTAGATTATTTTGGTGTGAGTTGCAAAATTTTGAGAGATATCAGCCATAGAGATGTCTGCCTTCTCTCCCACTTGGTGGCAAAAATTGTACTCTTGTGGTGCTCAAAGCACCAAAAAAATACATTTGAAAAATTTGAACCCAGTGTCTCTTTCCAAAAATCATGACTTTGTTACTCAAGATAATCCACAGACCTTGTTGTGAGCAGTTTCATGTAGGAACTACTTTCTTTTATGAATTATTTTGGGTCATTATTTCTGGAAAAAAGACATTGCTGTTGAGTTTTTCAAATGTATTTTCGGCACTTTGAGAACCACAGGGCTTTTTACTTTTACTTCAGTAAATAAGTTTAAACAGTACTTTTACCAGAGTCTTTACATCTACTTGAGTGAGGAATGTGTGCACTTTTACCACCTGTGCTATTAATGACTGTGTGTTACAGCAGATAATATGATTTATGTATGTGATATTATCGATGCCCCCACCAAAAAATACTCTTGAGAAAATTCCATGCTTGCTGTCCCTGCGAGGTTCTGATACCAAACTCTTTTGTCAGGAGCCCATAATAACCTCTAGAGGGCAGTGTTGTTCTGTCTCATGCACATATCATCCACCATCCACTCTGATTTGATTTTGCTGCATATATAATTAGATTTAACAAGTTGTGTTTGTTTTGTAAACAGATACCATCTTAAAACCACATCTATATTCAGTATGTGCTTTCTAATGAGCCTCTAATTGCTCCTCTCACTCACTGTTCACACACTCAGCCTTAAGAAAGGGTAAATATCACCTCCAAAAATAGCGCAAAGTGTATCTCCGATGAAAGATGTCATCCTTCTTTTTGCATATCGTTACTCGGAGCACAGCTGCAGCCCCTCACAGATGGATGAATTGCTCCCATAACACCTCAGTACTTCCACTCAGACACACCCAAACACACACACATACACTTCTTTGTGACTGGGCCTCACTTGACAGTGATCTCCCTGCACATGTGTGAAGGAGCGTCTTCAGTTACTCCCCCTGCCTCTGCACACACATTAGTTTGAAAGGTTATTTTGGGATGCAGAAGTACCACTGTAACCCTGTGCTTCCAGTGAAATAATAGGAGGAGTCAAGATTTTACCCTCCCATTCTGCCCCCGTATACCATTCCCCCATGTCAACTGACAGGGGATTTCCCTCTAAACAACAGGTTCCCCGTCTCTCTGTGCCATCACTTTAGCTTGGATTCTCATTTTGAAACAATGGACAACAGTCCTCTGCAGGTGTTGACTGTCCCTACGGCCCCTTACCCTGACCAGAGACCCGGCACCAGTGGCCTGAGGAAGAAGGTCTATATCTTCCAGTCCAGGAGGAACTACCTCCACAACTTCATCCAGAGTATCTTCTCCTCTATTGACCTGCGTGACCGCCAGGGATCCACGGTGGTGGTGGGGGGAGATGGACGCTTCTTCAACCGAACAGCTATTCAGGTCATTGTACAGATGGCAGCTGCCAACGGGGTCAGTGTCACCGTGTGTGTGTATGTTTGTTTTTGTGTGCATGCTGGTAAGTGTGTGTTTGTGTATATGTGTGGGTGGGTGAGAGCATGTATATCAGTGTCACCTGCCCATCACCTGTTATTATCCCTATGTTGTCATTGGTTGTACCAGCCTCATGATTATTGGGATTCAACTAACATTTTGACTCATGGTTGTATTTTGAGGGAAAAAATATTAATTTAAATTCGAATAATACCAAAAATACTGTATTATAGATCAGACATAAACAAGTTAAAGGTATAAAATGTCTTCCAAATGTAAACAAAATCCAAACAGATGATTAGAACTTAAAATGTCATTGGCAGATCTTCTAGTAAATGACATTATTATAAATATATATCAATATTATACAATACAAAATGTTCAATAAATTAAAAATTAGTTAGTATTAGTTGTATTGTATTATAAGTTTACATGCAAGGGACTCTTGGTGTACATAGATTCTTAATATTTGTTGACATCAAATGTTATGTCCAAATTTGACATGTCAGGCTGATGTAAACAACACAGCTACAGCTAATAAAATTGATAATTTTATAGTGTGATAGTGTGTTCAGATTTGCAGTAGGTGTGCGAATGATCACGCATTAATGATAGTCAATAGTATTGGTGGCACTGAGGCAGTGGGGGGCCCCAAAATTTAATTCCGCCTAGGGCCCCGTAAAGCTTTGGGCCGGCCCTGATGATTTGTCACTTTAGGACTTACCTGTAAATGTCTGCAACAGTGGAGTGCGCCCATTCCTGTTATTATAAATGTTATCTTTTTTGTTTTGTAGCCATGCAGCCGTTTATCTTTGTGTATAGTGTAAGAAGATGTAAAGTGTTTAGAGTACGTATGTAAAGTAATTTAAAGACAGTGAAATTAGTCTTGGTCTTATCCTCATACAACTGTCGATATGCTTCAAACTCAGCAAGACAAAAATATTTAGAAGTGTCTCCAGGAATATCTCCCAGTGGGCTGTATGTGCCATCGCTGAGTCACTGCTGTGCTGAATCAAGTGTGCATGTGCAGAATTTTGCAAATCTATGGTTCACAAGCCTCTTTCCTCTCCATTAACAAGGGTTATTAGGGTTGTTATTGTCAAGTTAAACATACTTGCCAGCTCATTCACCTAGGTTACAGCTAATTTATACAAACCTTTCTGAGTGATGGCATCACCACAATATTTTCTCTGAGGTAGCCAAACAAACTAATTCTGACAGCACTTACACATCATCATAAGATAGCCTACCTAGCTAGGACAAAAAGTTACTCAGAAACTCACAATTACACGGATTAGTAACTGTAATATAATCACTGTTTTGGACATTGTGATCCCTTACACTATTTATTACTGGTTAAGTAATGGTATTAAAGTAATATGTTACAGAGTAATGTATTACTCCCCAACACTGGTCACTACAAATTTATGCTAGCTGCTCCGTGAGGCTATAGACTCAGTGGTGTTAAAGTAAAATGCTAACATCAGCGTGCTAACATGCCCACAGTGGCCAAGTTAACATGTTGGTGTTTTGCAGGAATAATGTTTATCATGTTCACCATCTTAGCAATGTGTTACATTATTATGTGTTGTGCACACATTATTAACTCCAAAGTTGTTCAAATGTTTTACAATTTTAAGTTTAATATGGTGACAGAGCTTTAAGGTAGGGAGGACACAAGGGCATCAGTCTAGATATGTAGTTTACTGAGACGCATTTATCAAAGGCAAAAAGATCACAATCACTAGAAATCAATTATATGCTCTGGTCTTTTTTTCCAGTGCTGTACCTGACTGAAAACCTCCATATGAGAAAGAGGTAGTGGCCACACATGAAATATTTCAACAATCAAAGTATGCATGAGAGAGCAAAGTAACTTTACATCCATGATAAATGACACTGATCACCTTTTCCATTGTAATACAGTATCCCCGGTTTACAGCTACACATATACAGTAAAGTACACTAGAGCAGGGGTGTCACGAGATGAGAATTTCAAGCACTTACCACAAAAGATTTGAGTTTGAGTCCAAAACAAACACTTAAGGTTGAAACTTTTCCAACTGTAATGTTGTAGAGATATTTACTTTCTTCTTTAGTTAAGCTTGAATCTTTAAATGTTAGAAAAAATGTATTTCAAAAAGTTTTGAATAAACTCATTCAAGTGAAAGTGAATAAAATTTTCTATTAAAACCATTTAATTTTCAGGCACCCAAATGAAGACAAATCAGGACACAGCTTACTGTGGACAATTTTTTTTTTTTTGAGTTTCTAAAACTCAAAGATTCAAGTTTATCTGAAGAAGAAAAGTAAATTATCTCAACCAGAAATTATAGGTCAGCACAACATTTTTAGTTTATTTCAAAACTCAAGAGTTTGGGTTCAAAACTTCAAAATCTATTGTAGTAAGTTGCCTTGAATTTTTATGTATTTTAAATTTTTATAAGAGTATAAACAATATATGATATTGAGACATATCTAGCATATACTGACATCTATGCCTTCAATGTATGGATAACAAAATCAGGATGCATTTTGGGGCATTTAGTTACAGACACCATACTTCTGTAATACAACATAGAATTGTATTGTGCATATTCTTTGCAAGCTAAACTGAAAAAAAAAAGGATTGCCACAGAAAATGAGGTCAGATTCAGCCCACTGATGCCATGTTAAATGTCCACACACAGACAGATAACATTGCAGATATTAAAGAGGCTAGTTTTATTTGCAATATAACATCTGGAAGTTGCTGTTAATACTTCAAGCAGATTGTTATGTGTATTAATAGAGATCAATGTAAATTTTTTCCATGGCCCTTAGATAAGAGGCAACTCAGTGTGTTTGAGGTACAGGGGTTATGATGAGAGGGGCGGAGTTTACTCCATTTATGTCGTAGTCAGGGCAGAAGTATGGGTAAAGTTTCTCTCTAAAGTGGCAGCCAGTGAAAGAATAGATATGTGATTTAGAATCTGCATCATAGAAAGAAACCATTCCTTTTTCATAGTCCACAAAGACACCGACCTTCTGAGGCTGTATGATTTGAATATCTGATCCTGAAGATGTTCCACATATCCCCCCATCAGACATGATGGCCCAGTAACCATTTTCAACTGACTGAGCAAAGTCACTCTTTCTATCAACAGACTCTCTGACCACTCCAACAACCCAGTCAGTCTTTCCTTCCACCTGCACCTCATAGTAGAACTTCCGCGTCGTGAACCCCTGATTTGCCAAAACCTCTGGGTATGCTTCAAATCGCTTTGGATTGTGTGGAAGATTCTGATCTGTGTCTCCCTCCATCACTTGTTTTCCATCCTGACTTATGACAAGTGAGCGATGTGCTGTGTCAGGGTCAAGAGTCAAGTCCACTGCGTGTTCTCTCATTTTTTTCATTTTGACCTCAAGAAGGTCTTCCATAATTTCATCAACTCTCTGTTTCAGCACAGTCACAGCATCTACCACCACTTCAACAGACAGATCACTATCAATGAAAACGTCGGTCCAGTCCTTGTTTAAAGGGGAGCAGAAGGTTGGGAAGCTCTGGAGAAAATGCTGGTGATCCTCAGACTGGGACAGCTGCTCCAGCTGGCTGCTTCTGCTCTCAAGCTCAGCGACTTCCATCTTCAGTTCTGTGAGAAAACCTTCAGCCTTTTGTTTTGTTGCTTTGTACCGCTCCTCAACCGTGTCAACAAGCTCGGCATGGCTTCTCTGAATGGAGTGGATCAAGTCAGTGAAGACCTTCACAGTGGCTTTTTTCTCTTTCTCAGCTTCATCAACTGAGTTTTCAATTTCAGCTATCTTCTTAGACCGGGATTGTATCATCTTTTGGATGTTTGCCTTCACCGCACCTTTTCTCGCCATCACTGCTTCGTATTCTTCCTCCAGCAGGACGACATTGTGACCCTTGTGAACGGTTTTGAAGCATTTGGCACAAATACAGACCTGCTCAGTCCTACAGTACAGTTCTGTTATCTTGTTGTGCGTCTTGCACATCCTGTCCTCAAGATTATTTACCGGCTCTAATAATGTGTGGCTCTTGAGACCGGCGACTCTCTGATGCGGCTCAAGATGCACTTCACAGAAAGAAGCAAGGCACATAAGGCAAGATTTAATGGCCTTTTTCTTTACCTCGGAGCAGATATCACAAAGAACGACTGCTGGTTCAGGAAGTTGGGGGTCTGGAGTTGAGGCTTTGACTTGGACTGACATCTTAAACTCAGCAGCTAGCTCAGACACAACAACGTTGATAAGGAGTTCAGGTTTTGGAGAAAATGTCCTTTTGCATAACGGACACTGGCAAATGTCACCTCTGTCCCAATACTTATGGATACACGTCCTGCAGAAAGTGTGTCCACATGGTGTTGAGACTGGCTCAGTGAACACATCCAGACAGACAGAACACAGGAGCTTCTCCTCTGACAGCAGACTGCTGGCAGTTGCCATATCTGGACCAGAATTAATACAAAAAAATAAAATAAAAATACAATTAAAAGATACATGCATACAATTCAACTCAATGGGCTCAATAATCAGTTAAGGCAGTAGATTTTATCATATGTGATCTGTACAACAGGAAACACCTAAAGGAAAAGTAACAATTGAACTGCTTACCTGTAAAGTAGCAAGATTTAAAAGCAGCTGTGCCAAAAACTCAAGGCAAACACTTTGTGTCTGAAAACGTGTCGTTTTTCAGCCTCCTCATTGAGTTTCGTTTCAGCATGTTGACGCTATGGTTGGTAAGGACTTCCTCCCGCTGCATGACTTTACACTTCCTGGTTAGATTTAACCCTTTCGGCTCCAAAGATAGACTCACCAGTTTTATTGTCACCAAATATCACCCACAAATGTTAGCTTATAGCTGATTGGTATATATCTTATAATTTATAGTCTTGATATATTGATTTTTGAGGATATGTATAATATAATCTTCCACAAGGAACTATTTCATCTCAGCTCTCATCATACGAGGATAAGGAGAATTTGTATCAGAAGTTATGCAAACTGCTCTGTGAGGCTATTTAGACACAGTAGGGACGTGTTTAGAAGGGGACCCTAGATTCAGCAGTAGTGCTTGATTCAGCAATGGTGGATGTGTCTGGATTACTTTAAATAACTTGCACACTAAACTCTTTACATCTTCTTAGTCTATACATAAAGACAAACATAAGCAAAAGAAGGCTACATGGTAACAAAATAAAGCAAAAAACTGAGAGGACATTTAAAACTGGAGAAGGCGATTTCTGAAGAATTTGCAGGTGTGAATGCTGGCTGCTGAAAAGTTGACACTATACTGCATTGCTGCCTTGAAAAATTAATAATATAATGTTTAACTGATGTGGCATATTTTAATTTTTGTTGAAAAGCTGATGCTAAACTGAAATGCTGTTCAATATTGGATGTCATGTTGGAATGATGTGGAATATTTTAATATTTGTTTAAAGGCTGACGCTAAACTGAATCGCTGTTTAATATGTGTTTTACAAAGTGCAAGGTTCATTCATTTAATCATTTTACAACCCAAGGTTGTACATCTGTGCACAATGTAGCCCGTTCATGCTGCTCATAAAACAAAAGTTGATAGAAATGGAAGAATAAACGTTATGTAACACAAGGATGATTTCTTTATATTTTTATAACACAGGGTTACATATATATGCTAGTTGTAGTCCCTTTATGCTGCCCACAAAACAGAAATTACATGAATTAATCATAAAACTAAACTATTTTGGCCAAAATGGCCAGTATCTGTGTCATAAGCAATGCAAGAAAAGATTACAGTATAATGCAACACAACACCAGAACAATGTAACGCTGAGAAATTAAGGGATGAATGCAGCCTTTAAGCCATAAGACTGGCCCCTGCTATAACTGCAGCTCCTGGC
This sequence comes from Lutjanus argentimaculatus, assembly GCA_034769285.1. Classification (NCBI taxonomy): domain Eukaryota; kingdom Metazoa; phylum Chordata; class Actinopteri; order Lutjaniformes; family Lutjanidae; genus Lutjanus; species Lutjanus argentimaculatus. The sequence goes on along the minus strand of JAWZSL010000011.1, from coordinate 11,932,883 downwards.
GGTACTCTGCTGTCTTCAAATAGAAACGTATAACCTGTTTTGTTTTCTACCCTCTTGCCAGTGCCAGTAATGATCTCTGTGGTCCTTGGGTTTAAATTACATAAGCTCTGAGCTTCTGATGCTTTCTTGGTCGGATGGTATGCTTAGAGGGATTTAAAATACACTCACACATAATAAAACTTGCTGCTGATGTGCTGTAACTGTCATTCATTAAATGATATTCTAGTCTCAGTCACTTTTAGGAAGAAGCATGACACACCAAACCCGATATTCAGTGGCATCCCTTCCCCTCCCCCGCTCAGATAAATTAAGATACACACTCATGCCAGCCAACTCACTCACACTCACACCTGTGTGACATTTCCTCAGGTGGGTCGTCTGATCATTGGACACCACGGGATCATGTCTACGCCGGCCATCTCCTGTGTGATCAGGAAATACAAAGCCATTGGTGGCATCATCCTCACTGCCAGCCACAATCCCGGTGGACCTGATGGAGACTTTGGCATTAAGTTCAATACTGCAAATGGAGGTATGGTAACTGGAGAGGAGGAAGCATGCAGGGGCATTGGCCAAGTGAAAAATAGCGTTAGGAGAGAAGTCACATAGACCTTTAACAAGGCTGTACTCATTCAGATATGTGCCACGGACACAGTACTGAGATAAAGCGTGAGACTTTGTTTGGACATAAAATATGGGGCAAAGTTCAAGCACAGAAAGATCTGGAAAGATCTACATGATTTTGACAATAAATATCCCAAACAACTCTGGGCCTGTATAACAGAAACTTCCTAACCTGCAGATGCAATGTTAGCAAATATGGTAATGCCCTACTAACACAAGTGCCCCCCATTGTTTTTGCCACATTATTTGTAACGATTACAAAGTTGCTTAGTGTTGGTTGCTTGGTTACAGGTATAAAAGTTGATGAGCAATTTTGGATTGAGTATTTCAGATTTCCTTACTTGATAAAACAGGATGAAGTAAGTAAGATAGAATTCCTAAAATTAGTTAGGATCTGCTTGTAATACCAAATTGGGAAAAATCCTAGACTCTTGCAATCTCAAAACTTAACATAGGAAATTTGTGAATATTATCAAGTTATTCTAGTTCAAATCTCACACCGCTGCATGCAAATATCACCTGCAATAACAGAGATTTTCTACTCCATGTAGGCCCAGCCAAGGAGGCCGTCACAAACAAGATCTTTCAGATCAGCAGGACCATCGAGGAGTTTGCCATCTGCCCCGGACTGCAAGTGGATCTGACAACCCTGGGCAAACAGACGTTTGATCTGGAGAACAAGTTCAAACCTTTCACAGGTGAAGTGCAGAGTCAGTCTGTCACACATCACTTTAAATTCGGAGAGGAGAGAAGCAATGAGAGAAAAAAAAAAAACGATATGTGGATGGATACTAAAGCAGTGAAAACTTTGTCTGTGAATGTTATTTTATTGCCTTTCTGTAAACTTACTTAATCAAACAAAATCAATCATATGACACAGTTTTGCCAGTGTTCACTGATCGTTGTTCTTAATGTTTTTGATGACATAAAATTAAATGTAATTTTGTTTCTCCTCTGTGGTTTTCTCCAGTGGAAATCGTGGACTCGGTGGAATCCTACGCTAACTTGATGAGGAACATCTTTGACTTTGCTGCTCTAAAGGAGCTTCTATCTGGTGAAAACCACATCAAGATAAGACTAGATGCCATGCATGGAGGTGAGACAATATTTACCAGAGCATGTCATCTCATTAATATATTCTCTGTTAGTCTGGAACCAGTTGACGGAAATATTATCACGTCAAAACACACAAATTTTGCCTTAAAAGATTATTTTCGTTGGTTGCATATTGTGGCAAACAACATGGAATAAGAGCCAGGAAGCAGCTCTCGGTGACATCAGCCCCTAAAATATTCAACTGCAACATTAAGAACAAATATGCACAATACAGCGGAAATGTAACAGTAACCTCACTAATGGTAAAAACTATAAACTAGAAAAAGAGATCAAGTGTGACGGACAGGTCAGGCCACCAATGAGTAAAAAATAATCTGTTTGTGGCCTCTCAGTCACCAAAACCTTTGACAGTTGCATGGTGTTTGGTGTGTCCATTGACACAGGAGTAATGATGCTGATGCTATCCAAATCCAAACTATTACGTAACAGTGACAAAAAATGAGCAGAGTGTTCTGGTTTGACAGAGGCCACTACAACCTTGTTAGAATGTGTTGCTCTCTAGGCTTTATAACCTGAGAGAGGTAACATGCGGTTATAGGAACTGTGTACTTTAAACTGATTCATAATGATTAGGTTGCTGAAGCTATTTGGAGCGTCCCCAAACACTGAAACTGAAGCTAATGGTTGTGCTCTTCCTGCATGCCCCTCAACACTCCGTACACACATACCCCTGGACCTGCGCCTTTCTCCAATTCAGTCACTCTGCAAACATAGGTACATACATTTACATTGATAGGATTTACATAGACTGAAACACTACTTTAAAGTCAAGTTTGACATATAGGGAAATATACCTATTGGGTTTCTAGCCAAGAGTTAAATGTGACAGTGGATACCACTCTCACATGTATATAGTAAATACAGCTATAGCAGCCTGTTAGCTTAGGTTAGCATATAGAGTGGAAACAGGTAGGCCGCTAGTTCGGCTCTGTTAAGGTAACAAAATCCACCTAGCAGCACCTCTAAAGCTCACTAATGAACACAATGTAACTTGTCTGTTTAACTCACACAAAAGTCATGTACTGTAAAATCAGTATGACACTCCATTGATATTAATGTGTTATTTCTTGAATTTTAGAAGTGTTGACTGTATTGCGGCTGTATTTTGGACTAAGCTAGGTTAGCCCTGTGCTAAGCTAAGCTAACTGGCTTGTGGCTGTAGCCTCCCATTTAATGTACAATCTTTGCTCCAATAACAGTTGACCAAGCTTGGTAACCACTGGAACCTCTGTCAACTTTGTCCTTTCTTGTTTCCTGTACTTATGCTATGTGCTAGACTCATGTATGTTGAAGAGAGAACCACATTTTGAAAATGGTTAAATAAATGGTAAATAAATACAAGCTAACTGGCTAGTTAATCTACAGTAATCATTAGCTATCTAGTTAGCTAGCTTCCCTTTTCCTCTGTAGAAAAACACAAACTGCAACCTAATCTTTATCAATTGTTGGCTAGTAGATTACGTCTGATAGCTAATGTTAGCAGAATGCTGGTTAAGTAACTAACTAATCTACAACAATCATTAGGTAGCCAGTTAGTTAGCTAGCATCTTTCCATCAATATATTTAAAACTTGGTTTTCTTTTCAACATAGACGAGCCTAGCTCATAGCATATGTAAGTACAGGAAACAGGTAAGGAGAAAGTTGACCCAGGTTCTGCTCAGCTGTAATTGGAGCACAGAGCACAAAGGGGTGGGACTTAGGAAGGGTCATTTATGAGAGTAGTATCAATCTTCTCATCTAACTCTTGACAAGAAAGCAAGTAAGTGTTTTTTCTGATATATTGAACTGCTGCTTTAAACAGAGCAAGACCAGCTGAGGTGTTTTTGATGTTTTAGGATGCCAATAGTGATACTTCATACATCACTATATTTGACTTAAGCAGTTCATCATTGTCTTTGTAGCAGCCTCCTGTCTTCACTCTCTGTCACTTCTGTCTGCTCCCCAGGGGTAGGGCCGTATGTGAGGAGAATACTCTGCGAGGAGCTGGGCTGCCCTGCCAACTCTGCCGTCAACTGCGTCCCATTGGAGGATTTTGGGGGTCAGCACCCAGATCCTAACCTCACTTACGCTGCAGATCTGGTTGACAGCATGAGAGATGGACAGTATGACTTTGGTGCAGCATTTGATGGTGATGGGGTGAGTGTACTATTATTTGTTTCTTTCTTTAGACTTTCCAAGACAAAATCAAACTAATTTCTTAGTTTTTATAATTGGACACAAAGATTTTTTACAGTCATGTCTGTCTGGAGCGACTAAGCCAAAGGCCTTGACCTTTAACTTCTTTCTGTCTTGTCTGTCCGTCGGCCTTCTAGGACCGGAACATGATCCTTGGTAAGCACGGCTTCTTCGTCACCCCACCTGACTCAGTGGCTGTGATCGCTGACAACATCTTTTGCATCCCATACTTCCAGCATACAGGGGTGAGAGGCTTCGCCCGCAGCATGCCCACAAGCGCAGCATTAGACAGGTAAAAACAAAACCTGGCTTTTCACTGTCAAAACCTATGAGCCAGGGATTTTCCGAGCTAAAGCCACTGGTCCAAATAGATCATGCTGCAGAAGTACACATTCATAATTATAATAATCATATGGTGTTATTTCAGTGTTTCACTTCTGTTGTTTCAAAGGTCCACTGTGCTTTCTTAGAATACTCTTTCGTCGTTATTTCCTGCAGAGTAGCCAAGGCAACAAAAATAGAGTTATATGAAACTCCCACTGGGTGGAAGTTCTTTGGGAACCTGATGGATGCAGGCAGACTGTCTTTGTGTGGAGAGGAAAGCTTTGGTACAGGTACTGTATCTCTTCAGCAGGTTATTACCAGCTAACACGTAATGTTTCCATAACTTTCCCAGAACGTTCTTTCCAGGTTTCTATCTGGTAACCTTCCCACAATGTTTTAAGAACATGTTTTAAGAACATTGTGCAAATGTTTTTGGTCAACAAACATTCCCAAAAGGTTCCAGTAACCACATGAAGTGATGTTTTTCAGGGCTAATATTTCTAACGTTCACTTGAGGTTCCCTGCTGGTATTCTTTAGATAACCCATCCACAACTTTCTAAGAATGTTGCACCAACATTGTTGTTTAAAGAAACATTCCCAAACGTTCTAATAACCACATAAAGGAACAATTTTGGGGCATAGTTTTACTTTAGTTTTAGTTGAGGGTAATTCATGTAATGTTCCCCTGAGATTCGTTGCTGGTTGCCTTTTGCATAACCCTTCCAGAACGTTCTTAGAATCTTGCGCTAATCTTTTTGTTCAAAGAAACATTCCCAAAATGTTCCACTGACCCTCCTGGAATGTTCAACCAACCTTCCCAGAACATAACTGTAACATGAGTTTTATGTACAGGAAAAACTATGATCTTTTAAACATTAAGGGGACGTTAAGAGGAAACATTCAAATAATCTTTATGGAACATTCTACTAACCTTTTCAGAACATTCTGGGAACTTAGTAACAGTAGTTTTATTTCAGAGAAAACTGCTGCTTTAATATCTAGGAAACCTTACCAGAACATTCCTAGAACATAAATAGGGCGGAAATAAGACCCTTAATTTAATTGTCATATTCTATTTTTTGTTTTTCTCTGTGCATGTTTAAACTTGATTCCATATCCTCTTTCAGGTGGAGACCATATCCGTGAGAAGGATGGGCTTTGGGCCGTGCTGGCATGGCTGTCCATCCTGGCCACAAGACGGCAGAGTGTTGAGGACATTGTTAAGGACCATTGGCTAAAATATGGAAGAAACTACTTCACCAGGTGAGATGTGGACACATCTGTGTTGCTTGTCATTTTGCACTCCAGCATCCATCAAACACCACCAAAAACAGGGAAAGTTAAAAAAAATAGGATAACTAAGAAATAAAGAAACAGTGTCTGAATTATTTCTAAGCAGCAAAAGTATGCGTTGTTCAGCTGATGGAACTGATGTAAGTGGGCAGAGACATGATAAGAATGTACATACAGGACATGACTGACATCTGGTGGAACATACGTGTTACTACATATTCTCTCAAGCCTAGAACTGTGCAGTAAACGAAAACAGACAATGATTTCAGGGACTTGCTTTCCTAAATTCTTAATTTGCCTGTGTCGACACCAGTACCTACTGTAACCAGGTTTTAATAAGTGCCTTTATTTGCCGTGGTTCTTTTTAGCCCCTGATTCCTGTATGTTCATCCGTTTCTTGTGTTTTTTGTAATGAATGTATGTATCTGTTTGTTGTCTGTCATCTATACTTTTATATTTAAAAAAAACATTTTTGCTACACATCTTGACCAGGACTATGTCATTCATAGTGCAAATTTGACATTGTTTGTCTTTGCTATGACAGTTGACAGTAAGCAAGACAAAAATGTATTTGTTATGATAATTTGATCAAACTTAAAGATACTGGTTATATTTTAATAACATCTTTATGACAAGTTGAAATGACACCAGTTTAAGTCCAGGAAATTATTCATGACACCAGTATAAAAGCATCGGACAGTATAATAAAAGTTACTGACATCTTTATGACACCTCCAAAATGTACTTGTCACCAAGGAAAACATTCATGACATGCTTATAATGGTCTCATGAAGGCCAATGTCAAAAACCAACCATCAGTGTCAAGTTGTCATAAATAATATCAACTTGGCATTAAACATTACATAATTGTCCATCATAAACATTCATTAAAACTCCTTCATGTTCATGACAGGTGTCATGACATGGTTTTGACAGTGTAATGACAGTCTTATGCACACCACTTCAAATGAATTGTTACCAAAAAATATTATCAACCACTGATTTGTAATATCTGTCAAGTGGATCAAATAAAATACAACAATAAATGACTTATTCTGTCGTGAATATCTTCTTGTTTTTGTCCAGATACGACTATGAGAATGTAGACATAGACGCAGCCTGTGAGATGATGGAGGATTTGGAGATTATGATCGCTGACAAGTCCTTCGTGAAGCAGAGGTTTGCTGTGGAGGACAAAATCTACCAAGTGGAGAAAGCAGACAACTTTGAGTACACAGACCCTGTAGACAGCACCATCACCAGGAACCAGGTACATGACACACACTGAGCTGTATTCCTGTAAGTTTTTATTTCCACTGGATATACCCAGTGTGGGTCACAAGGTATTTGGACAGTGGATCTACTACTCAGCTGTGTCTGCAGATCCCAAAAGCTTCTCAAAGTGCGCACTGGGCTGTTTTCACTGCAGGGTCTGCGGATAATCTTCTCTGATGGCTCTCGGATCATCTACAGACTCAGTGGGACGGGTAGTGACGGGGCAACAGTTCGAATCTACATAGACAGCTACGAGAAGGAACAAATCTTTGAGGACACACAGGTAAGATGTTTATTATGAAAATTTCAGGACCAATTTGTGGTTGTGAGGAACAGGACAGGCATAACCTCACATATCATACCTTAATTTTTTCGTTAAAATATTTTTCCTTCCGTACTCCGTACTTAATTTGACTTAATTTATTGAAATTTTACTATTCCACTCCATCTGTTTCCATGAACCATTTTCCAGGTTCTTCTCTTCCCTGTTTCTCAACATATAAGTGATTCTTCTCCGTGCATTAATAGATGGTGATTTAACGTCCACCTAGTTCTGTGTGATTTGTTTTAATGCCCCTATGTGTAGTATTAGATGCAAATATTTATCTCCTTCCCTCTCTATTTCCAGTGGAATGATATCTAATATAATATTGTCTGGTTGTAGCAGTTTCTTTAAATGAAAAATATTAGTGGCTTTCTTCTGAACTGACCCTCAAAACTGTTTTAAGACAAGAGTAAAAAAATATGTGAATGATTAGCTTCCTGTTCCTCACATTTCCTCCAGCAGAGACTGTTATCATAATGACTTAAAGGATCTTGTTTTGTCATCACATTGGTAGCAGTGGGCTTCCATAGATTATAGTTGAATATTCATGAGGAAATGCATCAGTGGCATATGGCAGCCAGGTGCTTGAGTCTCTAACTGTATCAACTTTGTTTGGGACAGGTGATGCTGGCACCCCTGGCAACCATCGCTCTGAAGATTTCTCAGCTCCATCACAGGACGGGTCGAAGTGGCCCATCAGTCATCACATGATTCCTCCAATATGTTACTCCATCATTGCTATGCCCTTTTTTGTTTTTCTTTCCAGACTTTTGTATAAACTGAGCTTCAATTCCAAGCGTAGCCGCCCAACATGCAGTAGTTTGTGTAGGCTAAAATATATTTAGCGATTCTCTCTGAACCACATAATTAAACTACTTTATATTTTTGGTTCATGCGTGGCTTGTGTGTCTGTCTCATATACTGCACCAGCAAATAGTCTATTTCATTTTTGTTATCTGTAATTGCTCCAATTGTAATTTGAACCAATGAGTCACTGGCACAAAGCAGCAGGGTATCAAAATCATCAGCACTCCCAGTGATCAAAACAACCAATCATGACATAATGTCGTCCTATTAAACGCAGCATGTGGCTCTAAAGCAGCGGTTTCATTTCCTCTGTGAAACTCTTTTATAACACTGTATAACACGTCTCACATTGTTGTACTGTGCACACTCAGGATATGACTTTTATGGCATTTTGAAGGCAGTTCTGAAGACTGCCACTTTCTCACACTGAAAAAAACAAACATTTACTGAATTTTAGCTTAAAATTTTCTAGGGTCCATTCTTCAGCTGTTCCTGGAATTACTTTAAGTGTAAAAGGGTAGGGAATAAAGTATTATTTTTGTCACTATTATGAAAAAAACAACCATGACTGTATATAATGTATTAGAGACACACAGCAAGTTTACATTATATGTTTTCTTCAGTCTGTAAAAAGAAGGGTCTCAGGAGAGTTTTAACTCTCACACAATGTATGCTGGGAAGTCTGCTCATATGCTGATCATGTTTCTTTAGAAACTTAATTTAATGACTTGACTGAACTGCAGTACATCAATTCAACTCATCATTTCAAGTTAGAAGAAAAGATAGTTGATTCCACTGCATGTTTTTTTTTTTTTTTACAGTGCACATGAAGAACATTTCCTCCTGCACCCTGTGCTCATTCAGTAAAGAACTGGGTGTTTCCTGCCAAGCCTCAAATTATTATTTATTCTCTGTACTCCTTCATTCAGGGAAATTAAAAGTCATCAGTGAATAACAACCTGAAACTGCAGTTGAGTTTGTGGTGCTGGAGGATGAGCGACAACATGCCAGCACAGACACAAACACACAGAAGACACAAACACATCTTTTCCATGATCAGGAGAAACTGTTCTGTTTGGTTATATTTTATTCTTACTATTACTACAACTGCCAAACTGCGGGAGACATTTAAGCTGTTATACAGTAGGTAACGTTTTAAATTATATGGCTCTGACTACATGATTTCCATCTGGACGGCAGCAGCACCAGTCATCTGGTCCGGCTCTGTGATCACTCATGCCCTTTGAAGTACTTCAAAAAGTTTCATCTCCATATTACACTGAACCTGAAGCCCAACAAGTCAAGTTCATAATTGTCATATGCACAATCATCATAGTGAAGCAGGTGTTGGCAATGAAATTCTTAGATCAACACTGCTTCTGAAAAATATCTAGAAAGAAAAATCACATAGTGGAGACACTCTTACCTCCACCTAAACTGAGACTTTCAGGTGCAAATAAAAGGATATTAATTTCATGATCAACTCAGGTTAAACACTGTATTGCAACTGCCTGGAAGAATACTGAGACCCTGACAGGTGGACATCGGTTTAAAGATCTTTATAACTTTTTATCCATGGAAAATGAGGAAAATACAGAGCATTAAAAAAAAAGTGTATAATTTGTTAAATATCTTGACAGTCGCTTATCAAGATGTTTGAGAAGTACTTGAAAAATGAGAATGTTTTCATGTATAAAGATCATTTTAAGCATAAGAGCTGAGAACTGATGTTTTTTTGTGTATTTGTGTTTATATGAATCTTTAAATGTGTCATACGTGTTCAAAAAACCCAATAAATACATGCTACTTCAAAAAAGAAAGAAAAAAGAGGAAGATACTAAGTTTAGCTGCAGCTCTGGTGAGGTTATCTCATTGTGGGTTTCAGTTCCACAAAAAAAAAAAAAAAAAAAGAAAAATCACAGACATTGCTCAATGAGTCATCATAATATTGAATAATGTGTGAATGGAGAAGGAAACAACACTGATACATTTCATGAATAGCAGAGGAAATGAATAAATAGTTTGCAAAATTTAGAATATGTCTAGGTGTTACAAATACCACTCATACCAGCATTTTCCTTTCTATTCAGTTCCATCATGCACAATATCAGGACGCTGAAACTAAAATAGTCATCACTGATTTAATTATTCACAGCTGTGCTTTTCCTATTTTCACATGTCAAAATGTCTTTTACTAAAAAAGATTACTGGCATATAAAGTGGTTCCACTATCATTAGACAAAACTACCCTCAAAAAATGTAAGTGGAATGGAGCTATAACACAGTGAATAATACTACAAATAGTATTTGTATGTCAAAACCTGTACCAGTTCCTGGCTGGTCAGTACCAAAATATCTATAAGCTCCAGGACAAATGATGACCCTCTGTTATCAGTGCTTATGTAACATTACAGAGACAGCAGACAAGGCAAAAATGGTCAAAGGTGTTGGCTCGCTTTACTCAATTTGATAAAAATGCAGCTAAATGCAAAAACTCAGAAAACAATTTAACTTGTTACTTCTGCAAAAAAAGGGGAAAAAAGAAAAAAAGGAAGAAAAGAAAAAATAACATGACTGTTAAATGTTTTCACACCTTTTCATGTTATGTCTTAATTTTTTGTACCAAATTATGGCAAGCATTAGTTGCCTATCAATAAGCGTATCGATACGTATCTGTATTAATTGTAGCAGTATTGATATTGGTATGGTAGGCCTATCAATAAAATATTAACAATACCTATCCCTAAGCACAATACAATGGACATACAAATAAATATAAGAAACATTACACCACTGATGACATGTCATGTGGGTATAATCAGGCCCCCAGGCATGGCCTCGTGCTACTCATCACGAGGGATAGCAACAACTATGGGAGCAAACCATATTTGATTCACAAGAAAATGTAATTGATGTGTGCACCAACAGCTAATGATGACAATGATGATGATGATGATGATGATGATGTTGAAGAATAGAGTGCAACACTTGATGGTGTTCTGTTCAAGTGTGTGCACCTAGTGCACGGCTGTCAACCCAGGACGTGCCTAAAGAGGAACCCTTATTTTGCCAAACTCTCGCGAGATTTCGACACGTTGTCGCTTCTTTGTTCACGTTGTATGATTTTTTTTGCGTTTTATTATGTGACAGCGCGCTGTTTAATATTTAGGGACCAAAACCCTTGGTTAATATCAGGGAAAGTTTCATGGTTTGGGTCAAAATGATCACTCTCGCGAGATCTTTCGCGGGTCTGAGGTTACCATCCGTGCAGACTGCGGCGCTCCTGTCGCTTTAAGACGGTCACATGACAGAGCAGGAAAACCCCGCTGGAGGAAGCAGGAAGTGGGTCTAGAAGAAGAGAGCCTGAGCACATAAACAACACACAAAGAACAGAACAAAAGTCACACAGAAACTTAAACTCTTTATCACAATGGCCGGCATTAAAGGTATTTTAATTTGTGCATTCATGAGTCTGTTGAAAGTCGCGCTCGTGTAGTCACTCAGACGTTTCTTCTTTGCGACAGTGCATCAGAAACTTTGTTAGCCCAGTTGTCTACATGTTTGAAAACCTTTGCTGAATCATTTCGAAAGCTAACATTTCACACAACGCTGTTTAAATATATCAAGATTTGTTTCGAGCCATCTAGAGCCATTATTAAGTTATCAGTCAGTTTTAAGATGATCGTTATTGCTGTTTTTCGCAGCAAATTCGTCTTGTAAGTTTGTTTAACTTTCATAGCAGGTGACAGAAGCCTAGCGTGTTTGTGTTCTCTTAGTGTAGCTTTGGACAAAAGCATGGCTGCCAGTGTAATCTAATATAATGTGATGTTTCTCTTCTTTCAGCACTGGTTGGTTTGTCCTTTAGTGGTGCCATTGGACTCACATTTCTTCTGCTGGGTTGCGCACTGGAACAGTACGGGTAGGATCTTTGTTATAACTAGTATTTCTGTAATTGTATTAACATGGATTTGATTTAAGGCGCATTATTGAGGCTTAAAGGGATACTCAAGATATTCATCCAGTGAAAAGGCTGTCAGTCAGCGATATGAACAACAATCGTTAACAAAAAGCAACATAACAGTCAAAAATTTCTTTAAAAGGGTGCTAAGGTAATTGCTATCACGCTTTTCCTGTATTTTAGGGACTTCTGAGTGGCAGATTTAATAGGAATTGTCAAAACAAATGCAACAGAGGCGCAGTAAATTAGTCCCTTCTGTGCGTAAAGCTCCAGAAATTTCCATAATGCAACTCAATAGCATCTTTCATTAGCCCCCCCACACAACACACACACACACACACCTTTGAATGTCCACTTCTTTCAAATCTCATGTTCCCAGTCTGTAATGCTTTTCAGATTAGATCAGATCAGATACAAGTAAGTGGTAAAAAAAGAGTGAATCATTAATGTAATTTTTCATGCAACAATATCAGACAATTTTCAGCCTCTCAAATATGTAGATTTTCAACTTTTCTTTGTTTATTATCGTATTAAATTGAATATCTTTAGGTTTTAGGCTGACAAAATGAGACATTTTAAGACATGACTTTGGGCTTTGAAAAACGCGCATGGCAGTGGCTTATTGATAATACAGATAAATATATAGAGGGGACGCTACTGCATCATATTTATCTTGTTTATTCATTTTGTTTTTGTTGTGTCTTCATATTCTTGTTTTCTTATCATTTTATCTTGTTTTCTGTTGCTGCTTGTCTCTGGGATCACACAACATCATTTTGCTGTATGACTAACATAACATATAAAGTGTCTGATGTTCATTTTTATCTGACATTCTTCAAACTCGTGCCATCGTATGCCATAAAATGTTGACCATCCTTGTAACTGTTGCCCACCTGTTGTTGTAGGGTATACTGGCCACTGTTTGTCCTGATTTTCTACGTACTGAGCCCCATCCCAACGTTCATATCCAGACGCCTCACTGATGACGACTCCTCCAGCAACGCATGCAGAGAGCTGGCCTACTTCTTAACAACTGGCATTGTGGTGTCATCTTTTGGGCTTCCCATTGTGCTAGCGCGCCACCAGACAGTGAGTTCTCTCTAACCATGCTGAAATGTTTCAGAGGTTGATTTTCGGTTGGGTAAACACTGCCACCATCCTTGGCTCTTTTTTTGTTTTGTTTTTTGTTATGCTGTCTGCACTATTGTTGACAAAGTCCACACTTCACAAGAGCTACCTTGAAGTTCAGTTCACACAGATTAAAATGAACTAGTTCACATTCATAGTTCATAATTTTGAATTAAGAACTAAACCAATAGTAGGGCCCGATTGATACTGGATTTTTGGGGCTGATGCCAATGACAATATAGTGAGTTAAAAAAATTCCAGTATTGATATACCAGCCAATATTGCACTGATCCTTCAAATGTGATGTATAATGCAAGCATGTTATTTTACAGTTTAACAATAAACTTTATTGTCAAAATGATATCAGAGCACTCAAATGGTAAGCTTTAACTGGTATTTTTAATAATTATAAATAACTATAAAACAATCTGCATTATATTCTGTTACTTTTTATGTATTACTCCTTTAAAAAGTAATAAAATTACTTGCCTTGTTAGTTGATATCAAAAGTCATTATACTGTTTATATTACTATATTACTTTTGACCTGGTTGGCAACCTTGTTGTGCTCCAAAGTTACAAAAGTAACAAAAGTTTACCTGTTAGTTTGCGTTTCAGTTGAATAGTAGTTCCTTGCAAAGTGGCCTGCACAGGATATTCAGCCATGTTAAGTAAGATTCCAAACCGTAGGGAACAAAATGCTCAGTTCAAAGGGAACTGTGAACTATGCTGGGAAGAGCTGAATAACAGGTCTTCACTTTGCAGGAAGTTAACAAACAAGATTACACATCAGTCATTGCACCAAAATTAAACAACTGAGCTCACAGAAGAGCTTTTTATTCCATGTATAATATTTTCATATTTCATATTTATTGTTCATTTAAAATTGTTAATTTAACTAATTAAGATCTGATTTGATGATACCTAATATGCAGAATGACACAATATAAATATTACACATTAGTAGTCTGCATGTAATCTACATAATGTTCTGTAAATAATCTGCATATTAATCTCTTTTGGAATGCAACGTATATCTTGTAATTTAATCAAACCACATTTATTCACAACTTAAATTGCCAACATTTTGATAGAATATGTTTCATACTGCATCAGTTTTTGTTTTGTTTGCTCTGTTTCATTCAATATTTTGTTTCAGTCTTGTTCATTTCCATAGATGTAGCAAAAGGTACCCAGGTGTTTTATGTAACAGGCTAATGACTCGAGGAATGAATGTCTGTGTTGGTGACAAATGGAGCAATTTTGTTGATGGCTGCTCCCATAATTGACACTGGTACAGCTTATGTACACTGTCAAACAAAATGCAGCTTTAGTGATATGCGAACTGCAACTACAACTGGTGACACTGCGGTTAATCCACGGGGCGGGCGGGCTGGGTCATAAAAATTAACATTCTGATTAATAGCGGATGGGTCATGGGTAAAAAAAAGAAGGTACTTCTTTGATTGTTTAATTCTGTTTCCTGTGGAGAGATTCCTCTGTCCTGTCAAGTCCCACATATTTGCTGCAGTGACAGTACTGCATGCATGGAGGCGAAACTGAAAGCAGCCTCTCAGATCATTAGTAAAATATTAAAGACAACGAATCAATATGTTTCAGTCGGGCTCTTGTTCACAGTCCCAAAGATAAACTGTTTCACATTTCTTTCTTTTTTTTTTTTTTTTTTTTTTTCAATTTTAAATAGATGGAATCTATATAATGACGTTACTAAATGATGTAATATTCATGATTTTTATTTAAATGGCCAGGATCACTTGTATGTGTCATTGTTACCAACAATTTACAGCACTTTTACACTACAGCAGATGGCAAACTTGAACACTAACATACTGTTTCCAAATGGGAACCGAGAAATTCTGACTTCCCAGTTCAAGTGAAACACACCATAATGCATGAGAACTACAAGGAGATGAAGAGGGAGACGAGACAGAGGAGACAGATCTGTCTGTCTGTCTGTCACTGTTAACTGAGACTCCAGTCTGCAATGTAGCCTCGCTGATACACTTCATGCTGCATTAATGAAGAAAGTTTTAGGCTGTCTCATGTACACACTTCAGTGCATATTCATACACTATCTCTCTCTTTGCTGTCTGCATCACACTTTTTTTAATCAATTGAGGACATCATCGTTGTTAACTCTCAGGAGTGAGTGACGCTCGCTTTCACGCACTGGCCTGGACCATGTCTTTTGTTAGTATGTTTGTCTTCCGCTGTATCTTGAGAGATGCACTCTGTGCCAGCTGTGCGTTGAGAGAACCAATACAAGACTCGATTGAGTGTGAACATTTCTCTCCTACAGATCCAGTGGGGTGCCTGTGGTCTGGTAATGACAGGAAACGCTGTCATCTTCCTCACCATCCTTGGCTTTTTTGTCGTGTTTGGAGGTGGGGACGACTTCAGCTGGGAGCAGTGGTAGAGTGCCTGTGAACAGTGGACAGATGGATGGATGGATGGGTGGGTAGGTGGATAATTGAGCGGATAGACTGGAGACTGAGGGGCACATGTGTCCTGCACTAATAGCAGATGATGCTCATGTACAGTATAGGCTGCAAACTGTCACATTTACAGGCTGATTGTTATATCAGGGGGTATTAGGGTTGGAGACAACACTATGTACCCTGTTAATGTGCCTTATGTGTGGGATCAGAGAGACACTGACGCCTACACCCCTCTTATTGCCGTAACCCCATCGCTCTCCACCTTAACCTGGGTATTTTAGCTTGTCTCGCCTTTGTTTCAAACCCCAAATCACCCTGCTTATTACAGCTGCCTGCTATTTCATTATGCTTCAGTTAATCAATATCATAAAGGGATCTTAAACTCTATTGTAATGTACACTGCAATGCTCACTGCATTTTCTGTCCTCGTTGTTCCCCGGGGGAAGTGGCTATACTAAATTAAGGCTTGCTTGTTATGAGCACTGTTTGCTGTTTAAAGCGTAAAAGGCAGAGCAAGTTATCTTAATCCATGCAATCTGACAACTAGCTGTAGGACTCCTAATCAGGTAAAGATATATTTGTATGGAGATGACGTGTTTGTTTGTTTTCATTCTTGCTGCAAGACTTTAAAGCCTTACTTTTTTGTTCTGGTGCAATTGTTTACATTCTCACCAAAGATCATTTTAGAGTGCAAAAATGGAGCATATTCACCACTGTACAGTGGGTTTTTGATCTGTGCTATGCAGTGACATGATCCTCAAAAGCAAGATGAGGCATTTGGGAAAGAGCCGCTTTGTGAGGCTGAGCGTCTGTGTTCAGGCCAGGGAAAGCATCCACATCCATTTTATATGATTAATTTGTGAGTTCTATTTTTACATGGTGAATGATAAGTAAAGTACATGTATGTTTTTAGGCCTAAAGGAGAAGGCCTTACCTGCAAACTCATTCCGAAGTGCCTGTCAGTCACAGTGTATATTTTGATTAGTAGAGGAAACACTGTGATTTATTCTTGAATCTGTTTTTTTTGTGTTTTACCATCAGGGGTTGAAATCTGTAACTGTAAATCAGTAGGGGTGTCATGATTCTCAAAATCCACAATCTGATTTGACTTTTTCATTTTAAGGTCACGATTCCATTCATTTTTAAACATTTTTTCAGCACTGACACCATGCCATGCCATATGGAGGGCTGTCACAACATCAGATTTTCACAACACGTGTCCAGAAGAATTCATTACAGTGATCTTATTGTGGCATCTATAGAAATTTTGAAAATATGAATGATAATGCTGTTAGTCACTTCATTTTGCTGCAAAAATGAAAATGTTGAGAAAACTCAAAATTTCAAGGCAACTTACTTCGATTTTTGTTGTTGTTGTTTTGGCAAGTTCTGAAAAAGTTTTGCCAACTACTGATCTTTAGTTGAGATAATTAACTTTTCTTATTTAGAAGAAAACATGAAACTGCTCACAATAAGGTCTGTGGATTGTCTCGAGTAACCAGGTCATGATTTTTGGAAAGACAGGCCGGTTTTGAATTTTTCAAATGCATTTTTTGTGCTTTGAGCACCACAAGCTGAGTACCATTTAGTCCCATTATATTGGAGAGAAGGCAGGTATCTTTACAGCCAGTATCTCCAAAACAATGCAACGCACACCAAAAAACATCTAGATGGATAAATAGCACTACAGGCCAGGGGGGAAATATTTATTTTTGATTTTGGTGTGAATTGTCCTTTTAAGAGTTTGGGTTGGGCTCAAAACTAAAGAATCTATTGCAGTAAGTTGCCTTGAAACTTTGAGTTGTCTTAACATCTTTTTTTTTTTTACAGTGTAACTTTGTTTATTCTGTATTTTGTCTCTTTTGTGGAAAATGAATTAGATTCAGAATAAGAGTCTGTAACCATAACTGTACAAAAGAGTACAAAAAGCACAATTACACATAATTGAAAGTGAAAATTGGCTACATCTTGGACAGTGTCAGTGAAAAGTACAACTGTAGGTCTTTGAAGTGTTTTTTTCTTTTCAGACACACACTGGAGGAGGCAGAGCAGAGAGAGAAAAAAAAAGACAATCTGCGATCCTGCTTTTGGCATCAATCCATTTTCCATTTAAGTAATTTTGATCAGTTTTCAAGTTAGAATTGAAATCGTGACACCCCTACAAATGATTAAATCCTCATGTTCTGTTTCATCATCGTCAGTAACTGACTGTTCATGAGGTTCTGTATGATCAGCCCACTTCATAGAGACTATCGCATAAAATTCTAGTTTGTGTCCTGTACAATTTCTGAATTTCCTTAACTGCTTTAAAGGTAAAATATTATTATACTGTATGTCTCACAACTGACATGTTCAATAAAGAAAGTTTATTCTTTCTATTATGACTCCCTTCCCACACTAATGAGTGCTGAAGAGCTCTCAAAGGTTATTTTATAAGCTCCCTGACTGCATTTTGTTTTCTAACATTGATTAAAACTCTCTGTATAAACAAATGCACAGGCTCTGTCTCACTGCTGGTGATGTGATGAGAACAGTGAATCTTACAGTGGATGTAGAAGTTTATTTGTCTCGTTGTAAAGCTTGTCTCTGGGCAGATATGTTGGATTATACATTCAAACACCTGCACACCATGAATACAGTAAAGCAGTTAGGACTGGGCAATATATCAATATTATATCAGTATTGTGATATGAGACTAAAATAATCTGGGATGCTACATAAGCAAGTTAAGGTCCTTGCCTTTTGCCAGGCCTGCCATTGTAAATAAGAATTTGTTCTTAATGACTTGCCTGGTTAAATAAAAAATAAATAAAAATAAAAACAAATAAAAACAGAATGCAATGATTTGCAAATCCCCTTTGACCTATAATGAGTACATTGCAGAGATAAGATATTTAACGTTAAAACTAATATAAATGTAATAGTTTTTTGTAAATGTACACTCATTGTGAATTTGATGTTTTACACAGTGTCCCAACCTTTTTGGTTTCAGGGCTGTAATTTTCTGCACTTATCAGACTGCCTTTATTATGGCTGGGTGATATGGTTTATTAATATCTCAGTATTTTTAAGATATTTTACAATATTTCGATATGTACATTTTTATATGGACAAAGTCAAATATCACATTATTTTTGATAAAATACCTCAATATCAATATTGCACACCACAATGAGTATTTTTTATAAATAATCATCAGTAATGTCGATATAATTACTAAGTGGGTAAAGGATATCTAAAGGTCTAAAAGATGATATCTAGTCTGTACACAGGCTTATTGCATTCACTTTAAAGAGACAAATTATCTCACAAATTCAGAAAGACTTTTTTTTTACATGAACTTTTTTTTAAAAATGATCTCAAATTCAGAAAAAGACATTTTTTAATGAAAATTTGAAAAAATATCTCTTAAATGAAGAAAAAGCGGCACGATTGATGATGATATGATGTTGATATAATATCGATATATTTCCCAGCCCTAGCCTTTACCCATTTAATTATTATATCCACATTACTGATAATAATTTATCATGAATCTCATTGTGTTAATTTTGTGAAGCACCAATAGTCGTCCCTCCAATATTGTTGCGATATCAAGATTGAGATGTTTTGTCCAAAATATTTGATGTTGTCCTTATAGCCCAGCCCTAACGCTATCTTAATTTAGAGAAAATGTGTATAACAAGATATGTACGAGATATGTATGAGTATGTCGCAGAATTGCCCAAAAATATTGAGATAATTATTTCTAAGCCGTATCACCCAGCCCTAAAAGCAGCATTACTGACTTTTGCAAACCTCTGTAAGGGCCTCCTATGAAACACAGACTGGTAAAGCTGGAGGGGTGGTGTGTATCGGTGAGTGTGTTTTGGGGTTAGGTACATTTCTGTCTGGCCAGACTATGCAAGTAAACCCCATGCTCAGAAATTCAGGTGCAAACAGCTGCTGAATAATTTAGATATTTTGCAGTATTCACCAAGCAGCATCTACATGAAACGGCTCCAGTTTTACCCATCAGACTCATTTTCAGTGAACACATCTCTCTGCCTCCCTGTCTGTTTTGCTCTTTCCAAACATTGACAACATTGCCATTTGTGAGCAAGCTGCATGACAAACGAATGATAAAAGCCGACATTATCCATTCAGAGTTGAACAGGATGTGATATAAATCACCCGTGCAGCTGCATCCAACTTCTACCGAATGGCATAATTTCATTCTCTTTTCGCGTGTCACAAATGTACTGAAGCTGCCTCATCAATTTGTGTGTTAATCTGAGTGCATTTCCTCCACAAACAAAAGGAATCCGCACTCTGCAAATGAATTATTATTGTTTCCGTGAAAAACATCTGTGCTCCCCCTCCAATGATTGCATTTCACAAGGGGAAAAAGACAGCGTGTAATGGACTCCTTCCCACAGAGCGGACAGTGGCTGTATCAGTGCTGCTGTGTGGAGAGCACTTATAAAGAAGGGTGTGTTTGTGCAATACATAATGTCTAGTGCATGGAAATGCTTGGTTGTGTCAAGTTTAAGAAATTAGTTGGCACATCAGAGATTAAAGGACGGTAAAAGTGGGCATCTGGAGGCTGCCCAAATTCTCATCAAAACCATCGAAGTAGCTACACAAAAAAGGCAGAGGCTGTTTTTGAGCTGTCAGCCCTGTGCTGTCTCTTCAATGATGAAAAGCACTTTGTGATTTTGTATCTGTGAAAGGCGCTATACAAATAACTCTGCTCTCTTCCTTACTAACTTACTGCTGATGAAAAGTTCCAAAGTAAATGCTCCCATCTTAGGAAATGTGTTACATTATATTACAAAAGCACCCTAACTTCCAAAAATCTTACATAAGCTGTCCAACCTGTCCTTACTTTTTGACCTGTACTGCCAGCTAACTTACTTACTAGCTAAGGGTAGTATTAGCTAGCAGTAGTTTAAGCTTACAGTAGCTACTGCAGTGTTAATTAACAGTATCTAATGTTAGTGTTAGTGAATATTTAATGTAATGTAGCTAACGTTAGTATTAGCTCACTTGTTGAATCTGTATGGCGGCCAGTTTATGAGTCTGTGTGTGTGACATGTGCCAGGTCCATGTATGCTGATCTGGAGTCAGGTTGGTAGGATTTAGGTATAAATAAATGTCTTCATCTCAAATATGGATCTGTATTTATAGATATTATGAATGTAATTTGCATGCAAAATAGGTCCACCTAACCAGGGGACAAAAAAAATTCAGCCTGTGGCAGATCTCCAAAAGTAGCCCCACTCCACAGGAAAACGCGGACCTGGCAACTCTGCCGGATGTGGCTGCGACTGTGTCTGCTGTCTTATAGCCCGCTCTGTTTCTCTTTATTTCCCAAGTAAGTGTTGTTGTTAAGTTCCAAAACAGAACATTTTAGAATTTCTCTACAGATGTTACCAAAATCTCTTAAAATCTCATCTGTCTTGAAGTTAAGCGCTCATCATTTTGCTCCTTTTTTGTATGTTTCAATTTCTGTTTCAGTCTGTTTAAAAAACCAACTGTTACAAAGTTATTTAGCTCAGTGAGATGAGAAAAGTAGAGTTAGTTGCTAGGTAACATACATAAAAGTTAATGAGCAATGTTGGATTCCTTCCTAAGAAAAGACAAGATGAATTAAAATAAGACAGGTTTCCTAAAGTTAGGATTTGCCTCTGTAATAGCAAATAAGGAAAAATTCAGACTTTTCTATATTAACTTAAAACCTAAGATAAGAAGTTTCTGTGATGCCGTCCTTGATAAACAGAGTCAAATACATGTGTGTAGATCAGTGCCACAGGAAGGGGTGACACCCTTCCTCACTGAGCTACTCTGCAGAGGCTTTCCAAGTGTGCACTCCTGGGCCAGTGTGTGCAAGATGAGGTCCATCGGAGCCAGAGAGGTGCCTGATCAGGACTTGCTATCTGTTAACTACATATTTCATGAAGAAAAGCTTGTGATTCGACCCTGGCTCAGTTACTTAGGTGCAGGTGAGGTTGAAGGAAAAATCCGCTACCCCTAGCTGACATCAGTGACACTGAGACCATGTGAAGTTATACTATGCCCTGAAACCCACAACACAGCACCTTAATGGGCTCTCAGTGTCTGCTGTGTGAGAGGAACTGATGCAAACCGCAGGAGCAGTGAACATTTAAGTGTCTGTATGAGTGAGAGACACTGAGAAGAAAAAAAGATGAAGGTAAAGATGGAGATGAAGAAGGAGAAAGAGCCCAGGGACATCCATTCATCTCTGTTCCAGGACAGCTGTTGCCTGGCAACAGCCAAGGCATCAAAATTATTCTGAAAGACTGCTGAGTCTGGCCTTGAATGCTACACAATGCAACCCTGTGTAGAAAAACATAAAGGATACACCACAGATATGTTGTTGTTGTTGTATGATACACTGCAGCTGTGGTAGGTTGCGAGGTCAAACACAACATTTAGTAAAGCAGCAACATGATTCAATGCAACACAACACAGTTGAACTCAGCACAAGATGATGAAGACCTAAATAATACACTAGTACACATATGGCATTGCAACAAAATCCAAACTGATACCATGCAATGCAATAAGGCAACAAACTTCAAGCTAGCACAACATAATGAAAGTTTATAGTTACTATGATATTAATTTATCTGTCGGTGCAGTTATCCATTTTACAGGTAATTCTTTTTTGCATGTTATAATATGCAGGCAAATATCCATCATGGTCATATTTGTGTATATAGCTTTTATATATTATATGCATTTATGTGTATTTTATTTTAATGGTATTTTTAACTATTACTCAGACACTCTCAATAACTCTACTTTTGACTCTTCAGCTGCTGTAACAGGTAAATTTCTCATTTATGTTATTTTATTTTCAGGGCCTGACAGATGTTGGATTTTGGGGCCGATGATGATACCGATATTAGGGAATAAAAAAAATTCTGATATCGATATATCAGCCAATGTTCTTTAAACCGAATATAATATACAAGATATAGAATATATACATATATTCATACATATATATAAATGTGGTGAACACTTGTGACAAAGATATGTAATGGAGAAAAGATATAGTATAACAATAAACCTTATTATCCAAGATGATCTCAGGGCACTGAAACAGTCGACCTTCACCAGTATTTCTAATAATTCTAAACAACCATAGATAACAACACAAACAGAATAAAATATATGTATATATCAACCCCGAATTCAAATATACAAAGAATGATGCCTATAAAGCTAACATATAAAAACAATCTGCATCATGATCTCAACAGTTTTCATAGACACATATTGGACAATATGTAAGCCAAGTAGGGGTGTAAGAGAATATCAATACACTTGAATATCGAGATATTATGTTTTGTGATACTGTACTGATTCTCAAAAACACTGTCTCACGTCACCAGCACATAATTAAAGCATAATCTTATTGGCAGAAATATCTGCATTTCAAGCCTATATATTTCATTTTAAGGCCTTAATCTAGCTTCCTTTCTTAAGGAGCTGTATGAGCCTATAGCAGTATAAAACTTATCTCTTTCCTTTGCCCCTCCAAATGATAAAGCAGACAGACAGTGTGGAGAAGTTTAATTACAGTAGTAGCCTATACATAAGTGCTATTTAAAGAGACAATCAACTGAAACACATCAGGGAGTCAATGAGAGACACAAAGCCGTAGGGTTGTAGCCTCATTAAACTGGTGAGAGACAGCAGCACAGACACATCCATACTCCCCTCTGGCTGGCTGGAAGTCAAATGGATGCATGCAGCAGGCAGTGGTGGGGGGGGGGGCTGACACTCAGTCATTGGTAAACGGAAGGATCTGCGTCGCCGGTGCCAAAGCCAATCGATGGGCTCTCGTGGTGAGGAAGGGGAACGAGCGCGAACCGGATAAATGAGACCTCATAAAAAAGGGGGCGCGTGCTTCCAACGCGCGGCAGAGAAGACACGAGCCCGCACGGCGACCGCAGCAGCGCGCGGGACAACGGAGACACCGCCGGTAAGACTTTACACCACATTTAACCGTCCTGTGAGTGAGACAAGTTAAATATTCCTACCAGCGACAGTTTATCATGTTTGTATCTTTAAATAGCTTTTTTTACAGACCGTATCCCATTCATACGGTGTAATAATGGGGTTTAACAGCCTATAACCCCGCACGACGTCCTAAAGTTCTGCCGTATTTGCCGGTATCCATCTAAAGTTCATGTCACTAACGGATAATGAATTCACCTTGGTCCAGAGGTATGCAAAAAAAAAAAAAAAAAATGTTTCACGCTGCTCAGGTGGCAGATTTCCGTCATTTGAGCTGCACAGACTGAGGCTATTTCCGAGGAAAGAAAATCCAGAACTGCACTGAGAGGTCTTTTGATTCAGTCTCATCACGTAGGCTTCTTGTCTGTACGTAGGCTGTGCTCTTCACTCTCTCGCAGGACTTTGTACTGTGGGCATCTCGCATCTCTCTGTTGACTTCAGCTCAGTTTGGTCACCGCGAAGTGTCTGCTTTGAAACACATGATGTGCTGCTCCGCATTCAGCCTACGCAAATGTTTGGGGCACTTTCCATGTGGCGAGGAGGTCAAACAAGGTGAAAGCCATTCCATCTTAGTGTTTTCTCCAGGGCTGAACAATGTATAGATATTTTTGCAGATTTTGAAAATTTGTGATGCTGTAAACGTAAATAAAAACAGAATACAATGATCTGCAAATCCCTTTTGACATATATACAATTGCATAAAGTACAAAGACAAGATATTTAATGTTCAAACTGATTAACTTTATTGTTTTTTTTGCAAAGAAACACTTATTCTGAATCTGATGCATTCTGTTGTTACTAACATTTTTACAGTGTTAGAACTTTTTTGGAATCTGGGTTGTAATTTTCTGAACTTAGCAGACTGTTGAAGTTGCCCTATTATTTGACTTTACCCACTTAGTCATTATATCCACATTGCGGATGATTATTTATCGTAAATTTATCGATTATTTGAGAGCAGAAATAGTCATCCCTACAATTTTGTTAAATATCATTCAAAAGTACGTGGTCAAAAATGTTGTGATATTTGATTTTGTCCTTTTTAAATTTGGCTCCTGAGAAATAGCCTTTGTCTTGTCTCCTCGTCTCCTCTCGACTAATTTCAGCCCAAGTGGGGATGGGTTGAGGGATTAGGAGAAACAGATGAGACTTCAGTAACCTCAAAACAAGATTCTCGTTTATTTCTCATAAGACAATGAAAAGAGAGAAGGAAACAAAATTTTCTACATATATATATATTTAATAGCCTAAAAATATACAGAGGAAGATATATTAAGTAGAGAAGTGAATGACACTGAATCACATTTGAGATTGGGATAATAAAGACGTGGGTGGTGAAAAAGGGGATATTTGTGTAATTGCTGTGGTGGAAAGCCTGGGTAAACCTACATTAACACAATAATGGAGGGACTGCTGGTTTGGTCTATAAACCAGCGTGTAATCAATCGCTGTCCATTTAGCAGTGACATCGAATTAAATGAGGTCACTTCCAGACAATGAATAGCATTAGTTAGGCTTCTTTTTCACTGGTCAGACTCAATAGTGACCTTTTTGTAATCTGTGTAATGGGAGACTTGGGATTATTGTAGGGTTGCCCCCAACTAAAGATTTTTCTAGTGGAATAGTAGTCATCAGTTCACACAATTAGTTGACTAGTTGTTGCACGTTGATGATATTGATTCAATTATTTTGATATATATGTTTGGGACACAGAATGAGCTGCCTGGCAATAGGGCTGATGACTCTGAATATGTCTGAACAACCAGCAAGCAGACTGGTAATTTTGTTTTCATTTATTTCAGCAAGTATAACCTCACACAAGTCTCACTGTTCAAAACACAGGCATAAATAACTTCCATCTTCACGAAAACAGATACTTGCAGACTTATCAACACTATGGCAACATATATGCACCTACAAATTAAGTTGCTAAGTTACAGACTTGTTCCTCTCCTGCTTCAGGCCTCCTGTCCCTGCCTGAGCCCACCTTGTCTTTATTGTCCCCAGAGTCAGAGTCCAGTCAGAGCTGCTGTAACGTTAAATCACCTGAGTTGCTGTATGACCTGTCAAACCGTTCTCCATTGATCTCATAGGCTGGCTCATAGGACCTGAGGACTGCCACTGAGCTAACGTGCTAATGGAAGCTACAGCACAGTTAACAGCAGTTAAAGGTGTTTTTTTTCTGCAACCAGCGAATAAATGAAAGCATAAGTCGAGTAAGATTCTTGGCTTTGATGTAAGTTTTAGTCAACTATTAGGCGGCAGCCTGAGATGATTGAAACAGTTTTTTGTATTCATCACCTCCATTTTGGTGATTATGTGTGCTGAATACTAAAGCTACAACTGTTTTTTAGCGACACAAGAAGCCATTTGGTATCATACTGTCAATTAAATTGGGTAATGTATGGAGAAACCCAAAGTGTTCCACTGACTGTGTGGCTCAAAAGTAGCCATTGTTTGTTGAATAAGTGTCCATGTGCTCATATATTGTGCTCTTTTTGCGAAGGTAAAAATTAGGGCACAACTGATACTGAATTTTTGTATCTGATTCCGATATTAGGGAAAAAATAAAAGTATACATAAAATAAAATAACAAACAAAAACCCCACAACAAAAAAAGTATCTGCATTATATTCTGTAAAAAAAAAAAACAACTTGTCTACTGATGCCCTTGTAGACCTACAGTATATACAGAAGCTGTGCAAAGACAATATTGTGCCAATAATATCAGCTGAGTGATATCTGTCTGGTTCTAGTAAAAATATTTGCATGCTTAAATATCAATCAGGCTGAAATAGCTGGGATGGAGATTTGATCAATGCGTTTGGCTTTCATTTCTGAATACAGTATTCACAATACTGTTTGCGCTCAATTGTGAGCACAGTTGAAACAGCGAAGAAGAGCAGAACACTTTAGACATTTATAATATTCCTTAAAAATGTTTCATTGCATATAATCATCCTTTGTACAGTGTCACACATTTTCACTATTCAAATATTAAAATTAACTTCCTTCTGAAAAATGCAAACTTTTTTTTTGGTGTAGCATGAAGATTCTTTAATGAGATTAGGAAGGAAGTGTGTATGTGTGTGTTATGGTTACACCACAGCAGTTCATCTCGGCCTTTTCACAAGGACGGTATTACTTACCACCCATATGTCTCCCCTACTGCTTTAATATTCCAACTCTACTGGGATGTACTGTAATAACTGGATCACTGCTATAGGGTCTTCTTCGTCCTATAGCTGCTTTGTGTTTGCTGCCGACTTGAACACCTGCTTAAACATCTGCTGGAATGTGCACACGTCTGAAACATCTCTACAATCTTGAGATATGGTAAAAAAAAAAAAAATTTAGATTATTTTGACAGATATGATTATGACGTGATTCATGATTAGTGGGAGTGATCATTTTTGCATCACAATTTTCACAGGAAAAAAAACCTGATTGTGTAACATTTGTTGGTATCTGTACCAAACAAAAATTTTTCTTATGTGTTGAGAACTAGACTTAGAAGCCGCGACATCTCTGCAGCACAGCAGTACTTAATTATAATGCCGTTTATTTCATGCACCTGTCATACACAAAAATGGCAGCTTCTCATTTGTGATTTCAATATTTTGATTAGTTTGTGGACACTAACAGTGTTTATTTGAAGGTTTTCCCTTTTAAAAATAAGTATTATTTCAATTCCAAAAGATTTATGAATGAAAAAACACAGCAGAGATTCATCCCTAGAGCATTCTCTCTCCTTTACAAATCAGTCAATAGAGCTGTGCATTGGCTTGGCATCATACACATACTCTTCTTCAATGCCACATTAGTGATATTTCACTGGCATGACATACTATCATGTTACAGCCCTGAATTTCAGAAGTCACTTCCCTTTAAGCCCAGTTCATAGCATTTTAATGTGCCCAGTCATGTGGTGTGAACTCCGACCACTGTCCCTTTATTCTCAGTCAGGGCTGAAACAACAGGGTACATACACCCAGCTTCTTGTTTAAAGGGCTCTGGCTGCCAGACTGATGACTCACTTGGTGGCTTTACTGGTGACGAGGTTACTATACTGGCTTTTCTGGGGCTGAACATTGATGTTTCACTTCCAGTTGATGAATACGTGCTGTGTCTGCGCTAGCCATGTAGGTCTGCAGACTGGATACTGGGAACTGTGATTAAAAAAACAGTGAATACAGAAAGCATTGTGCGCATGTGTGCGTTTGTGTGTTGGATGGTAATCTGAGCTGTGATTGTAATAACAGTCATGTGCTTAGCGAACCATAGAAATTGTGGAAGGTTAATGTAAAAAGGAGGAACACGGCAACTTTTTCACTTCACTTTTACACTTTCACTTCTGCAAGAGTTGGGCGATAATGACTGTAAATAAAATCTCAATATTTTTAGGCTATTCTGTGACACACATACATATAGATACGCATTTTCTCTAAAATAACTCACCATAAGTTCTTAAATAGTACAAACATATGACAGTCAGTGTTAATTTTGTCAATGAAATTTTTAACAAAAAGTATTCATTGACATCATTTTATTTATTTGATTAAATTGTGACAATGACATAGATAAAAAAAAAATATTGACAACAAAATGATGACGAAATCTCTGTTCATTCTGCCCTGGTGGTGAAGATGAGACAAAAGAGTTGGCAGCCTAATTAGGTCACAGTTATCGGCTATCTCGAAGCACTTCATCTTCACCAGCGGCCTGTCAGGTGGGAAGAAAAGAAAAGATAGAGGAGAGACGATCTGTCTGTGGACGCTTATCTTCTATCAGTTTTATTCAAACTCAAAGTAAGACTGAGTGTATCCTTCCTAATGAAGTTGAGTGCCTTGAGGATTTAAGATGTGCAGAAAAAAATCACAAAAGAGATCTGAAAACACACTGTCCCACAGTGTCAGTCAAGGTAAATATCAGTTACATACAGTGATTGAGTCGATAACGTGTGCTTAGTCCCTTTTGGAACTCAAAGTAGGCTAATGGTTGTGTATTTCAAGTTCTGCATGGATTCAGGGCACGTTGCCACTGACAGATAACATTGAACAGAGCCGAGCTCACAGTAAAACATCGACTCCTACTAAAAGATAACTTTCCTTACAACTCATTAAGAGACACTAACTCATTTAGTGAACATTTAACATAGTTTTGGTAGTTGTAGCTCCATGTAGAATGAATAATGTGATATTTCACAGATAATGCACATCTGCCCTAATAGCACAGTTTAAGTTCACACATTTTTACTGCTGATTTATTAAGACAGTTTCAACTGAGTGAAATATGATGCCAAATTTAGCAGAACACTTCAGTAAGATGTATCAGTGTCTGATAACCAATAATGACACATCAGTAATGACTTATGCATTCATTCTTATATGGTAGGGGAGACCTGGGATGGTTTTAACAATTTTTGTTTGGGCATCAGTAGCTCAGGAGTTGTTTACATTCACTTACATACTGTATATACAATTGCAGATCGCAGAAGACTAAATCATGACTAAAACAAAGGTCTAAAATGTGACTAAAACTCAATAAAATTTTAAAAAACTGTATTATGAAAATTTCTGCCAAAATTAACAATGATGACAATTTTATAGTGGGGCTGGGTGATTTGAACAAAACCAAATATCACAATATTTTTGACCAAATCCCTCAATATTGATATTTATTGATATAACAACAATATTGTAGGGATGCTTTCACAAAGTAGTACCACAATGAGATTTTTAATACTGAACTTATGATACTTTTAGGGCACCGATTCAATACCATAGACTAGAGTGTTGAAAATTGCAATGTCATTCAATACCGAAGTTCGATACCTAAGGAGTAAATGTCGTCAGCCTCAGTGATTATTAACCATTAAGCAGGCTGCACGTTGTACCAAAATCTAATAATCCTGGTGACTGGCTTCCTCTACGTGCACTCATAGGACATCCTGGAAACACAACCTTATACCCAGTGATGGCAATGATTTTTTTTTTTTTTTTTTTTTTTTTTTATTACCACCAGGTCTTTGAACTGCTTCTTCGATTTGGTATTGAAAAAAGTATCATTCAAGAACTAGTATCGAAGCAAAGGTATCGGTACCGGTATCAAAGGTTTTTGAGTGATACCCAGCTCAAACTCTGACCTATCAAAAGTATTTCATACATCTGCCAACTATTGTGAAATCATCTACTGTGGTCAGAGGGAAGTATGCTGTTGCCCCTCGGAGATTCTGATTTTGTCAGGCGTCCTTGTTGCTGATCGATCACATGACTTCAAGTGGCTAAAATATTATTTCTTTTTTTATTTTTTGCTGTGATATGTGATCTGTGAAATTGTAATCCATACAGTGCGTTGTTTGTCTTTCAGGCTGACATTCTGCTGACGTGAATTCTCATTCGTTCTCTCATCACCGCTGGCTCAAGGAGAAGAGCTCCAGCTGTGAGTACACTCTTTCAGTCCGAATAATTGTGGTCAATCATTTTTCTACTGCAACCCTTATCGCTGACTAAGTAGTGTATAAGGTTTCATTGGTTTTCAAACAGAAGAGACATTAGTTTTCTATGTATTATGGAGCTATTGGATGACAACATTACTGTAAGTTAGTCTACCATACAGTACGCCGGTCAGTGTTTACATAGTCTCACATAACCAGACCTATGACCACAGCACTGTGTCAGCGGTGGAGGATGGTCTGTCTGCACACATTATCGTTCTGCTATAAGGGAAAAAAAAACGCTCTGGATTGTTTGTATTTCTTTAAGCGAGTCACAATAATCTTGGTGCAAAAGCTTTGGCTAAATCCCTGCAAAAGAAAAGGTACCATTTTTCCTTTTTGCTTCTTTGATCCACTACCTTTAAAAAATATTTAGATATATTATTATATATTTATATATTTATTTTTTTTACAGCTGTATACTCCTAATCCCTGTATGCATATGATATGGTGCTATCATTGTTTTATGGCCAGGCTAAAGTTAAACCCTCTAAAACAAGAGAAGCAATGGCAGGAACTTACCTCACCAAACTGGAAAAGAAAAAGGCTCGATTCATATAAACATGTACTTGTCGATACTGATACCTTTCAGACACCTTAAAAAAAGAAACCTTTTTTTATCGGAGGCATTTTCCAGGAAGTGAACTAGCATGCACTTACTGCATGTCTAATAAACTGTACAGAAAAAGCCAACGTTTAGGAGAAATAGACAAACATATACAGTATACGGATAAATTTCACAAATGTATTATCTTGACTTATGATATTTAGTCAACTAAAACAAGCAACTAAACTAAAGCAATTCAGATGACTAAATGGCATTTTAGTCAGACTAAAATGAATCAAAATTTGCTGTCAAAATTAATATTAAAATGTGGGGTCCCAGCTTCTGAAATTTGAGAATTTGCTGCTTTTCTGTGTCAATATAGAATTGTAACTGGCCTTTTTTCACTATTTTGACATTTCATTTGTCACATTTTATAAACTCAACATTTAATTCAATAATCATAGAAATAAAGAACAGATTATTAGTAATCGTTAGTGGCAGTCCTAGTGTGGATATTGATATAGATGGTTGTGGTGAACAGGTCGCAGTAGGTGCGATATGTGTTTGGTGTATCAGGGTTCATAGGGCCAACCAGTTGCTCCACAGCAGGATACACTGCAGCCACTGTGTGTGTGAAGAAAGTGTTGGATCATATGGATTTGTTTACTTCAAACTTAATCAACAATATCTGCAAAGAGCTCAGGTCAAAGCTGGACATTGATTCATTTCTGTCTCAGCTGTCATCTGGAGGATTCACAGCCATGTTGACGTGGAGGTTGCCAACTGATGACACTTACCAGAGGCCCTCTCTGTGCCTCAGAACCCGCAGACTCTGCCAAGCCTTCTGTTACCTCCTGACTCTCCAAGTCATTTGTTATGATTCAACCAAAGAGCTCTAATCCATGCAGAGGGCATCGGAAAGTTCGGTCTAGTGAATGGGTAACTGATGAAGTGCTGACACAGACAGTACTTCAATCACAATACCTCAATGTACGTTAAATAGGGTGACTTGAATATGATGGGGTAATTAGTGTATGTGTGTGTGGGTGTTAGGATTCAACAGAATGGCACTCCCTCTTAATTATGGGCCTTTTTCAGCAGCTCCAATCAAACAGTGACTCATCCAGAGTCACAGTTGCCATGTGTCTTGGTCCATCAATTATTTCCCATTTCTTTCTTTCTTTCTCTCTTAAGTGGTTTGATAGGTCTCATTGCAGTAGCACGGCACTAAAAGCACATGATGCATTAAGCATTTATTCACTCCTTTCATCGAATTACAAAAAAGAATAAAGAATAGTATCTGTGATGAATGTTGAACACGACCAAAGGATGCCATTTACTAAGGGTGGGAGAAATCAAATTTTCTTAAAGGTGCTACAAGGAGTTTTGAAAGTTTAAATGAAACCTTCTCAGTTTATTACTGATGACTTACATAGGTTAACAGATAAAATGAGCCTGTGTTTACATTTTCATAGAAAAAGTTACAGTGAGTCATACATTAACCAGTTAATTATTTTTGACGTTATGTTTTGAGGTTATTACAGTGGAAATGTGACTGGTTTCGTCCACGGTGACCTTGTAGCAGCTTTATGTACTGTTTCTTCTTTTTTTCTTCTTTACAATTCCTAAATCTTTTTTTTTATTGCTGAATTGACCAACATATAATATGGATTACCATCAATGCGCTGACCTTATCTTAACAAATGTATCCATCCAAGAATTTCAGGAACCTAACATTCATTAACCATGAATGGCTCCTTATGACACCAGCATATTGAACAGGAACAGTCAAATGTATCAGTTTACTTCAGAAAGTATTTTATTTACTACATTTATACATGGTATAGCAATGATGTTGCTGAAATCAACAGAAAGACTCACTGACATGTGATGTGCATTTTTTGGGATATATCACTCATGAGATACAGTCTCTAGAATGGATGATTCAACATTTTCCAACGGCCTAGTGTTAAAAAAAGCAAATAAAAATATCAAATGGCAATACTTGCAGAATCACAAGACAAATTGAAGCAGCACATGTATCGTGATCTTCCCAGGCCTATCACTGTAATAAATCATAAAATGATGTGTCATCAGTGATTAAGGAATCATGCTGCAATACTCACAATGCTACAGCTGTGGTATCCTCCCTTGAAATTTCTATTCTGATCTGTAACTTGGATTTTTGTTTGCCCATTTCACATTAACTAGAGTTGAAAATTAATGCTGAACGTTCATTGATTGAGTAATTATCTGTTTATGAGTTGTAACAAATCATTAATAATCTTTTAGCAGGAATTAAATTGAGCAATGTTGGCAGGCAGTCACTGTACTCAACTCCAGAGTGTGAATTTTCGGTGCAGTGGGCTTTTGTTTTCAGGAGAAGAGGCCTAGCTCTATATTGACAGACAACAGACAGTTAGAAACAGCTGATCAACTACAGTGTAGGACTCATTGTCATTTTTTATTGTCAAATTACAATGTTGCGCTCATCTTGCGCTCCTGCAGCGTTTCTGTCTGGGGAGGAGAGGGCGCGGGGCGAACAACTCACTTCAACCATAGATCATATGCAGACTTGATGGCTCCAGCTTGGTATTTGGACTGCAGTGCTCATTTTTGGGTGCACAATTGTTCCTTTAGGGGAGATATACTAACACAAAATGGAACCCAATCAATTCTTATATTTGCTTCTTAATTTTTAAACAAATTAAGGCGTTTTTGCGACAACAGGGCTGGAAATCATTGCTTCTACTTGTTTTTTGTTCCTCAGATTGAAAGAGCACTTTTCTTATGAATGACTAAGGATGATATTTACAGTCCCAACATGACAAACACATGGTGTGACAGCAGAACAGTCCTAAAAATGGTCTTGTGTCATGTGGCCCAGTGGCAGCAGGCTCACAGAGTCTGGCCTGTTCAGTCTCTCCCTCTGTCTTTATGCCCGTACAGTAGGTCAGTGGGTCCCTTGCATGTGGCCTCCACAGTGACGTCACCTTTCAGCTGCCACAAATTGGTGTGTTGTTTCTCTCCCTCCTCAACAAACTCCTCTCAGCCCTCGTTCGTCTCTAAAGTTCATTTCTGCTGGAATCTGCCTCACGGCACTGAATGCGAGGGCCACAGCAACGTTTCCACTGTGCCTTAGTTTAGATTTTTCATTGACAAGTAATGTAAGATGACAAGTGTTGATTGGCTTCTTTTTCAGTCATAGCAGTGATTATTAAAAATAATATAAAGCCCTGCTGAATGTTTGATGGATGTCTTCAAGAAGAAGAAATTGTGTTGACGTTTACATCTTGAGAGTTAAATGAACACTGACAACTTTGCTTTACAGTAACACTGCATTTTATCCCCCTCCCCTTATTTAACATTAATAAACACTGTAATACACAGTTAATACATGGCTTATAAGACACTATAATGTAGTTGTAAGTAGATATAAGAAGTCTTAAGTCCTATTAATGTTAAGTCTTTGTCAACAGTTACGACTTATTAAGACACATGCAGTATTATTAAACTGTGGTTTACTACAGTATATTGTCATTCATATCTGTTTACATCAGCCTCTGCATGTGCATGCCCACAGGCAAGGCAAGTTTATTTATATATCACTGTTCATAAACAAGACAATTCAAAGGCTTTTCAGGGCCAGAAATACTACATACATATATAGAATGTAAATACATAGAAATACTTTAAAATATGTAGTTAAAATTGTTAACGAATACATTAATAAACACTTACAACTACATTATAGTGTTTATTAAACAATTTCTAATGTTTATATGCTGCTTATACTATAAATGGTTGTTAAATCTTGTAGATATAGTGGTCTAATTTCACCCCCACCTAATAATAAATGCTTTGCAGGCCTATGCCCTTCCTTCCTGGTAGTCATCCTCGATACCGTAAAGCTGGCATTGTGTATGCTAAGGCTCTGTGTGGACATCTGTGTATCTCTCATTTGTTGTGACCATGCGGACTCGTCTGGGGACCTTTCCATGCGGCCACTGCAGATGCCGATCTACTACGCTTGTGTGGAACGCATCCTCCAAGCAGACTCCAGAAACTAGTATAAACAGAACTAATAGGCGTCCGTGTACGCGTCAGCTCAGGACTGAAATAGAGCCTTAAGGCGAGCTGTAACTTCAAGGAAAATGTTTTAAGTGTAGCATAAGATATTGATTTTGTGCCCTACAACTAAAAGCCCCCGTATTAAAAGCAAGAATGCAACTAATTTCTCAATTAATAGATGAATTAATTACTTGGTGTATCGAAGATCAGAAAACGGTGAAAAACATTCATCACAATTTCTCATGCAGAGTCCAAATTACTTGGTTTGTCCCACCAACAGTCCAAAACCTCAAATATATATTATAATTTACGACAAAGCATGCAGCATTTCTGCTAAAAAAAAAAAATCTTAAGAAATCAATATGCAACTGTTTTGATAATAGATCAGTATTTTGTTGATCAACTAATCAATTAACGACTAAAGATTTCAGCTCTTCCTAAATAGCAAAGAGCTTTAGTGGACCCATATTTTATGTGTTTTTTAATTTATAACTTTCTGTCCCTCTCTATGGAAGGGCGATACACAGTTGTATACGTACTAACTTCAATAAGCTGTAATGTATATATTTTTATTCTATGGTTATTATCATTGTCTGACTTAGTCAGTGAGTGTAAGGGCACCTGCATGAAGTGCAACAACTGCTTTGTGTGCTGGACATGCCCACACAAACAGTGTGGGCTGGAGGGATAAGATTAGAAAAGTGTTTGCCTTTAAACTTATTGCAGCCTTCCAGCTATTTTTTTTCTTTGACATACAGTTCAAACCTTATATATTCATACAGAATTAACCACTTAACAAGTCTGGCCAAATATTGATTGGTATCATATTCTGTACTGTGTGAATTACATTAAGATGGATGTGTCTAAGAGTGTAGCCGCCCAGATATTAGATTAAACTAACTCATGAAAAAAAGCTCATGAGAATCTGACATGATGGAGGCAGAAGACATGTCAATGGACACAGTAAAATTAAAGTTTTATTCACGTTACATTTATATTTATATTACTTACTCAGTCTCTGATGTATCCTGTGTCTTCTGGAAGTTACTGAATAGCAACAAGGGTCGGACAGACACAGAATTTTTTGAGGACATTGAGGAGTAAAAAAATTCTGATTCTTCATACAGCATACAGTGTACAGTATAAAGAACATATACATAAACACATTTTTTGCAATGATCTCTCAAAAGTGTTTAACACTTGTGATAAATATATGTTATGCAGACTGGATATTTTACAATTTAACAATTAACTTTAGTGTCCAAAATGATGTCAGGGCACTGAAACAGTAAACTTTCACTGGATTTTTAATAAGTATAAATAAATATAAACTTAAAAAAACAAATAGGGAAAAATATATGTATATATTAAACTTGAATTAAGTAAAAATATCAAATACACATTGCTTATAAAGCTATCAAATAAAAGCAATCGGCATCATGCTCTGTTTAAAAAAAACTTTTATAGTTATATAGACCGACATAGCTGTGATAGGCCATCAAAGGCCCTGTGATATTGGCGCGATATATCAGTTGGGCTCCAATAGCAACTAGCAACCAGCTAGCAGGATTACCTTGCACGGTTACCTTGAATAAAGTACTAATTTCTCCGCATTTGAACACTGTTGGAATCATTTGGGTTAATGTAAGTTCACAACTTAAAATCTATAACATGTCTGTTGGTTTTAGACATTAAAATGCTGAAATGTTGCATGTTAAATGTTATAGCTGTAAATCAAATGCAGTTGGTTATCCATACCAGTGAACTTTGGCGTATTTTCACCCATAGTCAGAAAAAAAAATCCCAGGAGGGATGTTGTGCTTTTGCAGATGTGATTCGAGCGTTAATAAGCATTAACATATTAGTGTGTGTTCTCATGGCCATTCATCTAACATTTGTTTTCTGTTGTCTGCAGCTGCTCCATCTAGAATAACTTTGTTTTCATAGAACATATTGCAGAACAAATGAAACAAAAGGCTGCACATGACAGTGTGATGATAAATGGACTAATGACAACAATACAAAGTGCTGTTTTTCATCCAACTTGTGCTGTTATACTGGAAGTGCCCTGTGGCTGTGTAATTAAAAGGGGACCGTGAGTTTGAAGACTGTGCTGCAGGCAGCTCGTTCTGCGGCCCTGGGGGGGCCCAAACGAGACGAGGCCTAGCTTATTAATCTTTTTCTCTGTCTCCTTTTTCTCCTGTTTGCCTCTAGGGATAGTCAATAGTGATTTTTGAAAGATCAAGACATGGCAAATAAACAATAAAATGTATAAATGCTTTTGAAAGCTATCAGTAAAAGATCCAGTGGAGATGCGACATGATGAAATACTGCAGTTGCGTGTTTGAACTAAATATAAAGTGTGGTGGTGACTTTGTCCTGTTCCTCAGTGAGATGCAATATCGGTTCCCAGCAGTCCTTTCAATGAGAAGTGCAGCTATTATTTTCAAGGTCAGGAGGAGAAACTCTTCTATTTTAGATGTATTTCTGAGGTGATAAAACGAGATTGCACACTCTCTTTTATTTGGCCATTAAAGTGAAGCTTGGTGTCAGAAATCCTCAGAGCTCATTTGAGACAATTTTGGACAAGAGACAAACAATGTTTCAAATTGTATCTGTGGACACTGAACATCAGTGTCACCGCTGGACAAACTGCAGCTCCCGAGGTGTGAATAAAGTGGGTGTGGTGTTGTTAAGATTGAATACATGTGGGAAGGACCTGCTGCTGCTCTGTCAACAGCTGTTAAGTCTTGTGACCAGTGCAGCTTACTTCTCCTTTTCCCCACTCACAAGTTGATGAGTGAGTGTTTGAAGGCTTACATAAAATACAGATTAATTTCCAACTGAATGGATCAAAACTGGGTAAGTGGAGTCAATTTGATTAATAAGTGCACAGTATGATCTTTGATTTTTGCTCTTAATGGTTCCTTCAGTCAGTAAATCTGACGTCTCTGGCTGTTAATGAGTGACCACTGTAAAGTTAATCCTAAAAACCATCATTGTTGTGGCACACAGATGGCTTTGAAAGCTCTCTTTGTTGAACTACAGAGTAACTGAATGTAATATTAACGCAGTTCCACACATGGCTTGTTGAGCCTCCTTTGTTCGCCACAAAAGCTACCTTTGTGTGGGCGATTTTAAATGTATGACGGCTACTGACTCACCCTCCACAGCTCTCCTTTGTGCCCGGACGCTGTGAGACATGGGCTGCCTGGTCAGTTGGGAACATTTTCTTTTCTGCTGCCAGCAATGCAGCCTGTCTGACCTCTTATGCAAAACATGTGACAAAAGTGCAAACATTGGTTGTCATGATAGCGCTGACTAAGTTGCTCGTTTACATTACACGCTGTCAGAGCATTAAGATTGTGTTGGGTGATAGTAGATGAGTGCCGTATATAGCTGATAGCCTCAATAACCGCATGAATCCATTCTCTGTACCTATTAAGGGCCACTGGGGATGGTGGTGGGGGCTGATGTGTCTTCCAGGGTAAAAGGCAGAGAAAGTATCTGAACAGGTCATTCGTCTCCCTCGTATACAAGGCCATTCACTCTAATTCACATAGAGCTTTCACTTCACTCAATGTACATGCCTTTTGACTATGGCAGAAAACCAGAGCAGCACTGAAAAACCACACTACACACAAAAGCACTGAACATACTAACCACTTAGAATTTAATGATTTGTTTTTTAATTATCAGATTTAATTAGATTCTCATTAGTCAGACAGTTGTTTCTTAATCTATTATTGTTGGGAAGCGGGACAAGTGCAGAGCTGATGTATTTTATTTTTGAGTGACGCGCTGTTTACTGAAGTTTTACTTGACTCCAAACTAAATGACTTCATGTCAAAGTACCAGACTTTCATTTTTTAAATTTTATTTTGAAAGTACTCACTTCCTTTATGTCATTTCCCTGTCGAGGACTAGAAGGCACAGAGGATGTGCTGTCAGGCTCACGAAGCACAATAACTGGATTCTCTCTCTATTGTTTATAATGTTGCTCTATCCACTCATTTGATAATGTCAAGTTGTAGTGACAGACATTGACAGGTTATGCTGTCTTGCTTAATGTCAAGTTGTCTTAACTTGATACAGGTCAGTATAGTTAGTGTCAAACATTTTAGAGAACATCATCATGAGACAAATACATTTTGAATTATTTGGTCTATAAAATTTTAGAGATGAGTGTAATTAAACTGGTAATAATTTCCTAGTGCCCAAGGTTGTGTCTTTAAATAGCTTGTTTTGTCCAAAGCAGGACGGGAACCAAATAGTCCAAAGCCGAAGATATACAATTCATAGTGATACACTAGTAAAATCATCTCATTTTAGAGGCTGGACCTTGTCACTGTTCCACATTTATGCTTGATAAACGACTTAAATGATAAATCAATCTTTGCCAATTAGTCATCTGTCAATCCACTGATAGATAAACCATTAAATCAGCACTACCCCAAACCCCTCCATACACTACTGTGTCTTGTGTTCTTTGGAAAAATGGATGCAGATGATTAATCTGCTGCAGAGGCATTTCTCTCCAGTGTGCCCAGAGACAGCATACTGCACTCATACATACTTAATTCACTCTTTTTTTAACTTTGCATTGTCTTTGAGTTGTAAATTAAGCAGAAGCAGTCTGCTTCGGTTTGTTTTTTTTTCCCTCTTGCAGCGATGATTTACACCCAGACAGTGATCCCTGGTGTTCTCTTCAAAATCCAAGCCAAATCCTTACAATCAGCATTTTGAGTGCTTCCTCATGACCGTGCAATCTGTTGCCGCTTCACATCAACAGCCAATTATTTGTAGAGGTACAGGCAGCCACCTCGGGGATGACCTGTTGCTGGGGTTACAGAGATGAGAGGTTACTTGAAGCTTCTTTCTCTAAAGAGTGGAGGGAGGAATGCATTTTCTGCTCAGTGTCTTTTCGATGAGTTTTGACGTTTTTAAAATGCTCTTCAGAGTCTCAGACTCATTCGTTGCGTGGATGCAGTTACAGAGCCCTGCTTTTTACTGTGGTGCTGATGGCAAAGAAAAAGCTTTACTAAATAATGATTTTGTAGCAAACCATTTCATTTCCTTTGATAGGCTTGCTGGAAAGATATGTTTTTTTCTTAACAGTCCTGAGTAATAGTCAAGGTTTCAAACGCGACCACTGATGTGTCCTTTCAAATATAGTTGTTCAAAATGAGGCAAAACACTGACAAAAGATCATAACAAAAATCCAGCAATTAGTAAGCCCAGGCGGGTAGAAGTCCTGTGTATGTATATTACATGGGTTGAATTTTTTACTTAAACTTAAACAATTCCAGCATGTATTGTCCCTGTCAAATAAATAGATAAATAACTCAAACACAAGCATTATCATCAGTCTGCTCTGCATCATTGTAAGTTTAAAAACTTATTTAGTTTCAGAATGTTTCTGAGAAAGTCTGAATGCCATTTTTCTACCACTATTTTTCTTTCACTATTTTTTGACATTTTGTTGGCAAAACAATTCATTGATTGAGTCAACAGATTGTTGCAGCCCTACAAAATAGCACAAACACACACATTCACTTCTATTGATGAACATCTTATCTGGCAGTGTAACTAACTTGTTGAGCAAAAATATGCACACACAGACACAAGTGACCAGTGATGTACTGTGCTGTGTTTCCTGCAACTGTGCTGTTTTTCTTACACTAGTCAAGTCCTTGGAGACACAAGAACCTTTGAAAGCAAA
Source organism: Lutjanus argentimaculatus (assembly GCA_034769285.1). Taxonomy (NCBI): domain Eukaryota; kingdom Metazoa; phylum Chordata; class Actinopteri; order Lutjaniformes; family Lutjanidae; genus Lutjanus; species Lutjanus argentimaculatus. The sequence goes on along the minus strand of JAWZSL010000011.1, from coordinate 11,892,531 downwards.
CTTTTGAAGCACAGAAACAAACCATTAAATACTGTATGCCAGCTGAATAAATAATAAGTGGTCTGACAACTCCCCTAACTGTTCATTACAAAATATAACACAGCTACACTGTTGAGGTTTATTGATCCTTTTGGGTGTGGTGTACAGAGGGCAAGTACTCCTCAGTGTCTCAGATAGAATGAGTACACTCTGACCTTTCTGGACCTTTCCTCTTACTTCAGGGAATAGTATTGAAAGCTTTAAAACTGTAGGATCACACCATGACATGTCATAACCTTTTACTGGTAATCCTCCTCTCTGTTTGTTTGGCAAAATATTTCTCAGCTCCTGGCTCTATTCATCCAAAGATAATTTTGAACAGCTTGACCTTTATGAAAGGACAGAGGACAAAGGGGTTTTTGGAGTATTAGGGCAATCAGTCAAGGACAGTAATACTTAATGTTATGTACTTTGGAATGATGGCATTTCTGAAAAAGTGCTATTTGAGAGGATTAGAGTTTAAGTACTATTTTAACAAAATAGTAGCCTTGGTTTTGAGAGGTTAAATGGTTCTAGTTTTTATTAAGTGCTTGACCAATATAAAAAGTTAAACTTAACATTTTTAGCCACAGTAGTGGCATGGGTTTAGGGATGGCAGTGCCAGCTGGTCGGTCCACTACTTTGTTAAGACTGAATTATCTTCATGACTATTGGATGGATCACCATGTAGTCGAGTGTACCAACATTCATGGTCCCCAGAGGATGAATCCTACTGACTTTGATCCACCCCGGATTGTCATCTTTTGCCCCTATTAGGTTGGCATTTTGGGTTTAGAGTAAAACGTCTCCAAAACTATGAGATGGATTGCCAAATTTTTCTAGTATTCAAGGTGCAAAGAGACTGCGTTCTAATGACTTTGGTGATCCCCTGACTCTTCACATTGTCAATGTATCAGACTAAATGGATTCCAAGGGCTGTAGTCAACCAAAGAAAACCTTGGTTGACGGTCAAGCCTAAACGGGTGCTAATCAAAGTTGCACAACATTGCCAACCACATAAATTCCTGCAGAGTGACCATTTTTTTCACATCTAGCAGTATTTTTGCCTACAGCTTTGAGCTTCCACATACAAGCAAAGCTCCGTGCTAATGCAGCAATGTGAAAAAACACTTACTGGCAAGCAACTGACTACTATTATTATTTATTTGGCTTCAAATGAGGCTTAAGGTTGACACAGTTCCTCTTTACTGTCCTCCAATATTACAACATTTGTCCAGCATCGCCCCAGCCTGTGGGAATAGCCACATTAGCAACGCAGTAACACCAAATTCAACAGAATAAGCTACAAGACAAACACTAAAACAGCATAAAACATGGCAAAACTTAAAGCAAGTTTGAAGTGGGGCCACAGAAAGTTCTTATTTATCCATCATTGAGCTTGAGCAGTTACCTACTGGCCCTCATTAATAAAACAGTCTGGCAGAGTAAAATCCACACACACGTAGTCATCAAAAATGAACTTTATCCACTCAGCTCTTCTGTCCTCTGAGGCTGGGAGCTGAGGTAGTGAATTGGGCTGGTAAATTAACATGGTGTCACTTAGTTTGGAGCTGAGTAAATGTTCAGTAAATAGCCTGTCACTCAAATACATCAGGTCTGCATATGTCCCAGCTCTGACAATAACTAATTCAGCAGCATCTCTCCTTAACAAAGTAACACCAGCAATTGACCAACCAACCAGATGGTGTCACCCAAATTTCAGTGTGTCAGTACTTTGATTCATGACCAAATACCTGCTTAAGTAATGACATTTGAATCAGCCTCAGCAGTACTTTGTGCTCAGGGCTAATAAGCAAATTTTAAGATGCTAACACACTAAACTGATGGTGAATATGGTGAACATTATACCAGCTAAACATCAGCATGTTAACTGTCATTGTGAGCATATCTGCATACTAACATTAGCATTTAGCTCAAAGCAAAGTGCAGCCTCACACACTCTCAGTGGGAATTATTTTTTGGGATTGTTACGATAGAAGATAAATTGATGTGATTACTGTAGTGCTGAAAATTGTAAGAGTTTAGAATAGTTCAGTGCTTGGGCCCATAAATAACATTTAAAAGTACTTGGATGGATACTTATTGGCCAGACTACAATCTACTCTATTTGCACAGCTATATGCTGTTTTGAATTAAAGGAGCAGAAAAATGTTGGTGTTGGTGAAAAAAGTCTTGTCATGGTCACAGTAGCCATCAGAGTTTAACCATCTGCCTTTAACCTCTGTATCATGAAGTATGAAGACTATAAAAGGCGTTCGTATGAAACCTATACTGGCCACATCTATGCAGCCTCATACATTATTGAGGACTTTCCCCTCCTGCTGAGATTTGAACTGAAGAGTTTTCTTACAGACGCTCAAAACACTAGCTGTGTGATCTGCTGTCATTTCACTTCTCATGTCATTTTTTTTCCCCACAATAACTGTCGGCAGCAGGGAGCTGCACAAATAGATGTTTGTTTGGAAAGCTACAAACAAGATTGGGTTGTCTGTGCAGCTGAGAAATTCTCTTTCACGCCGCTTGACTGGGTAGCAGCTGGAATACTCCAACGACAGCAGTCCTGACTTCAACACAAGGACACAGTGGCTGCCAAATGAGGGGTAATATGGGGAGAGCACAGGGGGGGATCAATAGTGACATGGAAAATATTGATTGATTTCTGTCGCATAGATTAGTCACTCATGTCTGCCTGTTGGTGGTTTTCCACCCGCTGTGGTCATTCTATAATTGATGAATGTACAGTTGCAGCATTCAGAGGAGGCTGACAGACAACACTAGCTAAAAGAGCTTCAGGCACATTCATCATGCACTGTATCGTAACGCTTTTTTTCAAAGAGGCAGAGTGTATTTTTTACAGTTAGACAATACACACCAGGGTCAAAGGAGCGTTGCTTTTGTTGTTTTAGCACATTCAGTACAGATCTGTCTCTGGCAAATAGTATTAAGCTGAAACTAAAAGCTGACATCAAATGTCTCATCAGGTTTGTAATATTTATTCATGTCCATTCAACTGAAATCAAAACATTTCTAGTTTTTGAGGCAGTTTTAATATTGTTGCTTTTTTTTTAAACCAGGACTCTTCAGCATTTTTTAGTTGATGAACCCCTTAGCTAATAGAGAGACAGAGCAGGGTCCTTCTAGGACTGCACAGTGAAAAGCAATTGTAACAAAAATCGCAATATGGCCAAGTGCAATATCCACAATTTTTGGAAAAAGGAAAAATGTGTGAGAGAGCAGCATTATAATGCGGTACTGTAGTGCCGCATAGATGACCTGGCCTAAAAATCTTTTTCTCCAGATGAAAGAAAAATGTTTGTTTGGCACAGAGCTCAATAAATATCACGTCATCATGATTTTAATATTTTTCGTTTTGTTTTGTTTTTGTTTTGATTTTTTTGTGAACATGAAAATTATAATGCATTTCCACCAATTGTAACGCATATTGCAATTTTAGTCAAAAAATCACAATATTTACACAACACAATTTTTTTTTTTTTTTTTTTTACCAAATTTGCACTCACCAGCAGCTGCTAAGTCTTTAGCAGTTGTAGCATGGCTAATGTTGGCTGCATTAGCTTCACACCCTACCACTTTTTCCTGTGGTTTCTGAAGTGGGGGTGTGTCAGACTCTCTTGCTTTTGAAGTTACAAAACAATCCGTTGTGGCTCACCAGAGTGTCTGTACACTTGGGATAATAATGCAGCTAATTGGCCAATATGTTTCAATAATATGTAGCTAATTAGTCTGCTGGTATGGATAGGTGCCGCACAGTGATTTAGTAGGTTAGCTAGCTCATAGGATTGCACAAGGATTAAATGTTCTGTTTTTTAGGGGCCGGGCAGCCTAAGCTGCCAGGACCCTATTATAATCCTGCATGTTCTTCTTTCTTTCTTCTTCTTCCGAGGAAATCCTACTTCCCATGCACGAAAAATGACCAAACTTTGCACAAAGGTCCAGTCCCATGTCAGATTGCCTCAGCTGCAAAAACAGGCCAATAGTCTGATGGTGGCGCTACAGCAAGCCTCTAAAGTTCAAAATTTTGAAAATTCATAATAAATCAACCATATGTGCTACAGATTTACAACTTTCACACAATGTAGCCCCAATACTGAAGACTCTTTTGTACATTTAAACCTATTGCAAATTATGAAGTCCATCACTGTTTTTTTCAAAAACTGTAAAACTTATTAACCTATCTCCTCCCACAATTTTTGCTCAATTGACACCAAACTTTCTACAGAGCATCTTCAGACTGTCCTACACAAACTATCCACACAGATTTTTGATTTATGGAAAATTGAGCCTACAGTGCATCAAAATGTTTGTAACGGTATTATAAACATATACTTGCAAATTCTTGCTAAATACATTTTCAATGTTCATGAAAAAAATGACAAAATTTTGGAGTCATGGTAGATGATGTTTGGAAAATATCAGAATTTTATCTCAAAAACTGAATTTTTTACAGCATTTTGAATTTCACTCTCATGCCAACAATTGGAGTCAATGCAAAAATGTCATTTTTAAACATCAGTTTTTCACTTTTGGAGCCAATAAATCATTGTTAAAAACTAATGACCAACATCTCCATGCTGTCTAGATGCAATTTGTGTATTTTGGGATTTTTGTCTCAATAATTGAATTTTTGACAGCCATTTGAAATCTGCCTTTACACGCTAACAGCTGCTGTCTTGCACACAGGTGACTGACTTAGTCAATTTGTGAAGCTACAAGTGGTGTTTCCATTTGCCAGTTAGCTCAGTGAGATGGAGGATGGTTCTTGGTGTTGAAGGTTGTGAGTTCAAGCCTCAGCTTGTACAACATTTCCATATGAGAAATCTACCCAAACTTTTCACAAAGTCCAGTCCCATGCCAGATGTCCTCAACATGGAAACACAAGACAATAGTCCTGATGGGGGCGCTACAGCAAACCTCTAAATTCAAAACTTTGAAAATTCATAACAAATCAACCATATGTGCTACAGCTTTGGAACTTTCACTTTGAAATTTGCTTTTCCATGGCATGATGCTGCTGCCTGGCACCCTGATCCTTGGCTTAGTCAATTTGTGAAGCCACACATGAACTGTCACTTGCCAGTTAGCTCAGTGAGATAAAAGATGGACCTTCAGTGTCAGAAGTCGTGAGTTCGAGCCCAGCTAAGGCAGATGGACTTTCAATGTGAAAGCCTTATGTTCAGGTATCATGCTATGTGGATTAGAGACTGCTAAGATTTAAATAATTATGATTCAGGGAGTTTGGGAAGAGACAAATACTCTTATCAACACGTTTCCCTGTTATCCTTGTCTCTTTCCCTGTTTATTTGGCTTAGCTATCAGTCAATATGCAGAGTCTCTTGTGCCAGAAATTGTGAGTTCAAGCCTCAACTGATGTAAATGCCATTAGAATGCCACCTTTTTTCATCTTCCTACACTCTGCTTGTTGCTCAGAATTGCCTAATTTTGCTAAAATTGCCCGCCCCGATATTTTTTTTTTTGTTTTTTTGTTTTGTTTTGTTTTTTATGAATAGTCAGATTTATCCTTACTTTTAAACTCATATGTCAAGATATGCTTCAGAAAATATGCACCAGAAATTTCAGCCTCATGGTGGCACTAAAGGAAAAAAGTCATTAGACTTCATTATCTGGGAACCTTGAATATTTGAACAAAATTTCTTGACAATACATAAAACAGTTTTCAGTTAAAGAAAAGGCGGTGAACTGACAAACCTGCATTGCCATCCCTCAGGCCATGTCTCTATAGTAGCATGGCTAAAATGTTTCTTAAAGTGAGGAATAAAAAAGGTATTGTTTTGGTATTTACAGTATAGTAATCTTGAAAAGATTCCAAGCCACTTCTCTTTTATACCTTTTCCTTGTTTTTCTCTGTCTTCAAACTGTGATTCTGTTCATTTCTCTACAGTATGAATGTCTACTTGTACAAACTTGTACCTGCTGAGGCAGGTAATCCCATCGGTCCATGTAATGTCTATGTTTTTGTCCAACTTATGTAATGCAACACAGTGTAGGCTTGTCAAATTACTGCACACAACTGCATCACCAAGTCAGAACAATATAATGCAAGTCTGACAAGAACTGCAGACATGATGCTCACTGTGAGGGAGGCAGAATAACTTTTGGAACTGGATACCTTATCATTGCCTCCACCCTCCTCTCTCTGCTTCCCATGTGCAGGCGGACTGGTGAGGCTGCCCAGAGCAGGAGAAAGCAGGAAAGAACTGCGTTTTCTGAGAGAGGATCAGAGACTGAGAGGCTGAGAGAGAGAGTCTGGCTGAGCATCCCTCAGGATGAAGAAAAGCAGTAGTGCACAGGGGGTTACACCAGGCGATGTAAGTATTGATTTTTCCAGCCATCCATCTGTGCAGCCATGAAACCATCCATGCATTCATTACACAGCCACTCATGATTTCTCTTTATCTGAAATTCGGCATCTCGCCTCCAAAGTTTACAGCCTAATTCTGCAGTTTGAACACTTACTGTAAATTTTGTATCGTTTGCCTCCTGTACAACGATACAGTGAGCTCTAGTGGGAATACAGTGAGGCAGCAAGGTGCAGTGTGTCTGTGCGGTGGTCGGTGACTCATAAACAGATGACTGTACTGTACACAACAGACTGCTATCCGGCAGGACGCTGCAGAGCGCGAGATGGTGCGTGTGTGTGTTGGAACAGACACAGGGGTGTGTGTGTGAAAGAGAGAGCGGGGAAGACAATATAGACAAAGAGTTGAGGAGAGATGCAGAGTTTAGAGGAAGGAGGCTCAGAGCGGGACGAGGAGGAGAGGTGTTAAAAGAGCGTTCACACCAGGAGACGTTAAAGGGCTTTGACTGGATGGAAACATGGATGAGAGGAGGAAGGACAGATCTGACAGAGAGGCCCATCTGTTTCTCCTCCACGCCACCAGTGTTTATGACCGGGCAGCCATGCCAGATCATTTACTTTGACATTGTCCAACAGGAGCTCAGAGGCCAAGCTGTATCCTGGATGATGAAGGTTTTCCTGCTGTGACTGGGCTCCGTCACCCTCTAACTCCCCCTAGAATTCATAATAGGGTTGTGACTGGAAAATTATGGTAATGCAGTATTATAACACTTGTTTAATGGTGTTAATATCTCAAATTTTCATGGACGAAATACAGAATTTAATCCAGTATAATGGGCAGTAATTTCAGGGATGATTATGGTAATTTTTGCTTTAATGCCAGCAGTGATTTTGGTCATACAGCAGACACATTTTGAGGTCGGTATCTCATTTTAGAATGAAAACCTTGAATTATAGCACCAAAAATACTTATTACACTGTACTGGCAGGATCCTTCAGATTTCTTTGACGTTTAAAAGCTTTCTGTATTTCAGTGTACTGAAATATATTATAAGACTACTTTCAACAGCTGTCATGCTCCTAACACACTAGTTCCTGTAGCATGTAAAGTTATAACATGTAACATTTCTGCATTAAAATGACACTAGAAACAAACTAACTAACCAGCACTAGAAATATGTTATATATTTGTGTACTTACATTATCCCAAACACACATATGACATACATTATGCTAAAATACAGGATATGTCAGATACATCAGAGAATGAAGAAGGAAGTCCCGGCACATGACATACACGCAACATGAATAAAACATTAATGTCCATGAACGCGATTTCTGCCTGATTTCGAGACCCGGAGTGACAGAACATGCACATTTTGAGTTTAAGCTATATGTTAGGCATTGTGATTAACACCAGGGAATACCTGTTTATATGGCAGCTTTTTATATATTCTGATTTATTGACAACATTCTCATATATTTTATTAAAAAATACAACAGTTCAGAACAATTAACACTTATTTCTATTATTGCTCTTGTAGTTTACACAGTCAATCAAGCTGTGTCAAGATGAAACCAGGCATTCAATATCTAACATTTATAAGTACTATACTTAACTACAGTTTTGAGTTGGCTCTACCAGTACTGGATTTTTGGGGCACAGACACAAATACTAGGGAGTAAAGAAATTCCAACATCGATATATTGGCAGATATTCTTTATTCAGAATATCCTATACACAATATAGAGTATATACATGCACACATTTTTTGCAATGATCCCTCAAAAAAACTTGTGACAAAGATATGAATGGAGGCAGGATATTTTACAGTTTAACAATACTGGTTATTGTCCAAAATCATATCAGGTTACTTTTAATAATTAGACTACATATAAAATAACAATAAATGATAAAATAAATACCTACATATAAAAAAAAAACAAATGGAGCATTCAGTGCTGCCTATAGAGCAACAAATAAAAACAATCTGCATTATGTTGTGTCAGGAAAAAAGTATGTAGGCACATATTGGACAACATACAGAAGAATATCGATATAGACTGATTACTGTGATAGGCAAATATCGGGCTAATGATATTGGTCAAAAGATATAATTTTGAGGTTGAAGTGTTCTAATTTTCCTCAACTTAAAACTTCTACTTCACTACATTTTGGAAGCCATATTTTACTTTTTATTCCACCACATTTATTTGACATCATTAGTTGCTAGTTACTTTGCAGATTCAGATTAATACAAAATAAATCGCCTAAAATATTCTAATGTATTATTATGGATTAAACGACCAGGCAGTATATAATGTAGATCAAATTATTTTCATCTTGACCAGCTGCAGCACTAATGATGCTTTTACATTAATGCATCAGGAATTATAATCAAGTTTATACTGTATATGTTATTATGAAACAGGCCATTCTGCAGAATTAGTTTTACTTTTAGCACTTAGGCATATTTTTCTTAATGAACAGTTTTACTTATGCTACATTGATGCTAATTTTGATGCTACTGTATGTACTTTTCTGAGGCCTAGTGCAGTATCCACATCGCAGAAGCTGCAGTTTTTGGATAAATTTAAAAAATGTGTGACAGCATCATCATAATGAAGTACTGTAGTGCTGCAGAGATGCCCTGCTTGGAAAATCTTGTTGTCACATCGTCATGATTTTTTTTCAGTAAAAATGAAAATTGATCATTCTCACTAATCATGAATCATACTGCAATATCTGTCAAAATAATCACAATATGACTTTTTTGTATCATATCATACATATTGTACTAACTTTTATTTAAGTAAGGTTTGAATGTAAGACTTTTACCTGTAGTATAGAATTTTTACACAGTGGTGTTGCCACTTTTATTTAAGTAAAAGATCTGAGATCTACTGCAAATAATTAAAAACATTTTTCAAAAAGCTGACAAGGTAAATATGTATTCTGATGTATTTTATTGAAGCTATAGAAGTACTTTTTTCTTCACTTGATAGAAATTTTGAATGTGATTCAGTAAAGACATCTGCTATTCTTCCCCCCTCAACACCTCCCACCTTTCATCCAGATTCTATAGCTTCTCAATAATTAAAACGGTCTCAGATTTTTTTTTTCTTTTGGCTCCCGGATTCAATAATTCAGGCACTACATCAAGCCGTGCTGTTCGAGCTTCACTCCTAAAGCTGCCTCATTTATATCACCTTCTTTAGAAAGGCTTTTTGGAAGTATCCCAGCGAACACTGGAGTTGTTTAGGCTCTGCGGCCAAGAGAGGCCTTTCATCTTCATGGAGAAAACACCCACTCCACCTCTGTTTGACACTGGAGCTCCACTACCTCCGTTTCAGACTCATTGTTTTACCTCTCATCTCAGTTCCTGTCCTTTTATGACCGTGTTCTGGCACATATGATACATCCAGGTTTCTAAATTTACTTTGTTTTGAATTCTAAAATTATCAGCATCTTTATCCTACTCCTGGCTTATACACAGGCATACACTCAGAGTAAATCACCAGTGTTTCCTCTTCCAAATGCCATTTGGACCACAGACGTGGGATCAATGAAGAACTAGAATTACATGTCCACATGTCAGAGATGCAATCAATACACAATTGATGAATTTGAATGAATTTGGCAGTGAAACAGCGGCGGCACTGTGACATATTGACAAGAAGCTATTTAGACCTCTGCTTATAACGTCTGATCCACAAGCTGTCGAAGAGAGCCGGTGGGCGGAGTTATGTTTTGCCAGATTTAATTTTCCCCCCTTTTCACTGGGACAGAAAGATTGTGTCTTTAAAGAGACAGACGCAATATATCAAAGAAATTGCATTTCCTAGAAGGAGCAGAGGAGTCAGCAGAGCGATCAGCAGATGTGTGTTTACTGACAATCAGAAAGGAAGGCAGACTCCTGTCTCTGCCTGTGGTTTCTAACTGTCTCCTCCGTTCACTCTGGCTTCTCCTCCCTCATTCACAAACTTTTCTTCTCGTCCCTTGGTTGTGCAGTTTACTCTCTCATTCATGACTTCCTCTTTCTGTCTCCCTTTATTTCTTCTTCATTGTTCGCTCTCTACCTCCTCATCACATGCCCCCGCTCGGCCTCACTTCTCTCACCCACTCATTAATGTGAATTTTAGCATTTCCTTCTGACCTTCCATCTCTTCGCTGTCATTTTAAAATTTCAGAGAGGATCTCTGTCCATGACGAAGAGCCAATTTGGACTTAAAATGTTGTACTTTTCTTGGTGCAGTAAAGAAGAAATTTTAATGGGAGCAGTAGATGAAAGTGTTGTCAGCCCCCTTGGGAGATATTACATGGAGTTTTCACTCACCACATGACAGATGTGTGTGTGTGTTTTCACAGTGGTCCTTTTGCCCTTTTCACTACTAAGTTTTGCTAAATATTACAAGTCGTCATGCTTTTTATTTTTAGCAGCTACTTTCCCTTTGTAGATGTAAAAAATGAGCAGATTTTTTAGATAATTAGATCCTATAGGACAGGGGTTTTCAAAGACTGAGACGGTGGACCTCCCCTCAGACAAAGCTTGGAAAAAGGCGACCCCTCATTCCCACTTAGTTGACTTGCTTAGTTTTGTTCAATTCCAGGATGGCTATAGTTTCAGTTTGATCCCACAGACACTCAACAACTGAGCCAAGATAGCCTAAAACTGCTGTTTGACAGAACTTATCTATAAAAAGGCCTATCCCAAGGCTTGTATTAGTTTCTGACTCTAGGAAAAACAGTAAAATTCACTCAAACTACGCAACTTTAACTTAACTTATCTCTTTGATCCAATACCACACATTTAGGCTGTTCTATGTGATCTCCTTTTGATAACTAATATAATATTTTTTTTCACTTCCATTCACTGAGCTTTCCCTTAAACTGTTTGGAGCCCCCTCTGGGAAGACCTGCCTCCCACTTTGGAAACCTCTACTAGAGGATAATACAAATAAATCTGCAATAACTCTGACAACTGATTCGAATTCTCATGTTCAGGATTTGCTGTTTTTTAAGTCTTCTGTTATAATAAATTAAGTACCTGGGTTTTGGACTGAAGGTCAGACAAAGCAGACATTTGAAGATGTCACCGTGGGCTTTAGGAAACATTGATGGGCATTTTTCATTCATATTAATCGATGAACAGATAAATTTATCAATATATTAATCAGTAATTAATTATTATCTTTAGTACCTACAGCACTAGAGCTAGACCAAGAAATCCGCCAGGACCAATGTATCAGCCAATATAATTATTGATATTATTTTGATATTCGATTAATCTGTTTGAGCAGTTGTTCAAAAAAGGACAGAGTTCTCTGCTTCTTAAATTTGAATAATTTCTGTTTTTCTTTACACCTCTATAACAGCAAACTGAATATCTCTTGGTTGTGGACAAAACAAAACATTTTAGGATGTCATCTTTGGGAAACACTGATCTACATTTTTCACCATTTTCTGGACCAAACAACTAATTGATTAAATTGAGAAAATAAATTACAGATTAATCATTAGTCGTAGCCCTAATATCAATATACGATATATCAGTAACCAACAAGAAATTTCAGTTCAGAAATTCCAAACTCTTTGAAATAAGTCAGAAACATTGTTATTATTACACAGTTTTCCACTAGAGAGCACTGATGAGTTAAATTTTCAACTGTAAAATGTCCTACTTTTGTCACAATTCCTAAAAAATAATCTGTATCAAGATTGTTGCTTATGTTAAGTTTACTATTGTATCAACTGATATGTTGAATTTTAACTGTAATTATAACTGTAATTTTTTTAAACTGATAGTTGAACACATTTAAAGTCAATAATCAATTAATAATTAATATTTAGTAAGATACTAAACACACATTTTTCTCAGTTCAAGTTCAATTTAAACAATTCTGGTGGCACATTAGTTATGCAAAACAATTTAAATGAACAGAATAATAAAACGGTAACCCTCTCACTTGAAGCGGCTGCTCTTGTCCTGTCCACAACAACACCACCAAACAAAACAATGTCAAATGAGATGCAGTTACTGCAATTTCTAGACTAACAAGGTAGACCAAACCAAACCGTGAGAAAACCTGTGAGCTCCAGAGAAACTGTACACAAAAAATATACAGCTGCTTTATAAATATTTAATCGATTAATCATTACACATCCATACACATCACATCCGTAGTAACTGCATGTAGTTAAATCCTGTCAATCAGGAGGGAGCTTGTAGTTGATGGTGTTCATTCTCTGTCTTGTCAGATTGTGGAGAGCTGTCAGTCCTGATGACAGTGAGGTCAGACTGACACTTCACTCTTTCTGCTTCTCTGTCTGTCTGTCACACTCATTTTCTCTGTCAAATCTCCTGCTCCACACACACACACACAATAAACAAATGTTTTCTTATTTTTCGAAGCCATGTTCCAGGAATTCCTCGATCCCCCCATTTCCCCCCCTCGGTAACACCGTGCCTCCTTATCTCCCTCTTTCATTTGAAGCCTGTCGGACTGTTTAATTTACACGTGCATGCAGTGAACATAAAGTGGACTATGATGTATGCAGAATGAGCTCTGGCAGCCCGCCTCGGTCTCCTCTGTGCCCTGGCTTGTTTACAACCCGTCATTCCAGTGCAGTACCCTGTGCTCCTTACTGGAACCTTCACACTCAACCAGACACATTAAATACAAAATTTATATTCAGCACAGCTTCATTAAAATGTCAACTGGCAGCTCAGGTGTCAAGGGCCTGAAATAGGCTTTGATCAAATGGCTAATTTTTCCCCGTGTATTGAAGAGCGTAAAAACAGAACGTAGCCAATATACTGTACATCACTTTGTTAGATCAGGGGTACATGCAGGGCAGGCAGCTTGTTTAGTTTGTGTTTAAACATTTAGACTTCATAGTTGCTGCAGAACAGTCATGTTTATGCGTGCTCGATCGATCTCTTAACTCTTCTCTATTATGCATTACTTTAATTCTTGTTTTCACTTTTTGTTAAAATTGTTTTCTATGAGGTGTTGTACATAATTCATTCTGACCCTCTCACATACATACCTTCTCCATTCAAATACATATATTGTCAGCTTCATGCATGTATACACTCACATGCATGTATTTTGTCTATTTTTTATTTTGATACCCAGCCGAGGGGGAGAAATTAGCCTTCAGGGCTTTCTGACAGAAAGCCTTTCCAACATGTGGTTAACAGTAGCGCTTGAGAGCTGTGTCCACACCCTGACGGGACCTGGTTGGTTTGGGTGGGGTCAGGCTGTATTTCTCACATATTTCATGGGCTTACGTTGGGTTTGGACTGCATTATTATTATCATTATTATTATTGTTGATGTTATTGTCAGTAGTAGTAGAAGTAGTAGTTTTGTTTTTTGTTTTTTTTGTTTTTTTTTTCATTTTTCTCTCCAATTTTGTTGTTGTCAATTCAAATTCACCCATATATTGACCATTCACTGCCAACTCCTACTGTTTGGTACATGGAGGGAAGCATTGTTAAGAAAAATGTTGGGTTGTAATCAGGTTTGGGCTGAAATATGCTAATGAGAGACGGGTTCAGGTCAGGTTTAGCCAGAATTTTGTCAGGCTTGGGCCTTTTTGGGCTTCTCAGGCCCAACTGAAGTTCTAGTTAATGAACTGAAACTAAGTTTAAAACTGACAGGAAGTCATCTAAGTCTAAAAATAAGTCAACAATAAACTGACTCCAGGAATCTAACTCCAGTTAGACCTGTTCATCCACCACAGCCTCTCCTAGTTGGGACTTTGTCGCTTTTCATACTAAATAAATTTATCACCAACTATTATGACAATCGCTTAATTTATTTGAGTAATTTTTTAAGAAAAAAAAGTCAGATTTCTCAGATTCCAGCTTCTTAAATGTGGATTTATCACAGCAAACTGAATATCTTTGAGTTGTGGACAAAACAAGACATTTGAGGACATCATCTCGAGCTTTGGGAAACACAGATTGACATCATCACCATTTTCTAACCACAGACCAAACAATTAATCGATCAATCAAGAAAATAATCGACAGATTAACCGACAATGAAATTAGTCGTTAGTTGTAGCCCTACCTGACTTCCTAAAGCCTTTCGACCAGAAAGCCCTTACTGCCAACTTTTCCCATGTGCTGGTATCCGTTACTTTCACTGAAAGTAGGAGCAGGAGCAGTTAAGGAGGAAGTTAAGGTAAACTTACACTGCTAAGCGACCAATCCTCCGCTTTTGCACCGTTTACTGTTGTGAAAGCATGTTAGACACTTTAGGTAAAGCCTTAACGCTATTCGAAACCCACTTTCAAATTTCACAACTTTTTTCCCCACATCTAGACCACATTGGACCTGGTCCAGATTAAATTTCACTAATTTGAAGGTGGAATTGGAGGGTAACAGTACATGTATGTGAAAGGAGAATGTATGTATGTGAGATGAATGAATTATGGCTTGTACAGCCCTCATAGTTTTCACATTGTGGCCCTGCTCTATTGAGTATATGCTTGTTTCTTTTTGAGAATCTTTATTCCTTAATACATGTTTTGTTTTTGTGCTGCTGTACACAATAACATTTAATTCACCCTTTATATTTCAAGATGACTCTGAACTGATATTAACATTTCACCCACATTTTCTTCATGTCTACTCCTCACAAAGCCTGTCCATAGGGAATATTATGAGCCAATTTCCTGGAAGTATGACCCAGTGACCTGTTGAAATTTTTGTCGTATTTTTTCCACCCTCAGGAGAATAAGGATCCTCCTGTGGGACAATTTTCCACAGGCAACACCCTCGGGGTAGAGCTGTGCAAAGTCCACAGACGGTTTTCTGGCAACCTGCAGCTGCCTCCGTTGTCATGGCGACAGGCAGAAAAGGATAGGGACCGGGGCAGGTCGCTAACCCCCGAAGAAGATCCAGTGACCCGGACCAGACCCACGAGTCTGCCCATCGTCTCGCTGCCCCGCATCGACATCACACATGCTGACCCTGAGAGGTAAGGCTCGGAGCAGCGAAGGACGACCGTCACAGTGATACAGTGTTTATGGTGCAGCTTTCATATAGAAGTAAAGCTGACTGAGGAGGATTAGAACTGGATTTTCCCTGGATTTGTCTGAGACAAAGGTGACAAAAAATTGAGAGTGTGTGTGGCATACTTGGTGTACACAGTTTGGGTGTGCACCCAAAAGAATCACGATTTCACTTTTTTGCTTAGCAACTTGAGAGCAGACAAAGAAACTGGAGAGAAAAAGGACAGAAGGGCACAAAGAAATACAGTCATGAATTTTCCATAAACATATTACTCATAAAAAGAAACAAAACTAATATCCAGTGAAAAGAGGTTTGTCATATTTGTTTGTTGTGGCAGTAAAATTCAGGATTGACTCTCTGGGTCACATGACATGGATACTATCAGAAAACTGCAATTATTCAAATATATTAATGACACATTAGCAATCAAAATAGGTACATGAGTATGTTTTTTTAATCATACTTTTCACTAGTATGGACAAGTAAGCATGATGGTATTGAAAATAAGATGGTTTATGTCATTCAAATTTATTGACAGAAGTGAACTGACAGAAGTTTCTGCAGCACTTTCTGCATCTAATCAGGTGAGAAAAGATGAAAAGGAGGCGTCTTGTACAGATGATTCAATAGATGGTGTCACTGACTTTTCAGTGGACTTAATAAATGGACTAAGTACGCAGAGAAGGATACAAACACAGCGGTTTGAGCAGCTTTTGACCTACTGATCAGGGAAAATATCTGCACTGACATTCATATGTGTTTTCTAAATGATCTGTCAAGTACCAGCGCTCAAACTGTAGATTACTGAGGTTTGATATCCAGTCCTGTTATACATCTGTAACTTCGACTAAGTTAGCTTTCATTATGAAACACATATGTATGCTTTGTGATTTGATCATTCCCCTGTTGCCTCCACACAGTGTGTAACATGCATAAGCAGTTTACTGATAAAAAAAAAAAACATTTCTCAGGCAGTGGCCAATAATACAAAAGTGAGCCCACCTTAGAGTTAGATATGCAGGTAAAACCCTGTCATAATACTTGGGTAATTTGTGTTTTTTTTCTATGTAGTTCTCAGCTTTTTGTTCTTGCTTTTTGAGAATGGTTTGTAGTTTTTATTTTGTATTAGCTGAAAGTTTTTTATTTTTGCAGGAGCAGGATTTTCAGAACACGTTGTGAGCTGGGAACAGTGGGCGGCTGGTGTTTTCTCTCATCTCACCATTAGATTTGCAAATTAGCAGCAAAAGTTGGCAATGACATTTATATTTTTTACTTTGGTGTGTGTTTTCAACACCTTGTTTTGTTCTTAGTTTCAGTTATTTCAGCAGCAGTAGCTGTCAGCCTGTGCCCAAGAGAAGAACACAGATTTTCTAAAGCATCAGATGGTACAAAATAATTTGGCAATAATTTAGTTGAATACACTGTTATTGTTGTGTCTGTCTCTGAGGGAGAGCACAGTAGGCTGCTGTTCATGGTAGCATCAATGCAGGCAATACAGATAAGAGAGTTTTTATGATGGCCACCAGTTTACATTAATGAATGCCAATTTGCCACATATGTCCATTTTTCTTTGAGCTACTGTGACTTACCCACTAAACTACAGATGATGATTGACTCTCTCCTCAGCTGCTTTCATCTCCATAACACTCGTACTCTGCTCTGCTGCATTTTAAAGGCCTGGGTTGCATTTATCTGGATTAAAGGTCAGGAGCTGGGAAACTTTTGCTCTGTTTATTGCATGTTGCTGTGGGTGCACCACAACTTTTAGTGGTATTTTCCAGCTGTCATTGATTAGCCAATCAGCTTGTTGATGATGTTTTGGATTTTGATTTGCACCATAAATACTGCAGAGAGGGGTGTCCAAAAGACATCTACCAATCGGATTAATCATAAACTCAGAGCCATTCTTCTGAGTGTATATGAGTGATTGATTGTTTGCGGAGTATCATACATTTAATCCTGGGGTAGCTGAAGAGAACTTGTCTTCAATGTGTCTTTTTGGGACCCAAGTACAATAAAAGAACTCTTCACTCTTTATCGGCATAAAACCAGTCCGGAGAGTCTTTGATAGTTTTCTAAACAGTGTGATTTCAGCTGTTTCTTGGGAGGACCACAGCCTTTAAAGACCAGAAAAGTGGCGTCACTCTTCTTGCATTGGACTTGTTTGTGAAGCATTAATGGAAGCCAGTGGAGACGGCATGGAGCTCAGGTCGGACCGGGCTGACTCGTGCAGTGTTGTTGCTGTTACTTCCGATCAGAAACTGTCACCGAGATGCTTTCGCAAGCAGGTTGTAAACAAGCATCTTCGTCGATACAGGCGCTTCACTGTAGCAAATACCTGGTAAGCAGGGTTTTGAGGGTTACTTTAAAGACGTATCCTGATACAGTCACTAATTACCTGTTAAAAAATGTAGTCAATAGCCTGCTCCAAATATCACAATACCAAGGTAATGTTACTTGATTGCTTTCCATTCCTCTTGGATTACCTCAAGACCAAATATAGTGAAATTCTTAAAACTAATATTGTTTTGTGTTGTTACATTTATTAATTGTTTGTCCGGTTATTTCTTCCTTTGTTATGTGCACATGCACACATAGTGGCAATTGTGTGCATTTAAATTTATGTTCATTAAGTAGCTATTCACACTCACATTCAAATGTCAAGTAAACTGCTATAAACTTTTTTTTAAACGTTATTTTTAAGTAGTAGTACCTAGTTAGCTAGCTAGTTAGATTTCTGTGTAGCTAATGTTAGCAGTTGTCTTTTGGTGCATTCAAATGGGGTCATGTTTACTGTGTTTTTTTCAGGATGAGCCCATTTAAACGTGCCCCTCATGTCTTGTTCACGACATCATGAACTAGAAGTTTTCTTTTAGCTGCGTGTTTATGACGTTTTATTTACGACTTCATGTCAAAATTGTGAGTTCAACTTGAACGCTACATGTGAGCTGATGTCAGCGATTGGTCTGTGTAGCTAACATTAGCGGTTGATTTTACTTGTAAGTTATGTTGTGAATTATGTTCCCAATTTCTGATTTAAAGACAAGATATTTCCGACCCACTAGAAGCATTTTTTAACAACCGTAAGACTGGTTGTGGTTGCAGTTGAGACCAGACTGATGTTGTGAGACTCGTAAAGTTCTGTAATGTGTGCACGCTGCACATGGTAGCATATCCTTTATTTTTATTTTATTTATTTTATTTTATTTTATTTATTTGTTTGTTTTGGTTTTTTGCATCCTTATCATGCAAGCCATAATTCCGCCAGCCTGCTAGTAAGAATTTGGTTTGTATGTTTGCCTGAGAAGAAGACGGGGAGTGAGCTGTTGATTCACTCTGTTTGTCTTTATTTGTCAACTTTATTTATTTATTTATTTATTGAGCTGCATGGGTGTTTGGGATTTATTTATTAACTCACACAGACTCTCAGCAGTAGTTTATTTCAAGTTGCCAAAAATGCCTTCGGCACAGGGTGAGTTAGAGTCCAGGGGATGATTTATCAAAGAGATTCTTTGGTATGTAAAAACACCGGAAAAATAAACTGGCAACAACATATGAAGAGTGTTAGTTAGTGTTAGTGTTAGTGTTAGAGAGGTAATGTGAATTGTTCGCAGCATCCTGCATGTCTTGGCAGTCATTTAGTCAAGTTTTGTCTCGTCGACTTTATTTATAGAGCACAAAATCATCTCTTTCTCAGATGTGTAGAACGAACGGCATGCTTATTTTTCAAGCCTTGATTTGGATAATGAACTTTAAAATGAAAGGGAAGGTTAAGAAGCAAGTGTGAGAACGTTCTGGAAAAGGAGAACCCTTTTTGGTTCCTGGTAGAACCTTTTATAAAGGTTTCACTTAGAACCCTTTTGATATTTCTACCTAGAACCCAACATAAAGGGTTGTACCTAGAACCATCTGTGAAAGTTTTCACCCAGGGAGGAGAGGTTCTACAGAGGTTCTACAGAGGACCCTTCTATGGTGTAGTAGTTCCACCCAGAACCCTGTCTGGGGGTTCTATACAGAACCTTTCCACCCACTAAGGGTGCTAACAAGAACCCACCCAGGGGGGTTCCACCGAGAATCCTTTTACATTCCAACAGTTATATCTAGAACACACCCAGGGGACTCTATTGAGAACCCTCTTATATTCCAAGGCCTTTTATTTAGAACCTATCCAGGGGGTTCTACAGAGAACCCTTTTATATTCAAAGGGTTTCACCTCAAACATACCTAGGGGGTTCTACTGAGAACCCTTCTTCATTATTGTACAAAGAACCCTTGACAAAATAGTTCTTCAAGGATCTCAACAATCATTGAAGAACTATTTCTTCTAAAAAGGGTTCTTTAAATTACAAACAACCTTTGATTAACAGTTGTTTCAAGGTGTAGAACCTCAGCCCTTCATGAAGAACTCTTTTGGAACCCTTATTTCTTATTTTCTTACATCTTTTTCAGATCCTGTGTTTCTTTCTAGTCACGTGCTGTTACAGCACTGCTTTAATTTCTTTGTTGAAACGTGCAGAGATGATGACATTATTTCATCATGAAATGTTTCTATTGTTTAAACACTGAAAAGTACAAGCTGAGCAGAGCAGAGTGCCAAGTGTTTTTTCCTCTGAGATGTGTTGTGCTTCAGAGAAATGTCTTCCTTGACCCTCGCATGACTAAATGCTCATTGCTCATGATTATTTATATTAGCAGCAGTTCTTGCTTTATTCTGGGATCCGGTGTGTGAAGATGGAGTCGCTGTTTTTAAAAATATGCATTTATACAGAAGTGGACTCGGTTAAGAAAGCCAGCCTGTTTCTTTTTTTTTACTCTTTTTCCACTCAGATGATAATGGGAGGATCTGTTTCTTCTCAATCTTCCGAATCTCACCATCGGAGTCACTTTAAGCCTGTTCGGATACCTCTAATGCAAAATGAACTGTTCTGATGGCGACATACAGACGCCTGACACAGTGTTAGATAAACACTGCTTGTCCTAAATAGGGTTGAACACTTAATCAAAATCATTCTTATTTGGCACAGACCCCAGCAATAATCATATCATTGTTTATTTATAAATATGTATAGGGGAGAGCAGGACATCTTATCACACTTTTTGCTTCAATTTCTTGGTCTCAGCACATCAGTCACTCTTTTCCCATTTTAATTAAATAATTATTTGGGTGGCACAGTGGTTAGCACTGCTGTCTCACAGCACGAAAGTTTTGAGTTCAAAACCCCCAGCTGGCTGGGGTGCTGGGGAGTTTGTAGCTTGGGCAGGAGTGCGGAGTTTGCCTGTTCTCTTTGTGTCCATGTGGATTCTCTGTATAATATTTAGATTTTTACTTCTCGCTTTAATATAGTGTTATAGAGAAGCAGTATATCAACGCACATTGTTGTTTACATGTTGCATAGCAACCACCAACTTTAGCAGCTGGCTAATTCAGCTTCTTCAGGGCTGCAGCTGGATAATGCATACTGGGGCAAATTATCACATGTGATGATTGACAGCACCAAGCCAACTTGCCCCAGATTGACATGTGTGCTATTGCTAGCTATAGCTAAGCTAGCTTTAGAACTGGACTTTGGTTCTGGTATCAAAATACACCTTTTCTCTCCTTTTCTCCTCTGGGCAAAAAAATAATAATTGAACATACTTAATTATCAAAGTTTTATTAATGAGTGATTTGCCACTGTTAGATTTTTTTTAGATAACACCTTCTGCAGGGTTCAGGGTTAATGTTTTTCTGTCTCACCCAGTCATGCAAGTAGGTCAGAAATCTACTTGCCCAAATTCAATTTTCACTTGCCCTTGTACAAATTGTTTTATTTCTTAGCACTTATCAAATAACATCAAAGACTTAAAGTAGTCATCTTGTTTAATCCAGGACTGCAATGTCTATAAAATTTAAGAAAATAGTGAAAAATGTCAACCCAGCTTTTCAGAGTCCAACGTGATGTCTTTAAGTGACTTGTTTTGTCGGTCAAAACCAAAAGATATACAGTTTAATATGATAATAAACAAGGAAATCCTCATATTTGAGAGGCTGAAAACAGGATTTTTTGCTATTTTTGCATGAAAAATTAGTATCATTAATTGATTATCAAAATAGTTTAACTGTTAAATTCTTTTTTGAACCTGCCTAAGTAAATCTGGCAACTCCTCTTGTCAGACATGACATCATGCTTGCCAGAGGCAAGTGGCAATCCTGATTGTTGAGCCCTGCCTGATGTTGGAGATACAACCAGTGTGACAACTTATGTGTGAGTTTTTTTCACTTTATTGCATCTCTTCACATGTTTTTGGCAATCATGTTGGACTTAAATATCTCTTGACAACAATTTAGGAACCTTGCCCCACACACCTCTACTCTACTAACACTCCCTGTTTGAGCATCTCACCCCTGCTCTCCGATGTAAAAAAAAAAAAAAAAAAAAAAAAAAAATTACAGCAGGGATGAACTGCAGTCTACATGGATTATTCCCCCCACTGGTAAACACCAACATTATGCCATATGGACATTACTGAGAGTTGGCAAATAAATGAAAATCTGGATTCTCCAGTTTAATACCTCCCATTTCACTGTAAACACTCATGCATATGTTTTTCATGGGACGTCATAGGTGGCCGAGTGATGGGCGGGGTGAGATGATGAAGGCACGGACTAATCTGCAGTGGTTTAATATAGAGGGAAAAAGGACAGGCGGTCAGATAAACAGAGCCACTGCGAGTACTCCATCGCAGATCTGCCTGTTGTCGTCTGCCAAGCCTACGTTAGTCCAGCACGTGGCCTGTTTCTGCACAGAAAGGGGGTCTGGCAGTGTGTGTGTATGAGTGAGCAGCCACAGTTTCAGTGCTTTTTGTTGCCTGATGAGGAGGGAGGAGGTGGAAGGGAGAGAAGAATGCCTCGGAGGTCCCCCAGGTGCAGAGTCGGGCACTTTGACTTCAGCGAGGAAGTGGTCAGTAAAGCGCACCTCTCGGCTCCCAGGTGATTCTTTAGCATTTGTCTTTCAAATATTTCTTTTTTGTTTGTCTTTTGGTTTCCAAGTTGTTGATTCGGACTGTCTGTTTGAGTATTTTGAGGCTCCCTGTGTTTCTTTTCTCTCTAGATGTTTTAGATTGATTGATCATCGGTTGATTGTAACATGAGGTTCAAATTTATGTCCGAGAAGGCAAAAAAGTGAGTTTTATTAAGATTCTCTGTACCAAACAGTTGCTGTGAGCTTTACAGCATATCAGGATTCTACAGAAAATATGTGTCGTTAACATGCTGCTTTTTCCTGCCCGTGCCAGATTAAAAGATTAGGTCGCTGTAGGTAAAGCACGTTGTTAATGTTGTGAAGTTGGGATTTAGATGACGCAAAGCACAACACGGATGACGTTTATCGTTCTGTTGTGTGTAATCAGAGTCTGCACTTTTCACGTTAATCTCAGTTTCTCTGGCAGAGGTGTGGGGCTGAGAGTGTCTCAGTGGGATATGTGCCTGCCTGGTTAATCCCACATGTTGCAGAAATTACACAGGCGGGGGATAAATGTAGGGCAAATAGTGAAGTAACCTTTGAGACAGACAGTCCATTACAACATAGATATTTTTTTTTAGACAAGCTGGCTAAGTACTGTGTTTGTGAAAGCTATAAAATGTGTTGTGGATGCTTTTCCTCTGCATTTGGACTAAAAAATAAAAACCAAATTGGCGTATGACAATGTCCACAGTGAAATGTCACGATGATATTATTGCTGCATCTAAAAGGGTTTTCATCTCAGCACTAAATGTCCATAACTTGTGTTTAAAAAGAAAAATAAACAGGACATGGAGATGTAATGCAATGAACAACAGCAAGAGTTTGTTTTTGTTCTATCTCTTACAAGTCAAAAGCTGAACTCTGAGGGGACACACTACCTCAGATACAGAGGGCTTTTAGGTCAAGATGTTGCGATGGTAAAGGGCTCAGCCATCACGATGGCTGATGGCACCATCCGTCAACAAAACCCTAACTCATATTGCATTGAAGTTTAAAATTGTGGTGTTGGGATAACTAGTCCTGTCTGTCCAAAATTAATGAATTTATGAAATCTCAAACAGTTACAGCCAGGTTTTTCTACCCCAACAGGATGATTGTTGCACCTCTACACATTTTTTGACGATCATGTTGGACTGTAAGATCATCCTGTTGGAATTATAAGGTGCAATTTGTGTTCTGATTGGTTTTGAAATATTGAGCTTCAAAGTATATGATGATATGTGGAACAAGTCTCTTTCATACATGAAACCCTAAATGTATTCTAAATATACAATATCAAAATCCTAACAAATGTTTTTTTTTTTTTGAAACTGGTCAACAGTTTTTTTTTAAACTTGGAATTATAGGAGTCTATCTAAAAAACAGGAAAAAAAAGCAATGAAGGAACAAAAACAGTTTACTCTTGATTTGTTTTAAACCATAATAATAGTGTTGTAACAGAGTGTGTAAAGGTTTTCTTTTATATCACAAATGTTGATTCTGATACATCAAATAGGTCTTATTTTGGGGCAGAAAGGAAAGAAACAAGTGAGTAAGTAAACCAGTATTTTTTTTTTTTTTTATTTTTGTCTTAAATCTACCAGCCACTTTCATATTTTACTAATATTTGGTTGACACTAACATTAATTTTCGCACCCAACTGGCAGCTAATGCTAATGTAACATTAAGTAGCAAGCACATAGGGACAGGTTCAGGAGTTGAAGTCTATATTTTTATTCCAGTCACAGGAAAAAACCTGAACCTATCATTTAGAGCTTTTCTCTTAACGTTAGCATTAACTGTAGACTAACATTAGAAAGCTAGCGGATCGCTAGCAAATAGTCAAAACCTCCTCAGCAAAAACAATTTAAAAGACAGAACTTCTCTGGTATTCGTGCTGGTGTCTTTCACAAGACAATAAAGTCCTTGATCTTCAGGTTTCTTACAAACATCATGTTATGTGACATTTGCTCATCTCCTCTCCGCTCTTTTTCACACTGTCACCGAGCAGTGTGGCAACATGACAAAGAAGCAGAAACTGATTCATCCTCCTTGTGCCTTCAAAGTGCTGATTGACTCCACAGTTAGAACCGTATAGAACCAAGTTAGAGTTTGACTCTGCAGATTGAATTTTTTTTTCTAAATAAAACACCCAAATTGCATATAACTTAAAAAAAACACTTCACATAATAATAAGTGATCACAGAATTAGAATATGTAAGTAACTGAATTCTAAAAAGAAATGTTGCATAGAACCTTATAATTCAAAGGGGACGATGTCTCTCGACAACATTTTGGAAACCTTGTCCCTCAATTCGTACATACTTCACTTATTCTCCAAGGTAATCTCATGATTTGCTGAGAGTTTTTTATTATTTGTGGCATCTGTTGTTCCTGCGAGGCATCGATAGCTTGCCCTTTCACCTCTAAACTCCGTCAGTCCATCTGACCTGATCATCTGGTTACACAATAGCTCGTCCTCTCCTCCTGCACCCACTCCATGGTAACAAACAGATTAGATCCGCCTGTGCATCTGTGGTGGTTTCACTGTGGCATAAGCAAACATGCTGGGTAGATGGACTGTAGATTTTTGAATTTTGTTCACTTGTTGAGTTGCTTTTGCTCTGAGCATTTCTTTATAAATTCACTGACAGGACTTCCTCCATTATCTGTTTTTTTTTTATCATTGCTTATCTTTTTATTGGATTGTACATGTATTTTTTCTATAAATAGCCAAGGACAAGCATTGAAAATGAGCCTGGGCTTTAAATTATTTGATTATATGTTGCATTAGACTCTTCATGTTTTCAATTTTATTCTTATTGGATTCATTTGTCAGGGACAATGTACAAAAACATCCATCTCAAGCAATCAGAGGAGACGCTTGTTCCAGATTTAACCGCCGATGCTGAAACTTGTGTACGGGATCTATTTCTATGATATGGTTGAGTCTCTGTCACTGTAATAAACAAAGTTAAGTAAATGAGCACTAGAATCTGCCCGACAGAAACACCATAAAGAGCTAATCTCTCTGTTTGCTACTGAGTAGGGATGAATGAGCGGAGCTGTCATGGGCACTATTAGAGTGAGACACAGAGCAGAGCAGCAGTTTACAATAAAACAACCCCTCCTCCTCTCACTGACCAGCAAAGCATACTTATTTAATGAGCACAATAGTTTGGGTTTTAGGCCACGGGTGGATGGGTGAGTAATCATTTTTGGGTTTATGCAACCATCTCTTTCCTGGATGGGATATGTGGATATGTTGCGCAAGCCAGTGCTTAGTGGCAGCTTATTGAAAGTACAGTGGAAACCTGTTATTATGATCGTGTCCAGGTCAAATTTATCGCTATAAGCCCCTGATTATTATAACTGTTTTTCTTTTTTTACTTTATTACTCATGAAATTGTGAGAGCAATTAAAAATTGCAAAAAAGCGAAGAAAAAACAGCTTTTTTTGTACCAAGAAGCGTCAGGATTACAAAAACAAAACAAAATATTCTTTATTGTTAATGAAGAAGTGCATCTTCCACAAACAAGCAATATCTTTTTGGAGGTCAAACTCGGTCCAAACAGGAAACTTTTACTTTAACATTTATAAATGTCAGGCTGTTTATTCTGTTCAGTGCCATGACAAAAAAATAAAGATACAAATAAATAAATGAATATATAATACAATGAGACAGTTCATTGAGACATACATGTATGACTTTTGTGTGGGAGACTGCTATGATTGGTGGAAACGCAGGAATCAACGATGACTGGTCAAATTTGCAGAATTTTGCGGGTCCTGCAGGATTCTCAGGGATTGGTTGAATTTGGGTTAATTGCTGTGATTGCAACATTGCAGCTTCCTGGTGGGACTGAGCAGATTACCATCTCTTGGACATTTGTATATGAATATAAAGTGATGAAATAGAGGGCTCTGATATACTCAATTGTATTGACTGTAATACAGTACAGCACTTTTCAAATTACTGTACAAATGGAATTAGTGTTGATTCTGTGTCAAATACACTATGATAGAGTGCAGTACTGTACATAAAATTTAGCTTAAGGTAGTTTTGCTGCTGCACCTCGTTGGTTTTGGGTTTTGAGGTGTAAATAAAATAGCCAAGGGCCCCTTACAGATCCGGGGACCCCCTCATGTATGGCCCTTAACCTGAGAAAACCTCTGGTTTATTGCTCTCTTCTCTTAGCTTTGAAGTGGAAAATGGACCATCATTATGCTGCAGTCCCTCAGACCCGCAGGCATCTCCGGGTTCAGGTCTGGTTCTACATCCCAGCATGGCGGGCCACGGCCAGCGTCGGGAGTCCTTCCTGTACCGCTCTGACAGCGACTACGACCTGTCACCCAAGTCCTTATCTCGAAACTCCTCCATTGTTGGAGAACTGTAAGTGGAAATGATCAGAGTTCTGTTTTATCAGTGTCACTTTGTTCAGTTTTGTTTGTTTGTGTAACTCAGTGTGTGCTCAGTAGTTTTCACATCCTCTTTCAGGCATGGAGAGGACTTGATTGTGACTCCATTTGCGCAGGTAAGAGCTGATTACAAGTCAATTACTCTGCTCCAAAGGACATCAAACCATCTTAATGATGTTTTGACAAGTAGCGTTTTTTCACAAACATGGTTTCCCCGTGGAGATCTTAAATATGAAGCACCACATGGATCGAGAAAGTAACTCACTCACTCAGTCATGATTAACCTTTCTGCCCCCTGGTGGCCATTACTGGGCATAGCAAGGTCATTTTAGACCCTCTATCCCCAACTTAAACTGTAGCTGCAATTGTCCTGTCTAGTTCTGCTCTCTAATGGCTGCAATTAGGTGACAACAATTATAATGTCATGCAGTGATTGTGTCTCTTTGAAACTTAAAAGATAGTAAGGTTGTCAAAAGTATTGATCAATACTTTTTCAAGAACACATGTTTAAAACAATACAATACAGTATTGAAAGTACTGAATCTATACAGAAGAAAAGATCTATGTGCTTATTCAAGACCTCAGTTCTGTTCAGTCTTGCCTGAAATTTGTCTTGCAGCTTGAACTGCAACCGTTGGTCAATTAACTGAGAAGTGGTTAACTATTAAATTAATCACCAACTATTGAACTACTGTCTTGAGTTTCTTTTTTAAGAAAAAAAATCAAATCTGCAATCAAATCTCACATTTCAGAAGTGAGATTGTTTCATTTATACTGTTACTGCACTGAAATTTAAAATTCTGGTATCGTGACAACCCTAAAAGATAGTAAAAACTGCTGCTGTTTGTAAGGTCCATTCCTTCAGATTGCAGTCTAATGAATGCAGCAACTATAGTCTCCTACTTCGTTACAACATATTTAAAGTGACGGTTCACCCCCAAATCAAAAAAATATGTAATTCCTCTGCTCTGTAGCAAACAAAATGATCTAACTGGATAAACAGCATTACAGGCCAAGGATAACATGTATTTTTGATTTTGAAACTGAGGCTTATGAATGTGCTTAATTTAACTTGATGTACAGAAGTAATACCTAAAGGTTAAGAATTGTTTTATGCCGATTTGGGTTGGATTCAGAACGACATGCACTATTCAGCACTAACTGGCAGCTGCAAATACTGGATTGAATTCACAGCTAATTAACAATTGTAAATGATGCAGGCACAACCAGTCTGCATAATCAGCTGCAAACTCAGAGTAAATAATACTGAAAGTACAGAAAATGCTTTAGTATTTATGGAGGAGTCATCCCATAATTACAATACTATGAATATTATTATTCTTTAAGAGACATTGTCATGTTATCACTGTATATTCTTATACACGGTCTAATATTTCCGTCTACCTTTTTCTTTTTTACTTTACATGCAAATATTCATTATTTTCTAACCACACCGTTGGTTTTTGTGGCTTCCCCTTTTCATCCTTTTTCTTATTTTGTGTTTTTTTTTTAAGGTTCTGGCGAGCCTTCGGACCGTCAGGAACAATTTCACCACCTTGACAAATGTTCAATGTGCATCTTATAAGTAAGTAATCTCATAATTTTATTATAACATCTGCTTGTTTATGCTAAGATTGACTACATGCTGCAGAATGTCTTCACATATGCAATGAAAGGTTGTATACTTTGTGCCCTTTGGGTGCTGATAGAAGCCTTTGGCAATAATCCATGTAAGAAAGCTACATGGTGGACTACGTTTAAATGCCACAGTTCAAGATGCCGTCATGCCTCACTTGGGGGCGCCAGTGCACCAAAAACATTGATGGTCTCATGAAGGAACCACTGACATTAAACCAAGCATACTGAGTCTTGTCATTTTAATGCTAGAACTGGTTTGCAGCAGCACCATTTAAATTGTGGACTGGACACAGTGACATTTTATTTTATTGGTTTAAGGGGGGGGGTTACCTCATGTCATTTGAGTGCATGAAAGCTCCCTGTGATCACTGAACTGGGTCAGTGGCTGCAGTTGCATCAGGTTTGCCAGAGGTGGACTCAGAGTCAATACAACCTCAGAGAGAGGGGTCACCGTGAGCCAGACCTGAATCAGACGACGTCACATGGTAGAAAAACTGACCTGCCACCAATTCAGAGAACTGAGGGAGCACCTGTTTTGTGTTTGTGCTGTGGCAACATCGACTGCTGCTGAAACCAAAACACACTGTGGAAAAAAAATAATGCAACCATTTGTTACACATCAGGGCTCCCAAGTTTAATAGTTACTGACTTGTTGTTTCTTTCTGGTTGCAGAAAGTCTCCTGCTGCGAATCAGCCTCCTGTCACCAAAGTCTGCCTGTCAGGTGAGTCCCATCATAAGCCCAAAAGTGGAGTTTAAAGGGATAGTTCTGATTATTTGAAGTGGGGTTGTACAAAGTACTTATCAACAGTCAGTGTATTAGCTACAGTAGAAGCCAGTCAGCATGTCCCCAGTTTGGAGAAGCAGAGAGGAGGACCTTCAGATGTGGTTGAAGACTATGCAGATTCTTGTCACGTGCAAGTAAAATTTCCATCTCTGGCTTTTATGCATGAAACTGCACGTATCAACCCAAATACTGGGCATATTTATTTTGATCGTTATCTTCCCTTCTTTTGTATCTTTTAAATCTTTAGCAGGGCATCATCCTCTACAAACAGAAAGTGCATTTCTGCATGCTACAGTTTTACACATGTCCAAACATTATTGATTCTAATGAGAGTGTCATTTAAAGAACAGTTCGGATTATTTGATGTTGGGTTGTATGAGGCACTTATCCATAGTCAGTGTATTAGCTATAGATGCCGGTCCTCACACCCCCATTTTGGAGAAGCAGAGAGGAGCACCAGTGCAGAAGCTAAGCTATGAACTGCTGTGGACAGGATCAGCAACAAAAGGTGTTTTAGCCACTGAAAAAGGCCCACATAAAAAAATCTGTATCAATTTAAGGGTGTGCAATATTTAGAATATGTTCACCACTTTTCTTTGCTGTTGCACAGCCTTTTCAGACAGGAAATTGGTGTCATATGAGTCATATATCACTCTCCCCAAACCAACCCAACTCCAGAACACAGGGGTTGCTGGTATACTGCTGCCTTGTTCTGTTACTTTGTTGGTGTTGTTGTGTGACTTCAGTGTTTCTAAAGGTTTGTTCGGATTCACTGACGTCACAATATCAGAATTCCAATGAAGTTTGGTTGGTTTGGTGAGGGCCTTATATAACAGTGGTTTCTGATGGCAAGACAAAAGTTTTTTGTTTTTTTTTAGGTGGATCTTTTTTAAGTGGCTAAAATAATTCTTGTTGTTGACCCCGTCCACAGCAGTTCATTGCTTAGCTTCTGTGCTGGTTCTCCTCTCTGCTTCTCCAAACTTGGGGCATGTCGACCGGCATCCACTGTAGCTAATACACTGTCTTTGTATAAGTACCTCATACAACCCCACATCAAATAACCTGAGCTATCTTCTTAATTACACACAGAATCAATAATGTTTGGAAATGTGAAAAACTGCAGCATGCACTGCAATGCACTTTCTGTTCGTGGAGGATAAAGCTCTGCTAAAGATTTGAAAGATACAAAAGAAGGAAAGATAATGATCCAAAAATAAATACGCCCAGTATTTGGGTAAATCCCATACGTGCAGTTTCATGCATAAAAGCCAGAGAAATTTTTTCTTGCCCGTGACAAGAATCTCATAGTTGTCTGTCTACACCTTTTATATTTAGAGGAATTAAACAATGCATGGCAGTGGCATACAGGGGATTACTGCAGCCTCATACCTGTGCAGTGGGTAGAGTAGGTTGTGCCCGTGCAAACACAGCACAGTAAACATTTTTATTCAGTGTTCTGCATGCAAATGCTTACTTAGTGCAGAAAATTTTCCTGCAGAAGCTGTGTTATCTTTGAGTATTTTTGCATATGCAAATAGAAACTGCAATCTTTTCTGTTAAGATTACAGGAAACTATGACTTGACAACAACAGAAAAATTCCCATGTATTGACGTTATGATGGGACAAAAGGGAAAGAAAGATGGTGAGAACCACCAAAAGATATTCAGCAGTTCAGATTCACATCAGGTCGATGAGAAGGAGAGAAAGGACGGGTGAAAGAAGGGGAGGAGGGAGGTGGGGATATTAGTTCCTGCTGCACTGGTTCTTCAAGCCCGATTGACGTCAGCACAGCCTGCACACGGGTGCTCTCAACTTCCTATCAGCACAGATGGGCTGCTAGGAGCGTCCCGCAGCAGGAAAAAATACAAGACAACTGTGAGGCTCTTATTGTCCTTCCTCCTCCACACTTCTCACAAACCTTGACCTTCTCAGAGAAATCTCTGACGAGTGAAACCAGCCCGTCATTGGCTTCCATCAAGATAGAATGAGAAAAACAAATGTGATTATCTCTGTGTGAATGTGCTTAAAACCTCTGAGACTCAATATGTTCCTCATACAGTATCTTTCTGCCATAGAATATCTGTCTCCAACCTTTCCCGATCATACAAAGAACATACAGTGCACCTGCCACTAAATAATAGTAATTGTTCAGGAGGAGACTGCAACAATTAACAATATCACAAGGCGAGATGCCCTCATATCCTCCTCCGTGCTGCTTTCTTTCTCGTTTTCGTCAACTCTTTGCCCGGAAAAGGAGAACAGATTTTTCCTGTTTTGTGTCTGTGTTTCAGTGAGGCAATATCCCCAGTTTGGAAAAGATACAGTGCCTGCATCTTTCTGAGTATGAGCTCAGCATAAATGGCTGATGACAGGGTGCTGGAAATCCCTGAAAACACTTGTAATGTAGTGTTTCAAGGTTTTAAAAGTGCTTGAATTTTGGATAAAGTTTCTGAAACTGCTTGAAATTGCAAATGCATTACTTTGATAATAAATCCCTATCTGACTGATAAGATCACTTGTGAGATAAAGAAATAAGATAAGTTGTAAGTTATCTACTTACAGACAGGTGGCACATTTTAAAACATACAACTTGTTGTGTTTTCTTTTCATTTGTGACCCTTCTGTAGAATTCATGAAACATAATTTTGTTTGTTTATAGCTCAATAACCTCTGTTTTAATCTGATTAACAAGTTAAATAAGCATAAGAAATAAGCAAATAAGTATACACTCTTAGTATACACTCATTTCATTTGGAACCCACACAGGGGGTGTTGGAAAAGCATGAGAATGTGCTTTAAAAATAATTGAAAAGTGCTTGAATTTGACTGGAAAAGATGCAGGAAATTTAGCCATGAAACTTTGAACACCTCAGGAAAGGGGTTTGAGACAGACTCAGCAAAATATAACTAGAGTAGAGTGAATTCCTGCAGGAAGATGGTGAGGTTAGACACAGATAAGAGTGGGTTCAAGAACAAGTAAGAGATTTGCCATATTGTTGGAGGGAACGAGACGGGGAAGAACAAAAACACAGCAAAGGTCAGAAGAGACGTCACCGTGTTTGAGCCTTTTAATCAGATGCAATATGAGAGAAGCAGAAAAAAAGGTCAGATTTGATGAAACAAACAAAAAGAGCAGGAACGTGACCACAGTCACTGGGTGAGAGTGCACATGAAGCAGAAAACTGGGAGGTATATTAAAGATCAGCTCAGCTGCAAATGCGTCACTCCGGCCTGTTTATGCTTTGAACCATCTTACTGTAGTAACGTGAGGGGATTGTAGTTTTCCTCATGTGAGTTTGCAGTTAACGCTTCACAAACCGTCACATGCAGTCTCATGAGCCCCGCAGCCAACAAAGGGCTCACTCTTCCCTGACTGATTCAGATTATAGGCTTTGCTTTATATTACACTGCATAAATGGCACTTTGGAGGGGAAATGCTCCATCATGACGTCTTTGATCGTCAAGGATTGATGATTAATCTGTGACGGTTATCAGTGGCTGAATGTTGTCACAGATAACTGGGGCTCCAGGGTCCATGGTTAGTCATTTGACCAAGAAGAGGATGTGAGATCTCATGTTCTTAGAGTCATTGTTCCCTTTGCAGAATTAATGTTTACACAATGCCTTCACAAATTAATGTTTAAGACAGCACTGCCCAGAGGGAGGCCTGCTGGCCCAAATAGGCTGCTTAACTTAACCTTTGACAGACCCACCAAATGAGAAAAACAAAACATGTGCCTCCCTTATGCTTTTTGTGCGGGTAGAAATTGGACCCACATATTTTTAATTCATTTGCCTTTATCGAATCAAAATAGTGCTACACAAGATGCAAAAAAATCATATTGCAATTATTTTTAACAGATATTGGGATATGGTTCATTTTTGATTCACAAGCTATAATATGTCAAATGTAACACAATGACATGCTCGCCTCTTTCTGGCCACAGTTAACTTTCTGGAGGTTTGTCGTCACTGTGAGGTTGAGGTAGTGAAGACTCAAGGAAGTGAGTGCATTTTTATGCTTTGTTATTTGTCCATATTAAACAAACAAAAAGATTCTTCAGGTGTTTTTTGTAATCTTTGGACAGAGCCAGGCGAGCTGTTTCCCCATTTCCAGTTTTTATGATAAGTTAGGCCAAATGGCTGCTTACTGACTTACATTTAACAGATATTTATGAGTTTGGATCAGTTTTCTTTTTTATCTGTCACCAAAGTATAATACAATTTCTAAATCTATTGTAGGATTTATTTTAGGAGCTTGTTCTGTGGATCCCATCAAATTCAGTTTTAATCTTATTGTATTACATTAAATTAAGGTAGCTGAGGCACATAGTTTAGGATCTTTGTACAGTATCATTCAATATAGTGACACATTGTGTTGCAATCTGTTTCCACTGCAGTTTCATTTTGGCCTTCCAAGGAAAAATGATTCAAGTGTGACTGTGGAAGACTTCCCATGACAGTCATTGGGGCCAAAGCCATTATATGTATGCTATGATGTTTTTATCAGTTTAAAGTGTTTCGGCATTTGTCATCATTGTTGACAAAAAAGCATGCATTCATTGTGAATGCATGGCAGCTGCTCAGAAAGCCTTTTTCCCAGGACTTCAATGCAGACTTAAGTGCAAACAGCGCACAATTAATTCAGTATGGCAGAAACCGGGCATTGAAATCTACACATTCTCTACCTTGAAACTAAACAGACACGTGACCTTGTGCGTAAACTGCCTAGGGCGTGGGCCCCCGCATAATAAGCATTACTCATTCATCTTTTGTCTCGTCTTGTAAACATGTCTTGAAAGACTAATCTGAAACAGGTTAGTCTGACAGAATAAATAAGAAGAATAGCTGCTCTTAATTACCAGTA
The DNA here is from genome assembly GCA_034769285.1 of Lutjanus argentimaculatus. Classification (NCBI taxonomy): domain Eukaryota; kingdom Metazoa; phylum Chordata; class Actinopteri; order Lutjaniformes; family Lutjanidae; genus Lutjanus; species Lutjanus argentimaculatus. The sequence goes on along the minus strand of JAWZSL010000011.1, from coordinate 11,858,434 downwards.
ATCTGCCCTTTGATTGCAAGTAAGAAGGAGTAATCACTTTCAAATCAGGCCAGGAGTGTGTAGGTGTTTATCTGTAAGTCTGTGTGTGCATGCATATAAGTGCATCATGAAATATAGAAGCCTATCGTAAGGGCAAAGCAAAGCAGCGGTGTCTGTGGTGTACTGACAGCTAAGTGAACTGGGATTTATAATATTTAGACAAATATTTATCCATCTGCTATCTGACAACATTGTGGTATCAAAGGCAACATCGGATCAAATCATATGACACCATTTGTTTGGATAATGTCTTGATTTCTTGTTTAAACTTGTATTCTTTCTGTGTGAAAGTTGAAATGATGAATAAACAGATGGGTGGTATCAAGCTTTTTATGGGTGCTGGGAATCCTTGAAAACACTTGACTTTAAATGTCATGTTTTCAAGGTTTGAGAAGAGAAGGCAGAGAAGAGAAGTGAAGGCAACTGTGCTTGAGCCTCGTTTGCCACAATGCAATGTGTGGCTACACTGTAGGTCTTGTCAATGCATGTCTGTTGATGGAACATGAATGGGAGGCTAGCAGACGGAAACAGAAACTAGGAGTTTGTTGTTTTAATTGAGCACTGGCTTAAAAACAAAATAAAAAATGAAAAGGGTTTTATTGAATGTTATTTGTCTCATACTTGTTTAAATGATGATATATTGGCTCAGCCATCTTATCCCAAAATATACTAAAAGACAATGCCCACCCCAGCCACACCCTGTTTACTGTGCTGCCATCTGGCAAGAGATACAAAAGTAACCACTGCCATAACATCAGACTGAAGAGCAACTTCTTCCATCAGGCTGTGAGACTGTGTATTTCTTCCTCAGCACTCGTCCATGTAAATTAGTTCTATAGTTCTATATTTTTATTAATCTCTTCAACCAATTTCGTTCAATCAAGGAGGGAACTACAACCAAGTTTTGTTTCACAATCTAAATGATACATGAATTGCCTTATATCCTTGTATTTAAGATGCCATGTCTACTTACAGACAGGTGACACATTTGAAACAAGAACAAGATGTGTTTTCCTTTAATCTGTCACTGTTCTGTAGAATTCTACCACAAAACCTAGTTTTAGTTGTTCCTAGAACAATAACATCTGATTTAATGCGATGAAAAAATGAAATGGGGCCTAATCATTTCGACATATGTATAAAGTGTGTATAACACACTTACCACAGCTGTAAGTTCTTGGAAAAACTTGAAAATGCACCTAGAAGATGCTTGAAAAGTGCTTGAATTTGACTTGAAAGGTGTAGGAACCATAGTGGATGGACACACAGTCACACCAACTGACGGTCAGACCAAATCCAAATCCGACCCGTCATTTTCAGTCTGGCCAGTCCGCTCCGCTCCTGTCTGCAGCTGTGACTCTGCTCCGCAGCAGGAGTCCATGTCAGGTTTTCCAGGCTCGCAGCCAGAGGAGAGGATCCGGAGGGCTGGAAGCGTGCAGCCTGGTTAAGTATTTGAATTATGTCATTGACGTCAGCACAGTCATAAACCTCACTGCGGCCCATCCCTCAAGCTGGCCCGTGCCAACACAGCTCCATGGTGCATTGTGAAGGAGCTGTCAAATAGGCCCTGATGAGGTGTGTGTGTGTGTGTGTGTGTGTGTGTGTGTGTGTGTGGTGTGGTGTGCGTGTGCGTGTGTTGCGTTGTGTGTGTGTGTGTGTTTCTCATTTGAAATAACTGTTGAAGCCCATTGTTTTGATAGCTGAGAAGATTATGCCACTGTTGTAAACTATGAGGAGACATAATCAGTAGTGATGGTTGTTTGTGAGAGGAGACAAAGGGTGATAGTTTGGTTTCGGGGTTGGACCTGCCCTAAATGTCCTCTACACTCCACAGGTTCCCCTGAGATTACCACCTTTAAACATCACACCACTGTCTTAATATATTATGTCACATTCTGCCTCATTAAGTAGTCACTTATTTTGTTGAGGTATCAAAATAACAAACCTGCATATAATCCATTTATTGTTCTGACAATAACGTAAACAAGATAATTGTTACTGTGAGACATTTTTGATCATAATCACCTGATAAGATTAGATTTGACTGATTCTTTGGTTGGGTCCTGCAGTGAGGAAAACTATACAGATTATGTGCACACAAATACACACTATACAAAACATCTATATTGGGACAGAATAAATGACTGGAGCTGCAATGATAAATAGATTTGTTTTCAACTATTAAATTAATTGTTCATCTATTCTGATCATCATTTAAGTGGTTCTGACTCCAGCTCCATAAATGTGAATATTTTCCTGCGTTCATTACTTCTTTATGAAATTAAACTGAATATCTTTGGGACAAAACAGGACATTTGAAGATGTCAGCTTGAGCTTTGGGAAACACTGTTAAACATTTTTCATTATTTTCTGATATTTTATGGACTAAATAATTAATTGGTTATTTGAGAAAATTATCTCCAGATCATTTGACAATGAAAAAAAATCATTAGTTGCAACTAATGAATACAAAAGACAACAATATACAATACAAACAATGTGGCTGTATCTATTTGTCTGTATAAGAATTGAACCTTTCGTTACCTGAATGAAGCTGTGTTTATCTACATAGACCGGAGGTCCTCTTACACAGAGTCCGCCATGTTGCACCGCCATGTTTCAGATTCAGATGGGACCTTTCACATTTTGCACAAGCTTCTCGTTCACATTCGGTAGGCAAGTTGGTTTAAATCTGCTAATTCACCATGACTAATTCCTTCACACTGGTTCTTTAAGGTTGATCGCTTATTTTTCTGTATCTGTCAGAAACACACATATGAAGAAATTATATCATAAAATATAATGTAATAAAAATGAATAGACATCTTTGAAATTATACATAACAGTTTGTGAAAAACAACACGTTAAAAAGAGGAAGCAGGTACAGTTTTGTGAATATGAAGTGGTACACACAATGCTAATGACTTACTCAAAGAGCAAATTGTGGAATTTTCTGGAGGCAAGTTACTGTTCGTATTCAAGGTATTTAAAGTTTGTGTGTATTTTCCCAGCAGGTGTGTACTGAAGCTGACTGTTCATGTGCATAGATAACCCCTTTGTGTTGCTGTCTGATCAGACAAACATCTGGTAGAATTCAACTGCTTTCTTTTCTTTCTCTTTCTGTCTGTGTCCTTATGTCAGACTCATTTTTTTTTCTCCCTGTCATGACTGGTGAATAAATTGACGCACATTGGGGGGGTGATACAGAGGTGATTCATTGCTCAGCCTCTGTCTCAGTCTGTCTCAGCTCCACGTGTAGTGCAAAGTCAAACACAAACAGCGGCGAGTATGTGCACGTATCACAGTCCGAGCGTTTTTCTCCTTCAAGATGAGGAATGTGTGTGTTTGCGTACATGCAGATAACTCGGAGCTGTTTACATTTTAACTGACGGTGATGACGTTGTATTTTCATTGTAACAGGCCCCTTTGTCTCCTGCCAAGTCAATTTAGTATGAATAAACCAGACCCAAGACATATTAGTCACTGTGTTAAAGTCAACTTCAGCATGAAAACGCAAACACTACCTGAAAACCTGACCTCACATCTAGCCTGTAAAACTGCATACACAGAAACTCTATCTGTTGCCACAGGTGGAAAGTATTTTTATTCAAGTACTTTAAGTTGTAATATGTAACATTTCTGCATTAAAATGTCTAAAACTTTAACATAGTTACATTATCCCAAATGTTTCCAACGACATTCAAATGCAGAGATATCCATTTTGTTTCTTCATATATATATATATATATATATATATATATATATATGTACTTAATTTCAGAGGGAAATATTGTTTCAGTTTGTATCTTTTTCTCATGTATTTTACAGCTATAGTTACTTTACAGATTAAGATCTTTCATACAAACAAACATTAAATTTAATGCATTTTAGAGATAATGTTAAAGATTTAACTACTCAGCACTGTATAATATAGGTGAAACATTAAAATGCTTCTTACCTGCTGCTGTTATAATAATTCAATAATCCTGTACAATGAGTACGTTTCATTTTGATACTTAAATACATTTTTCTGATAACACCACCACAATTTTTACTTCTGTTTCTTAATGCAGGATTTTTAAACATCCAGTATGTGGGCAGAAATGGAATATGATATGGACATAACATTATAACGAATATCATGGTGGAAACAAAAGGTCTTGACTCCATACTGGCCAGTGACAATCTACCGTGATATTAAATGGTTTATTATTTTATTTTGTTTAATTTTTATTTTTTTTAATTTATAAAAGAAAAACTGATGTTGAGTGTGGGTTTGTGTTTTGCAGCTGCACACGTAAGTCAAGCATTCAATGCCAAGACAATTCATGCCAATTTTTTGCACATGGCTGATAGATCATGGCTGGCTACTTTAATTTTGTTTCATTTAAGAAGGAAAGCAGAAGCACTTTGAGTTAAAAGGTTACGTGTGATATAATACAATACAGTATTAGATAATATAATATTCATACATATGTTTTTGTTAGTGTAAAATCTGAAAATAAGAATCATTGTGGTTTAGTTAGCTTAGATTAAGCCATTTATATCTACAGAGAGTGCAGGTCCTCTTCCACATGTTGTACCACCATGTTTCTACAGTAGCCAAGAGCGGACAAACCAAACACTGGCTCTAGATACGACCTTTCACATTTCTCATGCATTTCGTGGTCACTGTTGGTTCTACACACTTGGAATGGGAGGGTGAGGTTGGGTGTTTGCAATCTGCAAGCCACCAGATCCTACACACTAGTCCTTTGATTTTAATGAAGTACTATATCCTTTTGTTATTACTATTTTTACTAGTAGTAGATAAAGCAGTAAAGGATCTGAATACTTCCTCCACCGCTGGCTGTAGCTTATCAGTAGGTGGTGTGATAGATGAGGCAGTTCAGCTTCAGCCAGACAGCGAGAAACACAGGTTTTTGGGGGGTAGGTTGAGAGCACAGAGAGGGGCAGTGTGAGGTGGATGTGAGCGGAAGGTGTCTCGGGTGGGAATGGAGGTGGTGGAGGGGTGGGGATGTTTGAGCCCAGCCCTGGTCGTTGGTGCAGTTGATGGCTCTCACAGAGGCCGGTTTGTGGCCCTATAGGGGAGAGAGATGGAGGGAAAAGGGGGAGAGAGGGGAGGCAGACGGGGTCTGTCTGCACACTGAGGTCTGTTGTCCTCTCAGCAGCCTCCAGCATATGGCCAAAGCATTAGGACTCACCAAAGAAGAAAAAAAAATAGCCTTCCAGTGAAAAAACAGGCTGGAAAAGTACCTCGCAGTCTGTCTGGGAGCAGGTTTTTCAGACTCAAAGTGCGTCACGCCACCTTTGACTGGTGACATTGTGAAATGTCTGTCAGCCCATTTAGCACACACTGTATTTATGATGAAACAGAGGTGATGATGAATTAAGCAGTTCCCATCTACTCCCACTGTGTATATGTGTGTGTGCGCAGAACTTTGTTGTAATTATAACTTCAACTCAAACTTGATTACAACATGAGTCATGTTAGAGAAGCGTGGCCTTGGGTCCAGCTGTTGCCATCTTGCTGTAGGCAGTTGGTTTAAATCCAGACACCTTTTATTTTAATAATACCAATAAGAACATAAAATGATCTACTAACCACTCCAAAGACAGGATTTATGTCTTAGACTTAGACCATTTATAAGGGGAAGAACGAGGCCTGTAACAGCATTACCATAGTGAAAAGGCTTCATATTCCTGTTGGACGGACATTCCCTAGTAAGTTGTTGGTCTGGCAGTAAATGTACAAATTATAGCGTGTCAGTTAATAAATGCTCCTGTTTCTCAATACCAAGAAAAGTCGTTTATGTTTTTCTCAACTGTTGGAAAAGTAAAGGCCCAAAGTAAGCTGAGCAAGAAAGGCTAACTTTAGCTAATGCAAACGCTAGCATAGCACCTTTACAACTTTAGCTGCGGTGTGATTGTATCTCTTTCAGAAGCTTTATAATCCAGCTTGAAGTGCGGTGTCTTTTTGGAGATGTTTTAAAATAAGTCCATAATAAAAGTCCAACACCAAATGTCCTCTGTGGTCATTTATCCCTTTTTTCCATCTTAAACAGTTGTTGTTAGCGTGTTGTTAGCTAACCTAATGATCGTAATTCTAATTACAACCTAATGATTGTAATTCTCTGTTGCACAATGCATCAATGAATGATTATGACACTATTGCCAATTATTTTAATAGTCACTTAATAATCAATTAACTGATTAATCGTTGCAGCTCTGAAAACTAACACTGCTGCATGTCCTTTAGATTAATGTCATAATAGCAACAATACTCTTTTGATAGTGGAGGGGATTGAGTTTGTGGAGCAGTCTGTCAGAAGTATTGATCATCTTCAGAAATTATTTCAGAGAGAGATGTATTGGATTTTTAAATTTGATGCTTTGGCGTATCCAGGTCTTAATGAGGAAATAGATTTTAGATCTTATTTGTAAACTGGTTTAGCCCTTTCAGTGTTGTTGGTGTTTTTGAGGCCACTTTAATTTTCTAATATATGTATTTTCTATGCAGGTGTTATTTAGTCACCTGGCCACTTATTGTCCATATAAGGAGTCACAACATTTCACTCTGGATGACTCGTCTTCCAGCCACACCCTGAAAAACACCGGTGTGGCTGAAACTGGCTGGCGTCCTTTTGTGATTTTTATGACTCCACACAATAACACGATATCTCGGGAGCGCCATGAGGAAATTTATTCAAATTTTGTATAAGCATCCATTTGGACTCAAGGCTGAACTGATGGATTTTGCTGGTGAGAGGTCAAGATCACTGTGACCTCTTGTCCATCCCATTCATGTGGACTCAATATCTGTGTACACCTTGAGGGAATTTCTTCAAATTCGGCACAAATGTCCACTTGGACTCAAAGATAAGTCCAAGTGATTTTGGTGATCAAAGGTTAAGGTTCTTTACAACAATGTTTTGCAAATGTTCATAGCAAGAGATATTCATAATTTACGATAATGTAATGACATTTTATATCCAAAAGGTCAACTTCAATGTGACAGCATAATGTCCAGCTCTCGTCTTCTGCAGTCATCTGTAAAAACAGCTGTGAAGACAGCATGTTTCTCACTGGAAGTTATTCACTGGAATCATACATGTATGCTGATAACTTAAACTAGTTATACCTTGACATGCCCTAACTAGTAAAGGCTCTTTAACTATATTCTTAGCGCTGTTTAAGTTTTTCTAAGTCGTCCGGTAAACTTTTGTTCTACATCTGAAGGGTTTTTTTGCCATTAGATTCTGGACTGTGTGTATGAATCAGCCTCCAACTTCAAAATGACCTGAGTCGCGGTCATACAGGCGGTGTGGATGAGCCAAGCCTTTGATGTTTCCCAACTTCCCTGGTAAAAATGTCAAAAGTCTCTATGGCCCTTATTGGAGGGAACGGGGGCAGGATGTGGTTGCACCTTCTTGGCAGCGACTGCTGCGCCTATGGCTCAAGACGGCCGCACATCGGTATATACCTTGTTTCAACAGCTCACCGCCTTGTGCATGAGCCCGGCTTTGATTTCTGCTCTGTGTCACTGACTTTTACATGGCTTGGATGCCAGTGGTTCCTGTGAATAGTTTGGACCACGAAGCTTGGCGTCCAGCGGTATATTGTAGCCAAGGGTTCTTTGAACGCTCCAACCTGGAGCTGAAGTAAAGGAAAACTGGTCTGACCTGAGGAATAAGGCTAGCGCTCGCAGTCGCACTCATGTAACCTGAGGAGCCAGTGGCCTGATTTCTGAAGACCGCAGACAGGCTTCAACAGTTGAAACTTGACTCTCCTTTTTGATTCAGAAGAGTCACTGTCATTAGGTTGTGCTGATATCTTTAAATGGTGGGAGGTTACCTCAAATGCACATTAATTGTCTGAGATTTCATTGAAGTTCTTTGTTAAACACCAGCGGTTCAGAGTCTGTGCGCCATCACTGTGCTTTGAAGTGCTTTGATCTACTATATTGACGTAAATTGGGGAGCAGCACGCTGGCTGTCCTGTTGTGCTAAGCATATGGGGTAAATTTCTTCCATGTGTGAAGCCCTATGAAGTAGAGATCAGTCTTTTCCATAGAGAAAGGAAGGTGGGGAGATCCAGATGCGCTCAGCGTTCCCTCCCTCTGGGCAGAAATTTGTTGCATCAACATTCACCCTGGTGTATCAGAGAATGATCCCTCTTAATTTGTTTCCTCATGTTTTATCATCTCAGTGCATTTTTCATAAACCACTTCTTTCCTTCTAAAACTTGTGCACCTACCAAATGTGAGTCATAGCTGCTAACGACGGGGCTATTTCATCAAATGACAGCTACGATTGTCCTTGACAGTCACTCCGCCATTCAGTAATTCCGCTCCATGTTTTGTGTGAGTTCAGGGCCAAAGAGGAAGTGCTTTGGTTTCTTTGGCACACAGCGAGACCCTGGCCTGGCCTCCCCCCAATTCAGGGAGTCAAAGTTTGCCTCTCGTGTTGCTTGTGCAAACACAGAGTTTGGTGTTTGATATAATTTTTTTTTTCCTCCCTCAGAGAGGTTCAGAGAGGAGAGAGCCAGTTTGTGAAGTATGGTGGTGTGGTGTGTGAGCTGCTGCTGCTGCTGCAGTTCAGCAGAGTACAGCCTTGAAGTGGTCTGCATGTTTCAGAAAGGAAGTCACTGGGAGAGGAGGGGGCTGTCTTTGTAGCAGTGACAAAGTGCATTAAATAAGTCCATGTCAGTTTTTTTCTCTTAGTCCTCTTTCTCTTCTTCTTCTCAGCGTAATTTTAATATTTTAGATATCATTGAAGAATGCTTTCTTCAAAAAAGGGTTCTTCAGAAGCAAATAGCTCTGGAATATAATATTATTAAAATATTTTATATTCTTGGAATATAAAACAGTTCTTGTTACCACCCTCAAAGGACAAAAAGATTCAGGTTAGAACTTACTTGGTAGAACCATTGCACCATAGAGGGGTTCTCCATTAGAACCTCTCACTGGGGGTTCTGAGTGAAGCCTCACAGATGGTTCTAGGTATAACCCTTTCTGTTTGGTTCTCGGTAGAACTCTGTAAAAGGGTCACAAGTGGAACCTTTATAGAAGGTTATACCAGGAGCCAAAAAGTGTTCTCCTGCAGGGACAAGCTGAAGAACCCTTTAAGGTTCTAGTTAGCACCTTTATATTTAAGACTGTACACATGCATTTGTTTGACTGAAAAACATCATGTGGGGAAGATAACAAATCAAATCAAGATGGGTGTCTTTCTCTTCAGGCAGCGGGCTTGTGTACTGTACCTGTGTGCACACATCAGTGTGTATTAATGGGAGGGGGTGGGGGTCACAGACACATCAACAGCAGGAGGCAGCAGACCGCCTGGTTTGCACACCATTCATTCAGCAGAGTGGTACTGAGAGGGGGGCGGGGAACCAGAGGGAGTGGGAGGGGGTTTGCAGAGCGCACGAGAGCGAGGGGAAAGAGGGGGTACGGACTGAAAGAAACTACAGAGAGAGAGTGGGCAAACAGTAACTCTAGCCTCAGTTTGTCTGAACTTTCTGAGGCGGTAGAGTGTAACGAGATGAAGGAGCTCTGCGTACACACCTCCCCCTCTTCCTCTGCGTCTCCCGGATGTCCCGCTGGCCCGTCCTCCGTCAGATCAAGCCACTCTGGGACCCTCGGACCTCCACGCATGGTCACGGGGGGCTCTGCTATGGACATGGATCCTCTTGGGCCTGATTACGTGTCCATGTGTCTGTTGGCAGATGAGTCCTACCAGAAGCTGGCTATGGAGACCATGGAGGAGCTGGACTGGTGTCTGGACCAGTTGGAGACCATCCAGACCTACCGCTCAGTCAGCGACATGGCCTCCAACAAGGTAGGACAGTTTAACCTATGTATTATTATATGGATATATGTGAAGTCCAGAGGAAGTTTTTGCATGTGTCTTTTTAAAAGTTTAAAGTCTGTCTGCTGATGGATGGGACTTTTGTTTATGGAGCTGCAGTTGTTGATGTTGATTTTCATTTGAACTGCCTGATATGGAAGGTACATTTCTCTTCAAAACAAAACATTTTACTGTCATATTTTAGACAGTTAACTAAAGGGAATCATTTAAGGAGAATATAGAGGGCATTTTATAGACTAAATGATTAATTGATTAATCATGAAAATAATACTGTTGGAGTCCAAGAGGTCAGACAAGTTTGAAAATTTGTCACAAACACTAATATGCTCTTAATGGCTGATATTTTTGATCATTACATACAGTGCAACTTAAACCCTTACTACATGTTTAACTGTGTCATTGCATGCTCTATCCGCTGACATGATAATCACAAGATTCACCAGAAGATATTCCAGGAACACAACACACCCCCACAAGAGTATCATATCTCTCAAACTAAAAAATACTAAAGCATAATAAATTATTATAAATAAATCAAAGATAATCATTTCACAGTACCAGTCCTAGATGTACTAGCTGTTTCCATATTAAAAAAATATTATTTTCACTGTATGTATTCTGTAATGTGCTGTTAGAAGCTATGATATGACTGGACGTGTGTGATGACCGGGCTGACCTGTACACAGCTCTACAATTGGCCTTTGTCGCAGTGTGGTTGTCAATTTGCACAGTGTGTGCAAAATGTAAATTGCTTTTTGCCACATTGACGCACTTGCAAAGTAACAGCCATTCTGTGGTAGCGTAGGAGCTGGCATCACTGTTTTATGGATCTCTTGTAAAAAATAATAAAATAAACAAATTAAAAAGTATGAGCAGTGTTTGCTTTGCATATGTGACAGCTGAGTTCCTGCTATCTTTGAATTTGTGTGTATTCCATGGAAAGCCCTGCTCTGCTGCTGTTTCCTCACCTCACCTTCAAACTACCTGTCATGCATAGTATGTTATACAACCGGTCTGAGCTTCTGATGGACGCGCAGTGTGATTTTAAACTGTGCACAGATGCATTTGTCATTGATTTTCGTGTGGTTTGGATGTTGGCTTTGTTGTAATGTTGAGCTCAGTGGGGCATTGGTCAACTCTCAAGTGACATCATTCATGAAAGGTCAGATTTAACTGACAGGCATCAGTTGGTCAAGAGTATAGTTTAAGATTAACAGAGAAAATTAACTTGTTAGGGGAGAGTTCATGCTAGCTTTAAAGGTATACCTCACTGACAGGTACAATGTGCTGTGTCCTTGTTGCTCTCTTTAGTGGAGTGCCTTCACATCAAATGAATACACTCCATTTATTTTCTTTTTATATTAATATTCTTCCACAATCTATGAAGCAGGCGAGGTCACATCTACTGTCTGTTTTTAAAGGAAGTAGTGTCACAACCAGGGGCCAAAATTAGCACCAGCCACCAGCCAAAAGCTGGTACAATATACAACTGGTGGGTAGATTTGCTTCACTAACCAGCCACAAAAAGCAATGGTAATCTATTGAGTTGCTGGTAAAATCTAAAACGTGCACTCACCATATGGCCGGTGGACAAAAAAAGTTAACTTTGCACCTACTACAACTGTTGATGTTTTGCGCTGAACGTTTCTGCTTTGCTAACAAATGTGCAAACACGCACACTATTGCATCTCATAATCCAATATAAAACAAATGAACAGTGGGCAGTTTTGCAGTTTGGTCAGTTAAAACAATAAATGTTATTATATTAATTTCTCCCTACTAGCATGTCGAGAAAGTAGAAATGCTAACACAAACGTTAGCAGCTAAATGCCTCAGATGTAGCGCCACTTTTCTTGTGGCTTAACTTGAACATAGTGTCTTCCACTGGCTGGGATATGTGCCTGCATCATATACATTGCTGTAGAATCTTTATTTTAGTGAAATGAAATATAAATGAATGAAGTTATTAGATATTAGGGAGTAACAAAAAAATCTGATATCAATATATTGGCCAATATATCTCTCAAATGTGGTTATCAAACACTTGTGAAAAAGAAAATAATGTGTAATCATAGTAATATGTATATATAATATAATGACTCATATAACTCAAGAAGATGGATCAAATAATTATAAACTGCTGCCTATAAAAACCTAAGACAACCTGGGGTCGACATGAATGTCTGTACCAAATATCATGGTAAGCCATCCAAAACTTGTAAGGAAATGTAATTTTAAAAAATGTTAACCTCATGATGATGCTAGAGAACATGTCAGATGATCACCAACGTCACTGTGACTTCCACTGAATTTCTGTACAAAATATCCAGTCCAATAGACAAATAGACATTTCCATCCATAGAGAACATTGCTAGCGTGGCTAAAAAGATAAAGTATCCGTTCTCATCTATTGGCATGTTATTTTAAATTGTAGAAAATAGTCGGCTTTCTGGTTTGGTTTAAGTGAATCTAAATAAACACATTGTGGGACTTCACAGCTACACAAAGCAGCTGTTTAGAACAAATTACTTCTCTTTGCTTTGATGCACATAAATGTTTTTCATGTGTATTTGATTTGTGCAGAGCTGAACCAAATTACTATACAGTGCACACTATTGCTCAACCCCCGCGCAGACAGTGGAGACTGTATGGCGGCGTCAGATTATAAACACCCAGGGTGGTGTTGTCCATTTCCGTCTGTATTCTACACTGTGGTCAGAGGGAGGACTGGGATGGGGAGGGGTGTTGTCAGACCGTGATGGGTGACTGTGACCGTGACACCAGTTTCCTGTCTCTTTATTTCCCGTGCCCCCCGCTGCCCCCTCTGCTCTGCTCCCTGGTTACCAGACGACAATAGCGGCGCTTTGACCGAGCAGCCAGGTTGAGTCTTAACAGACAACCACGTCACTGGGACTGCCAAGACAATGAGCGTAAGGCCCTGCAGGCGCGCAGCAGCCGGGCACATTGTTCACCGTGAGTCAGTGTCCTCCCAGTATGACCCAGTACTACCACTAAGCATTGTTGACCAATACTGTTGATGAAAGAGTTCATGGTGTTACAGTTCAGATTCATCAGAGTCTTGTGCAACTGTACAGGGCGGAAAGAACTCATTTATTGGTCCATTCAATTTTTTTATTGCAAAATTGGTGTCCATTGCACCATTAGTGCAGCATCTGCAGGCTTTTTCTCCTTTCCAGCATTTAAATGACGTGATGTTTGACAAAGAGCCCGTTTCTTTTCGGAACCAGAGAGGATTTAATTGAACCCACCATCAAACCCAGGGTGTCTCTGCTTTCAGTGTCCAAGGGCACAGGTGTATCCGGGGCTACGGGACCACACACCCTGCTGACCGCCAGCCCGGTCGCTGTGACCTCAGAGCAGGGAGCTGCTTCCCTGCACCCTCCCCCCCAACTATCATTAGCCTCGCCACACTTCCATGCTGATGCCGGTGACGGCCTTGGACAAACACTGCCATCTGAATCCAGTTAGAGGAGTTTAGCGCTTTGCGGGTTAGCGTGCGAGCGAGCCCCCGAGCTGAGCGCAAGCAGAGTAGGAAACTTTAACTCACGTGTGGTCACTTCAGCTTTGAAGCACCGCCGTCTTCAGAGGGGAAAAAATGACAAAATTATTGAAACAGATGTAGTGGTGGGTCTGTAGCTGTGGCAGGGGTAATGGACATTAAATTATAGTGTTGTGATTCCGTTTGACTGAGAGGGCGGTGAGGAGATCAGCCAGGCTGCAGCGGTGATTATGGAGCCTAATTGTAATTAAAAAGTCTTACCTCTGTGATCTGTAATCTGCAGATATGATGGAAAATAAGACAGAAAGAGGAAGGTAAATATGAAACCTGCTCTTTCTGCAACCCTATTCTTACCCAGTTTCGATCGACACCCGTGGTGTAGTTCAGTTTATTGTAGTGGGTTCAACAGTTCTCAGTGCAGATTATAACCTGTCCACTCAGCCTCTCTGTCCCACTGCACTTCTCAAAGTTTTCAGACATTACGGGCCTCACACACCTCACTGAAGGAAGAATGATGAAAAGTAGCAAAATCGTAGTAGTATAAATCACCACATTTTAGCATTTTTACTGGGTTGCACCAACAAAAAATTAATTTGGTCTAAGATTAGTTCTAGTCAGAGTTCAGCAAAACTAGATTTAAAATGACTAAATCCAGATATAGTATTATACAGAGCTCTGTTGCACAATTTAAAAAGAAAGGGAAATCCAAGTTTGGTGATGTAAACCGAAACTAAATAGAGTTTAATCAGCATGGAGATGTTTGTTTATCCAGATTAAAATAAAGAATTAAAGGACCTAGTAAGTATAAAAGAGGAAGAAATCCATTTTCCCTGCTCTGTACTCCTTAACAAAATGTTGCACTGATTGCTAGATAGCTATAAAGTTTTTTTTTTTAAATGTTAACGTTGTTTGCTAGCAAACTAAAAAAAAAAAGTAAAAGAGTTATTTATACTGTTTGGTAGCTAACTAAAAAGTTAACAAAATGTGATATTGTTTACCAGCTAGCTAAAAGGTTTGTTAGCTTGGTTAGCCTACACAACTATCCCAAGGTACAATAATGCTAACCTTAACCCATAATGACATCATCCTTAATTTTAGCGCATTTTTGTGCATTGTTGTTGGTTACTGTTCACAAACTGTCCAAATTTCTGCAATGTCTTGCAAAACAAACTGCTAAAGTAAAAGTTTTGCCACAAAATGATATTGTTATGTATCCTCACGTATTTTTTGAGTGGTTATATGGAAATCTCAGAGCTTTCTCAATGACACAGTGACAGAATGCCTAACTATTTGGTCATGGGTTTCATACACCAGTGTTTCCTTTGTATTCGTTCAGCAGTGGCGCTCCACCACAGCAAGGAGATTACCACCACTGTAGTATGGATAAACATTGTAATCTAGCCTTAATTTTATTGATAACTCAACAAAGTGTAGTTCAGATGCTTTAAAGTAATGATTATATAATACTTAAAAAGATTTTTAGCATTAGAACCTCAGCTTTAAGCATAACTAAGACCCAAACAGCAACAGATAAAAGACAAAATAAGAATTATTGCTCAGAGCACCACAGCTGTATATAAATCACACAGGAAACACTGTACACTTTCTGCAATAAAATCTCAAAAAAAAAAAAAAAAAAATCTCAGATCGGCAACCCTGGGACAAAATTTTATCAAAAAGGGGTCTGTGGTCTAATTTATGTCAGTTCAGTTGTCCTTGACGTAAAAATGTGAAAACCACTGGACCACAGCACTGATCAACACCTTCTAGGAAATGTATTTTTCTAATGTTACTAAACTGTGAAAACTCGCTTGGCTGAATCCACTGTGTGTTGACACTGTAAACAGCCACTCACGGGAGAGGCAGCATTGGATCATTACGGTCTTTCTCAGATTGCACGGCCGAGGTATTGCAATATGATGTCAAGCTGTTCCTGTGCAATCCTGTTTCTGTCTCTTCTCTGTTTCAGCCAAGGTCAAAGTGAACTCTAACAACTCTGTAAAAACTCTGCCAACTTCCCAAATATGTGTCATTTTTCCCTCCACAAATACATCAGCGTGTCTGTCTGCTGAACTTGTTATCAGGGACTTTTCGGTGATTAGCTCAGGTATGTTAGCTGTTGCCTGAGGGCATGTAAGGAAGCAGGATGTCTACCAGTAAGTGACCTCAGTGAATTACTCTATCAAGAAAAGGGAAGTAGGTGGGGACACATGCTTGGGCCTGTGTCGGAGGGAGGAGCCATCCGTCTCTGGTTAGACTGTGTAGGCCAGTCAGTCATTTCAGCTTTATCGCTATATGTTTCCTGCTTGACTCCACTTCAGAAAAGAGAATAGAGAGAGAGGAAGCAGGCAAGAAGAGTCTCAGACGCACTGAGAAGAGTTACTGCTCGTTCAACTTTTACAGCATTTCTTTCACATTGGGTTTGGTTTTTTGTTACGTGACAATGGGACTATGTTGTTCTGAAAAGCAGAAGAAGAACTTTGAGATGCTCACAAGTTGGAAAAAGGTGAGTTAGTTTTGGAGCGGTTTACATTGAGTTGTATGGTCTGCTATATGGGGAGTGTGATTCATCCAAGATGAACTGATTTGAAGGTTGTTTTAAAACGGGATTAAATATTGCGTTTAGTTTGCTTTTTTTATTCATTACATTGAGAGTTTCCCATCTTATTTGTTTTAAGATTCAGGTCAGTAAGACAAAGCAGTGGTGTGGTGGCACATTTTGCTTGAAAAAAAACTTTTTAACACTTTTTGTGTTCATTTAAATGTGTTCAGGTGTAAATAGTGTTTTGGCGTGCAGCTACATGTAGCATTTACATTGCTATTTTGCGAGGCAATGAGTCCACTGTCACCCTGTTTTGAATATTCAAAAACTTTATGGTGCATCACTTCATCTTCTGAGAACTGACCGCAAGTTTTTTTTTTAGGGTTATGCAACTTCTGTAGGTTACCTAAAACGAGGTTTTGTTCTGAGTGTGACCCTTCTTTGCTAACGTAAAAGGATGTATGAGTTAAACCGCACGCATTGAGTAATCTGTTCTCCTGAACACTCACAGACTTGTCACCATGCCGTGAGCGTATGCTGTGTGTCTGAGCTGAACTACGTGACCCCGGGGTGACTGACATATGGCTCTGTGCCTGATTCATTTCCTAGAGGTCCCACAAATCCTCACTTTTCCGCTGCTTTAAAGAATCAATTACAAGTTCCCTTTGAATGGAATAAAGCCTCCTGATTCCAAGCTCAAATTTTTGTCCTTACGAGCTCTCTTTGATTTTTATGGACTGCCTCTGGCAGTCTGGGCTTTGAGTGCAGCCAACGCTTTGAAAGCGGTATTCAAGTTTCACAGTCAAGTAGATGTTAGCTGTCTGCTTGACAGCTATTAGACAGCTGTTGAGACCAGAGAGAGTCTGGTTCAGTATGAAGAGAAAAGACCCCATTGTGAGAAATAAAAAAGGCCTGGCAAAAAATGGCTGGCTTTTTTTTTTTTTTTATAGTTGGGGCTGCCGATATGGTTAAAAAAAAAAAAAAAAGAGAGAATCAGATATGAGATATGAATCATGATTAGTGGGAATGATCATTCATGCATCATGATTTTCATTTTCACTGGGAAAAAAATAGCAAATGTGAGATGTGACATTTGTTGGGGTCTGTACCAAACAAACATCTTACATCTGGAGCACAAGATTTGTAGACCAGGGCATCTCTGCAGCACTACAGTGCTTCATTATAATGCTGTTCCGTCACACATTTTTCCTTTCTCAAAAAATTGCAGCTTCAGCAGTTTGGATGTTGCACTTGACCATATTGTGATTTTGAACACTTGAGTCAGATTTTCAGGAAAAAAAATCGAATTGCACCATTATTCATTCAGTCAGTGCATTCATTAGAAAGATTAGGATGAGGTTTTACATTTGTGCCTCTTTTTCTTGCAAGAAAAGCAATTTTTCCATCAAAATTTTCCCTCTGCAACATGAATTGTGTCTTTGATTGTGTGTTGCTACACTGTCTAGCTGGTTGTGTCTATCCAGAGCATCTCTGCAGCAGATTGTGTATTGAATGTTTGTGTGTGGATGTGCATGAGTATGTGTATGTATGTGATGTGATGCAACGAGTTTAGAGTGGGGACCACCGTGAGAACGATGGAGGGGGGGCCACGTGACTCTGTTGCCATGGCGTTCAGGTTGTCGTGCAATTGGTGGTACTCCGGTGGGCGGCCAGACTGAAAACTCTCTCATCTATTTTTCTCCCATCATGTGTTTGTGTTTTTTAGAACAGAAAGCTGCTGCAGTGAGACAGGGAACACACTGTCTTTGGAGCAGATCTTTAAAAAATGTACTGTAAAATGTGATTGTTGACTGAAGTGTGTGCAGCAGCTGATGGTTCTGCTTCGTCAGTGTCCCAAAAAAAAAAAAGATTCAACCCCAGTCTGGTAAATGAATACCCTGCGTCTCCTCAGCCATGTGATAAATGCTGTGGTGCTTTGAAGCCTGGTATTGCGCAGTGTGCGTTGGATCTGTTCTGCATTACTGAGCAGGGGGAGCAGATTGAGAGGGGAGGGGGGGTGAAACAGACAGTGGGAGGGGGTTTGCAGAGAGCACATGAGTGAGGGAGAAAGACCCGGAAAGAGAGCAAGATGTGGGGGAGATTCTCCAAACTCCCATTTTCTGCAGTGCTGTGCATGGCTCGTGTCAGAGAGGGTGGGAGAGAGACTCCATCAGCCTGTGTGCCACAGGGGACTCTACAGCTAGAGCGCTCCCCCCTCCTCTCCGCCTTACTCCGTCCCTCCTTTCCTTTCTCCGTCTGTCTTAGAGCCTGCCCTTCCTCCCTGCCTTGCTCAGTCTGGGCTTGGGAATGCTGGATTTCCCCCTGTATGTCACTGGATAACATTTGGATGGTGGCTGGAGGTAAAAGAGGTTCAGAGAGACGGACTGAGGCAGCGAGCAGCAGAGGAAAGCAGAGGAAATATTGATTGCATCCAGGGGGGATTCCATCACTCTCGCCAGCGGCTTCGGATCCTGGAAGATGGTGGGCGACGCTGTGAGGAGGCGCATTTGGCTGGGGATGTAGGGGTCCGCCATCAGCCCCTCTCTGGAGAGTTCAGCTGGGGCGTTTTTACCGTAGTTGACCGTTGGAAGGCGGGGATTCTGTGGCGCTTTGAGCTTCAGGTTGTCGGGCTGAGCTCAGCCTTGGGGTCCACTCAGAGAGGAGCATACAGGGCTTCTGCTGGGGAGCACCAGGGGCTCAGCACAGCTCAGCACCATGCCTGAGGCCAACTACCTGTTCTCTGTGTCCTGGGGATACATCAAGGTGTGTCCCAGAGGACAACTGGCATTGATGGGACTATGTGTGTCTGTTTGTCTGTATGTGTGTGTGTGTGTGCATGCACCTACTGTATGTCCTTTTCACTGTAGCTGGTCAAATGTCTCAGATTTACCTCATTGATTTTGTTGTATTTTGATTAGGGAAGCACAATTAATCAAAATATTACCAAAGTTGCAATATGGACCAAGTGCAATATCCAAATTGCAGAGGCTGCAATTTTTTGATGAAGGTAAAATTTGTGTCAGAACAGCATTATAATGAAGTACTGTAGTGCTGCAGAGATGTCCTGGCCTATAAATCTTGTTCTCCAGATGTTAGAAAACACGTTTGTTTGGTGCAAACCCCAAACAAATGTAATAGTTTTTTCAGTGAAAATGAAAACTGTGATGCAAAAGTGCTTATTCCCACTGATCAGGAATCATATTGCAGTCACAATATCTGTCAAAATAATTGCAAATAATCTTTTCTTACCATAGTTTCAGTTGCACACTTGTATGTTTGATTAGATTCAAGTGATTCTGTCGTCCTGTTCAAGCTCAGTGGTTGCACGTGCTGAGAAAAACTGGCGCATTTTGTTTCCCTGGAAGAATTCAGCATAATCATTCTGACACTGTATATTGAACATTATGTGCTGGGTTTGTTTGTTGAAATGTGAGGTAGTTAAGTGGTCTTGACGGTGGCTAACTCAAACCAGGACCAAGAGGACACAAACACAGACCTTATATGGCGCATTAAAAAACATGAGAGCATGTTGTTCTCATGGGACATATTCCAGTGGAAAATAACAGGAAATGCTTTATTCCTCTGCTCGGAAACAGCGGTAAAATGATGTCATGGATGTGTATTTCCTTGTATACATCATCTAACCCTATGTATGTTTCAATTCTCTTCCAGTTCAAGAGGATGCTGAACCGGGAGCTAAGCCACCTGTCTGAGATGAGTCGCTCAGGCAACCAAGTGTCAGAGTACATCTCCAACACCTTCCTAGGTGAGCACTGCAGCACATAGTAACACACACACACACACACATATTGAAGTATGCACCAGAGCCCCAACAATACTGGATTTTTGGGGCCAATACCAATATTAGGGAGTAAAATAATTCTGATCTTGATCCCGTATATCTGCTGATGTTCTTTATTTATATTCATCACTTGAGAATGGGGATAAAACCACATTTTTAGGAGGTTTTGATTTTTACTCTTCAATTATGTTGGGAACATATTTTAAAAGATCAAACTCTTGGCTATTAAACCTTGTAACAGGGCCACCCTCTCAGTGATTTGATTTTTTATCAAGTAGCATTTTTTTCAGCTGTTGACTTGAATTTTGTCAACTCTGTCAGACACACAAAAATATTTAGAATACACACTAAGTGTGCCATGCTTTTTTTGTTTACGTAAACTAATTTTTTATAAATTCTCATGAACAAATATTTCATGAATAATACAGAAAAAAAAACTTCTCTGTTACCTCTGTGAGTTGACAGCCAACTGATGGAGTTGATGTTATTTTCAGGGGCGTGTTGAGACTTTTTGATATTTAAATTGAAAAAAGTATTAATTTCAAATACAGTTTTCAATTATCAAAGAGAACTGAGAGCTACATCACCTGTCAGCATAGATGTCAACTTCATAACATCTGATGGAGTTGACGTCTTATGAAGTTGACAAAATGTTACATTTTTTCATTTCACAAACTAGTTGTAGGGAACAGGCCAATATCAGCTGACTAATATATCGGTCGGGGTTTAGTATGCACATGTCACATGATGTCTGTATGTGGCAGAGGTTGGGAGGTTACCCCAAGCATGTACTAAGTAACTGCTCCACTGCTCTGAAACCAGTCTGATCTGGTCTGGAGAGGAGAGACAGAGAGTCCCCTCGCTCTGACTGCAGAGAGATTCAGAGGGAGGGTGGTGGTGGGTGGGGGGAGGCTTCCCTCTGGAGAGATCAGGGGCAAAGAGGAGGGGTGGAGAGGGAGACTGTTTGTGTGCATTCGATGCCATCAGGTCCAGATAGACACTGCATTATTCATCAGGAGGACAGCAGTGTTTCCTTGCCTCTGAAAAGCCCGGCGGCATTTCGTGACGCACATCCAGCCAGCGAACAGCCGGTCTGCCCTGCAGGTTTTCCATCCAACTCAGCACCAGCATGTGCCCAGACAGCCAGCTTATCAGGGCTGTGTGCACACTCATGTTCCTGCTCTTTGCTAGTAAACACGCCTCCGTTTTCTCACCTCAGAGGATCAAAAAACCTAAAAGGGAAGAGAGGCGATGGATGCATGGTGGAGTCGCTACGCCTAACAATAGAAGTGGTGCAGTGGAAGAGATTTCTGCATGATAGAGCTGCTTGGGGAGAGGAGACGAGAAACTCAGCTTCTCTTTGAAGCTCTGTGGTTTTGTTGTCGTCTGCATTGCAGCTAGCACCTGTCAGGTGTTGTGAGATCATTTTCTTTCTGTGCTTTGTGGAGGATGCAGCTGAGATATTTTTTTTTCTCTCACTGCGGTGGATGTGTGGTGCACATATATAGACACACACACACTCTGTCAGCTGCACGGAGCATCACATGCAGCAAACAAACCCACATACTCACAAGTCCATCCTTCCCAAAATATTTGTGCTTAATGTGAGCCAACTATCCACGATTCTTTGGATTGTTATTACAACACAGCTCACTTTCTCAGAATGCACGGACCACTGGAGCATTGTCAGATTTCATAACATTTCATTAGCACTTCTTAACCCGTATTATGATTTATCACCCGTATATGGTCTTTTTTTTTTTATTTAAAGCTGCTGGAGGGATTTTCATGTTGTGTTAGTTTGGAGGCCCCTGTGGACAAAAGTGGCAGTGTCCCCATCCTGATAACCACAAAGTATGACGTCAAAAATAAAAAAAAGCACAAAAGCTAATGCTAAAGTTAAACTGAGGAAACAGTTCAAATAGTTCGCTATAATTTGCTAAAACAGATGACATAGTTTGCCAAAAATAATTGATAAATGGTGAAACAGTTAGCTTAAAACTTCTTTAAAAAACTTTAATATTTTGTTGATTTTAGAGGCCCCTGTGGACCTGTGTGTTTGCTACCTTTGTTGTATTTTATTTTATTCTCCAAAACCATCTGGCAACCCCCAGAAATAATCTTGTGCCCCCTGGGGGTCCCGACCCTCAGGCTAAGAACCACTAATATTGTTTGAGCTTTTGTTTTTGGCATTTTAGCCATCAAGAAAAATATATTTGTAGCAAAGCAGACTGTAACTGAAGGATTGCTCGCTAATTAAACCACTGTCAGGGACGCTTTAATGTGTTGTCACGTAGGTGTGAGAGGTCAACTATCTCCCCGTGGTAACTTTTTTCACTCACAGTGGAAACACAAGCTCGGCTTATACAACATCCACTAGCCTAGTCTGAAAACCACCCTTTTAATCTTCTCCCATCTGCTTTTTGTGTCTCTTATTTCTCCAGACAAGCAGAATGAGTTGGAGCTTCCATGTCCAGTTCCTAAGTCAAGGGAAAGGAAGAGGCGGCAGGGCCAGCAGCAGCAGCAGCAACAGCAGCAGCAGCAGCAGGGTGGGATGATGACTCAGATCAGTGGAGTGAGGAAGGTCAGCCACACGCCCAGCATCTCGGGAAGCTCCGGCAATCGTTTCGGGGTCAAGACGGACCAGGAGGAGCTGCTGTCGAAGGTAAGTGATGGACAGAATAAACGCCCAAAAAAACATAAATGTTGTTTGATTGGCTGAGACACTTAGGATCATCTTGTCTGCTCTCTAACAGGACCTTGAGGACATCAACAAATGGGGACTGAATATCTTCAGAGTGGCCGAACACTCCCATAACCGACCGCTCACATGCATCATGTACACCATCTTTCAGGTCAGTGCCATGCTGCTTCATCCTCGATATAAATAGCTCATAAAAGAAAGCGTTGATGCATATGCATGCGGCTATAGAAGGCACGAGGCCCAGCCCACGCCAGTGTGTACAGTATGTTCTCTGTCAGTGTCGCTACAGGAACATCTGCTAGAAGGACATGAGTGGCTGAAATTGATTTCTAGCTGTGAATCATCCTGGCAGGAGAGCAAATTGTATTAATTTCCAGCCCTTTTGCTGTAGTATATGATTCACAATTTGCCAAACGTGGCTCCAAAATTGATTTTTAAGGTCAGATTGCTACTGTACTACTGTACGCGACAGTCAACTGTGAAGATGAAAGACGTTTGAAAGCACAACTGCTTCAGTAAGGAGTCACTTAAAGCCCTTGTTTTTCTCATTTCTTCCTTTGTCGCATGCAGGAGCGAGACCTGATGAGGACGTTCAAGATTCCAACCGACACCTTTGTGACGTTCATGCTGACCCTGGAGGGCCACTATCACTCCGACGTGGCCTACCACAACAGCCTGCACGCCGCTGATGTAGCCCAGTCCACACACATCCTCCTGTCCACGCCTGCACTGGATGTAAGCCACTTTTTTCTGATAGTGACCACGCAGACTTTTACAGTTGGAAATGTTAGATTGTTTTGCCCTTATTAGCTGTTAAATTGGTCTTAAATTAACGGGATGGTTTGGATTATTTAATGTGGTTTAGTATGAGACAATGAAACTGCCATTTTAGGTGAAATCAGTCATTTAACCTGACAGAACACGGGAGCTGCTGGTCTACCACCGCCTCCAAACTATCCTTTTAAAACACCAAAGTCACACAATAACACAAACAAACAAACAGATCGAGGCAGCAATAGACAACAGCAACTCCCATGTTCTGTGAGCTAAAATGACTGATTTCACCTCTGCAGTTTGGTGGATTTGGAGAGACTGATATTTGGCAAATAAAACGGTGGTTTCCCATCGTAAAAGGCTGTCTGACATCAAAGTAAGACAGTACAAGCTCTCTGCTTCTCCAACCTGGGGCCGTGCCGATCACCATGTTCTGTTGATAATACATTGTCTGTCGACTATTGATAAGTACCTCATACAGCCCCACATTAAATAATCTAAATAAATCGATCTCTTTAAGCTCAGGTTCCTCTGATTAACATGTGACACCACATAAATGTGGCACCCTCTGCCCACATCCTTTTTCTCAACCATTAATCATGCTTTAACGAGGTGACTGGCATCATCGTCAACAATACTGACATGCCTCAGAAACTGCATGCCTGAGATGATGACACATGGAAGGACAAACACCGTCTTAATACCTTACCTTGTTTGGCTTGTTTGGTTATTGCCTGTGAAGCTCATCGCTATTTGTTCTTCTTCCGTCTCTTCAAACACAGGCGGTCTTCACTGATCTGGAGATCTTGGCAGCCATTTTCGCTGCGGCCATTCACGACGTGGACCACCCGGAGTGTCCAACCAGTTCCTCATCAACACCAGTAAGTCCTCTTTACTGGCACTTGTCAAAAAACAGTTTTGTTTAGTCTGCATTTAGAAAATGGGCAGAAGTGTTTGCATGGTTTAATGGGATCTGTCTACAAATGCAACAACATTGGTTTTTAGGGACACTGCATGGTAACCATAGTTACCTGACCTGAGTTTAAATAGCAAGAGCTCCATTTAATTTCTCCCTTCCTGTCATTTCTCCCTCCTCCCTCTGCCTTTAGACTCCGAGCTGGCTCTGATGTACAACGATGAGTCAGTGTTGGAGAACCACCACCTGGCCGTGGGCTTCAAACTGCTGCAGGAAGACAACTGCGACATCTTCCAAAACCTCACCAAGAAGCAGAGGCAGACGCTCCGCAGGATGGTCATCGACATGGTGAGGGAAACGTCTAAAAGCCCACACGAAGCTGCGAGCCAGTTTTAGCTTCCAGAGTGATATTTTGACAACTTTATTGCTTCCTTCCTAGATAATTTCTTACATAATTCTCCCTGTCATGCTCTCTTCCAGGTTTTGGCGACTGACATGTCCAAACACATGAGCCTGCTGGCTGATCTGAAGACGATGGTGGAAACCAAGAAAGTGACCAGCTCTGGAGTCCTGCTGTTGGACAACTACACAGACCGGATGCAGGTAAGAGTCACGCTCGCACACACACACGATGCAGACGGTCTGGTACACAGGAAAGAGATGTAAGTGGTTGATTTTTTAAAAAAAAATGTTTTCTCTCCACAGGTTTTACGTAACATGGTGCACTGTGCGGACCTGAGCAACCCGACCAAGCCTCTGGATCTGTACCGGCAGTGGACGGACAGGATCATGGACGAGTTCTTCCACCAGGGAGACAGAGAGAGGGAGAGGGGGATGGAAATCAGTCCCATGTGCGACAAACACACGCTTCGGTGGAGAGAACACAGGTAGAGAACACACACAAATAACAGAAGGTTAAAGAGATAATATGTAACGTTTCTGAATTAAAGGGATAGTTCGGTTTATTTAAGTGAGGCTGTATGAGGCTCTGTCCAAACCAACCAAACTTCATGGGCGAAATCACTCATTTTACCTCGCAGAACACAGGAGCTGCTGGTTTACTGTTGCCTCAATGGGTTAGTTTGTATGTTTTATTGAGTGACTTCAGTGTTAAGTATCCAACCCCACATTAAATAATCCAAACTATCCCTTTAATGCAGAAATGTCAGAATAACAAGAAAGAATTTACGTATTGTACATATTGTGTGTTGAATGTTGTTATTTTTTTATTTTTACTGACAACATCCGTTCGCTATCGTCTAGGTTGGCTTCATCGATTACATTGTCCACCCTCTGTGGGAGACATGGGCTGACCTGGTCCATCCCGATGCCCAGGACATCCTGGACACGCTAGAGGACAACAGGAACTGGTACCAGAGCATGATCCCCCAGAGCCCCTCCCCTCCCTTCTACACCAGTGACGGGGAGGGGGGCCCACACGGGGAGGTGGAGGGGGGACCCGTGGCGAGTAAATTTCAGTTTGAACTGACGCTGGACGACCAGGACAGAGACAGCGAGAGCGGGATGATGGAGACGGCTGACGGCGTGTCGCTCCAAGACCACCCCTGCGATCCGGACGGGGTAGAAATGGTGACGCGCGACCTCTCCCCAGCGGAAACATAGCTGAACTGATGGCGTTCTCAGAGTGCAGCAGAGTTTTGCTGTTTTGGCTGAATTCATTTAATTGCAGTGGAGCAATCCTGCAATCTGGCTCTTTGGAGCTGCCTGGCAAAGCGGGCCTGACTGAATGTGGGGCACCCCTGCAAACGAGGCTTGGAAACCCTGTGGCAGTTTGTTTTTGAGCCCCCTAGAAGGGAGCTGGAAGAGCGCAGCGGCTGTTCTTTAAAGAAGGGACTACTGTCGGACTGCAGAGGCAGGGCAGAATCTCTGGTTCTCACAGACACCGAGGTTGAAGTGGACGATAACGTATTCGTGTACTGGGACCGGAAGAAGTTCCAAACTTGCACTTCAGGACGTTTTTTATGTTCATTTAGATTCTTTGTATTGTGTCGGGATCGGATGCCACCTGGTAAAGTGTCCAACCAAAACTACTGGTCAGCAAGTTCTTTGTAACCAAGTCGTTTTTTCTAACACTTGTCTAAAAAAAAGAAAAATATGTGTGCCTTTTTTTTTAACAACCGTGTCTTTTTGTAAGTGTTTTTATAATTTATTGAACACATTCATGTAGCTGTTAAAATGTGTCAGTTTTTTTACAAAGAGGACACATTTGTCTCACACAGTCTTCCTAATGTTCTGGCAATAGTATAAGCTTGTTCTCACAAAAGCGTCCACTGGATGTATTTCTAAAAATCAGTTGACTTCCCAGCACAATTTGCACTTTGTGGCATAGGACGAAGAGAGTGGAAAGCATCAGTAATTTACAGTACAACATGTAAAACTAACCAAAATAATAATTAAATTTTGTTTTCTCCAATAATTCATTTCATGAGCAATTTAGTAACTCATAGATCAGATTCCCTGAAAGTGGAAAAACATTTTGTTTTGACGAAAAAACTCCAAAGATCCTGTAAAGAAGCACTTTGATGATTTCACTGCCACCTCTGACAAAGTGTGATCCCACGCTTGAAGAGTCACTAGTAAAAAGGCAACACTGTCAAGAAAAAAAAAAAGCTGAGAAAACTCATAATGTCAAGGCAACAGCCTTCTCTAGATTTTTGAGATTTGAATCAAACTAGTTTTGAAATGAACTAAACAAAGTTTTGCCGACCTCTTCATCCGACCATCATCTTTTGTAGAGATGATTTATTTTTCTTTTTAAGATAAACCAAAAAATAGTTATTCAAATTTATTTTGTGTTTGGAAATTAAATGGTTGGAATTGAAAATATTAAGATATTAACAATTATTCACTTTCACTTCCAAGTCCATCTGAAACTATCTCAACAAATCATTAGTTGGCAAAACTTTTTCAGAACTAAAAAATGTATTGAAGTTGCCTTGAAAGTTTGGGTTTTCTCAACTGTTTTGTTTCTACAGTGATGTCAAACGTCCAACCAGAAGCCACATTGATCTCTTGCATCTTCCTCCAATTATTAAGTGAAATATCACCAAAAATATTCAGATTAAGTTCTACAAGAATCTCTTTACCTTGTATTGTGCTGAGTAGGGCTGCAGCTCACAATTATTTTTTATCATCGATAAATGTCGCCACTTTCTCGATTAATCGATTAGTTGTTTGGTCCATAAAATCAGAAAATTGTGAAAAATTTTGATTGTTTTGTTCACAACCCGAACAAATTCAGTTTGCTCTCATAAGGACTAAAGAAACCAGAAAATATCCACATTTGAGAAGCTTATATTAGAATAGTTGGAGATTAATTCAGTAGCTGACAACTAATCGATTGATTGGCATATCGTTGCAGCCCTCGTGCTGAGTTATTCCAGTATGTTTCCAAGTTGTTATTCCCCTTTTCATTCACTCACACACTCGTTGTGGTTAACAGCATTCCATCCTCGTGAATACGCTTTACACCGTGACTCATTATGAGCTTTGAATGACTGTAAGACTGTGTGCACATTTGAAACAGACACCTGTTCAGTGACGATAGATCAATTGTATCTCGTAGTTTTTATTCCAGCACTTTGAATATGTCGACAGTTCGGCAGCTGGTTGCCGATCTGTCCTACACTACCTTAAAGGTACCACGTTGTGAGGTGCAACCTTCAGAGTGAAGGGGGTCCAGATCGTGTCATGACATGATACCTCCTGTGTGTTTGTGTGTGTGGTGTGTGTGTGTGTGTGTGTGTGTGTGTGTGTGTGTGTGTGTGTGTGTGTGTGTGTGTGTGGTGTGTGTGTGTGTGTGTGTGTGTGTGTGTGTGTTGTCACAGAGTTGCACAGTGTCGTTGCACCCGGCTGTGTCGTACTGACCCTTCAGCTGTTTGTAACAGTGTATTTATTATCTTATTCTTGTATATGATAATATTGATATTGATTGTTAATATTCCCTGTATATTTGTTATTATTTATATGCACTACCACGTGTCAAATCACACTTTGACTGAACTTGTCTGGTGATTCTGATTTGTTGTTATTTCTCAAGCTATTTTGCTATAAGACCGTAACATGAAGTTATGCAGTTCAATTTTGACAATTTGAAATGTATGATTGGTTTGAAAGTT
This sequence comes from Lutjanus argentimaculatus, assembly GCA_034769285.1. Classification (NCBI taxonomy): domain Eukaryota; kingdom Metazoa; phylum Chordata; class Actinopteri; order Lutjaniformes; family Lutjanidae; genus Lutjanus; species Lutjanus argentimaculatus. The sequence continues at coordinate 11,830,129 of JAWZSL010000011.1, read as the reverse complement.
CCAGCCAGAAATGTTTGTCGGTCTGAACCAACAAGCACCTCACATGTGAGGTGCAGAAGAAGAAGAAGTAGAAGAAGTAGTCTGGCTTTTTGTTTTTATCTTTTGTTCCTGGCGGATTATGAAGGCTGGATATTTACTGCAGTATATTGTGTACGGTGACGGGTCATTGTACAGCTTTAGGAATATTTGCTGAAATATATAACATTGTTTCAAATATATTTTTTCAGTGTTTTCCTCACAATATATGGTCAAATGGTGTATGTTGTGCTCAACAAATGTTTTCTATCAGATTATTAAAATGGGCATGTATTACAAGATCCTCTGGTCTGTGTGTCATTACATTACATCAGCAAGCAAATATAAGAATGAACGAAAAAACCTTTTCACAGCAAATACTAGAATAATCACAGGTGTTACCAGTGATACTAATTAAAGTTCAGGGTCTTAATTGTCCCGTCCTAAGTCCTGCCCGCTTTGGAAACTCAGTCGAATTTCTCCTGGTCGTGTGGATTTGCAAAACTCTTGTGAGATTTGTACTAGTCCTGCCCTATTGTGCTGTGATTTTGACTGTATTGCAATAGGCTAGTGCTGGTTGCCTCGACAGTTGTCCTTGTGATCACCAGAAAGCCTTTTTTTTAACGTTGTGAAAGGGTCTGTTTTAACCATAAACCATGATCATTTATTTAACCTACCCAACTAGTTTTTGTGCCTAAACCTAACCAAACTGTGCTGAAAACTGACAATATTTTTTTAAACTGAAATAAGTCATCAAAGTCTAAAAAAAATATCGCTGTACTGAATCGAGTGCGATAGCGTGAGTTTCGCAAATGTAGGGTTTCATTCTTCACATGACCTTTTCTTCTTTCCTGTTTCCTGTACTAATAAAGGTGCTAGGCTCGTCTATGTTGAAAAGAAAAAAAAACAGAAGGCAGGCAGAAAGAGACATTCATTATGGTGGATATTGTAATTGAATAGATATTAAAATGATAATCTTATAAACAGCGCTGACAAAGATGTAAGTGACAATGACAGGCACATTACAGCTCATTACATCCATGACATAGTGAGCTTGTGAAAAGAAAAAATGATTAATTAAACTAATAAAAACTTGCTCCCACACTTCTTTGGCCACATTTCTGTTTTGCTGAACATTTTTTCTTCACCTCGTTCTCTCATGTGTGCATGACAAATGTCTGTCAAATGCTTATTTGAGGTAAAGTAACTTATTACTCCATTGAAACAAACATACATCACACAGAACTAACTTTCATGATGTTTCCTTCTTCCCTGACACAAAATAAGTGCTGCACCTGAGAGGAGTGTGGTTTGTGAGCCTGCATTGATGCAGACTCACTGTTGGACGGCTCTATAGCCTGCTGGTGTCTGGATCGGCACTTAATGTGGCGTACTCTACACCGATCAAGGTCGTGTCTAGAAGTGAACCCCAGGCCTGAGAAAGATCTTGCACATTTAATAATTTTAATCCAAACCATGATTTTTCCTAAAGCTTAAACGTGTATTCTGTCCCTTAACCTACCCATAGTTTAACCACAGTATTATCACATTATGAAACAAAATTTGTTTTTCCCCAAAATGCACAATGAAGAAAGATCATGTCAAATTCTGTTACATGGTCATGAATATATTTTTTCATTCTCTCATCCCAGAGCTTTTTCATCTATGTACCTGGTGAAGAAGTGATGAAATGTTTGGGAATGAAAAAGTAGATTCAGTCTTCAGTCACTTCCCTGCAGTGACACCAGTGACTCCAATTTGAGTTCGGTAGCTGCTGGACACTGAGCCAGCGATGTAAACAGGAAGGGTAGAGATAGTGATGCTATGCGCTGCGCCAACAGGGCATTCACTCTCCCATGGCCGTGAGCACCTTGACCCAAGCAGATAAGCATCTGGAATACGTGATGAACAGGAGGGCGCGCATGAGGCCATGAGATGACATTTAAAGATTTCAGTTTTAACAAAACAGACAAGGGAAGACTTGACTAAAGACGTTTACTGATATTATCTCATCTCCACTGCTGTATTATGTGAGAGTTCAGTAGCTCTCAGACAATGACTTACGATTTTAGTCTTTGTGGTGATAGATTTTGCAGGTTGATTATGGTTGATACCAGTAATACCGACATTAGTTCTCAGCTCATGTGTCGAGATACAGAGCACTGCTTGTCTCTCACCAGTGTTTAAACAGACACTCATTAGTGAAGTATGAAAATTACCTTGTGGGATAGAAAATTGGCAGCACTCATGGAGCAGTGCTAAAAAAAAGTGTCCGGACTGCCTTCAAATTTTAAGCTGACTGAATTTGAAAAGACAAGCTGAGGTAATTTTGCAACCATTCAAACAAATAAATTTGACAAATTAACTTGATATGAATTCAGTTGACTTAAGAAACTTGAGAAAACATGTCCAACAGGCTTCAGATATTAAGTTGATCCAAGAACTCTTCAGTCACACTGACGAACATTACAAACAAATTTGATTTCCTTTCACATTTTCTCAGCCAGGACTTCTCTTAAAATGGGTTAGGGTTAGTTAGGTAGGGTTAGGTAAGTTTCTATCATATATTTTTTCTTTAAACAAGTAGAAAAGAAGGGTCCCAAGAGGGTTTTTACACTCAAACAGTGCATGCTGGGAATTCCACTAATAAAGTGATCATGTTTAGAAACTTACTTTAATGAGTTTATTATACAGCATATTCATTTCAAGTCAAAAGTCTTCAAGTAAGAAGAACTCATGTTTACAAGCGCTTAAGTGTTCTGAAAACAAATACTAGAATTTTTAAGTTTACTTAACTTGAATAAATAAAACTTATATTCAAGTTAATTTAATGAGAAAAGGTTAGTTGACTCCATGTAATGATACAAAGTAAAACTCAAGGTACAATAACACCATGATAAGTCTACGATACGATATTTATCTCAATATTAATTATTGAAGAAAGAAAGAAGCGTACATTTTATAAAATTAAGCTAAAAATATACATATAATAAAATAATAAACAATGTAATATCATAGTACACTGTAAAATCATACAGTAATGTCATGGAATTATCTCATCTCATTGCCTTAATTAAATATATGATTTTTATTTATTTGAGTTAATTCAATTAAAAATTTCCAGTATTTATTCTCAGAACACTTCAACTTATAAACATGAGTTCTTCCAACATGAAGTCTTTTGACGTGAAGTGATGAGTTGAATGAATGTACCATAGAGAGTTCATCTACTCATTATAGTAATTTATTAACTTACGTATGAAATATGAACATATGCAAATATGTAACATCCCAGCATGCCTTGTTTATGAGTTCTCCTCTCAAATTTGCTATTGTTTGTCAGCGTGACTGAAGAGTTGTTGGTTGAACTTAATAGCTTCAGTTTATTGAACATGTTGTCTCAAGTACAACTGAATAAATATCAAGTATTATCTGACAAGTAAAGTGTCTATATTTTGAATTATTACAAAATTACCTCAACTTGTCTTTTCAAATTCAGTCAACTTAAAATTTCAAGGCAGCCCGGACACTTTTAACTTTTTAAAGTTAAATAAAATAATTTTTGCAGTATAGATCATCACAGTCTGGTATGGATTTCAGATATTTTTCAATTACTATGTTGCAATATTTGATATATTGTTATATCCCTAATAATGAGGGAATCACTGGTTCAATTTTGAAGTAGATTTCTGAGACATTAGATTTTATTCACTTTCAATGTTTATGGATGTCTGGATGAGAAGAAACCTGAACATCGTCCTCTTCCTTTAGATTCAGCAAAAAACGTGGTAGCTGTTTATGGTAAACACGCGCGCAGACAAGACGAGGACCAGCTTTTCCATGGTGGTGGTCCATACTGCCATGGCAATGGGCAGCGAGTTTGTTTGAAACTCTAACACAAGTCTTGTGGTCTGTTGGTGACTGACGTCAGCAGGGTGAAGGCAGACTGGCCCGGCCCCGGCCGGCAGCAGAGCCTGTCTGTGCTGGTTCAGGCATGGCCGGAGGCTCTTGCTGCCAGTGGATCCAGTTGACAGCCAGTCAACCTCCTTTCTCCACTCTACCAGCCAGGCCCTGAAAGGGCCCACGGCCCGGGGCCAAGATGAGAGAGGAAGAGAACCACTTCCAGCAAAACAAACCTGCTCTCTCCGTATCCACTTTATAAAAACAAATGTCTTCCTGGAGTTTCTCCTGGCCAGCTGCTGTTTGTTTTTAGTCGGGTTGACAGTGAGGACTGAAGTCAACTGGGCAGTCAGTGAGAGGGATACAGGGTCAAAATGGGGCATTCCAGGATAATTCAATATTGGTCCAGACGTGTGTGTAAATGGCAGAGATCAGCTCAGAGTGGCTGAGACAGATTGGTGAGGAAGTGCGCTGAAAAAGACAGTTCTGCCCCGCTCTGAAGAAAATGATGAATCTGGAAAAGATCAGATGAGACAGTCAGCTTCCTCTAAGGCCTCTTGTGTGTATGTGATGTGTGTGTTTGTGTGTCTTGTGTTTCATGGAGTCTAAAACGCAGGATTAGGACAATAACAGGATGTGTCCTTCCCAGAAAATGTCACAAATCATCTAGTTATCAAACATGGCGGCAGTCATCGTAGATACGCCATTGTTTCTCTCAGTGTGGATTTGCCTTTGCATGCGACTGTCTCAAATATCTTCAGATACATAGAATACATGTGTATGTCTGCGGTTATATAATCCACAGAATGAGCGAATGCATGAGAAATGTCAAAACACACCCAAAATGTAAGACTTGGTTTTCTGACCTTTCCACGAGGGAAAAGAGGACCGTGCATGCGTGTTTATTACCAGCTCTGAGTAAAATTAATCAGACCTTGCCTTTATGGAAAAAAACAAATATATATATAAAAAGTATTATGATAATTCTGTGTGATGAATGAATTGTTGTTATGATCTTTGATGATTCCTTTGAAAGAAATATGCTGTTGTTTGATGTACGTAATTTTTAAAAAAAAATGGTGATCCTTAAACATTACCCTGTGTGTACAGCTCTCGTCCGTGTCAAATCACATTCATCATGATGCGTTTAAGGACACGGCACCAGCCTGACATTTGTGCTGATTCCTCTGGGGTTTTCACCCAGCGTGCAGCTGGCCAGGGGATTGTTCGGACATGGAAGGGAACATCCCTGTGGGGACACAGCGGAACACAAGAACACACTGTCATCCTTGTTTGTAAGAAGAAAAAAAAAAAAAACAAAACACCCCTGGGATCATACATGCATGCTTAAAGATGACACACTGAGGCACATGCATGCTTGCACGCACACAGACGCACAATGAAACACTGTGTGACACAGCAGATGAGCAGATGTGACACTTCATCTGAGTGGAAAAGAGGAAAGGTGGACTCCTGGACTTCAACTAAAGTGGTACTATTCAGATTTTCAAAAAGATGTCATTAAATGTTATAAGGCCAGTTTGAGGACAGAGTACAGTACCAAGTTGATTTAGCTTACAGACTTACCTCTTGGACAAATAGCAGTTAGCTAGTTTACATGTTGCTAAAGAAGGCTTTTTTTTTTTTTCATTTACCTCTATTTACTTGTATGTTTATTGTTTACTTGTTGCTAAAGTAGGCGAGCTGCAATCTGCTGTTATCTATAGCTGGTGTTAGCAAGTTAGTTTGGTTAGCTGTGGAGCTAGATGCCTAATTAGCTGACTCAGCCCTGGGGCGCCAGGAGCCAAACCCAGCAAGAAAACCACCCAACCACTGTATTCCCTGTCATCACACTGTCATGGTTTATGTCAAGTTGTCATAACAAAGACATTATTGGCTTGATTAATGTCAAGCTATGATAACAAAGGCATATCAAACAAAGTCAAGTTTACATTAAGAAATGACATAATTGACCGAATGACATTTAATGACAGCAGTCATAAACATTAATAACGACTTCTTCATGTTTCTGACAGGTGTCAGGACATGGTTATGAAAGTCCAATGACAGTCTTATGTACACATATAATGGTCTCATGATGGCCAATGTCAAAACCAACCACATATGTCAGTTTAATGTAATGTTAAAACATAAAACTAAACAGCTTCTTTAAGTTTGATAATGTCAAGTTGTCATTGGCGTGATCAATGTCAAAGCTATCATAAGAAGGACATCTCAAACTCAACTTTGCATCAGATTACATAATTGAACAGATGACACATTTATACATTCAAGACATCTTAATGTTTATAACGGGTGTCATGACATGGTTATGACAGTGTAATGACAGTTTGATGCGCTCGCCTTCAAATAAAGTGTTACCACATACTCTTTTAATCCATAGCGGGGGTCTCAAACTGCCGGTTTGGGGTCCATTTGTGGCCCCCGCTTCCCCTCCCTGAAGAGGCCTGTTGTTTCATACCAATTTAAATTACCCCTTCATATACAGTTGAAATAATAACACAATTCTGCACTTGTCAAAAGCACAGGCAAAACAGACAATGCTCAGCTGGCCATTTTCTTCTGGGGTATTAAAGACCAATTCTGCTAACTAAAAATGCATAGAAACTGCAAGAAGAAGAAGAAGAAGCCTGAAGAAACATCCCTTGTGTACGTGCTAATAAATTGCACTTCAGGGAGTTACAGTGTGCAGACCTTTTTTATGTTTTCATTTTCTTCTACTGGTCCAGCACCTGCCTCAAATGGTATTTGGATTTGTGTGACTGCTACTGCACTGTTCATTGTCGACTTCACCACCAATTTCCTGCTATTGGAACCACACAGACTGTTGGCTCTCTCACAAAATAACTAGCCTTTTCTCTGAAATGTGGTTGCAAGATAAAGGTCTACTGTAAACCAAATCACGTTAAACCCACGTGACCTTCTCTTGATTTTGCCCTGATCAATACTTGTCCTCATTTGACACAGAGGCAAAGACAGAGAAAAAGGGGAGAGCGGTGCAGCTCTGTAGCTCTCTGGTGTGTCAAAGCGAGCTTAGTGCGTGGGAGGAGATGTTGAGCATGGCGCAGTCTGTGGTAGAGAAAAAGGGACTGAAAGAGAGAAAAAGAAAAGGGGAGGCCCACACAAAATGAAAACATCAACTACGCCACATCTATAGGAGCGAGACAAACAAAACACTCTTGCTGAAGCACAATGCGCACTCCATCAAACGTCATCTGATCTACGCCCAGGGCTTTGAGCTTTATTGTTGAATGCTGCCCCTTTATTTCTCACCAAAACACACACATATCTAATTCAAATAAAGGTGCCGTTTGTAAACAGTATGGGCTTTGACTTATTAAACAGCACGTGGCATTGCTGAGATGATTAAAGATAAGATTGTTGATGTATTTTCCAGACCTCAGGTTCTTATGCACCAACACTACTCTTTCCATAACAACCTTCTCTGAGAGGAAATGAACAATAAAGCTATTCATGATTGCCTGGAAAAACGCTGAGCCTGCATTCAACAGCTTTTTTTTTTCCATCTTTTTATCATACTGAAACTATTATTTTTCTTGTCATAATACGAGAGATGAGATTAGTCAGAGTCCTGTTGTTGTTTTGTTGTGGATTCCAGTAAGGGTCTGACAGCGTCACAGTCTGTAAAGCACTGCCCCGGCTTCCTCTGTGCCCACTGAACTGCACTGTAGTACAGGAGCGATAAGGCCGCAGCGTTTCCCCCTCCACCCCTGGCTGACCGGGGCAGGCAGACAGTTGCTCTGCTCCCCCAGACGCTGGCCTCCGTGTCGGCATTGGGCTTCCACAACGTGGGCCCCGCTGCACGTTGCTCTGTGTGGAGCTGATGGAGGATGCAGATAAGAGGGCCTGTTGTGACTGGGCTGTCTAAAGGCAAAATGAGATGCTGGTCAGATAGCGTCTTGTATGTAATCCTGGGGTTTGTTTGTGTCTCTGTGTGACTGCACATGCGCATGTGTGGAATGTGTGCATAGTGACTGAGTGGTGTAAACATGCCTATAGTGTATAATGTGGAGTGGTGGAAAATTACTCATATCCTTTACTGTAAAAACAATCTAAAAATAGTCCATTAGAGGTAAGAAAAAGCACAGAATTATCTACAAAATATACTTAAAGTATCAATTCTGCAGAAAAATGGCCCTTGTGATTGGTATATTATAGTATAATATATCAGTAGATTGTTACTGAAGCATTAATGCCTAAGTCACATTATCTGTTGTATAAAGTAATGTTGGAGCTAGTTTTAACTACTTTATATGCAGTTAGCACAGTGGTTCCCAACCTAGGGGTCAGGCCCCCTCCAGAGGGACATAAGATAAATCTTGTGTATCATTAGATCATTAAATGGGTAGGAAATAAGAAAGATAAACTCCTTGACACAACGTTGTATTGATTTTTTTTTATCTCTCATTAAGTGAAATTAAAACTGAAACAAAAATATATCACATAACAAGTCTGATGTGACATCTGAATAGCACCTGTTGAGAGTGCAGCGAGCAGAAAAGCTGAAACCGTTAGGTAAGAATGGATAATCGGTTGAAATAATTAGCTAAAAGTAATGGATAAATGGTGAAGTAGCTAAAGACAGTGGTAAATGGTTGAAACTGGTCACTAAACTTCATGGATAAACAGTAGAAACAGCTGAAATAGCTTACATGGATAAATAACTAAACAGTTAGCTAAAAGTAATGATTGCGTGTTAAAATAATTATCTAAAGATAAGGGATGAATTGTAAAAGATAGATAGCTTAAGGTACCCTAATGATAAATGGTGATATGTCTAAATATAATTGGTATTGGGTTGAAATAGTTTGTGCTAAAACCCACAGATAAAACAGTTAGCTAAAACAAAGATGCTCTAACCATCTCTGGCCAAATGTAATGGATAAATGGTGAAATAGTTAAAAGTAATGGGTAAAATCTTCAAATAGTTACACGGGTTGTGTCTGAAATCATTCGCTCATTCACTATCAGACTATCAGAGGTTATAGTCTATAGGACTATATAGTGAGCTCACTATATAGTGAAGAAGAGACACTCAGACACTCTGTGCCATTCAGTACAGCATTGCTTTTGTTTTTCTTTCAGCACTATGCATGATGGCAGTCTGTATAGTGCATGAGTAGTGACCATCGTTGTACACTGCATTTCACACCACATGTAGGATATTTATACTTCAGTATACACTTGGACAGCACTCAAAAATGGCAAACTCACTATGCAGTGGACTATATGAGTAGTGAGTGACTGACTCAAACATGGAAAAATGGTTAAAAGTTAGTTAATAGTAGTGAATAAATGATTGAAATAGAAAGAAAGTGATTCAAATAGTTAACTAAAAGGGCTAAATTGTAGGCTAAGGTAATTGATGAATGGTGAAATAGCTAAAAGTAATGGTAAATGGGTGACAGTGTTAGCTAAAATTCATGGAATAATAGTTGAAATGGTTAAAACAAATATCTCTGGCTAAAAGTAATGGATAAATAGTGAAATAGCTAAAATAATGGGTAAATATTTGAAATGGTTAGCTAAAATACATAGATAAATAGTAACAGTTAGCTAAAAGCTGGTTAATACTGTAGATAAATTATTAAAATAGTTAGCAAAGGGTAATTGGCGCATAAGCCAAAAAAGTTTTCTGGGTTTATTTCTTGGATATACAGCCCACTGATTATGCGCAATAGTGTTTTCTTGCTTGCTGCAACGTCCCGCTCAGCCCACAGACTTTTTGTGATGATGTCACAGATTTTTAAATTGTTTTCCTTGGCTCTTGGAAAGTTTTACAGATTTAAAAAAAACAAACTCCATGGATCAAAAATTCATAATAGACAGAAAGTCTTGTCCTGTCAACAGTTTGACAGACCTCTGTTTTATCATAGTTGCTTATGGGGAAAATGGCTTTTTGGGGCATGGAGGAATTTTCTGCTGCAAGACCACAAGTGGCTACTGGGAAAAATTGGTGGCAAGGCTGAGCAGCAATGAACCGTCTAGGTTTCTATGTTGCATCTGTGTCTTAATGTAACAGATAAATTGCTTAAATAAATGGTGGTGTTGATGAAGGGGTACTTGATTTCATCTGAAAGGACTGCAGGGATACGTGTGGCAAAACACTGCTCTGATCTTTGCTATTTTCTGAAATATTGGATCATTTGACCTCTTTGGTCCTCAAACAGTTAAATGAAGTTTAGAGGAGAAAAATCTCTTTTGGGATCACAAGACAAAAAGGCTGGAAACAACTAACTAAACAATGAATTGTCTGTGTGTGTTTTTTGTTTTAATCTCGATTTGAAAACCAACGATTCACTGTCAGATAAATGAAGAAAAAGTGAGATATTTACTTGAAGTATAGTAGAATAGAAGTACAAAGCAGCATATAACAGAGGTTAGAAGAACCTCAAAGCTGTACTCAAGTAGTTAGTTGCGTCCCTGGTAACATATAGTGTGTGTGTACTGTATGCGCCTTGTATGAAAAACAGAGACAGCATTTAGCACATGAATAATATCAGAGACAATCTATAAACAGTGTGTACATAGTTTACTCCAGGTCTGTTGACGTGTGAACGTAGGTCTACGTGCAGTGCCACCAGAGATGCCATGCCTCGTCTTCACTCTACCATGTCTCTCAGTCACTCTTGTTAAAGACCTTACAGTAGCAGCAGCTACTGCAGGCCGGTTCTCCTGCTCATCTCTCTGTCTTTTTTCAGTGTTTTAGTGGTCCAGAGCAAAAAGCACGCATGATGAAAGAGTTCAAAGAGTAAACCTTTATCTGCCAGTTTCGACTGCAAAGTGCTCTCTGCTGCTGTTGGCAGGGGATGGAAAGTTTTGTATCAGCGAAAATGTAAAATCTTTATTTACTTTGAAGTCACGCTCACACAGAGGCCCCGAGGCAAGCATGTGCTATCAATACTCTCTGCTTGACATGCAACTATTGATGAAAGTACAGATGGTATGCAAATTAAATTGAGAGGTTGGTTTTAAAGTTAATTAATGCATGTAGAGGACGATCCGGGGCTTTTTGGCTCCATGGTGGTCTGGGGAAATATTTTCTCCTCAAACTTCCTCAGTGATCCTGGTGTAGATGTGGTATGGGGGAACTGTTTTACCCTTGTTTTTTGCTGACATTGACTTTACTGTCTCACTGTTTGGGGTCCCACAGACCCCACTGCTGTATGTCTTATATCTTTTCTTTACTTATTTTTCTTTTCTTGTATTTTATCTTTTTAAAACCCAAAATGTAGAAAGTATTGAAGTAGTAACTTTTCTCTCTGACACAACTTATGATTTCACATTTAATGAAGGAGATAAAATTTAGAAATGACTTTTGAGCAAAGCAACTGCACTAAATAAGGAAATATTGCCAGCTTTATATGTTATACGGGCTAATTATTTTGAAATATCTACTCTGAAAAATGTAAATATAAAGCTGTCAAACAATGGTAAGTATGTTAACTGTTGAAGAGGGGCCAGGGGTAAAACTATGCCTAATAAAAGGAATACAGCTGTTTGGAAGTCAAATATTTTACAGTGCAGCAGCGACATCCTGTGGCCACAGAGGGCAGTGCTTCTCATGTTGGGGTCTGTAAAAAGCTGTCAGATTCACTCAAAATATGTATTTTTTTTTTTTTCTTCAAAAGGTTTCAATACAGCCTGCATTTATTTTAAGATTAGACTTTTAGCAATTATTATTTATTTAGACAAAATTTTTCCTTTCCACAAACAATTTTATAAGTCTGTCATATTAATAATTCCAGGCCTGGACTATTATTGTTCTTTTGATGTTTGTATATGGCCTATTTTATATTTTCTTATTGTTTATATTATATATTAAGAAAGCACAATTAATCAAAATATTATCAAAATCGCAGCTGCGAATTGCAGAAGTTGCAATTTTTTGATAAAGATGAAATGTGTAACAAAACAGCATTATAATGAAATACTGCTGTTCTCCAGATGTAAGAAAACATGTCTGATTGCTGAAGACCCCAACAAATATCACATCATGATGATGTGACAAGTCTTCTTTTTTTCAGTGAAAATGAAAATTGTGAGGCGTCCAGTAATCGTGAATTATATCGCGATTGCAATATGATGTGATAATAATCGCACATACTATATACACTATCTTGATGTGGTGTGTATGTATGTTGTGGGTATTTGTGTTGACATGGTGCAGATGTTGTCAATACATCCATGCCTAACGTCTTTCTTATACATTTCATTTAAGAAACATAAGGGACATACATATCATACATGAGATGGTTAGCTGTGTATTTTAAGGGGGCTTTTAAAAGAATTCAGCATTTTTATCCCTCCAAATTATTTCTGCAAAGATATAAAAAGTCAACTGATTCCATAAGATATAGCCTATATCATTTATTTGTAGTCTTATCCCCACTTTTATTTTTATTTTTTTTTGGCAAGATGTCTGTACATTTATTTCCCATATACTGATTCAGAATTTTCACTTTCCTATTGTTTGGCTTTGTTTACACACTCTCCCTTCAAAACAAATCAATACTATGCCATCAATTTGATCATATTACTTGTAAAATCACATATCCATACTTTTAAATTTCCCGATCACAAACCATCTTTTTCAGTTTTTGGAAATGAAGTAAAACAATATATTAATTCAAAACTATATTCTAAAAACAAAAAAAGCCATCAAAACACTGAATGGTATGTCCCCTTTATGGTGATTTCTATCAGTACTGACCTCCTAGCTTTACTGAATTCTGTTTTTTGTATTTATATAATATTGCTGTTTGAATTTTTATTAAAAGGGGACCCTTGGTATATTTTCTATCTTGTAAGGGCTATATTTGTAGATGAATTATAATGAACATAATTATAATGGTTTATAAATGTCATCCATGGGTTTTTGGCTGAGAAAAACTGAGACCCTCTGACACAACCACAGTACGACTCCACATGCAGTGAGCGCGTGTCACCAGCGGGCGTCGCTGTCGAGCCGCACGCTGCGTTCACTGCTACAGACAGCAGAAGTCAACCAAAGAATTTCTGCTACAGCTGATTCGGTCGCCATCTTTGTCGCGAACATAAACAACACCAGTGAGTCGCGTTGGCGTCTGGATGTACCGCTGTCACCTGGAGGAAAGCGACCGCCGTCCGTCCGCCTCAGAGCCCGTCTTTTCAGCCGGACATGACGGTTGATTTGGTGACTTGAGCCGCCGTGTCAGTGGGTGAGTTGGAGCGTCTGTCTGTCGAGCAGCAGCGGTGTCGTCAGCTGATGTTTCACTGCTTTTAAATGGGTTGTTGTGTCCGAGCTTGATGCCATGACAACGGTGCGGCTGTCATTAGCGCGCTACGGAGATGTTTAGCGATTTTAGCTCGATGTATGTCCGTTTTCACACCGGTAAGAAACGATAAACGGAGACTGGGTCTTTAAACCATGTAACGATAACATAAACACCCCCTGACATGCGCTGACATGCACACACACACCGTGCTAACCAGGCCATTTGTTTTCTCTGTGGACTGTCCCTATTGGTTTCTGTTCTGAATTCACTTGTTTTCCACAGAGATGGGGATCCATTGTGGATTTCCTCACCGGGAGGGAGCGGAGGTTTAAAAAGGGGGGGCGGGGCGGGGAGGGGAGGGCAGCAGAGGGGCCTTGCTGCTCGTCAGCCCCGAGGAAGGAGATGGACCAAGAGTACGAGAGACGGCTGCTGAGGCAAATCAACCACCAGAACCTGCCCACGGAGGCCCGCCTGTCAAAGGTGAGATAACCCGCAGAGAGTGACACAAGGTCTGCAGGTGCATGGAGCAGGACTGACTGTGTGTGTGTGTGTGTGTGTGTGTGTGTGATAGCCAGGTTATAATCTTTACCCCTGTCAAACTGGTATGGTATAATTTAGTTCTGCTTGCCAAAACACTGCAGTATGGTATGAACATTGACTAAGAAAACCCTGAACAATATTAACCAACACCTTTTTTTTCCAAATAGTGTAAGCATAGTTACTGAACACATATTTTTGGGTTATTTTAATTACTTAAAAGGGAAGTTCTTCCCAAAATCAAATCATCATCATCATCATCATCAATATTTTTCTCTTATAACCCAGATTCCAAAAAAGTAGGGACCACTGCGAAATGCAAATAAAAACAGAATGCTATGATTTGCAAATTCTTTTCAACCCATATTCAGTTGAATAAGATTTAGTCTGCTTGTAAGGGTTAAGGCTAAAAACCAACATTAAATGCCTGTGAACTTTGATCTCTCAGGCAAACCCAACATGAATATATAAAGGATATTACTACACTGGCTCGGGAACTCTTCTGACAGCCGTTGTCGGTAAACACAGTTTGTCGTCATCTACAAATGCTAATGAAGACTCCAGGTTGTTACCAGAGGAAAGTTCAAAAGCCAGCATGTCTGATGGTATAGAAGTGTGTGATGTGCCCATAGCATCATGGGTAACTGTCACATCTGTGAAGGCCCCGCAAAGGTACATGCAGGTTTTGTGTTGTGTTTTCATCTGCGTTTTACACAGCTTCCTGAATTTTTTTAAAATCAGATTTGTACCTGTAATGCTGTTTATTCGTCAAGACTCTTTTGGTGTGAGTTGCAGAGTTTTGGAGATATCAGCTGTAGAGATGTCTGCTTCCTCTCCAATATAATGGGACTAAATGGTATTTGGCTTGTGGTGCTCAAAGTGTCAAAAAATAACAACTCAGCAGCAATGTCCATTTCCAGAACTCATGAATCATGGTCTTTTATTTCTGAATAGCAGACTGTTATTTGGAAAAACAGACTGTTGCTATGGATGCAGTTTTGATTGTAGACTCTGGAGGTGTGATAAAATCATTTTTAAATTAATATTTAGCGTAAAATGATTGATTTATTTTTTTTTTTGTAGCCATGTGTGCAGGCCCTGCACCACCACATTGGGGTTTATTTCGCAGTAGTGACCCACTCACTGTACATTATCCCTTACTGTACAGAAAAGAGGGTTACAGTAGTAAGAACTCTGCTAGAATTGTTGTTATACTGTCTCTCTCTTTCTCTCTCTTGCCTTCCCAGTGTGTGAGCGCTACATGCAGTCCTGTGAGTGTGAAGTCAGGGGACCGCTTCATTCCCACCCGCGCTGGAAGCAACTGGAGCATCAACTTCCACTATGCCAACGTGAGCAATTAGTTCTCCATCCACTCAGTCAGTTGATCACCACACTGGCTCACAAAGACACTAACCTCTCCTTTTCTGCGCAGGAGAACTGTCGCTCCCCAAATCAGAACCATAAAGCAAAGGATGCAAGTTCAGACTCAAACAAAGGTCGGATATTTTTTTATGCCTTGTCGTACTTCTTGTAAATCATCGCAGCTGCATCTCTGTAACACCCATCAACACTTGGACTTTCCCCCCTCCAGATGCTGTGGCATATGCGGCCCTGTTGAGAAATGAGCTGCTGGGGGCCGGGATAGAGACTGTGCCAGACCCTCACACAGATGACCGGCGGCATGCAGTCCTCTCTCAAGACTCTCACAGTCTTTTTAGGGTATGAATAAATAAAAAAGATGGCTGTTCAACTACAGAATAATTTGATTTTGATGAAATAAAAGATACAACAAGATTTTCTCATTAAAGGGATAGTTCACATGTTTTGAAGTGGGGTTGTATGAGTTACATATCCATAGTCGTAGTCAGTGTATTTAGATTAGTGGCTGACACGTTCTCACATTCTGTTTTGTGCGTCCATCCTCTGCAGTACACTGTCCACACTAAGAGAGTGCCTTTTGATAGCGATAATGAAGTCTCACCATACTCCCTTTCTCCGCTTAGTAACAAGAGGTATGAAATATCTCACGTGCTGCACACTGAATAGAACACAGTGCTTAAATTATGCTGTCAACTCATGTTTCTCCTCCGTGTTTCTGTAGTCATAAGCTGCTCCGCTCCCCTCGTAAACCGGCCCGTAAGATCTCCAAGATCCCCTTCAAAGTGCTGGACGCTCCGGAGCTGCAGGATGACTTCTACCTCAACCTGGTAGACTGGTCAGCGGGCAACCTGCTCAGTGTTGGCCTGGGAGCCTGCGTCTACCTGTGGAGTGCCTGCACCAGCCAGGTAAGATTAAGTTAAAGACATCCGTTTATGGTTTTGAGTTTTGTCGCCTCTCTGTTGAACATAGTCTGTGCCTGATCTACCGAGCAGAAAAGTGGAAATGGCAAATTCACATACTTTGTGTTTGTCTTTACAGGTGACAAGGTTATGTGACCTGTCAGTGGACGGGGACTCTGTTACATCAGTTTGTTGGAATGAGAGGGTGAGGCAGAATCTACTGCTTATTTATGACAGTAGTATTTGAGAAAATTAAGACCACCAACAAAGATTAATATAATGTAAGATTAGTTCTAATCAGAGTTTAGTAAAACTAAGTTTAAAAGCAGTAAACTGAGATTTCAAATTAAGCAGAACTCTGTTGCACAATTAGTGATGTAATCCCAAATTAAATAAAGTTTAATCAATAAATAAATAAAAAATAAAATTGGGTGCTCTTGGGACCTAACTAGTAAGTATAAAGCTAAAAGTTTTTTTCTTTTTCTTTTTTAAAGTTATATTGTTTGTTGGCTAGCTAAAAAGTTAAAATGTTGAATTGTTTGCTATCTAGCAAACTAAACAAAAGCTGTCAGCCTGTTGTTTACTAGCTAGCTAAAAAAACAAAACAAAATGTTACATTGCTAGCTAAATTGGATTTTATAGTTTTGGTGCAACTTTGTTTAAATTGAATCAAGCTTTAGAGTAAAAGTTAAACTGAGCTTTAAAGATCGGTTTAAATTTAAGCTTCCTTTATTTTAAGCTTGTTAAAATGTTTGGTGCATCATAATTTAAAGTTAAACCGTGATTTAATCAGGTTTAAAAATTAATCCTCGTGGTGCAGCTCAGCCTAAATGTCTCTTGAAAAGAAATAATGCTGATCTGACTTTGTCTCTGGTCCCAACAGGGGAGTCTTGTTGCCGTCGGAACCCACAAAGGTTACGTCCAGATCTGGGACGCAGCCGGAGGGAGAAAGCTGACCAGTCTGGAGGGTCACTCAGCACGTGTAGGTCAGTCATACTCTGCTGGTTCTGCTTTTAGCAAACTAAAAGGAAGAAATGGAGCATCTCCTAGTAGAGATTTTGAAAAGAACTTTTTAGCCCTGAAGTCCAACTTATCCTGTATATTGTAGCATCAAACATGTGTTACTATCATCAATAAACAGCAGATGGATTCTTGACAGCCACAGTGAAATTTGAGACTCTTCCCTCCTACCCTTTGTACCCAAGGTGCCCTGGCGTGGAACGGAGAGCAGCTGTCGTCGGGGAGTCGGGACCGGGTGATTCTACAGCGGGACGTCCGAACCCCCCCGACAGCTGAGAGGAGGCTGCAAGGTCACAGACAAGAAGTGTGTGGTCTCAAGTGGTCTCCTGACCACCAGCACCTCGCGTCTGGAGGCAACGACAACAAGGTGAGAGAGTATCGAACTTAGAGTGGGCTGCACCAGCAAAGATTAATTTAACCTAAGATCAGTTCAGAGTTTAACAGAGTTTAAAATGAGTAAATCTAGATTTAAATTAAGCAGAGTTCTATTGCACAATTAAGAACTATTCTCAGTTTAGCAAATCCAGCTTTGTTGATGTAAACCAAAATTAGAGTTTAATCAGTATGGAGATAATTTCTTATTCAAATTCAAATAAATAAATAAATGAAAAATATATGAGTGCTGTTTGGGTTATAATAGAAAAGAGATGTTCAGCTGCTGTAAATTCCTTAACAGAACTTTACGTTCTTTTCTATCTAGCTAGTTTAAAAGTTTGATGCAACATAATTTAAAGTTAAATCATGTCTTAGTGAGGTTTAAAAAATAATCCGTGTTGGTGCAACCCAGTCTTAGTGACTTTTTAATGATTGAATCCTGAGATCAGCCTAAATAATCTGTGACAGTGAAAGTGATCCCGTTCCTCGTTGTCTCCTGCTCAGCTCCTGGTGTGGAACAGCTCCAGCCTTCTCCCAGTGCAACAGTACAGTGACCACCTGGCGGCAGTGAAGGCCATCGCCTGGTCCCCCCACCAACACGGGCTGCTGGCGTCAGGGGGCGGCACCGCCGACCGCTGCCTGCGTTTCTGGAACACACTGACGGGTCAGGCTCTGCAGAGCACAGACACAGGTTCGCAGGTCTGCAACCTAGCATGGTCCAAACACGCCAACGAACTGGTGAGGAGACACACAATCACAAATGTGTAGTGTGCATGCCACCCTGGAGATGCATTTTGGCCATCTAATATGTACTTTTCATTTCCAGTTTTTCAGTACATTTGTACAACAGCTCTGTAAAAGATGTATTTTTAGTTAATTGTTCTTCCTTTGTGAACAGGTGAGCACTCACGGCTACTCTCAGAACCAGATCCTGGTGTGGAAGTATCCGTCACTAACACAGGTGGCCAAGCTGACAGGACACTCGTACAGAGTGCTGTATCTGGTAAGACTGCAGCTTTAAATGACTGGCCGTGACTGCATGTTAAGCGTCAGTGATCAGCTCATTCCTGCTTTTAGTTTGTGAAATGCACAGGAATCCTGCACGTCCAGTGTTTTTATACATTCATCCAGTGGTGGAGTATAGACATTATTTACTTAAATGGCAATTTTTATTTTTTCAGCCTTATTCTCCCATGTTTTTGTGTCTAAGTGACTAATTGGAACAACATTTTTTAAAAATTGGTCCAGTATTGAGAGAGAGTACGTATAAAGTTGAAAATATGGTCCAGGTTGAAAAATACAGAAGCTACCCTTGAAGTGAAGTACAACACAGAGCTTTTCTCAGAGTTTTGAATGTCCATTTCCCAATAAACACATGCCAAACTTTAACTTCAAACTTCAATCAGTTTTTCTCTCTTTGTCCTCCCCTCTCAGGCTGTGTCACCAGATGGGGAGGCCATTGTTACAGGAGCTGGGGATGAGACACTACGTTTCTGGAATGTCTTCAGTAAGACACGCTGCACCAAGGTACAGAGTACTCTTTGTTCATTACAGTGCCACATATCCATTATACACAGCTCTGGTGCCTTTATTTCAGGTACTGACAATATCTTGAAAGTAGACCTTCTTGATGTTTGTCCAATTTTCAGCTCTCTGAGGCTTGTTTGTGTTGATAAAACAACAGTTCGAAAGTTGTTTTCACCCTGAATTCTTGACAAAATCAATAATGTCACATTTTAACAATTGCCACTTCCCAGTCCCGTCCTTTTTTACTCTGGTTCCAATAACAGTTGACCAAGCTTGGCACCCTACAGAACTACCCCTGTGGTTAAATTTCTTTTTTTCAGATTCCTTTTATGCTATGTGCTAGATTCATCTATGTTGAAAAGAAAATCAAATTTTGAAGATGGTTAAAAGATGTTTCTTGGGGACCTTTAAAAGCCACATGTTTAGTCAAATCTTAAATTAGCAAAATGCCAGCTAACTAGTGAGGTAATGATTTATGTAAATTAGCTAGCTAGTTAGCAAGTTAGTTAGTTTGTTTTTTTTTAACATCAGCTAACTTAAGATTTGATTATATATATTTGGCACTTTTACAAGTTCCCCAGAAACATTCTTCAAATTGTGCTTTTTTTAAACAAACCTAGCACATAGCATATCTAAGCACAGGAAACAGGAAAGGAGAATGTTGACCAAGGTTTCATAATGGGCGGGACTTAGGAAGGGTCAGTTGTGGATTACAAGATCAAGGTACAAGGTTGATTTATTCATCATTGTAGAACAGGGTTGTGTAGCGAGGTTTAGATATAGATCCCTCTTTGATACACATAAAAAAGCAACATTTAAATTATATACAGTGGACTAGTTGAAGAGATACGTGGTGGAGTGCTGAGGATGAATTAAGCAGTCTCACAGTCTGAGGGAAGAAGTTGCTCTGTAGTCTGTTAGTGCAGCAGCAGATACTTCTGTATCTCTTGCCTTACAGCAACAGAGTGAACAAACTGTGGCTGCTGGCTGATTTAAGGACAATATGAAATATCTGAATGTTTTTGACTGTATTTAATTTCTTTCTGTTCTCAGGAATCAAAGTCAGTGCTGAACCTCTTCACGAGGATACGATAGTGAACGGCTGGGCTCAGGACTGGTTTCAGGAGGAGCCTGCTGAGCTGTGGTTGAAATGCACAAAGTCACCGACAGCACTCACAGACTAGGTCCCTCTCATCTCAGCACCACCTCAGTGCACCAACCACCACTGCAACAGTCCTTCTCAGATCCACCTTTTTTCTACCGACGATCCCAACTTCCAACAACTACAACTGCCATCCCTCACAGTGATGTCACTGATTAAAAAACAGTCTATTGTCAGGACACGTTGTCTGCTTAAATAAGTCGTTTTCTTGTTTTCTTTTCTGTTGTGGAAGTGATGAAATTGTTTTATTATATATTAGCAGAAGTATACCTGTACAAGAGTTCTAAGCTAAATGATGTAATGACGTCACATTTTTAAAAGGCTCTCCTTTGTAACAGAGAGAAGAAGAAGCCTGGCTCGGGTGGGGGTGGGAGGGGTTTCTATATTTTGATAATGTGTGAATATGTTCTACAAGCAGTATACAACAGAAGAGAAACAATAAATAAGCCAACACTCACACACAGTTGCTCATGCAGCTGCAAAGAACAAACTGTTTATTGGTGTTTTGTCAGCGTTTGTCAGAGGTTTGGATCCATGACTGGAGATAAGGAAAAGGCACCGTGACACTTTTTTTCTTTCATTTGATCAAGTTATAAAGGTATTTTTTATTAAAAACATGTTGCACAGAGGTCATTCATCCTAATAAAGACCCACATAATCTGTGTTTTTGCTTTGGTTCAGTTTAAGTATTAACTATTTGATGTTTTTTGTTAGTACAGTGTCACCTGCCTAAGTTTAAAAAGTCCATTTCGGCACCACCTGTTCTTGTTTTTGTTACTTTTTCTTAGACTAGGAGGTAAAAGTCCAACTTGAACCAGCTCAGTCTAATAATCTAGTACCCAGACCCCTGCAGGCCCCGACAGAGCAGAGAAAACTCCTTCACAATCTCCTTCACACGACGTTTGTTGGTTTGCTCCCTGGAAGAAAGAGAAAGATATCAGTGATTAAACATGTTGCTATAGCTACCTGTATTTTTGTGTCATTTTGGAACAAATCTGTCAGCCAAGCCTGTGATTTGTGACAGATTTTCTGAAGCGGGGTTGTATGAGGTACTTACCGATAGCGTATTAACTACACTTAGATGGCAGTGGATAGTTTGGGGAAGGAGAGAGGCGTACTGGGGTAGAAAGCGCAACAAAGTACTGCTGTCACAGGGTCAGCAGCAAAACATATCATAGCCTTTTCCGATACCCCTGTTGTACACTGTATGCCAAATATCAGTGTCTCCACACCAAGCAAACTCCATAGGCAAAATTGGTAATTTTAGCTCACTGAACATGGGAGTTGCTGGCCTACCGTTGCCTTGATCTCACACTTGTGTTATTGTATCAGTTCAGTTAAAGCCCTATTATTACAATATTTTCACACAGCCTTTTCCGAAGGGAAACTGCAGTTCTATGTGTGTATATATCTGTTATATATAAAAGACGTTATATTGCTCTTTCCAAAGCCACAGATTCCTTTGGCAAAAACATTAATTTTACCTCACAAAATACAGGAGTTGCTGGTCTACTGGTGCCTCAGTTGGTTTGTCTGTGTTCGGTAAATCAGAACCAAACCCTTAAAACACAATAACACAAACAAACAAACTGACTGAGGCAGCAGTGGCCCAACAATACTCATGTTCTGCAACATAGAATGACTGTTTTGCTGAAGGGGTCTGGTGTCTTTGGAAAGAGTGATATAACTGCTTATTTAAGGGTGATTTCTTGATGGAAAAGGCTGTTTGATGACAAGGAAAAGCCATGAAAATATTATAAATATAGCAGACACTTAAACTGATATTTGATTTTTTTTTTTTTTTTTTTTTAGGTAGACCATTTTTAAGTCTGTTTAGCACTGACTCTGTCCACAGAAGTACATGGATTTAGGTTACATGTTGATACTCTCTGCTTCTCCAAACTGGGGGCCTCCTGACTGCCATCCACTGTAGGTAATACACTGACTGACTGACTGTAACTCACGCAACCCACTTTAAAAAACCCTAACTATCCCTTTAAAAACACGCTATGCTGTTTTACAAATGGAAACAGTTTTGGTGTTTGAGTCATAAAACCAGGCTTTTGTATCTAATGCTGCACCAAAATAATTGAGAACAGACATGTTATTACCTTAGAAGCTGCTGGGTGAAGGTGTGTTTCTGCTCTGTGGAGACCTGGGCGGAGGGGAACCCTGGGGTCTGCAGTGTTTCTTTGAGCCACTGGGACAGCAGAGCTGGACAGTGTCTGTTCAGACTCAACAGCACCTCAGAGAAGTGCTCCGTCAGACTGCGAGGTGACCCGCCTCCAACCGCCTGAGACATCAAAAGGTACAGTCCGCTCCCATCAGACGACAGTTTGAAATTAGACTGCACCAACAAGGATTCTTTTTTTTTTTTTTTTTTTAACTGATTAAATTATGTTGTAGTTTAAATTAAGAAACATTAAATTTAAACCTGTTTAGTATTTACTCTGAACCTGGATGAAATGTAATGCTGTTCCACCAAAACTCTAAAATCCAATTTAAAATGTGATCCAGTATTAACTTTAAACTTACACTTTAAGGAGGTTTAACCTCTAAATAGCTGCCTTTTTGAGATGGATTGAGCAAGATTATCTTATTCCTCTTAGAAAATGAAGGGATAAACTGAGCTCAGTCAGGTTTTATGATGCATGTCTTTGTTCTTTCACTCCAGTTCATAATTCAGTCAACAAGTTTTTCTCTGCTGAGCCATCATAAGTAGGCTAACATGTTTTAGATAGCATGCAAGCAACTTTTTTTTTTTTACTTTTTAGCTAGCTAGTAAACAATGTACAATGTTTTTGGTAGCTTGAAAATATTTTATATTTCATTATTTTTTTTTAGCTAGCAAATAATATTCCATTTTGTTAAGTCTTTAGCCAGCTAGCAAAAAAATGTCCCCACTCTTTAACACTAGGTCCTGACAGCACTCATTTAGTTTTTATTTATTTACTTATTTCTTATTACATCTCCATATTGATTAAACTTAATTTTGGTTTAAATCACTAAGCCTGGATTTATTAAACTGCGCTAATGATAAATAGTTTCATATCTTGTTGTGTGTAATAACTGACTCACCTGGAGGATGGTCTCTGTCAGGAGCTTTCCATCTCTCTGCAACACGTCACCGAGCGAGGGCACATCTTTACATCGAGGCAGCAGCTCTGTCTGCCAGGGTCAGGGCAAAAGTAAAAATGAGCCGCAATGAGATCAAAACTATGACGATTACACATTTCTGCCACGACTTACAAAGAAGAGACTGGCAGCTTTCACTGTGGGTGTCTCTGGAAACTTCAGTGATAAAATGCCTGGAGAAAACAGACGATAAAAAGGTGTTTTTAATGAATTCTTCAGC
This sequence comes from Lutjanus argentimaculatus, assembly GCA_034769285.1. Taxonomy (NCBI): domain Eukaryota; kingdom Metazoa; phylum Chordata; class Actinopteri; order Lutjaniformes; family Lutjanidae; genus Lutjanus; species Lutjanus argentimaculatus. The sequence continues at coordinate 11,806,660 of JAWZSL010000011.1, read as the reverse complement.
TCATGAGACACATGTTTTACAAATACTTTATTAAGCCTAGACAAGGCAGATCTGAGTTTGACCACATTTTACAATGAGCGAAGATATGTAAAAGGGGTAAAATGATGCCATACAATACATTTAAATCCATTTTTATACCATTTATGGAAGAAAAGGTGCAACAATATGCAAACAAAAAGAGTCATATGTGTGGGAATGACCTGCACAGATTACAAGCATCTAATGATACTCACCACAATAAAACAGTGCTTTAACGTCCAACTGGTCAGACAGGTACAAATCAGGCTTCCTCTTAAGAACCTAATGGTAAAGAAAAAGAAAGTAATTAAAAAAAGTTGTCTGTGTACTGCAGATGTGTACAACAGTGGTCAATAATATTCAACCCACCTGAGCATGAAGGTGCATAAACGACTCTGCGATATCAGGATGATCCCGTGGACCTGAAAAATACATTTAAGATCAGACAAGACAAACTTATATCTAGAAATAAATGAACACTTCTTTGCAGGGGTTCATTACCTTGCTGAAATATATTAAGCGTTGCAGAAGTCAACACCTCAATAAGGCTTTTAATGTTGGATATGTGGTGTTCCTCTCCAGCAAATATGTGAACCAGCTAAACAAGAAGCGAGAGAACGATGAGCATGAGTCTTCATCACATTCAGAGGCATGATGCCTTTATTCAGGCCCTGATCTGTGGGGGCGTACCTGCCGTGCCAGGTCCAGAGCCGAGGCCTGTGGGAAGGCGCTATAGATCTGCCCCAGCATCCCGCTCAGCTGAGCCACCATGGGCCCGAAATCATGTAGGAGGGTTCGAACTGACTTATCAAATACCCCACACACTGCCTGGAGGGAGGGGGAGGAAGAGCTTGGAGTGAATCAGTGGACAGATAAATCATACATGCACACACACATCATCATCATACACATGCATATTTATGCAAGCGGTAAAAACCCTCCTACCTCGACTACTTCTGAGTCATCAAGCCACTTGCTGAGGATGGTCTGGATCAACGTGAACACTTGTTGTAGCACAACAACAACCTAAAACAAGAATTGAAAGAAAATTCATCCACACTCAAGCAGTACATATGCAGTTGTGAAAAGAGAAAATATTTGATTTTTTTTTCGGGTTATCAAGAGGGGCACACCAGAAAAGGTTTTGGAACAAGGTAATTCCATACCCCTTTTGCCTTTACACCGTCTTTATGGCTAAACTTACTGGATTTCGTGTTGTCTGTGACGGAGTGGGTCTTGGGCTGGATGCTCCCTCTAAGCAGTCAGCTTGTCTGTTGATGTCCAGAGTGGTAAAGAGACTGGACAACATCCCCAGGATGTGGATGATAGACTGTTTATTAGTGGGATTAGGCTGTAAAGGGAGACAAAGAGGATGGAGGTGACATGAAAAGATAATGAGATAAGACCAAAGAGCAATTTTACTGTTGTTACTGTAAAAGTTGTGTCAAATGCTGATATAAAAAGAAACCATTACTTTCTGTCAGTATATTTTATGTTGGCCTAAAGATAATCGATTTTCAATATGTATTAAGTATATTCAATTTCACTTGAAGTATACTTGTTTTTTAATAAATGTAAAGTTTTTCCAGATCTATTTAGTATATTATACATGTATAATTTGGATTTGTAATGTTCTTATTACACATGAGGTCGTATTGCCATACTTATTTCAAATGCAATCAGCTACTTAATTAATAGTGTACTAAAGGTATAACTGGATTGTTAAAGCTAATCCATTAAGGATAAATAATTAATTACACAAGCACTTTCACATAAACGTATAGAGTACTCCTCTTTTAACTGATTGAAACATGCTTTTTTGGTACCAATTTTAAATTGCACCATGTGAAATTAAAGTGTGCTTAATACTAACTGGTGTAGCATTGATTACTAATATGCACTGCTAATATGTATATTATATGAAAAGATACTGCAACAAATGTGTGTTCTTACAGCAATCAATCAAGTATGCTTAGTACTAGTATGTGATAATCTTTTAATTGTATCTTTATTTAAGCTTTTCAAAGGCTGCTTTTAAATATTAAACAAACTGTTGACCATTTTTGAAGAATACCCTGACTTATAAATCAAGTAGTATTTCTCACTGGTACACTAATGTTAAGTACAGTGAAGTACTACTGGAAGAATAATACACTTTAAAGTTCCATATGATATGATTTTATTTGCATGAGAGCAGGCTGTTAAAATGCTCGATGCATTCACCAATAAAGGGCACAAAAATATTATTCTTCTGTCAAGTTTTTTGTTTGGCACTTAACCAATTCCAAATTTTCCATTCATTCAAACATGAAATACACAAAACACTTGGGACATTTCTGCTATCATCTTCTAGACAGTTTTTAGGACATTTTTCTAATTTAAAACATTGGACAGAATGTTTAAAATTCATACATTTTCCATTTTTCATGTATAATTCAACTCTTATCTACTCATTCTCTCTCTCACACACACACACACACTCACATGAACAGCAGCAGCTAACAACTTACAGCTCTCATTTAATTTAAATTTAACAACAAAATAATAATGTGCCTCAAATGTATGCATTATGTAGTATACTTCAAGTATAATATAGTGTATTCGATTTACCCAATTTGTGCCACCTCATCTACAGTTATATTTTAGTATTTGTGGGGTTTTCTGTAGAGGTTGCATGAGTTTCTCTTACCTCTTGCTGGGCAAGTGTGTCCAGCTGCTGCACATGAGGACTGATGAGAGAGTGAAGTCTGACGAGAATCTCCTCTACAGGCAGGGCGGACAGGAGGAAACCCAGCGCCTGCATCAACCACATGCACTGGCTGCTCTGCACACAGACACACAGGAACACATACAGCACACATCATACATTATGTCCTCACAGAGACGATTGGTGCATTCATTTTTGCAGAGTAGGAAATATCTTGGTGGATGTTGAAGGCTGTTACTCACCTTATGAATTTCTTTCACCAGTACATCCTGCAGAGGAATATAAATGTTAATACAAAGACAGTAAACACAATGATGTATTTAAAAAAAAAAAAAGCTGTGGGCCTGACCTGTGACACAGTGAGGATGTCCTGAGCGTAGGGGCACAGATCGTGTCTACACTCCCTGCAGATTCTCTTCAGAGTGGATATGCTGGACACAGACAGCTCCGCCTTCACGAGGCCCTGAAGCACCATGGGTAATATGCCACCCAACATCACCGGGTGGTCAGCCAACCACTCAGCCAAGGATCCTGCAGGGAAATTGAGTAAGGGGCACATGTCATGAATAGCGAATGTAAATGACTTTGCAACAGTTGAGGGCAAACCAGGACAGAAACATGTAGACACATGGCCATAAATAATAATTGTGGTTGTAATTTGCTGTTAAATTCTGCTTTAACGTAAAACATTTATTTACGTATCATTGACAGTCTGGTGACTGAGTCTTCTGACATGAAATTGCAATTCAAACACACGTAAAAAACGAACGGGGACACAAAAGGAAACAGGTGTCTGGGTATGTACCTATGGTGTACATGACAGTGTCAGCCAGCATAACGTTACTGATGTTGATTCTGGGGATCAGACCAATTAGACCAGGGATAACATCAGAGTAGTTCACATCTATCGTCTCAGCTATGGACTGAAAGCCAAATAACAGGGCCTCTGTGTCCTAAAGACGGAGAAAAACAAAGTGTGATTCTAAGGTAATGAAAAACAATATGATTCTTATTTTCAGGCACTTATACACTAATGAAAACATACTTATGAAGATTATATTCCTTTTCTACCATATTCAGCCTATAAATCCGCATAAGTCTAACACACTGGACCTTTAAGCGCTTCATGGGGAGTCAGTAATTAATGACAATACCTGCCATACTGCTGACTGCTGGGGGTCCATCAGCTGTCTTCCCAGCCTGTCGTAGAGGTTACTGAGCAGCTCTGCCCCCAGCATTTCATACACATACATCAAAGTGTCTGAAATGTCCACCCTGAAAAAAAAAAAAAGAACCCACTTTTCATCTGGATGTGTTTTGGGGAAAGAAATTAATTGTCTAACATCCAGTTTCAAATCACGCTTTCATTACTGTGTCTCACCTGTAAATCCTGAACTGCTCCTTGTCATCAGAGGACCAGGAGGAATAATCCTCCTGGGAGGGATAGTGGGATTTATGTAGAAGTACGTCCACCAGTTGGAAGTAAACTGGTCTGTAAACCTGCAGGTAAACTGCCTGCTTCTCCTCCTCAAATGACAAGATGTCATCCTGAACATACAAGAAAATAATGAGAAAATCTGTTGTGTGAATCCAAAAGAAAAAAAAAACACTTAATGTGGAAATAAAACCTGAAAGCTCTACAAAACATATTTTTATTTCATTCACTTTACCTGCAGAGTGTACCAGAAGGTGAGAGTCAGGGAGCTGGTGGTCTCACTGACTGGGTAGTGCCCGGGGATGCCCGTACAGAAAAGGATCATGTTAACCAAAGCCAGATATTCTTGCCAGTGCTCCACCTGTTCCAACAAAACCCTGTCATACACAAACACATTGATCCAAATTAAGAAATAAAAGCTGCTTACTGAAGCCAGGTTAAAGGATGGAGTAGTGCTTTAATATTCAAGATTGGTCTTGGTCTAAGACCAGTCTTGAGACCACTTTTTTTTTAAGTCTTGTCCCAAAATCTACCATATTCTTACTGTCTTGTCTCCGTTTCAGACAAAGAGGAACTGGTATTTTATTTCAAGATCAGTGAAGACTACAGCTGCGAGGATATCGCTAAATTGCCTGTGCATAGTCTAGTCTAAGAAGCTGTGGATGTCTGGGAGTGGGTGTCAGCAATAAAAATTTGGCTACCTAAACCACAGCTCATCTGCAAAACAGCGTCCAAAAGAAGACACACAGCAGTTTGTAAATTCTGCAAAGCAACACTTATTAAGACTGCTGGGACCACATCAAACTTTTATCATCACTTATAAAGGAAGCATAAAGAATGGTAAGCTAAGTGATACTAACAAACTAACGTAAGCTAGCTAACGTTAGCTAACTGACTGCCAAAACTCTCCAGGAGATTTAGTAAATATGAACTATATTAGCTACCTATGTACAAACTGTATGTTTCAACTTGCCAGCTATTTGCCACCTAGCTAGGCGTGCAAACTAATGTTATCTAATCTAATATTAAGGTGCAGTGGTAACTTTGTGAGAGATGTGGTGACAAATTGTTGTTCCTTTTTGCTTTGGTCTCAATTTGGACTCAACCTTGACATATATTAGAAATGGACAACATGAGAGCTCCCCAAAAGTGAAACCAAAGCATCTGGATCACTCCCTGGTGGCTGGCCGCAGTAATGGTAATAAATCCTGCCTCCTCAGTGTTAATACATAGGACATGGGCCAAACTTAAACATGAAAGTACATGTCAAATAACTGTCATGCTGATGTATCTTCAAGTATCCATTCTCCTGGCCAGCTTGGTTTTAATTAGTTATCTGATGCTATAGAAAGGGGGTTAATGCCATGATTGACAGCTGAGTCCTGCTCACGAACTCAAAGCTCGAAAGCACGGCTCCAACGCTGGTCACTACTGCATAGACTCTGGCTCCAAATGATGTCACCAGCGAAAGAGGGCAGCGCTTGTATTCGGAATATTTTGGCCTCAGCTTTGTGCAGTGGGAAGAGGTGGAGTCGCGTAGTCCATCTTCATTTGTGTCAATGGTCTCAATAGAAGTGTGTCCGTGTGTGTATCTGTGTGTACCTGGAGTGTGTTTCCCCCATGGCAACAGCAATACGACAGATGCCATGTGAGGTTTCCATGTCCCCGTCCTGAGCTGCTGTCTTCAGCTGGTCATGGAGACCCAGCACCAGAGGCATCAAGTTCACCAGAGCGTCGATGTACCTGCACACACACGTTGTGATTCACACACCTGAAAAGTGTCTGTGACCTTAATGAACTTATGATCCAACGTGATTCTCACCTTTGGCAGTCAGGCTGTGAGATGGCATTAACTATCGTCTCCACAGCCGTGTCGAACAGCTCTGGGTTGGACAGTGCAGCGAAACAGTCCTGGACCAGTTCATGACTCTCTCCTAAGGGCACATCCAGCCCCACCCAGCTGGACAGGCAGCGGAGAGCACCTTCTCCTTCACCTGGTTCGAGGAGTCCTGGCTTTGGAGCAGCTGGCGCAGCATGGGACACACCACTTTCCACTCCCCAGCCAGTGCCTCCCTCAGCTGGCCGCGACGAGCTTGAGCCAGCCGGCTGCTCTGAAACTCCTCCGGAAGTACAGTGAGGAGCTCCAGCAGTGCGAGGCAGTGTGCTTGAGGGTCCTGTGTGGCTTCCGCACCAGCAGAACCACCCTCAGAGTCAGGCTTCTGCGGTTGAAAGGCCCTCACCATGTCCGCCACAGGCTGGGACCAAGCTTGTGGAATTAAGTTAAGAGCCATAGCAGCCAAGGCTACACACAGTCTGGTTAGCACCATTTTGGGCCCCGATGAGAAGTGCAGGATGTGGGAGAGCAGCTGCATCCTCAGACCCTCATGCTGGTCCGTGGGGAGGTCGCTCCAGTGACGGGAGATCTTGGTGTGGAGGGTGCTGGCACCAAAAAACTGCACCTCTGGGAGCTACGAAGAGACAGACAGGTACTGTAACAGACTGAGTAGCTGATGCAGACATATACATTAATATACGAACTCAACACATCAAAAGATTCATGTTTTGCAGCTCTGATCAATAGTGTTGTAGTACTTGAGATCGGTCTTGGTCTCAAGACCAATTTATAAATGTCTTGGTCTCGTCTCGGTCTCAACCACATTTTTACTCAGTCTTGTCTCGGTCTCAGACAAACAGAACTTTGAATTTTATTTCAAGGCTGAATCAAGACCACAACTGCACTGAATTGCCTGTGCATTGTTGACTTATGTGTTAACATCTACTGTGACTGGATGTAAAACTTCCTGCCTCAGATTCGCTTAGGTGGCAGAGCTAGAGATGCAACCGGACTTGGTCTTGACTCAGTCTCACCCTGCCTTGTTCTTGGTCTTGACCTGGTCTAAACCCCTAAAAGTTTTGGTCTTGTCTCGATCCCAGTACACTCTGGTCTTGGTCACGACTTGGTTTTGGTGGTCTTGACTACAACACTGCTGATCAGCAATGATATCTGACCTGCAGAAGCACAACAACAGACCTTGTCAGGGCCAAGCAGGGCCCAGCAGAACTGCCATGCCTGTGCAGAGGCCTGGGCCTGGGTCAGCCACTTCTGGGCCACATTCTTATGCTCCATGTCAGGGTCAAAGTACAGCTGGTAAAGAGCCTGGAGAAGGAGGGGTGAACCAATACAAAAAGAACAAACGGTAAGATGGTAATAACTGAAGAATAAGTGATGAGGACATCAGAGTGGATCAAAAACATAATCATTATAAAGTATATCCACATATTTCCAAGACACTTTGCCTGAGGATGTTCAGTATACAATACTGACAACAAATACATCTTAGTAACTTTAAATTAAATTCACAAGTTTCAATCAAAATAAGCCTTAATGATGCCACTTTACAATAAGACTTATAAATGATTCTTAATGGTTTACAATTTGGTTATTAATTGGTTGTAAACACTTTTTAAATAATTAATAAGGTGTTATAAACACATCAGACACAGTGATCTGTTGCTTTCCAAATAGCGAGCCCACGTCTGTACTGTTGAGCCTCAGATCTCATTACTTGCTTTGCTTACTTGTTCCTCTCCATCAGCAGCATTTATACCTGCTTCATCATGCATTTGTTAGTAAGTTATAAATGTCATTTAACCACCATTGGCATATGTTACTGGTCAAAAGGTTTCATTTGGCATCAAATTAACATAACAAATTCCAGATGCATACACTATGGCGTTGGCAATATTGTTTACTCTGACATTTTCAAGATGCACCATTTTAAAGTTTACAATAGGGCTCCCATTTACCAGCTACAAATGGTAGTAACTCATGAGATTAATTAGTAGTAAGCAGTAACTGGATCTTGCCAACTAGTGAGCCCACAGTGATTCGTCTTTATAATGTTTATTGATAAAGTGTTTACAACCTAATTATTAGTCCAGTTATAAACCATTTATAAATCATTCATAAGGGTAGCCTTATTGTAAAGTGTCACTGCATTAATAACCATGCATGCTGCAAGGCCAATTGTTTGAATAGAGTAAAGAAATGTGTTGTCAGAGCAACTAATCCAAAGCACATGGTGTTAGTTATTATTAGGACAGCATATGCTTATAGCTGGTATCATGTTACAAAAGGTCTAGTTTGTCTCATCTCCCTATGTTCAAATACAATTAACAAACTCATGTTTTCTGTTTCACCAAACTGCTGTTGTTTTACTTTTACTTGACTTATAGTATTAAATAATATGTATGAATATCAATATGAGCTGATGCTGCAGATCAAACACAGGTGCTCATATGAGCTTTAGTGTTTTTATATTAGACTACAAAAGCTCCATCTGAAGGCTAAAATTCGATGAAACAGTGAAGTGGCTGTTTGTTGACAAGTAACTTACCGACTCCACATTCTCCACCGTCAGCTCCAACTCCACCGGGCTGTCTCCTCCCGGATTGGCTGGAGGCTCCATCTTTCGCAGCTTGAAGGCAGGAAGGTGTCCTCCTGTTGCTGCTGGATATCCCTCACAAATTAAAGCCTGGTCGGTAAAAAAAAAACGAAAAAAGAAAGGAGAAATTAAAAAACGCGGATACGCCGGCTGTCCTCTAACGTGTGTCAAAGCACGCTGAGGACATTCAGCTGTCTGTCCATACAGTACACATGTGGGCAGTGCGCTCAGGCGTGACGACACACTGACCTCTGTGGGGGCTGACAAGCTGTTGTCTCACATTACCACCAGCAAACACTCACACATATTCACCTATCACGCTTTAATGTCTATAAAGTAATACTCATAATGGTCATGAATACAGAAAAATAAAAATTGCAAGTAGGCCTGCATTCTTTTTTCTTCTTCTTCAATTTTTTTTTTTTTTTTTTTTACATTTTAGTTGTATTAAACTGTAGAACAGCAAAACGTTTTAAGTGTATTTTTCCAAGTAAGACTGGGTTGCACCAGCCTGATTAGCAAAACCATGTTTAAAATGAGTAAAATAATAAGATAATAATAATAATAATAATAATAATAATAATAATAATAATAATATAGTCTGAACTGGGTGTGTGATGTGATGTGTGCAAACAGCATGTCGGGACTTTAGGAGACTTGGATTATGCCAGACAAGCAGTGTGGAGGCATTTTATTTATTATTTATTTATTATCAGCTGTTTTTTTACGTTTGAAAACTGGTCACCATTTTTCCTGTAAAACTCCAGCAGTGTTTTGTGGACTAACAAACAAAACCGACCCTCAATCAGCATAAGCGTGAGTAGAAAAAAAAGGTTTTCACTTTTGAGTGAACTATCCCTTTAAAGTTAATGCTGGATCACATTTTAAATGGAAGCTTTGGTGCAACAGGATTATATTAAATCACATTTTAGAGTAAAGTTTAAACTGAGGTTTAAGAGAGATTGAAATTTAATCTTTCCTCATTTTAAGCTAGTTTTAAAGTTTTGTGCAGCATTAATCCTTGTTGGTGCAACCCAGTATATAACTATGTATCCTACTATACGTGCTTGATTCATAAAGTTAATGTTTAAGTTAAGTAGGCTACACTGAGGTACACCCTTAAATAATCTTAAGTATACTTTTTGTAACCACACTTGCCTCCACTTCTAATGAAGTGAAATTAAAGTACTCTTTAATAAAGCTTACTAATATTGTATTATAAAGGAAATACCACTTTAAGTATTGAAGAATTAGTATATTAATTTCTAGCACACTGAAGCTGAACTTTATGACTTATATTTTGAAGTACACTTTACTTTAAATTTAGCCCAAAAAAAAACCGTACAAGTACACTTACTATGCTCACTTTTGTATTGTTGCATTATATTTCTAACACACTGAAGTATACCACTTTTTACCTGAGTTGCCAACAGCTTGATAGCGTTCAACACTACAGCGCTCTACAACAGGCGCTCCTGACGCACACAACTGACGCACTGACATCTGATTTGAGCTGCGGAGCGACACCGGCTGCAAACTGATGCATGTTTTCAGAGGAACAGACAGAGAGATGAGCGATCCTGACAGGGAAAAACACAGATGAATGTGCAGTGGGATCAGTGACGGCTCTGGTTTAGAGTAAAGCGCGCCCGTCTCTCTGTGCTGGCACCGCCGCCTGCTGCCGCCATGCAGCCCCACCCCTGCTCCTCTTCTGCCCGACTCCCTCAGGATATTTTTAGCGCTGATGATGTGCCCTGTCAAATCACGTAACGGAAACAACCTCAGAGCTACAAAGCAAAGCAGAGCCGCGGAGAGTCCGCTGCGGTGCGTGTTTTATTGTAATCAGCAGGAGAAGGCCGCGGAGGAGATGAGATTTGAAATGAATCTGGTGTTTGGCGTGCTGGTGGTCCTTACCGGCTCATCGCAGACAAGAGGTAAGGTGTCATCCCCGGTGAGCGTGTCTTTGTGTGATGAGGACACACTGCTGACGTGAGTTGGACTCGTTATTCAGCACATGATGCTCTGGACAGTCTATTGATCTTACAGAAAGTTCATAGAGAGCTGCAGGCTGTTGGTGGCATTTGATCATTATTAAATTATGTTCTGTTCATTAATTAACTTCAGCAGGATGTGCGCAGATCATTTTTGAGTTTCTTTGAGCAACAGGGTGAAGATTTCTCCCTATAATTTTATACTGATTTGTGTCCACTTCATTTTCATCATTAAAGGGACAGTTCACCCCAAAATCAAAAATATGTATTTTTTCCTCTTACCTGTAATATTATTTATTCATCTAGACAGTGTTGGTGTGAGTTGCTGAGTTTTGGGGATATCGGCTGTAAAGATGATTGCCTTCTCTCTATTTAAACTGAAATAGACGGCACTTGGCTTGTTGTGCTTAAAGCACCACAAACATACATTTAAAAAACTCCACAGCCAGTGTCTCTTTCCAGAAATCATGACCTGGTTACTCAAGAGAATCCACAAACCTTGTTGTGAGCAGTTTCACATAGGAACTATTTTCTTTCTACCAAACTACACTTACCATCAGAAGGAAGTGTGCATCTACTTAGGGAGGACAGGCTCATGCACATGACAACATGGGATGTAAATATTAATGCTGTCCTCCAAGGGCTGAACGATTAATCGAAATTTTATTGAGATTGCAATATGGCCTGGTGAAATTTTCAATTTTCAGAGATGCCCTGTCCTACAAATCATAAGAAAAAAAAAATTTTTTTTTTGGTACATATCCCTGCAAAAAACATTGCTGATGAGTATTTCTTTTTCTTTTTCTTTTTTTTTTTTTTTTTGGCCCTTTGAACACTACAAGCCAAGTGACATCTAGTTCCAATATATTAAAGAGAAAGTAGACATTTCTACAGTAGAGATTTTCAAAACTCATCTTACCCCAAAACAATCAAGGTGGATAAACAGCGCTACAGGTAAAATATGTATTTTTTTATTTTGGGGTGAACTGTCCCTTTAATGGCATTTGCTGTAGGACAGCAGTAAAATACACTCAAAACTGCTGTCGAGTCCACATAGTAAAAAGATTAAAGAGATTAAAATTGCATGAAAGTCCTACTAGAAGACGACAGTGTGCTAGTTGATTTGCCCACGACAGAAAATTGATTGTCAAGTGTTTTGATAACTGATTAATCTAATGAATCATTTACAAGTAGAAATGCCAAAAATTCTCTGGTTCCAGCTTCTCCAGTGTGAGGGATTGCTGCCTTTTCTGGTATTTTATGGTTGTAAACTGATCATGTTTGGGTTTTTAGATCTACAATGAGGAGATTTATCAAGTAGCTGATTAACAGATAAATAATATGCAACTGTATTTGATAAACAATTAATCATTTTGAGTCACTTTTCAAAGTTCTAATATGCAAGAATTTTAGTTTAAACATTGAAAAATTAACTAAAATTATCAACAGAATGTGAAAAAAATAACAATTTTGACATTATGTCAGAGATGTCTGTATTGTATTGTGAAGTTAGCAAGCTAACAGCTAGTTTCAGCCTGTCCAGTCTCGTAATACCACTTTGTACCTCAAGAGGCAGCAGTGAGTTACTGTTGTGTACAGTCTGCCCTCAGTCCCCCAGCATTAAGGTGATTTTCTTGCTGGGATTGGCTCCTGGTACCCACAGGCTGACAAGTACATGAACCCCTGCACAGGCCTCCAGAGGTGAGCGCTGATAGATGCCTGACCTCCCTCTCGCTCCTCTTGCACTTCTGCGTCGTCATCGTCCCTGAAATCAGTTTTTTTCTGTGCTAGACTCCCCTGGTTCTCCAGATCACTAGCTGCAGAGCTTACTAGTTACCGATAGCTGCACTTAGCAGCAGTTAGCAGTTACTCCTAGTAGAGTATGAATTCAACAGGTGGCCAGTTCTTACACATTGAGTCTTTAAGGAAAAATGCCAAACATCTCTGCCTTCAACAGTTTTTTTTAGTTTTCAGTTATAATAAAGTGAATATCTTTTGGTTTTGGACTGTTGGTCAGAAAAAAAAAGACATTAATATTTCACCCTCTGAGGAACTGTGAGAATGAACAATGAACAAATGAACAAAACAATGAACAGATTCATTAATTTGTATGATTTCTATTTTATTTCATAGGTCAGAGCAGTGCTTCGCCTCCTGTCCTCACCCTGGCTCCTCTCCCAACGAGTCATGCTGGAAGCTCAGGACCTCCTGACCTGACAGAGGATCCTGGGAATGAGTTGCAGCAGGGGACAGACAGTCCTGCAGGCAGGGATGAAACCTCAACTCAAACCACGGCCATTACCAAGACCGAGGGGACGGTCCGTTCAGACACTTCGACGATTGCAGAATATAAAACACACTTGTTGACCACAAGCTCTGCACTGACTGCACCTCAACAGACGGACGCACCTGCCGTCATAGCTGCACACCCTGCTACTGCTTCACCTTCAGGTAACTGAGACAAACCTGCACGCATTGGCTTACATGCCTTTAGTAGAAAATTGGAAATATAGAAATTTAGGTCATCATTTCGACCATAATTCTACCATTTTGCAGTCTGCTCCTGAAATAAAACATCCCACACACTAAAATCTGTTTGCAAACACGGACTCCCTGCTCAGACTCAGTTCCATTGCCAGCAGCAATCCAGGAACGTAGTGACCCTCACATGACTGGACCGACATTGAGAATAACCTAATTTAAGATCTGATATATATATAACCCCCCGCTGATGCCTTGTTGCCTCTTTAAGCAGCTCAGAAATAACAAACAATTTGACATGACGCCATCCAGATCACACTCCTGCCCCCTTTTTTAGTTGTTGTTGTCACTTCTCTGTCTGTCTCTGCACTTGGCAAAATCTGCTGTTGCAGTTTCTCACTTCAAAACTCAAAACAGCATCACTAATGATTTTGATTTTGTGACAAGGATGTCTTTCCAAAAGTGCCAAGTATCAGATTTTAAGTATGATGAAATAATAGCCCTACTTTATTCTGCTTCCCAATTCATATATGATATTTTGTCATTATCTTGGTGCCATCTTTCCCACAGGAGCACTAATGACTGTCTGTCCCTTCAGTCTGTCCCATACATGTGAACAGCAGACAGGTAGTCTGGCTCGTAGTTACAGAATGTACAAAGTTCCTTGAACACACCACTCTCCCAGCCCCCTCCCCAGCTGTCAGCATGAGCTGTCAAACATGATGTAAACAGACACGTGCTTAAAGCTGAGTAAGAATATACAAGTGTTGAAAGAGGGAAAAGGCAGCGAACCTGGTGTGTTTATCTTCATTTTAATTCAGCAGTTTCAGATACACACCATACAGAACATACAACCACTTTGTAAACTGTATAAACAAGGATTCAAACTACTGGACAAAAACAAACAAACTCATATCACCACTGCAATATTATTTAAAAATGTAACTTATTGAGTGCTGATTTTTTTTTTTTTTTTTTGTTTATGACCAATGATTCTTTTTTTTTTCATAAGATACTGCATAGTTTTTAGTTCCCCACCCCATAAACAATTTATTCTTACATCATCATGGTGGAATAAGGCCAACAAGATCATCAACAAGGGGAGATTATTATGTACAACATTGCTCAACAAAATTTGCTCAAACTGCTCTCCCAACTACAGCAAGAAAACTGCAGAATACTCTCCCGACAATTATCAGAAAATGTGTTAATCAGTTTTAAGCTAATATTAAAAAATGTTTGAAAGATAAACAAGCATGCTGTCATTAAGGTCTGGTTATGCCTCTCTAAATGTGTTCCGGTCTGTCCTACAGGAGAATATACTGTATGTGTCTGACACAAACTTATTTTTTTATATTTTTACACAGTACGTATATTGTTTACACGCCGCAACAGATGAGAATTGCGCCATATTTGGTGCAACATTCTTACTGTACACTGTCCCTGTTTTAAATAAACCAATGAATTAAAAGAATGAAATGAAATACAACAGAGAAATTAAAAATATCATAAGAATAAAGCAGTGACTGACAAGAAAAACAGAAACTCCTGTAAATTACAATGCAAAATGACACACTTGTAACAAATAATGGCCCTGTGAAACTTCTGACTGTGTTTACTAGGGCTAAGAATTATTTTCATTACTGATTAATCGACTGGTTATTTCCTCGTTTGTAGTGACATTTTCAAATGTCTTGTTTTGTCTAAATAACAGTCCAAACCCCAAATAAATTCAATTTATTGACAGAGAAGCGTAAGAGAACCAGAAAATATTAACATTGTGAGAAGGTAGAACCAAAACAATGCAGCAAAGGGCCCCGGGTGAGAGTCGAACCGACGGCTGCTGCAGAGGACAGGGCCTCAGTAGAAGGGGCACATGTTCTACCAACTGAGCCACTAGAACACCAAGAACTCTAGCAGCAAAACCAAAACAGAGTTAAAGATGGCTGATAAATAACAGCTCAATATTTATAGACTATATCTTGATATATGAAATATACCATAATATACACATTTTATTTAAAATAACGTGCCGTAAATGATCAAATATTGATAAAGAATATGATGCATATCTGTAAAATAAACTATTCAACAGAATATAAAATTGGGCTGGACAAAATTACAATATTTTTGATCAAATACCTCAATATCAGTTTTGCGACAATATTGTGGGGATGACTATCGATGCTTTTGCTAAAGATCAAAACAATTAGGCTTTTTTTTATAAGTAATTATCAGTGATGTGGATATAATGTTGAAGTGAGAAGAGGCAAATAATAATAAAACAGCTACAACTGTCTGGTGAGTTCAGAAGATGACGTTACTGTAACGTTATTGTAGTGCAGCTTTTAAAACCAGAAAAAAACAACACTGATTCAATATTACAGTATTAAGACATTCAAAATCTAGGATGATGTCTAGCCTCATATCACAGATATTGATATAATATCAATATATTGCCCAGCCCAATTAAACACAGAAAAACTGGAAAGATGCTGTAGTGAAGACAGTGTGACATCTACCATCACCTTTATTATGCTGCTGATTTAATGCATTAAAATACAAACATTGTGTGAAATTGGTCATTGCCATCATGCTGGCTCTGTTTGTAACAGCGTTTATTGGCAGGATAGGTGGCACGTGTCCACTGAAACATGAATGTCAGTGGGAGTGATCAGTTTTCATGAGCAGGGTGGTGTAGAGTTTCCTCTGGCTGCTGTGCGTACGCTTCGTTTCCTTTGAAGAATCCTCTGTATTGTTTTGAATTGATACAGCACTGCCCTCACATCCCCACTTTCAGCTGCTGCAGACAGCCTTTCATCCACGCCGGCCAGACAGAGCGCCACCACCGCCACCCCTCTACAGCACCTCTCCACCACCGAAGGCAGAGCGCTCCTGACCCCGGATCCCCTCACCACCTTTTCATCTCAGCCTGCAGCCCACACGGTGCCGGATACACGCCCCACAGCCCACACCTCAACCGTCCAGCCACAGTCTGAATCACTGACCACAGCCACCGCACAGCCAACCACCACAGGACGCCCTCTGACCTCAGCTCCGGGCCAGGGGCCCGTGGGGCCGACACACCAGGAGGTGCCGTCTGAGCTGAATGTTGGAGATGAAGGTGAGGTGATGAGACTGAAGAGAGATTAGATTTATTTTCTCATGTTTTATTACATTTGTCAATTTTTGTGTCCTTTAGACTTTAAGGGACCTCGCTATCACTCCAGCTCCCCTCTAGACCCCCTGCTGGCTGGTCTGCTCTCGGTGTTCATTGTCACCACCGCCATCGTCTTCGTCATCCTCTTCCTCAAGTTCCGCCAGCGGACAAACCATCCAGAGTTCCATCGACTGCAGGATCTACCCATGGTAACACATGCTTCTCTGCATAGAAATATTACAATACAGGACAGTTGTTAAAATGCCCTCCCTGATTTTGTGATTAAAGGACCACTCCACCATTTCATCCATAAAGGTCCGTGTGTCTGTTAGTAGTAGTCACTTTAAGTTAATTTTCTAAACGTTTCTTCATCACCCCCATGTTAAAAGTATTTCTGCATAGTTGCTGTTGTGGAAATTTATATTTACTTTTTACTTTAACAGCCATTTTTGACAGATAAAATGGTTTAATCAAACGTTACAGACCGTTGTTAAAGTCTGTGACTGTTTTTACAGTCTGTAAATGGTTTCAATTATTTTCCTTGCCTGAGACTGATGCAAAAATACATTTGCAAATGATTATCTTAACTGCATATTACTTCAGTGAGGAAATAAATCCATGTCATGATCATTTTAGGTTTTAAGTCAGTAAAAACACTGATTAACCAGTTAGAGAAAGGTTTGCAAAGGCATAAAGGAGGAACATGAAATGCTAAAAAAATAAGTCACTTCTTTCCGTTACACACAGTTACCTGTTATTGCTTATACTCACAACTCCTTATGCTTATCTACAGAGACCCTTGAAGTAATGTCCATGCAGGATTATGACTAAAAATGATTTTTCGTGTGACTTCAGGGGCTCTACAGATGTCATCAGATATATTTAGAAAAAAAGGCACAAAAAATTGTAAAACTGAGCGCATAAGGATTCACCTTTTTGCATTTTTTTGCACCTTTGTAAAGTCGTCCTTCACAGCTGTACCACTCTACAAGTTATCCTGTTTTATTATCTTCTCCAGGATGATTTGATGGAGGACACGCCACTCTCCAGATACACCTACTGAAGGAAGCATCCTGTCAGCCATTATTACTCAGAGAACAGAAGCAAAGCAGACACCAAAAGAACACCAGTGTGGATCTGAGCGAAGCCTTTGCCTGGATGCAGCTGCATCCCTGCAGATGAGTTGTGAGTTTTGGGTCAAAATGAGAAAGTCTTTTAAATGAGAGGTTTCAGAAGTACTTTTTTCCACATTCCCTTTAAGTTTCCAGTGGAGATCTTCAGTCTGGTGGAAACCTTTTGTTTTCTTTCTCTCCTGAGGCAACTTAATAGTACCTCTGCACCCCTGACTGACTCCTCTTGTATGCACAGCACTTTAAAAGTGGCATGAATGGTCACAGTGCCCCCTAGTGGACATCTAAGGTAATGTGGATCAAGATTGCATGAAGTCCTCCGTTGTAATTAAAACACAACCTCAGGTTATCCTGCCACAAATACAGGAGAGTGAGCAGACAGACAAGAAGAGTGAGGATATTAAGTGCTTCAAAAAGACACATGGGAAAGTTGCCAACATGCCTAACGTAATTAAGGAATATAAATTATGATCCCTTAGGTGACCAAATATGAGTGAAGTGCACTTTCAAACCAAATTGCCAGGTCACACGTGCTGTCTTAAAACTGAACTGGATATCTCCACAAAAATCTGAATTAAAGCCATATCTTTGGGAAAACAGACACCAGTTCTCTTACACAGAGTAGGAACCACTCAGAATTCACTTGTTCAAATTATTACCCTAAATTACGTGTGGAAAATGTACTTTTACTGTGTAGTTACACATGTAATGAAACTTATGTCACCATGTTCTGATGCCGGTATATAAAACTTGAATTTGGTTATTCTATTTTCAATGAATGTTCAATCCACCAGTGCACAATGAGTGAGAAGAGACCTTGCTACACTTAACACTTTAATATGAGTAAATTGTAAAGGTAAAACACACTAGTATTGTTGAATGTGTTGTAAAATTCATATTTATAAAGAATGTTTTTGCACAAGGTGTTAGCTTAAATGCTTTAAGTGGAGACAGTGAGAAGAGGCACACCTTCAGATTGTCGTTACCTGTATCTGTATTAGCCGGAGTATCATGCAAATGTGCAGGAACTATGCTGTCGTATCAGTTTTTTCGCATAGTGTGGGTTACAGTGAAGTACGATGATGTGTCATTGAAACACGTGGGCTGTAAGAATTATTAATATGATGATTTCCTGTTTGATAATAAAACAGAAACACAACACTGTGGATCTCAAGTCGCATATGCATAGAGGGTGTGACCTCATCGAAGCACTCATGGTACATGGGTGAGTTATAAAGCATTATGCTGTGTCATTGTATGAAGGCCAATTGGATTTGAGTCCAACAGCTCTGCAGACAGAGATATATATCCACCTGCCTAGACGTATTGTGGACTTTGAACTGAGCTTTAGTAAAAAGAATGCCACTCCCTTAAACACACACCAGTGTTAAGACACACATTCAATCAATAACCCCCTCAGCTAACAATAAAATCCACACAACTGTATTTATAACCAATGAATAATATTTAATATCATCAGTATGACAAATGGCAAAGACCCTGTTTTCAGAATGAGAAACAACAGCTCAAGAAATTAAAAAAGACAATCATCATGACTGGAATTATAGTTTTGTTACTCGCGAACATTTTTGACAAACCTTATATTCATTAATGTACAAACAGACTTTTTCAGCTAAGCCAGTGCAAATACATAAATTCGGCTAAATTCCCTCTAAAAATTCACTTTTTATTACAGCATCTTCATTTGTTTATTGCAAAAATACATGACATGGAAGGTCATGTGGCCAACTAATTTCAAATGTGTAAGTAAGGGCACGGGTGAAAATGCTATCAAGACAAAGTGACAGGACAGACATGTTGTGGGAGTGCCACATCTGTTATCCTAAATGAGGCGTTTCCCTTTCTGAAGAACTGGTCGGGTCACTTTACAGCATCAGCCTCGCCTAACTTCAAGTCTTAAATTGGTCAGAAGTTAACAAACATGTTGCAAAAGATATATGGGTACGTTATAGTGGCTTTGATTAAAAAGCGAATGACTGAGTGAGCCCATCCTGAAGACTTCCTCCTCACTAGTGGCAGTTAGCTTTACCGAAGGGACCGTACTGTGGACCCGCCCAGCCAAGCAGGTGGCGGCCATAGTTGACTGTGGTCAGCATCAACCCCAGCATGGCTATGTTCCCGAACGCTCCCCGCATTCTTTTCTTAGGATCTGATTGAGAGGAAGAATAAAAATAATAGCACGTTTCACATCCTGCTTTACGTTGCCAAAACAGAAAATGTAAATTAAACATAAATTGTTCAATATTATCTCACCTCCTGAGGAGTACCCATGTGCGTACACCTCTCTGCTTATAATCCATACAACTCCAAGTCCACTGGCGAGACGCTGTGAGACACACAAAGGTAACACACTCGGTTATGACAGGATTTTATATGAAGAGTAGGGTTTGGCATCGAGAACCAATTCCCAACAAGAATTGATTCCAAAATTACAATTCCAAAGGAATCTTTAAGACTGTCTTAATTTCAATTCTGCTCAGCAATTCCTGCACAAATTTCATATTAAACCATGTACTACAAACAATAACCATATATCAACCTGTCTGTCTGTGAGCACGGAGTGGAGTTTTACACTGGATTTTGGAGTATTGCAGAAAATAAGCTCAAACAACAGTCACGTTTTGTTCATCAAGATAATCTTCACTAACGGACATCACTTTTATGATTTTTGAAGGGTAAACACAATCACCAGAGGTGAAAAGCTAACATAAGGCTACGAAGGAACTACACCCCAGTCATCTAACTCAGCATCACCACCACAAAGTGACTACTATCAAAATTCACTAGTGGAGTATTTACTGACATATTTTAGATTGTAGAATAAAAGGTGAAGATCTCTTAAGCTTGTGTTAAACACAAACCTTTTTTTTAAAGCCATCTAACCAAAAACTCAAAAAATGCACTGACTTCAAGAGGAGGGAACCAGAAGTGCTAATATTCCAACTAGTTTCCAGGTTTTAGGATTCATTCCTGCAGCACATACATGCATATCTTCCTGTCTACTATTGCATTTATCTTATTAAATTGTGAGTCTAGCATTATTCTCAGTTAATCTAATCGGCCCTTGTGAAGTTGCTGGGCTAGCAGGTGAATGGTCACAAAAGCAAATGCTTTGCTACAAAATGCTTTACAAAGACGGGATACTCTCTTAGGTCAGTGATTCTGATGGTAATATTCTTCCACAATAATTAGCGTTTGACACAACTCTGCTGTGAAGAATGCCGGAGGACACCCAATGAATCTGGATTGTGAATTGTTAAGAACCAAAATTGATAAGCAGAATCAAAATTAGAATTTGTTAAAATCCAAATGATACCAAAACCTAGTGAAGAGTATATTTCCTCCAGATTCCTGCATATAATTATCCTATCAGTTTTTAAAAGTGAGTCTTGTTTTAATTGCTAAAAACTTTGCATTCATATTTTTTATGACACAAAATGTTAGTTGGTGCTACAGTAGTGATGACAGTGCAAAAAATCAACTTACTGGACAATGTAAACCACCGACAGTGAGGCAGAAAAGAAAGGCGGGGTAGATCTCCAGGCTGGTGAGAGGTGATAACAGCATGTTAACCTTCACCTCTTTATTCCACTGTCACTATGAATCATGAAAGTGTGATGCAATATCAACCAGCGTGTTTGTATTGGTTGCATGGGCTGTATTACCCATATTTCAGCTCATACGTACGTGTTCTGGTGAGAACGCTGGATGCAGTTGAAAATGTGTCCAGTTTCTGGGTCGTCGCTGTACATCTGAGGATACTGCAAGACAAGACGAGGCAAGTTTATTGGCACAGGTAATTCAAAGTGCTTTACAAAAGCCCCAAAGTGTGCAAGTGCCTAAGCATGAAACTATGTAAACAATGTCAACCAACTGTGAGTGAGTGCAGTGGTGTTTGGATGAGAGTGCAGATTTGAAGCAGTGTGAAAAGAAGGAGTGGATTACATTCTGCTATATCTAGAATCCAGTTACTCACCTGCACGTTGTACTTCTTGCGGGCTTTGCCAACTTTAAAGGCCAGATGTACAACCATCACTATGCTGGCAGCGCCAGTAAGCACCACATATCCAAACTCTTTGGAGAGTACAACCATCCTGACAAACTTGAAAGAGGGAAAGTAACACAGCCGGATTAGTTTAGGTTATTCCAAATAAAAAATGCATGTATATACAGTTCTATAAATTCAGCTTTTGACTGAATTTGAACGTAAAAACTCTTGCTTGAGTTGTTTTTAGTGTAGCTTTTCGTTTGTGTTATGACTAAGAGGAGAGAGGAGTTTCTTCCCGTGCAAATAAATAACACTTTTTCATGCTTATGGACGCATCACATACTGGTGTTTGTGTGTCTTTGCCCCTGATCAAACAAACGATTTACAAATCTGCTAACAAGAGAGAGGAGGTGGTAAAACCTAAAGTGGAGAGCAAGGACGCCATATAAACGAAAGGTCATCTGAGGATTCAAGCGACGTCACTAACGTTTGACCAACAAGTTTGAGAGGAAACACCAAAACACGCACACCTCGTAAAAAATAAGCGTTTAACATACCTTGAAGATGCAGAATACGATGCTGGCAGTGCAGACAGCAGACAGCCCCACCGCAGTGAAGTTTCCGACTCAAATGTAAACGTGACTGTGTGCGTGCAGGCTTACGTGACGCACGTACGTACAACGAGGGCGTGGCAGCCGCTTGTACTGTCCAGATTCTGTCCTGGAAAATGATTTGCTTGACGTTTCACGGCGAATATGTGCTAAATGTCACGGAGACGTCCGGTTTCATTTGTCAGCGTCGCGGCGCAGTGCTCCACTGCAACATTTCCTCAAATAATCAGTTCCACTTATCTGACATGCGCATTGAACAGCAGGTAAGCTATGTGGCTAAAGTATGTACGCACGTTACCATAGTAACCTAAACTAGGGGACTCCCTGACCAGAGTGGTGAAGAAGAATAACCAACTTTAGGACCCAGTGTTGGGATATGACCACAAACTGGAGATAGTTTTCCATTTTGAACTACTTTACACGTATACTCAACTATATTTAAGTTTCTTTATTGCACTATATTTATTTTTGGCAGCTTTAGTTAGTCTAGTTAGAAAGATTTTACAGTCTAATTTTTATTTTTATTTCAGTTAAGTTTAATGTTTTTTCACGCCTAGTTTTACTTTTTGGTTTAATTTGAGTTAATTATAATAAACTTAACACAAAGACATTCAAAAATGTTTATTATGGAGAGAAAATTGGTACCATGATAGAATTCACAATATGTAATCACAGTTGTTTTGGATGTTCAGTATCTAATTGGTCCACTGACAGTAAATTAGTGATGACAGTTTTATTTGAGCTACATCATTGTACTGAATTATTTTTCATGTAGACTTATAAAATGGGTATTTTCTGTTCTCTAGACATAGATGAAATGGGTCATGACAAATTAATGTAAAAATAATGAATGCATTATTAATTGGAGCCTAAGTATTGCAATAAATACGTATTAAACATATGCATCACAGCATCAATATTATTAATACAATTTTTAAAATTTAACATAGGCTGTAATAACATAACACCTACAATATGGAGGCCATTTTTTCTGTATGATGAGCACTTTTGATAAGTACAATTTAAGTAGAAATCCAAATAGCAGTAGTACAATACAAGTAGTAAAAATAGACCTTTTTCACAGCAGCCATTATGACATAAAATAGTCAGATGAACATAGGTGTTACCTCTGATGCTAATTACATTCAGGTCCGGGTGCTGCTATTGTGCATGTCTGCTCACCTGAAAGCTACACTGAATGCAACAGGACCTTAATTAGCATCACTGGTAACACATGTGTTTACCCTGCTATTTCATATTAATATGGCTGCTGTGAAAAAGGTCTAAACTACTTGTGTACTTTTAGCTAAGTGGGATTTTCACGCAGGACTGACTTGCGAAGCAGAAAATCTAAGTTACTGTTACAAAATTGAAATTCTCCTTTGAATTTATCTCTGTGCCAATTTCGCCTCATTTGGTTTTTCACATTTATGCAGATGAAATTCTGAGATGTTTAGAGGTGAAAACTATGAACTCATTCTTACACCTGTGACACAGGGGTCATAAGTAAACACAACTTACTTTTTAGACATCCCAAGCTAAAACGGTTGGGAACCTGTGCCAAGGGGAACCCCTCAGAGAAATTTATTACAAAAAAAGTATAATTTATCTTATAAATCAAGTCTCAAGACTGGATGATGTCATGGGGTATATGGGTGGTCATCTCCTTCTCTCTTTTTTTTTTCCAGTACTTGTGGTAGATTTATCATTGCTTGAACACATGCATAGAATAGATGATTAAGTATAGATAGTTATTAACAGATATAAGGTGGTGGGTCAAAGAGTTCACAAACACAGGAAACAGGATTTGGTCAACGTGAGACTGATCAATATCTATTGAACAATGCAGCCATATCAGCTTTTACTGCACAATCTTTTTGTATGGCAGACATTTGGACTTGGCAGGAAAAGCACTGGCACAAGTGATAATATTAATTAATGATGGCTCTGTCCTTTTGACCTGCCCCAGAAAGTCATGCTAGTGAGCCAGTAAGTAAACCTAAATGGAAGGCATCCAAAAAGTCAGTGTCCTCTGTGGAAGTGAGCAGAGACCGGACAGGCCACAGCTTCCTGTATCACATATCAGGTCAAGCTGAGGTGTTAGTGGCATCAGCAGACTCAGGCTCACTACTGAGAACTGAATTCTATTCTATTCTATTCTATTCTATTATATTATATTATATTATATTATATTATATATTGACATTGGTGTCTGTTGTTTCTTTGTATGAACATGCCAGCACTTGTTGGAAGCACATCAACATGTCAGTGGTTGTTTTAACTCAAACAGGTTTTATGAATGTAGATTATCCGTACAGATAAATATGAGAGACAAGTTCTTACAACTGCAGTATGATGTTGTGACTGGCAAGTTCTAAGCCAAGGGATTACAAAAACAAACAAACCTATGCCCTTATTTGACAGTCTGCTTTATCTTGAACTTTTCCTTTACATTTCACAATTCATCTGTCATACTGATGACAGTAGAATGATAGTGCAAAAAATGTTGGGGTGTGTCGATGAGGTGAATCAAGGAAGGCCATTCTAAGACCAACACTAAATCACTCCAGTGAACACTGCATGACACCAATTCTTATTACATTATCACCTTTTTACCAATTTTTAAACAAAGTAGCTCCAACAGGAGCAGCTGCAGCTGTAACTTCTTTGTGTGAAATGAACTGACTGCCCAAACTGAGAAAATGTTAAAGGAAATCAAATTTGTCAACATGACTGGAGAGTTGTGGGTTCAACTCAATATCGTAAGCTTGTAAATTTTCTCTAGTACAACTCTATGTGGGTTTTTAATGGCATGCCGCTGGAGGGTTCAGAGGTCACAGGCATTCAGTGTTGGTTTTCAGCCTTGCCACTACATGCAGAGATTTTCTCCGGATTCTCTGAATCTTTGAATGATATTATGGACTGTAGATGATGAAATCCCTAAATTCCTTGCAGTTTTGTGTTGAGAAATGTTGCTTTCAAACGGTTGAGTTGTTTGCCCATGCAGTTTTCCACAGAGTGGTGAACCTCCTCTGATCCATGCTTGTGAACGACTGAGCCTTTTCGAGTATACCCCTACCCTCTATACCCTATCTGTGTCTTTATCTATATACCTATGGCATGTTCCTAACAGGTGTTTTTTGAGCATTCCACAACTTTCCCAGTCTTTTGTTGTCCCTGTCCTTACTTTTTTTGAAATACAGTTTAACAGTTTGAACACTAAATATCTTGTCTTTGTACTTTATTCAATTGAATACAATTCAAAAAGTAAAAGCAAATTATTGCATTCTTTTTTTATTTACATTTTACACAGTGTCCCAACTGTTTTGGAATTGGGGTTTGTATTGCCATTCTTTGTCAGCAATTATCCACCCCTGCTATATCAATATATCAGGAGACTGCTGCGTGGCAGCTGCTCACCGTCTAAAACATTACCAGGTATTCGTCACTAGATGTCCTCATAAAGTCACTGAATATCCCTGACACCAAACAGCTGTGTGGATTACCTCAGTCCACAGGATGGCAAGTGTGCAAAAGCATTAGACAGTAGACATTACATGATTATAGGCCTCCTGCTCTGTTTTTTGACACCCGTGGATACTTGCAGGAAAAAAGGCCCAGCTTCAGTTTGTGGACGAGCGTGTGAGACAGAAATGGGGTGAGTGTGGTCAGTGTGCAGTGGGTTGTCGACTGTCCACCCGGGGTGCAGGTTTCTTTCACCGACTGTCAGCGGCACATCTGTCCTCCTCCTCCTCCATCATGCTGAGTCTGATTCAGCACTTCAACACCTACACAGAGAACCAAGAATAGACTCCGGACTCATACTGAGACTGGAGAGAGGAGAAAAACAACTGCTGCCTGAGACCACCTTGTCCCATCTCATCTCGTCCCGTCTTCAGCTGGCTGTATACTGGGCACGGTTTGAATGGGGGGTGGGGTTGGTTGCCTATGGCTGATATGTCAGTCATTATTGTACAAGCCTCATTGCACATACACTGTATGGAGTGGTGTAGATAGACGGATATGGATCCCCCCTGTCATCACATTGTTATCATTGCTGCACTCTCTTGTTTCCAAAGCCTGAAACCCATGTGATCTGATCACATATGGTACATTATGCTTCCCAGGTGTCAGGTGCACCTGCTTTTTGTTCCACCTCCACACACACACACACACACCTGAGGCAGCTTATTAAATACTATCCAATACACATACATTCCCACAAACTACACATACACACTAGTTTGAAAGATTATATAGATGCAGCTTCCACACACACACTTGGGGCATGTACAGATGGTGAACACTGTGCCTGCAGCTGGACCAGTGTCAGTCAACATTATTACGGTAGGGGAGGCTGGGGATGGTAGTAACCTTTTTTTTTTAACATCAGTAATGCAGTGGTAGTTCATGCTGCATCTCTTAAACTTTGACACATGATATCCATATTTGTCTACTACAAATAAAACTCACTTACACATCTATTACATATCACAGATTACATGAGTTAATGTCAAAAACAAAGAGCTTTGTTGTTAAAACATGCCCCACTCTGGGGTCAGTTGTAACCAGGCCTGGAATTTCATCATTTTAGGGGCAAGGACTTGGTCTTTGGTGTTGTCAGTTTCTTTGAGGGCACAAAGGCCAAATGCCAGGACAGCAAGGACATCAAATAAAACAATGATCTTAAATCCGAGGAAATAATGAATTTAACTTAAGGGTTAAGGATGCTTTTACTTTAAGTCCCACCCCAAGCAGCCATTACATAGTTAACTGTGATGTAAATGTAAATGCGAGCTTGAAGGTAGCATGAATGCAAAGTATCACATTAAACTGGTATAAGGTTATTCAAGTCA
The DNA here is from genome assembly GCA_034769285.1 of Lutjanus argentimaculatus. Taxonomy (NCBI): domain Eukaryota; kingdom Metazoa; phylum Chordata; class Actinopteri; order Lutjaniformes; family Lutjanidae; genus Lutjanus; species Lutjanus argentimaculatus. Next base: position 11,779,817 of record JAWZSL010000011.1, on the reverse strand, counting down.
AACCATTGAGTGCTAACATAAAAATAATATTGATGAAAAAATACTCTCTTATCTGAAAATCAGTTCTTTGGTCACACAGCCTCAGTGTTGCTCATAGAGATATGCCACTTCTCCTGTGTTCTCAAAAAGGAAATGGGAATATTCCATGTTGATGACATCACCTCAGCTCTTATCTGATTGGGTTAAACTGACACTGTTACAACTAAAGGCTCATTTATGTTAAAGGACAGATATGTATACAGATCCGGATGGAGTCTTCTGTCCGTACTCTGCATTCATTCATCTTTCTTCATTGTGAAAAAAGCAGCTGTAAAACGGGGGATACATTGTTTTGAACATGACAACCAACGCAAAATGAATTTGGTCCAGTAACATTTAGAAAGTCTCAAAGAGCTGCATGATTAAATCGTTTTATTCCATTTAAGTTAGTGGAGGGCTAAACCAGAAGTAACCCCTCACCTAAAGGAAGTCTCTACTGTGCGCTACGGGTGGCACAATGTAGAAGCTCCAACACGGAAGTAAGCTTCATGTGCCACTGAGCAGCTCTCCTCCAATGCTGTGTTCAGTTCTTTTTAGTACATCTACGCTACAGCCTCCATGTTTGTGGTTGTTAGAACCTTTTGTTTTTTCTTCTTCTTTTGGGAAACTTTTGACCCTGAGTGGCGCCCTCTAGTTAAGGTGTGTTGCTTAACGTCCATGCCAGCAAAAAGGATGAATGTAAGAATGCAGTGACATTATATCATTTGAAATGGACATATTTATTTTTGTAAGTAAGCATTAATGAGCCTTAACCTGGTGTTCCAACAGTCCCCTGTCTCCCGTACTTCCCACAACTATCCATGTATTGTACTTGTCTGACCTCCATATGACATTTTTTGGATTTTACTTCTATTACCTGCGCTACCCAGAGCTTGTCCCCTCGCTCCAGCTCACTCCAAAGCGTGAGATCACTCCACAACGCACCCCCCCCCCCCCACCCGCCGCGCAGTTCAGTGCGCCCCCCTCCTTTGGATTCAGTTTCGGAAAGCGAGACGATGGCAAACATGTTGAGGAGCAACTGACCGTGATCATTGGGAGCAGCGCAGCATGAGAGGACGTCTGTTATGTGTTAATAGATGTGTTCTGGTGGTGGACGCCCGCTGAATCGATGGGATTTGAAGCAGCATGAAGGCATCTGGTTGTCAACTTCATTCCAGACAGACAGACAGACAGTGGATGCGCGCTGGATCCAGAACCAACCACAGGATGAACTGAGACATTACGCGCAAGAGGTTGCCACGGGCGAGCGTTCTGTTTGACCTCTGTGGAGATAATTTCTGTGACGAACAACTCGGTGAGGATGTCTCAATGAAGAATGTGACTGCGCCTGACTCTCTCCAGACGGGGTGGATGAAGCCCTCGGCGGTGTCATGCGTCTTGCCCCGCAGCCAAGCGCGCAACCCTTGCGGCTCATAGTTCTGCTCCTCCTTACCGCGGGGGTGGACTCATCCCCGGTGCTCTCCTCGGGCTGCCCGGACAGGTGTGTGTGCGATGACCAGCTGGTGGTCCAGTGCGCCGGGCAGCACCTGACCACCTTCCCGGTCAACTTGCCGCTGGCCACCCGGCAGCTCATCATCTCCAACAACCGCATCGTGGAGCTGCCGCCGCTGGCGCTCAACTACCTCTCGGATCTGGTGTACCTGGACTGCAGCAACAACTCCTTGACGGAGATCTCCGAGTCCACGTTTGGGAACCTGAGGAAGCTGGCCTACCTGGACCTCTCCTTTAACACCTTGAGCCGGATCGAGGACAGGACGTTCGGCCCCTTGGCCAGCCTGGTGATGCTGAGGATGACCGACAACCCAGGGCTCTCAGAGATTCACCAGGACGCCTTCGCGGAGAACGCGGCCCTGCAGGTGCTGGATGTGAGTCGGAACAACCTGACGGTGCTGAACATCACCTCCCTGATCGCGCTGCCTGCCCTGCGCTCCGTGGGGCTCAGCGGGAACCCGTGGAGCTGCGAGTGCGACAACGAGGACCTGTGCCTGTGGGTCCACCTGGAGGGCTTCAAGTTCCAAGGTTTTATCAGTCATTTATTCTCTTTTATTAATGTTATGTGAGGTGACATAATCGCAACATGACCTTTACTGCTGCTGTTAAGTTAGTATCAAGTGGAGCCAATCACATAAGAACTGCTGTGCTCCAGTTATTAATTATTAGATAATACGGGCTTATGTAAACTATTGGCCTTTTGCTGGTGGTGCCCTCAATAAATCCCATGAAGAGATGAGAACTTACTTAATACCTTCCATGCAACAAATGAGCTGTAAACGTTTTATATTAATTGGGAACATCCGAGAAATTGTTATGAAAAAGAGAACACTTAGCAGATAAATATTAATATATAATATAAATAATAATAATATAAATATAAACATTATGGAGCAAAAAATTCCAATATCAGTATATCTGCTGATATTCTTTATACAGAGCAGGTTATAATTTACAAAATTATAGAATATATCAAAAGTGGTCAACAATTGTGACAAAGTTATGTGATGGAGGCAAGATATTTTACATTTTAACAATAAACTTTATTCAGTGCATTAACAGTAAACTTTGATCTGAATTTGTAATAATTAAAAATGATTATAAATAATACAAAGCACACATAGAACAAATTATATGTATGTATTAAACCAGAATTAAGAAAGGGTTCAACTGTACACAGAATAGTGCAGTTAACAATTAAAAACAATCTGCATCATGTTCTGTTAAAAAAATAAATTTCATATAGGTGCATATCAGACAACATATATGCTGATACAGATATGACCAATAAAATTGTGATAGGTCAATATCAGGCTGATAATATCAATGGACTGATATATCAGTCAAGCTATAAATTAATAAATCCATTCTAAATTTAAGCCACTATTAAGACCAACTTTTGGGTTGCCAGATTGTGAAAAATCCTTCTTGTGGGATTAACCTGTTATGGTCCCAGGGCAAAAAAAAGCTACTAAGCCCTCATTGACCCCCTGTTCCTCCCAGTCTCTGTGGAAGGTGTATGGTTGTGTGGTAATTTGATTGAACACTTTAATTTCAGAATGTGAAACAAATAAGAGCAAAACTGAAATAATGAAGAGCTTCAAACTAGATTTTGATAAGACAGGACTTCAAAATGTTACAAAATAAAGCAGGAACCGTCTTAAGGGCCTCATCATGTCACTTGATATTGTGCTTTTGTGCTGCATTCCAATTTTCAAAGAAACTTAGCATCAACAAGCTTAAGCTATAATATGTAACATTTCCACGTTAAAATGAAAAAACGCTAGATATATGTTATATCTTTTGTTGAGTTGGTGAGTTAAGGCAACAGTGCACATATGCACTAGTTGCTATAACTTCTGGGAAAACACAGGTTGCATTGGACGTGAGGAGGAAGTCAGCAAATGTGACTAAACATAACATGATAAGAACATAACATAACATAATTTCCTAATGAGTCATATCACATTTTTATCCCAATGGTGGTTTAAAAGTGAAGATAAAAAACTCCCACAATCCCACGCTACTTCACGATAACATTAGTGCGATATCCAAAGAATTTTTTTTGCAAAAGAAAGTCAAATTCATCTTTAGCTTTGTTTATCCATCTTTTGTTCTTTTTTGGCAAATGAATTACACTCAAAATATGAGTGTAGGGAAGTGGAGAGAGAATCTGTAACCGTGTAGGAGACCCCTTGATTGATACATGAGACCCCCTGAAAGCCTCAACAGCAAAATCCTGGGAGGTCTCTTTAAATAATTATTTGTCTCTTGCAATTGTCACTGAAATGTCTTTAAAATTGTACAATCTTCAGTATTTATCATTCAAATCACAAAACACATTTATTCACATATAAATACAGAAAAACATTGTTGTGTTTCTCTTATTGCCATTGATGCTGCTGTAAATGGTCCACGGTCCAAATGCTGTGTAGTTTTTTAAAACATGATGTTGCCCCGTACAATCTAAAAACCGGTGGATTGTTTTTTCTTCTGTCAGGCCCCTGAACTTCTGGGGCCCCAGGGCAGTCTGCCTAGTTGCTAAGGCTCGCTGGTGTTTATCCTCCTCCAGCATGAAAAAACATCAGCCAGAGTGATTTTTCACAAACTGACAACCCTAAAATAGCTGTTAAGACTGGTTTATAACAGATTTATAAACAGGGTTGGGAGAGTTACTTTAAAAATGTATTCTGGTACAGTTACTGATTACCTGTTAAAAAATGTAGTCAGTTATCTAATCCAAGAATCTCAATATTAAAGGAATGTAACTTGATTGCTTTCAGTTAATTTTGGATTACCTCAATATAAAATATGGTGAATTTTTTTTCGCCTAATATAATGTTTTATGTTCATCGTTAGGTTTATTTGTTTGTCCAGTTGTTCCTTCCTTTGTTGTGCACATTTAGTGACTTTCTGATTTAAAGTTCCATCTAGTGAAAGTATTTTTTCACTAGAAGTCAAGATAATAAATTGTCAAATATAAGATATGTTTTCACAAGATCAGAGTGGTGTTAAGACTTATTAAATGTTGTAATGTATATCCTTCTTTATTGTAAAATGTATCTGTAATCTGATTACGTCTTTTCCATATTTAACTATCAAGGAATACAGTCGCCTTTTTTTGTATCCAGATTACATAATCCCATTACATGTAATCCATTACTCCCCAAGCCTGTTTATAAAACACTGTAAAATACTTAATAACCATGTATAAAGCCATATAATCCTTATTTAAAGGTTGCACAAATGGAAGATTGTAGAGAGAAAATGGAGGAGTTAAAAAGTGATTCCTAACAAAATGGCAGTAAAAGTCTCCTTCAGACCCCTTCAAGGAGGGAATGACTCCTTGCTTACACTCTTTTCAAGCACAAGCAGAGCCCTCACTGCTGGATTTCCTTCACATCATGTTACTTAAAAACTCCCTGTCACATCTGCTCCTCTGAGCACGCACAGCACATAATGTCACACAATTCCGTTAGCCGTACAGGGGTTGTCAACATTGTGTAACTAAAGGCACATATTTCTTAACCACACATTTTGGAGCTCTCCAAAATGATTCATTTTGTGTCAGAGCATCCGAGGGAGTGTTAGCTAGCTAACAGTAGAAAAAGACATTTGTCTTTACCTGCCGATGTGTGATTGGTGTGGTGATATTCAAATGATCATTGAAATTATGTGTTTTAATCTGATTTTTTTATTAAATATTTGTTGATATGACGTTTAGGTATAAAAATAACTAGCAAATTACAATTCTAACAATAATGATAATTTTAAACTAGCATTTGGCAGTACCACTGCCTCCACAGCCCACTACATGGTGGGCCGCAGCCCAGTGGTTGAGAATGGCTGCATTCAATCCTTTTTATACCCAGATCTAGAAAAAATGGTTTTGCTCGTTGACAATCACTGCAAGCGTTCTTCAGTTTATGCAGCGTGATTGGCTCTCTGCTGCAGGAGGTACAATCCACACAGTCTGAGGTGTGGTGAAGTCAAATGCAGTGTATTTGATGGACTTGGCACACTGAGATGCCATCAGAGTGTGAGAAAGTATGGCTTTACTACCAGAGATAGATGCTAACATTTTCAAGAACTGCCCCACAGGCCACCAAGCCCCTAAATTTTAACACAGCCTTTATTAACTGTGACACCACAACTGTGTTGCCCACTCCATGAACTGTGATTCCTGAAGGCTTTGGTTCCAATGAAAACGAGTTACCATCAAATTCTTGGCCTCTTAAATTCACTCCTAAATGTTCAATGCCATTTTGTTTTTTTCATAGTCTGTCTTTCATGTATCTGGTTCTTCTGTAAGAATCACATTAGCGGTTTGAGTAGGCTTGTTGAATCCCTACTTCAGTAGCCCTGACATACCTGTAGCTGGTCAGTGATGAGTACCGTTACATGTTTTCATAGAATGTTGAACTCAAAGACATGAAGGAATCAGGATGTTTGTGGAACTGTAATGTCTGTTGGAGGCTCGCAGAATGGGGGCCACCTACATGGAATATTTGGTGGCCACAGAGTAACTTTTTGTGGGCCATCGGGTCATGGTTAATGTCAAACCCTGATTACACATCTGTAGTGTCTGATAAAAATAAAGGCATAAAATGCGGAGAAGAATGCTTCCACTCATGTGACTCATATTGATGTGTGAAAAAAATGAAGTATTAGTATCAGAGTTGTTGGTTCAGGCCTAATAGCTACACACGTGTTTGGCAAAGTCTGCAAAGTTCACCCCTTTCTCAGCTTTCAGTGGGATGAGCCGCAGGTGATGGCAGTGGAGCGTGACAGCATTCAGACTATCAAATAACAAAGAGGGTGAAAGAAGATCGGAGGCAGGGAGTCATTTGAATTTCTCCTCTTGCAACTGTGTTCATTAATTCAGCCCTGCAGTTTGGGAGGAAAACAAGAGGGTCTTTTATCTTAAAATGACTAATCGATCTTTTTTTTATGCTGCTTCCTGGGTACTGTGCTGCAGATGTTATTAATGATTATATTTGCACCATCAAATATCGATCCCTCCCGTTGTGTTTTAGCACCGTCGAGGTGATAGATGTGTCTGATATTCAACAATCGTTCTTACTTTGAGCTATTATGTTCATGCTTTGGTGTGGATGTGTCACTATGCAAAAGGGCAGCTGCTATTTATAGTGCGTCTTACTGAGCAAGAAGCCAGTAATAATTCTAACACCATACAATACACCCGCCACACTTACTAAAAAGGCATCCCCAGCCTATCTCTCTCCCACACACACACAAACATACACACATACACACAGACTATAGTTCACCATGGTCCCTGTGCAGCTTAGGCCGAATCCAAATGAGTCCTGCAAGAGCTGTCCTATTTTCTAGCTGCTCATTGCTTTTTGTCTAGCTTAATTTGGAGTGGAGCCTCTTCCAGTGACAGCTGCCAGCAAGGGAGAAGGCGGACACATAGATACACACACACATTCTCTACCTCTGTTATGTATACACACAGCCTGTCCATCGCTTTTGAGCAGACAGCGAAGGCAATACCTCATTCTGTCTTACGCTGAGTTTCCTAAAGCATGTGGAGAGACAGGGATGAGCACAAATACATCAAAAAATATCTTGTTACAAATTCGAAATATTTCCTCATTAAATGTATTTACGTTGAAAATAAAATACAAAATACTGGGATTGAAAATGTATCAAATTAAAATACAATTTGTTATTTAAAATATAATCTATACAAACTGATATCACATTTTAGAAAAGATGAAAAATGATTTGAATTGGCCAATAATGGTATCTTGGAGGTGGGTGCAGGGGTGCATGCTGGGTGATTTCAGCCCATCCTCACCAGAAAAATGGGCATCATGGGCTTTGGGAAACACCGCTAAATATTTTCTCACGATTTTCTAACATATAGACCAAACGACTAATCGATTAATCAAGAAAATAATGGACAGATTAGTCAACAATGAAAATAACTGTTGCTGCAGCCCTAGTTAGGAGCAGTGTAAAGAACGACAAAGCCTGCCTAGGGAGGGATGGATCAAACACAGGATTGGCAGCAGACTGTGGTGGGGTTTGTGTCCTATGTGAAACCAAAATCAGAGTTGATTTACAGTATTTAAAGTTATAAGTTACTTAAGTTATGTTTCGTGAGTGATGTCACCTTCATAATTGAACATACTTATTTCAACCCAAACCATGATCCTTTCCCTTTTAGTGCCTAAACCTAACCAACTGCTGTTTTCACAAATTCAACATGCTTAACATGAGGTGACTTATGTCCAGCAGTGCCATTGAAAATGCACATCTACCGTGACTGTAGAATGATCCTATTTTAACACAAACTAACATACACACTGAAACAACCAATGAAAGGGCCAGGATACTATACTGAATGGCAAAATTATGCATTATGTGTACCATATTACATGAGGCGTCGTGTCTGAACAAGACATCAACTGTGTATTGCTTTGCAAACCGTCAGTCGCAGCCCATTACACAATCACTCCTTCTGTTCTTACCCGTCAAAACAAGAGCTCCAGATCTACACGCTGCATCACTGTTTCACCTGGTGCTTGATCGGAGCAGTGCTGACGTGATGGCGTGATCAGTGGTGCTGATGTGATCGTTGATCTCCAATTAGAAAAAAGTGTTTGCTGGGGGGTTTATTGGAATAAGCAAAATTATTGTACATTTGGCCTTTTTTGGAATTACTGATTATATATTATAAGTTATGATACTAATATGATAATTATCTGGCAACGCTATTAATGTCACATGACTTACATCATGTAGGCCTTTTGGTTGTCATTTGAAATTGACCTGTTCTGTTGTTTAGGCATGAGGACATGTTGGTGGTTTCTAGTCAGTATTTTTGCAGTTCTACAGCATGTTTGCTAATTGCGTTATATATTAGTGTCATTCACTAAACTTGCCTTAGCTGCAATATCTGATCAATTTTGATTATATAACTTCATTATCGAAATGAAATACAGTACTTCATATTCATTTTATTTTCATTTTAAATACATTTATTGAAATACTGCCCACCTCTGCCATACACACACAAATGGATGCGCACACATCCATACAAATTCACAAACAGAGCCACTGATTCATGCATTTAGACACACAAACACAGATAAAGCACACTTTTAGCGCTTGAGGGGGGGTGGCAGAAGGATAACATTTTGGAGACGACTGTGTTCCGACTGCGAGCTGTGTCTCCGAAGCCTTGTTATCTCTCGTCTGGGTCTCACCTGGCTCATGCAACACGGCTCGCTTGTCTCCTCGGTTTAGGAAACGCATCAATAGCAAGCGAGTGAGCGCGAGAGACGGAGAGAGAGAAAGCTTCAAGAAGGAACCAACAGATTCTCCTCTGTCTCGCCTTCCTGGCTAGATTAGCACTCTCCCAGCTGTTATATAAGGAGAGCGTCTAGAAATAGAGCAGAGTGTGGTGTGGATGGGGGGAAGGAGGGAGGGAAAAGCCCTCTTCTTTGATGCCAGTCCCTTCGGGTGGAGGGATGGGATGGTGGGGGGTGAAGCCAGAAGGGTTTCCTTCCTAGCTGTCAGGCACACACACACACACACATATGGACACGTGCACACACACGCAGAAGCACACGCTGCAAGGACAGAGATAGAAGACAGGAATGTCTCGTGTAGGGGGCTTGTGCATGTATGTTAAGAGGGGGTGTGCATGTACGCGCATGCATGCATGTGTGTGATTCTAACAGCATATTGTGTGAACAGTGCACAGCAGCAGCTTTTCGAGAGGATCAGAGTATGCTTTGAATTCTCGGTGGTAGATGGAGCTTAGAGAATCTGAAGCTGTTCTCGTGTTCCTCAGCCCGTTCGTTTTCAGATCCGTGAGCCGCAGCAGAGCTTCTCTGAGGATAAGACCGGAGATTTATGCACTGAGTGAATACAATATTACATTTCAGTCGTGCTATGAAATCAACTCGTCAAGTGATTTGATTGAAAGCTTCAGTATGATCCCTCTCACCCTCTGTCAAATCACACCTCCCACCAACCTGAGTCAGTTATAACAGCAACACCTCACGATGCTGCTGAGAGTCCATGAAAAGTAGTTGGCAAGCTAGCAGAGAAGTTGAAAGAGTTAACTGCAATTATCACATAGTAATAATAAACAGTTCATATAAGCATCCAAACTGAATAAACAGTTATGATTACCTAACATGAATGATTACAAGTGGAACAGTTAGATAAAAGTGATGGTTTGGATCCCAAATGTTTCCAATGATGTTAAACACAAAAAAATCTGTAATTTATTCAAGGAAACAGTGTGTTTCTTACTAGCTGTTACTAGCTAGTTGCTGGTTGCTATAACGTCTGGGAAACACATGAGATACATTAGATATGTCAGAGAGTGAGGATGTCAGTAAACGGGACTAAATGTAACTTGAATAAAACTTTAATAGCTCATATTACCTTGTCCATGAACATGATTTCTGCCTGAGTCATTTCAGATCGATTTTCATCAGCTTCATGATGTCATCAAATCTGATGAAAAAGGTGTGATGATAAATGTATTTTGCTATTATTGAAATGTTAGCAGCAGAATTTACATATTGTACATTTAAATAGTTAGAGAAAGTTAACAGGTGATAGAAATATCCAAAAGTAATAAATAAACAGTTATAATGACCTAAACTTAATGAATTAATGAGTGAAATCATTAAAAGTATTTGATTCATGGTTTGGTTTAAATTGTTAGATAAACAGTTAAAACAGTTACCTAAATGAAAAGATAAATGTGAAATAGCTAGCTTTAAAGTTAATAAAAGTGCTGAAATAACTACATGCAATTAATGGCTGAACATGCAAAATTGTTAGCGAAGAGTATGGATTAGCAGCTAACAAAAAATAAAAGATAAACACTGTAAATATTTAGCTAGCAAACCGAGTTTGAATGGCTAAAAATGTTTGAATGGTGTAGAAATAATTATTATGGATATGGTTTCAATAGTTGACAAACAGTAATGGATAATGAATGGATAAACAGGTGTTAGCTAAAATGATACAAGGGCTAAATGGTTAAAATGATAAAATGGCTAAAAGTAGTCGATAAATAGTCACAAGGTAGTGGTAGAAATGAAAATCTGACCAAACCAAAACACCTTTATTTAAAACGTTTTGTTGTCTTAGTTTATCACCATTGAAATGAATTGAAATGGACACATTTGTAACATTGAGGGCTACTTGAGTTCATCTGACAGTTCATTTAGAAAAAAATGTCTGGGAATCACTGACCTAAAGTACAGTGTCAACGCTAGAACAAATATCCAAGGGGGGCTTGGTAGTTGTGCATGGTGAAAGTGAAACCATATGACGTGATACGTGATGCTACTGTTAAATGAAAGAACACCTTTAGGCTACAATTGCATTCACTGTCAATCCAACAACACTAGTGGAGTAACATCACACCACCGAGCCCTGATGTCCAAACCAATAATAAATTATATTTGTATAGACTGATTTTTTCAGCCTGTGCACTGATTATAATTATAAATACACATCTGCCTTCCTCTGTTTAACCTAACTAGAGTTAATAACCAGAAAAGAGACAAAACTCAGAAAATTAAAAACAAATGGCTAACAATAAAGGATGTTTTTTGTGCACTGAGAGTGTGTGCACCTCTGAAGTCATTATGTGAATCAGTGAAACGTCATTCAATTATATTTTATATTCTAAGGAGTAACCAAAAAAACCCCAACATATCAATTACACCCTTGCAATATTTATATATTTGTGTAAGATTTTTACTATGTAACGTAAAGAGCATACAGTCATTCTATTACAACTACATATATCTGAAAATTTCCCATATTCCCATACACTGCTGCTCATCCTTGCTTCCAGTTTTTCCCAGTGGTCACTTGCGGTATTGCAGCAAAAAAGCATTTTCCACCATAAGCCACCATTATAAAAGAGACATCTGTAAAACTGTTTACAGGACACCTCAAAATGTAAACAAGGTCAATTATGATCCTTTCTATTATGAATTTTTGATCCATGGTGGTTTTCATATTTGCATACTTTACCTGAGCTGAGAAAAGCAATGAAAAAATCTGTGATATCATCACAATATAAAGTTTATGGCCCTGGAGGGAAGAAATGGGTGGGGATGAAGGAAACACAACTGCATATATTCAGGGGGCTGCATATCCCAGAAGTTAGATTTTTTTTTTTGTAATTTTCACCAGGTGGGCAGTTCTCATGGGACTGAAAGAGCATCCTGTATGTAGTTCATTATACACCTATCACCACATTTACACCTAGGATTAAAATTGTGATCTGTATCCAGATAAATTATCCAGATTGTTGTCTGGATTGTGTTTACATCTACCTAAGATCTGAACACAATGCAAGCCAGACTACTTGACCTGGCAGATCTGGTCACATTCTGATCACAAAGTGTTTACACCTTGCATTAACATGTGTTTTTCCTTACAGATACAGACACAGATCATATTTTAATACCAGGTGTAAATGGGGTGTTAGGAACGTGCAGAGGTCAAAGCTACTCAAACAGGCAAAGCTGTCACATGATCAAATAGAAACTTGATATTGGACAATATCGCCATAAATATCGCCCAGCAGTAGAATAAGCATTAATTCTGTTATAGATTGCAACTGACTATTTTACAAAGTAAAAAAGAAATGAAAGAAAGAATGAAAACTGTCTTTATGAGGGAATATCTAGCAAATGACACCATTTTTAATTTAAGACAAGTTCTTCATTGACACACAAGCTTATTTCTGAGGTGGCAATCACTTGCAAGGGCCCGTTCTCCACCCAACATGCTGTTGGAGGGCCTGCTCTGTCTGTGGGCCCCCACCTCATGGGCCCCAGTGCAGCTGCACTGCCTGCACTGTCTGTGTTTACGCCCCTGTCTGTCTCTATCTATAAACAACATTTTCATAGCAAAGTATGCCACTGTTGTTGTAGAAATGGGGTTACGGAAAATGTTCCCTGTGCAGAAACTTCCAAGTCTTTTGATCTCTCCCAGCGGGAATTCCCCCCAGCACAAAAGCTTTGAAAAAACGGAAGCCAATTAAAAACAGTGGCCGTATGGAGACGGCAGCACTCTGTTGTGTTGTGCTGCGTATCTCCTCGCAGTAACAAAAGACTGTGCCAGGCGTCAGGATTATTTTCTGAAAAACGCTTCTCTTGACAGGCATCATGCGGCGTATTTAATTTTGACTGATGGGCCTTTTAAAATTGTATCCATCTACTGTAGTTTTCTGAAAGAGAAGGAACTCGACATTTTTCATTAGGATTTGTGGATTTCAGCGAGGTCTTAGTCGTAGTCAAACCTAGCGCCTGATGATGAGAAACCTTATTATCAGTGGTTTCAGGCAGACACAAAGGCCCAAGTCACTCTCTAATCCTGTGGGGGAGAAAGGAGTTTGAATAATTCATCCGTGATTTTTTTTTGTAATTTAATGCTGCATCAACTCAAGTCTGTTGTACAGGGGAAGCTCCCAAAGCCTCGCAGCTTTCTGATAAAGAAGGCAACATTGTTACACTGCTGCAGTTTTCTACATTTTAGTCTTTTCACTGTGTGATCCTGAATATGTTATGGATATCTTCAGCTCAGTTTGCTGCCATTTATAAAAGTTATGCAAAACAATATATAGTAATATGCTTGAATTATTTAACAGGCTGCTCCGTTTAAGAGCATATGTATATAAGCTAAGCTAAGCTTCTTCAGACATCAAAGGATCTTTTAAAGTATATGATAATTATATGCCAAAGCTGTCTTCATGTTTGCTGTAAAGTTACTTGATATTTGCAAAGGAGATCAGCAGTTAAATGCACTTTAAAGGGCCTGAAAATATATTTTCTCAATCAGTTTCTTACTCTGAGTGACAAGTTCCTGCCTGAACACATTATTTTCTTCCAAAGTCAGAACAGTTTTAGCTATTTCACATGAAAGATTTCTGTATTTGTGTTTTTGTCTCTGGGTTTAATGTAGGCAGGGCACAGTTGTAACAATGTGATGTCATGTACCTCTGTGCACCAATCAGGGTTCTATCAGTATAATCATAATATGATGTCGGGCGTAGGGAAATGCTGCCATCAGTAAATATGTTTTCACCAATGTGGCATTTTGAAGTATTGCATAAAGATGTTGATGGAAACAGCAAAATCTGAGATAAAATTTGCAAAAAAAAATTTTTTTTTAATGTTATGTTTGCTTTAGGTGGTTTTTGCCTTTTTCAAAAAAATTAAACCACCTTTTCTGAATAAGTTCTGACATGGCAAAGATTTAACTCACATGACTGATCATCTGTTTCCACTCCGAGGGAAGAAGAAGAAGCTGTTTCTGCTGTCATGAATATAGCTGACATGAAAGAATAATGACAACTTGCTCAACTGGAAAAAAAAAGTTCTGAAGGACCTCTCTCCATTTTTTCTCATAAGGCTCATTAATGCCTCCTTTACATACAAAAAAATAGATACGTCCGTTTCAAATTATGGAACAGTCACTGCCTGCATATTTCCACGCATCTTTTACATTAACATGGATGTTAAGCAACACATCCACTAGAGGGCACCATTCAGAGTCACAAGTTACCCCAAAGAAAAAGAAGAGTCAAAAGTTTCTGAACAAACAAACCTCTTGAGAAAGAGTCAATGGTGGCCATTAACCACATCACACATGGAGACAGAGTAATTTTTTTCACTATCTAATTTATGATGAACATCAGTTTCAGTACTTTAGGGTTTTTAAAAATTTGACGTGTTCAGTGCTTGCTTTAACTACCGGCTATTGGCACTGCCACACTGCCCCCATGACTGCCTGTGGTACTGCTTTGTCTTGTGCGTATCTGTAAGGTTTCAGAAAACATGCACAAAGACGGACAAAATGAAGGCTCCGTCCGTATCCATCTGTGCATCAACGGTTAGCATAAATGAGCCCAAGGAAGATGTTTTATTTCTTCAAATTCTTTGTCTTTGGGGTTAATTGGCAGAGGGCAAACAATTTGTTTTAACTTTCAGGTTTGCGACTTCTATACTTCTGCTAACCTATACTGTCAACTTCTCACAAAACTATGCTTTGTATAGCCTAGTTTATTCGCTCCAAACCAGTTGATGGAAACACACATAGATTGGCTTTTTAAAAATTTTTGCAACATCTTAAAAGTACACTTCAAGTTTGCTTGACAATTACACCCTAAACAAACCTGGTATTAAAATGTGATCTGTATCCAGACATGTTAATGCAAGGTGTAAATGTGATCAGATCTCCTGACCACATCTGGAAGTAGCCTGGCTTAGACTGTGTTCCGATCTTAGGTGTAAACACAATCCGTATGACGTGTTGTCATCTGTACAATGTAACATTGATACAGATCTTTGTTTGTAGCTAACATAAAATACAGCTTGTTGTTGTTCAAATTTAGAGAGTGAGCAAGTGAGAATGCTGAAAGAGACAAGCATCTAATTACTGATTATTTGTCTATTCTGTGCAACGAAAGTGCCAAAAGATGCATTATTCAACAGAACTGTGTGAAAATGAGGTCAATACTGGGGTTAAAGGACAGTTATGTATATTAAAAATGTCAGTCCTGGATTGATGTCATGAAGAAATGCAAACCCTGCACATTCCTGTAAGTCCTAAACAAGATGACTTAATAGTGTGAATAATGCCACTCCAGGCCAGCTCACATGCACTGTTGTTTCCAGTGCCCTTCAGTGTTGCAGTTTTTGTATTATATTTCCTGACCAAACATGTTTATGTATTCTATTGCCCTCTCATTACTCCTTAATCATTCCTTCTTGGTGTGTCTGTGTGACAGATGAGGGCCAGACGGTGTGTGGCTCACCTGCTGACATGCAGGGCCGTCGCCTGGGCGAGGTGGGCATCCAGCTACGGACGTTATGTCACCAGACTCTGGGCTCCTGGGACTACCTTTTCTTTGTTGTCATCGGCTTCGTCATCTTTGCCGCCGGCACCGTGTCAGCCTGGGTGATGGGCGTCATCATGGTGCTCTATGAGCGCTACATCAAGAAGAAAGAGAACAGCTGGACGTGGACGACGAGGAAGAAGCCGGCGACACCGGCCGTACCTCGCGGGCCAGGAGTGACCATGGCAACGGGAATTTGAAGACGTCACATACTGTTTAAAAGATTTAATCCCACTCTGCCCGCCATGGATTCCCACAGTGCCTCCTGTCAGCTTCCAGGACTGTCTGAGAAGTCTAATGAGCCTCCAGTCAAAATGAGTATTTAACAGGCTCAGCTCTCAAAGAGAGAAGAGAGGATTCAGCAGAGACAAGAAATCTCATTATTCTCATTTGCAGTGTGCTTTCAGGTGATGTAATTCACACTCTGGCTGCCATTGTGGAGGTCCCCACAAGACCCATGGGTACTGACCATGTATGCAAATGTATGACTTTGCTATTTAGTTTATTACTTTGTAATATTTCACTGGGACGTGGTCATATAGAGTAACTGAGGAGCAAAGCTGATTATCTTGTAAGCAGCTTGCTGGTCTGACTAAAGATGCTCATTTTCACTCTATGTACCAAAATCAATGGTCACATTTACCAACTTGACAAATAGTTTAACATTTTGGGGATTTTGAGACCACTTTAATATCTCTCCGTTTAATATGAAGCAATATCCAGAGACATAAAGCGTGGTTTAGTATAAAACTGGACACGGGGAAACAGCTAACCATCTTTGTCAGAAGGTAACAAAATCTGACCACCAGCGCCTCTAAAGCTTATTAATTAACATGTTTGACATTTAATAATAAACATTTTTTGCACAACAGTTTTTGTATTAATCAAAGAAATGAGATATTCGTTAATTAGAGAGATTTAGAGGTGCTAGCAGGTGGATTTTGTGACCTTTGGGCAGAGCCAAGCTAGCTGTTTTCACCTGTTTCTAGTATTTATGCTAAGCTAACTGGCAGCTGGTTGTTGGTATATATTTGACAGAAATATACAAAAGTGGTATCAAACTTCTCATTTCACTCTTGGCAAAAAAAAAAAAAAAAGAAATAAGAGCGTTTCCCAAAAATGTCATTTATTTAAAGCTGCTTCAGGTGATTGGGAAAAATACTCCCTGGGAACGAGACTCAACAATCAACTCTTTCTCCAGAATCTCTTGGAGCAGCTTTACCCACAGTCTGGGTCCAGACCATCAACCAGCCTAAGCTGGTGTAAACTGCTTGATTTTCAAAATATTTTTCCAGTTAGGAAAAAAATAAAATAAAATTGACTTTATGTTAACATTGTGCATAATGTTTTTTTTATTATTATAATTATTTTTATGTTATGAGCACTAGCTCATATTAGGTTAATCATTGTTACTTTCATGGGTGTAGTGCTGGTGGAGCAAACCAGAACAACATTCTCCCCCTTTTTTTCTTCAGGTGAGGAAACATTTGCAGTTTGCATCCTTTTTTTTAAGTACTTGAAGATACAGTCATTAGTATGTCATGCAAGAGAGCCAACGAAAAACATGGAATGGTCAAAGTTGTCAGGCTAACAGCTGATAATTGATTTGAATTGATAAGAAAAGTGTGATGCAGACTTGCAGTTGCAGCTGAGAGAGAAAGGGAGAGAGAAACAGCGTGGACTGACTGCTGTGTAATATTCTCAACATGATGAAACTCATAATTTATAAAGTCAGTCAATTTAAGCGAGCATGCGCATGGATGCACACTTCATAGGTGCGCTCTGATATTGAACAAACAGCACTACACCTCTGGTTGGTTTTTGTAGCCACAAGGTCTTTTCTTGAAATTAGAGATGTCGAGATAAGACCTAAAGTTAAAGTCTGTGTTCTCAATAAACCAAAATAATTTTGGCTATTGGGAAACAAGCATGCCATTTTATACAATTTGTTTGTACCTATAATTAATCCCTCCAGGATTTTGCAAGCTTTTTTGGGGTTGTTGCAGCTTAAAATGCCTGATTTCATGGCAGCTTTTCTAAAAAAAAAAAAAGTTGTGATGCATGTTGCAATGTTTTTAGACCATTTTTGCAATGGAAAAGTGAAACTTGCAAAAGAAAAAAAGTTGTTTTTTGTTCTTGCACAAAAAAGTGCACAGAGCATTGATAAATGTCAATAACAATGACATTGAGTCGGTTCATTGAGACATGAAGGCGTACAATGTTTGTGTGGGGGACTGCTATGATTAGTAGAACTACCAATAATTGGTTAGATTTGCAGAAAAGTTGCACTGATTGGACAAAATTGCAAGGTTATGCAAAATCCATGGAGATTGCTTGAATTTGTGTTAATTGTTGCAATTGCAACAGTGCAACTTCCTGGAGGGACTGTATAATGTTACAAACTGAATAGATACACCTTCTACTGATCAATATGACACTCATAAATAGCATTATTTGACACAAAAAATTTTCCAGTGGACCTCCATGATGGCAACAAGCATAGAAGGATAATTGTGGCTCAGCTTCACAGCCTCTATGTGATATTTAAAGTGTTCTGCTCATTCTACTCATATGTATGAAAGGAAAGGATTAAATGCATTTATGCAATGCATTTATGCCAGTGTGGATGAGTGAATGTGTGTGCACGCATGTACACATTTGTGTGTACCATGTAGCTGTGCTGTACGTGTGATTGAGCTTTTGCAGATGTGAGCGTGTCGATCTTGGGTCCAGCGGTTTGTGGGGTTTTGCACCGATATTCCACTTCCCTCATCTGTTAGCCCAGAAACAAACTACAGTCAAGGTTTTTAAATTGAGGATCTGTTTGTGAAGTTTAGAGCCGACTTGTGCCAACTGCTGAGTCTGATTTGGCAGCGGGCCCAGTTGGACGGCAAGTAAACAGAAGAGTGTGATAATTGATTTCTGCTTCATCCTTCTTTGCTGGCTAACTGGATTGGGTGCAGCGTCCTATCTGTTCCTGCATGCACTGTTGATGCACCGAAAAGCCTTATGAGGTGTGTGTACAAGCTTTGAAGGAGGAGATTGACAAATTCAATTCATTTAAAAAGGAAAGGATTTTCTGAACACAGACAAAAGATCATAAATCGAATCATTTGAGATTCATTCTTCCATGCCAAATAATTCAGCAGTAAGTGATTATGTGTTTTTTTACACTTTGAATTGAGTGAATTTAAAAGGAATTTACCCCAAACATGTTATGTTTAATAAATATACAGTTGTACGTGTTCCACAGCAATAAAACAGCTACGGCTGTCAGGAAAAATTTAATAATTTTAGTGCACAACTGTAAATATCAACACAGTTTTTGCTGCAGTTTTCAACATCCCAGATCACAAACTTAGCACAGATTGACTACTTCTATATTTTTTCTAATAGTTATCTGGCTGTAACACCTCTTGAGCCTGACATTGACTGTTACAAACTTAGGAGGGAGCAGAGAAGAAAATAAATTCCTTGATTGACTATAGAAATCAACAGAAAACTGCTCCATCTCGTCCTCCCTGTGTGTACTTGTATCTGTACAATCAGTTGTTTCTCAGAATTTTTGCTTGATTTAGGAACAAAATTGAGCTTTTGAGGGAGAAAGCGCTTGTATTCACATGTTTGGATGTATGCAATCCAAGTCACTGTAATATTAGTGACATATTGCAGTTGTGCAAGCAAGGTAAAAAAATAAGTTTTTCACAGAAGACATTTGATGTGTCACATTAGGAAAATAAAGGCTGACATCCATTTTACTGCTTCATTTTCAGGGTCCTGGCTTGCTATCACGCTGTCATGGCTCACTGGGACACTTGAATAAAACAGAGCCATTGTCAAGGGTGGGACAGTGGTGGAATGGCCCTTTAAAACACCAAAGTCACACAATAGCACAAACAAACTAATCGATCAATCAAGGCAATGTTAGAGGTTTTTTAAATGGAGTCTGGTGACTGGTGTAATAACAATCTGAGCCTGTCAGTGGCAAAAACAGGCACTTAGATGTATTTGGACAGGCACAGTTACCATCAAGGATTATGTTGCAGCCGGCAACAAGTCCAATTCTTTCAACTTTAGACAAAAAAAATATATATGTATAAATAGGCCCCATGATTAAAAATGCTAGAATTCCCCCTGTTGGTTTAATGTGACTAGTACTTTCTGGACTGACCAACTGTCGACTGACTAGTCTGTGAGAAGTGAGGAAGTAGTGGTGCAACAAATGCAACTGTGAGAAACTGAATTATTACCGTGTAGAGCAGTTACTTGGTTGTATGATGAAAATGTAGAGCAGTTAATCTGTGCTGTGACTCTGCACAATCTGTTATAATACTACACAGAAACTTCACACATTTACTGGCACTCGCATGTGCATATTGTTGGGATTTGTCCAAAATGAACTACAAACACAAAGTTATTGTTTTAACAGTATAATAATATCATATAGTATAAACATGCTGGTTATGAATGGTTGAGTGCTTTAAATATTATAGGCCTGTTTCAGTTTGACTTACCATAGCATGAAAAGCGCAGATGTAAATGACCATTCCTGAGCTCCACATTTTGAAGCTTTGAACCTCTGTCAACTTTCTACCCTCCTGTTTATGGTAGATATACGATGTGCTCGACTCCTCTATGTTGAAAATAAAACCACACATAACTCTAGCTAATCTACATCAATCATTAGCCAGTTAGCCTTATTCGCTAACTTACGATATGTCGCTTTTACAGGAAAAAGGAGATGCACAGAGACAGAGCACATTTAAGCCCCGCCCAGACCAGAGGAAAAGCAATTCATGGTACTCCACTGACTTGTATTGCAAGAGGGCGCCTCTTGTCATTTTCCATCTGTTAGCAAACAGACAAACATGTCTAAAAGCTGCTGTGTGGCAGGATGAACTACCAACAGGGTAAAGACCGCAGAACTAATCTTTTATAAGCTTGTGAATTGAAAAACTGAACCTTTAAGATGACAAACATGGATGCAGATGTGAGGCATCAGCAGGCTCCTGACACTCAGTCATGTTATGCTTTAATTACAGTTTCTAATTTGTCCAGACAAACTGTAGAGGCTGATGCTAACTCGGCTATGAAAGGCCTAGTTTTGATCTTGATGATCTTACCGGGTTATTCAAGTATTTGCAAATATCAAAGTATTTCACTTCTGGCCATTCAGTGGGATAATTTCTCACAGAAAACAAGGTAAGGAGGAGGGACATTTAGATATACAGACAATGTTGAGTTTGCCGATGTTACTTTTCCTTTCTGTTGGACACAGGGTGCTAAAATAATCCATTGTCATACTGAAATCTAATGCTTTTAGTTAGCTACAGTCACTTTGTTAGTGTCTCAGCCCCTGATTGTGTATTGAGGTGCCGTGGGCGTGGTTTACAGAGCATGACACATTGCACTCTGTCTCTATAGAAGGAAAAGGGGTGTGACTTTGGAAGGGTCAGTTAATAACATCAATAATAGCTGCATTCAGGGCTCTCTCATGTTATTAATATTATTAATAACCTGTGCTTTTCCTGCTATGAAAACTCAACATGCTCTCTGTGGAAAATGTCTAATGTGAAATATTGATCATGAAAAAGTGGTGTTAGAAAAAGGAAGTAAGTCTTGGGTATAAGTATAATATATTTTTTTTTCATTACATCACTAATATAAGACACTCAGGAATGAATCTTGCGTGTATGTCTGTGTGCGTTCGCTTGCACTCCCTGGTCATACAAGGGAGTGATCTTGACTCACGGCAGTGTGCATAACTATGCATGTACAACCCTAAACATACTTACTGGCATGATGCCGAACGTGTCAATCCAAGATAGTGACCCATGTACTGTACCTGTAAGTTGCCTACTAAAGCAGAATGCTGAGATGCCTCCGAACATTTCAACCATTGGTTGCTGGTTGCTCTCGTGGCTTTGGGTGTAATATTTGCATGGGTTCCTTCAGTATATACAAAATGCATTACATAATGTGCATGTCTATTGAGGTCTGTGTCATAAACTCTCATTTATATCTACATACAGTACATGCATATGAGTTCATTTCAACTGTGAGGGTGCATTACATTCTGATGAGTAGGCCATGTGATGCCACAGGCAAGGGTGAGGGTGCGGCCTGGAAATAGAAGAGCTGTTGCCCTAATTCATGTCAGCACAGTGACACAGATGGAATGACAAGGAATACCCACATGTCTCCCTGTTTTAATAAACATGTACATGCAGTAGTTGCTATTCTTGTGTCCAGCACACAAGGCGAGCACCTGGCTCTGAAAATTCAGTATTGACAGTTTTTGCTCCATATGGGCACTTGGAGTTACTTTATAGAAGCTCGACATGCTGAGCTTCAACAATATACTAAGTGGATGAGGTGAAATTCAACATTCTGCACTTTTTACACTCCCACACTACAAACTCAGACCATATTTAGAGGCACATGTATGCATGTGCTCAAACACACAGAGACAAAAAGCTTCAGTTCTGCCTCCATAATCGACTCCAACACCAACCACCTCTGAGTACAATGTACTGAGTGAAAGCTTAGAAGAAGTGCTCTACTCTCACTAGCACTACATTACTAATACTATCCTGAACAGCATCTATCTTCCCACATCATCCAAACAACAAAATTTCAAAGAGTTAGAGGTAAACTGTGCAAATTTATACCATTCTGGAAGAACAAGTAGCCCTCCATATTACTCATATTACTCTGTTTCAAAAAGGTTGGTGAATCCTGAGTTAGACATTTTGGGAGATTATCAGCTTTCTTGCGGAGCAGTCTTGCAGTCTTTAGTGTTAATATGAAGCTAAAGCCAGGGGCTGATTAGCTTATCTTAGCATTAAGACTGGAAAGAAGTGAAAACGGCTAACCTGGCTCGGTATAGAGGGAAAAAAAGCCATCTACCAGCACCTTTAAATCTCACTGATTAATTCACATTTTATTTGGTGCTTAAGCTGTTAAATAAGCAAAGACTGCGTTGAAGATGATCTAAGATCAGTTCTAATCAGAGTTTAGGAAAAACAGGTTTAAAATTAGTTAAAACAATTTAAAGTTAAGCAGAGCTATTGCACAATTAACAACTAATCTCTGTTTGGTAAATCCAAGTTTAGTGATGTAAACTGGAATTTTAATGAATATGGAAATGCTTGCTTATCAAATTAAAATTAATACATAAAAAATTTAATTTGGGTGTCAGGAAATACTAAGTATAAAAGAGGGGAAAACCAGCTCCTCTGCATTTCTTAACGAAACATTACGTTGTTTGCTAGCTAACTAAAAAAACAACAAAAATAGATTGTTTGCTAGCCAGCTGAAAAAGAAAAAAAAAGTTGTTTGCTAGTTAGAAAAACAAAACAAAACAAACAAACAAAAAAACCCTTTACCTTGGCTAAAAGGTAACTAGCTAGTTTGCCTACTTATGATGGTCTGCAGAGAATTATTTGCTCAATCCATCTGAAAAAGGCAGCTAAAGTTCCTCAAGGGTAAATTAAATATAATACTGGAATTTGGTGCAACAAATTTGGCTAAATATAGGTTTAGAGAGGTTTAAATTGAATCTTTCTTAATTTTAAGCTAGTTTAAAAAATTGGTGCAACATAAATTAATGTTAAATCATCATTTATTCAGGGTTACAAATTCATCCTTGTGTAGGAAAGTGTAAAAACAACAAATTGTGGGTTTTAGGAGTATTGTGCCAGACTTATGCTAAGCTAAGCTAAAAGTGGCTACTGGCTGTAGCTGTCAGCATACATTAGAGTGGTGAAAACTTTTTCATTTAGCTCTTGGCAAGAAAGCCAATAAGCATATTTCCCAAAATATTGAACTATGCTTTAAGTAGACGAAACAGTGGTACTAATGGGGACATTGTTGTGCTTGAGAATGAATGGGACAGAAATGCACTCAGCTGAATGTGGTCACATCAATAGCACAGCTGTGCCTGCGAGCCAGCTCAGTGAATAGACGAGGAAATGCCACGGCTACTGGATGCAGAAGCTCCTGCAGGTTCGCTTCCTGCCTGTGGTTGTTTAACTCGTCTCTTTTTACACCATTGTGTGGATCTACTGAGCTGAAGGCAAACTGGGCACTGTAAAACGCCCGCAGATGGAAGATGTGACATCAAGTAAGAGTGGCTCTAACCGACCGTAATAGCCCTCTGACACATCTACTTACACACAACCTCACTCACACACAAACACACACAAAACAGGAAGAAAATCCTTTGGTCATGGAGCAGTGGAATGACTTACACCAAAGTTAGAAATGAGGGATTTATTTTGAGAGACTGGGTGCCTGTGTTTCAGTCATTTCAGCTAAATTTCATCATTAATCACTGCCACATATGGATGACAGCACTAAAAAAGCGACTGTCAGCCAAACACAAGCACCCATACTGCTGTGCTGAACTGGAACATAACATGCTCTGGAGCTGGAACATAAAGGAACTGCTGCAACTTATATTAAGTTAAATATATTTCTTATGCTTACAATTGTAAACATGCAAGCAGTGTATAATGAGTGGTCCTGTTTTGTATTCTTCTTTCCCTTTAATTATTTGTCAGTTCATATTTTGAACACACTGAAGCACAGAAAGCAGGACGGGAATAAGCAAAACGCCTGGTTTTCATTACAGGCCAACAATGACTTTTCCAGAGTTTTCTCCAGTTTCATTTCTCTGTCATTATCACATCACATCATATTATTATCAGAAATGATTTGTCAGCTTGGATTTATTTCACCTTATAAAATTATTGTGTTTAATCTCATGGTACATAATGTATGTTTTCTATGGGACTAAATATTGCAAGCTCTCCTCAGCCCTCCTATTGATCGGTGGTGAAGAGTGAGCCCCTGCCTCCACTTGGCAGAGAGGAGGATGGTCCTACTGCTGTTACATATCTGCACACACAGGCTCAGGGGCCTGCCAACTCTGTATCCTTCCCCAGCAATAAAAGGTCATTTGAGAGGAGATGGTGTGTCCTTTTGTGCGTCACAGTCCTGCCTGGAGAAGTGTTTTTTTTTTTTTTTGCTTTGTCTTGCTGTCTGACCTCTTCTTGCTCTTTTCTCTCTTTTGCTCTCTGGGTATTTCGAAGGTTAGCAGGGGTCTAATTAGCATACAAGTCAAAAACCTGTATGTCGTCTTCATTGTCTAAACCAGACGTGGTGAAAGAACACACATTCTGTACTCATACTTGTGTAAAAAAGATATTTCGACTTGCTCTGCTTGCTTTCATATTTTCTCTGGTCCAGCCTCCTTTTCTTGTCTGTTTCATCTTGTTATATCTTTTTCATCTTGAAACATTTTTTTGTCTTGTCGCATCTTTTACATAGTTTTTAGTGTTGTTACGTTGTTTTCATCATGTTAGTTTTCTGTCTTGTCATGTCTTATGTCGTTATTTTGTCTG
The DNA here is from genome assembly GCA_034769285.1 of Lutjanus argentimaculatus. Classification (NCBI taxonomy): domain Eukaryota; kingdom Metazoa; phylum Chordata; class Actinopteri; order Lutjaniformes; family Lutjanidae; genus Lutjanus; species Lutjanus argentimaculatus. The sequence continues at coordinate 11,754,959 of JAWZSL010000011.1, read as the reverse complement.
GTTACGTCTTTTGTTGTCTTTTTGCATCTTTTACAGTGTTTTTCATCTAGTTACGTTGATTACATTGTTTTTCGTCTTGTTACATCTTTTTTGCTTTCTTATGTCTTTCTCATCTTGTAACTTCTTTTATGTTGTTTTTCATCTTGTTACATATTTTTTGTCTTGTTACATAATTTTTTCATAATGCTACATCTTTGTGACATCTTTTTTGCCTTTTTTGTCTTCACAACTTTTGGGGTGTTTTGTTTTGTATTGTTACATCTTCTTCTTTCAGATTGTTTTCCGTCTTGTTACGCCTTTTTTGGGTTGTCGCTTTTTTTAATGTTGTTTTTCGTCTTGATATATTTGTTGTGTTACATCATTTTTAGATTTGTTAGATCTTTTGTATCTTGTTGCGCCATTTTTCGTAGTGTTACAGCTTTTTAATCTTGTTACATCTTTACATCGTTCTTCATCTTAAGTCATTTTTTTATAGTGTTGCATCTTTTTCATTGTGACATCTTTTTAGCCTTTTTTTTCGTCTCGTTGCGCCTTTTTTGTCTTGTTGCATCTTTTTCATCTTGTTACTTCTTTTATGTTGTTTTTCACCATATTTTTTCGGCATTACACCATTTTTAGTCTTATTACATCTTTTACACTGTTTTTCATCTTTCTGGTTAATTTTTTTATGTGTTACATCTTTTTCATTGTTACATCTTTTTCACCTTGTTTCATCTTGTTACGTTGTTTTGTCTTGTTACATCTGTTGTACTTGATATGCACTGATTGATATACTAAGAAATTGTCTTTGCTATGTGTTATTGTTCCATCCATTTAGGTTTAAATCAGTCTTGATGTTGGGAAGGTGGTGCAATGACGCAAAATAAAAATAATCAGTAATTCCCCTCATATGCATTAAACTAGTGTAGTAACAAGCCTGTTTTAGAAAGTCCAGACAATGGTTTTAAAATGTAGGGGGTAAAAGCAAAAAGCTGTCAGAAAAATAAATACTTAAGTAAAGTACAGTAACAAAGTATTTGTACCTAGCTACTACCCAACTCTGTTCTACACTCATACCTCACAAACATAACCACACAAATACACATATGCACTGCAAACACTGCCACACATGAACGAGAGCATGCATACACACTCGCAGCTGGAGATGAGTTGCATTGTGTATTAGCGTATTCTGGGTGCCCAGACTGGTTCACAATTTTGTTAATCCAATGGAGCTGGCTGCAAAAGTGAGATAACCAGATGCTTACTCACACTAAGCTCCAACTCAAAAGCAGCACAATGATATTTCAAACTGAGACAGGGAATCTGCAAATTGGTCTGTGGTATTTTTGCATAAACAGTCGTGGAGCATGAAAGGGTCTTGAATTTCCTTTGACTAACTCAATTCCTCTCATCTCCAGCATGTCTCTCTTTATCCCTCCCGTGCTTTATTTATCTCGTCTAAAGATATTTATGGCCACAAATCCTATTTTTGCAACTGTCAATTTCCCTATAGACATCTCTATTTCTGACTTTTTGACAGTGCTTATCTCAATGTTCTCTTGATGCCCGACATTTTGGGAAATAATCTTATTTCCTTTCTTGCCTAGAGTTAGATGAGGAGACTGATAGCACTCTCATGTCTGTATACGGGAAATATGAAGCTAAAGCCAGCAGATTAGCTTGGTATAAAGACTGGAAACTGGCTTTAACAGAGGGTAAAAAAAATCCATCCCCATTGTTAATAATGTGATGAAAAAGAAGACTCCCGTAGATCATTATAATGAGAAACTTTCTAAAAATAATGACTTAATATCTCAAAATAATGACTTGGTATCTCAACAAAATAACAAGAGTCTCAAAATGTTGTGTTATTTTCTCAAAATAATGAGAAATGTTCCCAAAATTCTGAGATACTAAGTCATTCTTTTAAAGATGCAGTATGTAAGAATTTTTACTTTAAAACGTTAAAAATTTAATTGTCCACAGGATGCGAATAAATAACGTTATGTCAAAGACATCTATTTTATGTTGAAGAGATATCTACTTAAATTAGTATGCTAACCAGCTAGCCCCTGCCCTGGTGCTCCCAGCTCCCAGTCCAAACAGACTTACGTCAATAGTACTGCTACGCATGGCTAAATGACCTAAGACACATAGTAAAAAGGCGCAAACATAACCATTACACCTCAAAATCCTACGTCATTACTTGGACATCATTTCTTAGTATGGGATCATTTATGACATCTTTTTCCCCCGTCACATTAGCTGAAAGAGGCTTCCATAAAAATCTGTCAGGTTTAATGTGTTAATCAGTGAACTTAGAGGTGCAGGTAGGTGGATTTTCTTAGCTCTCAACAGAGCCAAGCTAGCTCTTCCCCCCTGATCTCAGGCTCTATGAAAAGGTAAGCTAACTTGCTGCTAAGCTAACATGTTAAAGCTAAACATTATTACAAAATACAAAAATATAAATGTCTAGTTCTGTTTTTTCATAAGGGTAATGTGCCAGAATATTTCTGCACTGGGAGCTTAGCAGAGAAAAAATTGACTGCTCCTGGCCAGGATGAAGTCCTGCACGTAACACTTTGGTTTTTGTTCAGGTTAAATACAGTAATCAGTGAGCTTTTAGAGGTGGTGGTAGGCCAGGCTGTTTCTCGTCTTTATAAAAAAGCTAAGCAATTATATCCTGTTTGTTGATTCCATGCAAGGGCCTAAGTATAAAAACAGCTATTCAACCTTATGGGGTTTATGTCGGATCACTTCTTGGCCAGGAGTGGTCACTTCCTGGAGTCTTCACATCTTGAGTTTTCTGCTTTGTGTTTTGTATGAATTAAAAGTACAATATAAAGATGATGATTAATGAGCTATAGAAGTGCAGCTAAGTGGATTTTGCAACCTTTGGACAGAGATGTTAGCTGTTTCCCCATTGTTTACAGTGTTTATGTTAAAGCTACAACAAGGGGTTTTAACTGGTTATGAAACCATCTCAGTTTAATACTGATGCCTCTATATGACCTACAAAGCAAACAAAACCATCAGCGAGAAGATTGGCTATTTCTATATAGTTATTCTTAATACCTGCCACCAGGTCGGATTCTCCTTGAAATCAGATTGAACGAGCCTGAGTTCACATTTTCCCAGTCAAAATTACAGTGAGTTGTATGTTAGACAGTTAAAATGAATCAGGAGGACATTTTTATTTAGATTATTTTATTTAGATTCTGGGCTGGGAGCAGCTGATTGTGACCGGCAGAGACTGCACATAGCACATAGCAGACAGCACACAACGTCCCCAAATTGCGGTTTTAACACTTCAGTTATTGTTCAGGTTAAATGTGTTAATTAGTGAGCATTAGATGTGCTGGTAGGTGGATTTTGTTACCTGTCAACAGAGCCAGGGAAGCTCTTCTCCTCTGTTCCCAGTCTTCATGAAAAGCCAAGCTAAACTGGCTGCTTGCTGTAGCTTAGAAGAGGTATTAATTCTACGGGATAGAAAGCGAATTAGTCCATTTACAAAATGTTAAATGACTCATAATTATTTCCTCCCTTGTTTTACCCGCTCTGTCTTGTTGACAGTCTTTCTGTGTATCTCTGTCTCGTGTGTCACTTGAATATTGATAGGCTCTGGGACAGAAACTTAAGACCTGATTAACGCAATGCTCACCACCACCACTGCCCTTTGGCCCCTCTGTTCACCTCATCTCCTCACATGCCACGATTTCCACATGTGCAACCAACACAAGTACAAAGTCACCATGAACTGCGTGCTTTGGAATAACCTACAGCCCCTGGAAAGTGGTGGCATTTTCCCACACCCCTCATGACTTGTACATCTCATGGGAGCGCTGCACCACGCTCACCATGGGGCACAGACCTTTGATCGACAGGCGTGCCACCTGAGATTAATGTTTCGGGGTTGAAGCGGTGGGTAAATGCTGATCCCTATATCACTTTACGCAGCTCTTTTCTATAACGTACAGCCTACCACTGCTGAGGAGATGACTAACCTGGCTGAATCACAAGCACGCAAAGCCATATCCTATTTGGTAGAGCCCTCTGAATTCCTTTAGGGGATTTTAAAAATGTGAATCAAGGGGATTTGACACTTAAAAGTTGAACATGGTGGTACAACTCAAATATTCATGCGAGGTTGTTAATCCACTTTTCAAAAGGAATTATTAATAGACCAACTTAGAATAGACCCTGTAGATGCCTACGAGCAGTTCTGTCTTCCAGCTGTGTTACATAAAATATAATGAATTCTGCATCTAGGATACCAGGGGAGGGAGAGACAGAGAGACAGAGAGAGGGAGAGGAGAGATAACTTATTTTAGAGCATGACTGCTTTATAATGAGGTCCTCAGTACAGACAGATAAACACAGCAGATTCAGGCTGCTTTGGTATTTTGCCATTTATGTTAAATCTTAAAATCTAAACATCTAATGACTGAATATTTTACACAAACAGATCTTAAGGGCAAAACCAGCCTGAAGCTACAGTACCAAAGCACCCCCTAGTGACAGGTTTTGGTTCTATGCATGATTTACAACACAAGCCTATAACTTCAGTTTATTTGGTACTCTAAAAAGGTCAAATATTTTAAAACTTAAAGTTCAGATCATTTGAAGTGGGGTTATATGAGGTATTTATCAAGAGTCAGTGTATTACCTACAGTAGATGGCAGTCATAAGCCCCCAGTTTGGAGAGGCAGAGAAGAGTACCAGCACAGGTGCTAAACAATGACCTGCTGTCGACAGGGTCAGCAGTGAAACGGATTTTAGCCACTTAAAAAAGGTCCACCTAAAAAACTCAACATTAGTTTAAGTGCACACTATATTTAGAATATTTTTGCCTCTTTACTTATTCCATCAAACAGCCTTTTCTGACAGGAAACTGCTGTTATATAAGCCAAATACCGCTCTCTCCAAAACCACCCAAACTCCATGGGTGAAATCATTAATTTTTTCTTGCAGAAAAAGTGAGTTCTTGATCTTCCACTGCCTGAATCTGTCAGGTTTTTTTTTTGTGTGTGTGTGTGTTATTGTGTGACTCAGGGAAATATGAACTATCCTTTTAAAACACTGAAGTCACACAATAACACAAACAAACTTACAGATCAAGGCAGCAGTAGACCAGCGACTCCTGTGTTCTGTGAGGTAAAATTGCTGATTTTGCCTGGGGAGTTTGGCTGGTTTGGAGAGAAATGTTATTTGGCTCTGTGATGGCGGTTTCCACTCAAAAAAGCCGGTCTGACAGCAAAGTAAAACAGTGAAAATATTCTAAAAATATCATACCTGATATTGATTTTCTTTTCTTAGATGGACCTTTTTTGAAGTGCCTAAATTATATATTGTTGCTGATCCTGTGAACAGTTTTAACAACTAAATTTTTGGCCTGATTTTAAATTATAATATTTCCTGTCTATACTCCCTTTTTATAAAATGTTAAGCACTTTGAGCTGCATGTTTTGTATGAAAGGTGCTATATAAATAAAGTTTAGTATTATATAGTTGTAGGTTATACATTGACCGTGGATAAGTACCATATACAACACTTCAAATAACCTGAACTATCCCTTTAACAGCCCCTCAGTATGGTGCAAAATTAATGAGGGCATTTGCTAAAGTCTGTAAACAGTTTTTTTTAGCTTCGAAGGAATTCAAATTAAATCAACATTTAAAATTACATTACAACAGAAATAACTTTACACAACCAGTGATCATTCTCGCTATATAAAATATACATCACATAATTTATTCCATTAAACTTTAATCCCGAGTACTGACATACTGTCTGTACTTTAATACTGTATCTGCACTCTGACAACTTGCACATTTTAGGCACAGCTCAAAGACAACGAATCAAGTAAAATCCATTCCTCTGCTCTGTTGTCAAGAGTTCTGAGCCCCGTCTGGCTGTTGAAGGTCCCTGAGTGACTCTGGTGTTGCTCTACCATACGCAAGATGTTGTCAGATAGTCCTTTAATGTCGCTGTGAGTGTCGGGATGGCAGCCAAAGCCTTCAGAAGTTCAGTCACGCCCTCCCTCTCCAGCATGCTGCTGTAATGTGAGGCTAGACGACGGAGAGAGAGAAGTGATAAGAACATGAGAGAGGACTGGAGCTTACAGGGATCGACCGCCCCACCACTTGAATATTAACAGGTCAGAGAAGTCTGTGGAACTATTTAACATTGCTTATAGTGCAGTATTTGTGGCATAAATATATACTATAGGGTTGCAACTAACAATTATTTTTATTCTCAATTTATTTTCAGTTTATTTCCCAGATTAATTAATCCTTTGGTCTATTAACATGTCAAAAATAGTGAAAAATGTCCATTCCAGTTACTTCATGTCCAAGAAAAAAAAGAAAAAAAGAAAAAATACTTTAAAGGTCCAGTATGTAAGATTTATGGGGATTTATTGGCAGAAATAATAATCTATTGTGATGAAAACTGTGTTGTTGTGAATTCCTGTGTGTTTTTCTGTACTGTTACATGTGTTTGTATTCTTTTGGAAATCTTCTCAGATCTTGGATCTCAGGGAAATTTCCTGTTTAAATAAAGGATTATGTAGCTAACTACAGAATCTTGCCCTGCAGAGGACAAGTAAATTGTGCAACACTAGAGTAAAACTTTATGAAAAATCATATTTAATTTAATACACAATTCCATTATCAAAGAATTATTCTTGTTTTTTATAATCTGGATCTTATTATCATGACTTTGGATGTCATTCCTATCTGTATTAAAGGTTCAGTTCCAGATTTACAGGGATTTATTGGCAGAATATGGCAAGATATTTGTTTTCATTAGTGCGCAAAGACCTGAAAATAAGATTTGTTGTGTTTTCATTACCCTAGAATGAGCTGTTCCTATCTTCAGAGGGCTTTGGTCCTCTTTTATGTTACACCACCATATTTCTACAGTAGCACAGAATGGACAAACCAGACACTGACACTAGATACGTCCTTTCACGTTTTTTGTGGCCACCATATTTGCTTGGAGGAGGAGGGTGAGGCGAGTGATATTCAGTAAGTCGCAATCTACAACCTCACCGACTAGATGCCTACACACCTTGTCTTTTAACAATTGATCAGTGATCAAAACAGTTTATTTTTCTGTCTCAGTTGACTAACTGATTAGTAGACTAATAATCTTTGACGCTCTAAGCTGACCTCTATAAATCCCTTCATGTGCTCCCCACAGTCGTCTGTTTGTGTGTCTTACTGTTTTGACTGCAGACCAGATGTATGGCCCAGACTGCCCACAGCTGCACTCCTGAGGGCTGACAAGTCTGAAGCAGAGGGCAAAATGGATGGAACGACCTGGAATGTGGACACCAGAGGACACTGCACTGAGATTAAGAGTGTCACAATATACCATGATTGACAATCGCGATGATATTTTAAAAAATGAAATATTGATATTATGTTAAAGCTGTAAGATGCAACATTTCCGCATTAAAATATGTAAAAACACAAGACATATTTTTTATATTTAGTTGTGTTGTGTATTTGTTTCCAACTCTGGTCAAACTCAGAAAAAACTGTCATTTATTCAAGGTAACTTGATGCACAAATAACAGTAAGTAAGTAACAAAAATATCAAGGAAGTTAATGAAGGGGACAGAACAATAAAGATAAAATCATACAGTACTAAAATAAAATATACCACACTAAATAAAATATTTGAGAGCAGCAGAAGTGCCAGAGAAAACTTGGCTGATGTTATTTAACTAGGTGCTAAAGAACCTAAAAGTAGCCTAAAGACTGTAAAATTAACCCTAATAAAACCTAAAACTAACCAAAATGTGTACAGTTTTAATAAGCTATGGTGGTTGTTTAAAAGTGAAGATAACAACTTGCAGGATCCCGTGCTGCTTCACAACGTCATTAAACTACGTCTTTCGTTATTGTTTTAATGTGAAAGAGACCCATGCAATAATAAGACACATAATTAATAAGACACATACAATAATATTGTGGAATTAATGCTTCGCCTCATAAACATACTGAAAGCCCCACTTTTCACTGTCTATTAAAAGTAAATGCTGTTTTTGTCAGCTTTTTGTATACATGTCATTTGCCAGAAAAGAGACAAAACACACAATAAAGAAATTAAATATGGCTTGATAGCATTATTATTATTATTATTTCAAATTTTCAATAGATTCTCAACAGATCATGATAATACATTTATCATTAATTCTTTTGGACACATAGTGAAATTATGTACTGAGGATCTGATATTGTGACTGCTCTAACTGAGATTTTGAGAAATGCTGTTGAGTAATTCTGGCAATTGTTTTTTTGTGTTTGAATTACCAGACAGTCTATTTATTTTGGCATCAGTGCTATTCAGGGAATGTAAACTGAGGTCTGCTTGCAGAAAATTATTGTAAACAGAGTTCAAAATGGGTTTGTGTGATTGCCTGAGCTTTATCTAGGTAGTATTCTCATGACAATCCCTGTATGGCACATCAGCGGATATTCAAATAAATTAAGCTATTAGATTTAGATTAGATTTTATTTCAAACATGTAAAAAAAAAATTAAATGCAAATGAGGGGAAAAAACAACAAAATAAACATAAATATTATATGAAGCAGCAAACACTCAGAATATTCACAATAAATAATTTATGTCCGAAAAGGTGTAGGAAGGGAAGAATACTCCCTTCCTACACCTAATACTTCATCATCAAGTCCTATCTCAGTTTTTATATTTTATCAGTACACTTAGTGATGAACATAAATCTTCCAGTTTTTTGCCCCATTTTTCCTTTCTGAACATTTTTTCCATTTCGTCATTACAGTTATTCCATATAATAACTCCTTTGATTGCAATATAATGACTTTGTGATGTTTGTCCTCACTGATTTTCTTCTTGAATATACAGATTCCTCTCAAATTGTGTTCAAGCTTCACTGCTGGTAATTGGTTTTTACTTTATACATGATTGACCCTTTTAATTTTAGTGCTTTTAGTCTGATTAACAGTGGGTTGGTTGGTTCTCTGGAAGTGGTTTTGTTTACAGTTCTTACATCTATACATGTAATCATGAGAGACATTTTTTATGGCAGCCATATTAATATGAAACAGTAGATGTGCTTCATGGGGTTTTATATTTTCATTGTGTTATTTTACAGGTTGTTTTTATGTTTTTTCCTATATTTGATTGTACACCACTTTGGTCAACTATAACACAGGTGTTACCAATGATACCATTTAAGGTCCTGTTCCATTTAGTGTAGCAGAGCTTTCCAGTGAGCCAACATGCACAATAGCAGCACTCTGACTCTGTTTGACCTGAATGTAACAGAACTTTGATTAATATCATTGACAATATCTGTGTTTAACCTACTGTTTCTTGTCAAAATCCTGCTGTGGAAAAGGTCTATTGTGTTAAATGTAAACAGTGTTTTAAACCATGCAGACACTGTATACATTAAATCAGCAACAACTGGGCAAAATGTTATGTAAGAGTGTTACGAGAGAATGTAGGATGTGTTATTGATGGGAAACAATTTGGTGTTATGCAATATGAGGCTTACATTTGATGTTGAATTGCGCAAACAGGATGAGTAAATGCATTAAAAATTACTACTTTTACAAAGCCCTTTCTCAGTTTTGTTCAGTGTGTGTTTTTCTCTCACCTGTAGGAGACCATTTCTCTCTCCAGATGGGTCCATGTTATTATGGAGGCATGCTGCAAAGACAGAGAGACACTTTGAAAAGAGCCAAAGGTGAATTTAACTGTCGGTTAAATACAAACCAGCGTACAAAACTCTGTCCTCGTTCTAGCTCACACACACACACACATACCAGCTGCTTCAGTACGGTGCTGAGGAGCTCGTCGCCCAGGGTCCAGGCGTCTGGTCTGGAGGCGAGTGTGCCAGAATCCCCCCTGCAAAGTAACGGACCCCCACCTCCACCTGGGGGTCCTGCAGCAGGCTGAGGATGTGCTCCAACAGGTCCTCCTCCTGCAGGTCCGCCTGTAACACCTCCACTTCTGCTATGTTGTTCTGCAGCACAGATTCACACATGATCCTGCTTAAAACTGTACAGCTCTTTCATTTAAATATTGTACATATTGTGTTGAATGTTACTGTCAGTGTTCTATTTTCTATTTATTAGGGCTGTCGCAATTTCAATATTAAATTGAAAAACTCAGTGATCTCTGATTCTCCCAATGTTTGTTGTTCCCAACTGACTGGTGAAATAAGTTTGCCTATTGTTATTACATTTTTAAAATATTATTTAAATTTGACCATATTGCCTTCATGATGTATATTACCCCCTAAACTATGGTAGTTTTATAACAGTCGCCCCATGTACTGAGGATGAATGCGAGCTGAGCAGAGGTAAAGGTGAGCAGTGAAGTTGTCAAGCTGGCAGTAAATGTACAGTTTAGGTTACAGTTTGCCAGTGAATAAAGTCTGCAGCTTCTCAAGACCAAAGCACCTGTGTGTGTGTTGTTTTCCAACTGCTGGAGTATCTGCAGTGGAAAAATGAAGCAGCAGTACCAAAGCTGAGTAGAGACAAGTTGAGTCAAGCTGTACTATGTGGTAGAAATGTGGCTGCGTAAATCATAAATCATGTTGTTTTTATTGCGCGCTCATGAGAATATCAATCAAACTGGTGCTGGTTTATTCATTTTAAGAATGGTGTTTATGTGTTTTTGCAAACGAACTCCTCATTTATTGTTACGCACAAATATATCATGACCAATTCTTTGTATGTTCTGTAAACCTACTTGGCAATCACCTGACTCTGATAGCAGTGATGACAGCAACAGTAATGTTGGCAGAAAGGTGTTCAGGCCAGAGGGGATAGGTGAACAGTTTTATGTCAGATGTATTTAATTTTATTTCTACTGGTCAAATACTTTTAAATATTTGAGGGAAATTTGAGAATATTTGTCAGAACTCCCAAATTCAGATGCTCTTTGATGTCACAGCACTAAGCTCTGGATGTGGAATGATTGCAAAATGAAAAATGAGCTTAAGCTGTAAACACTTCAATTACTTTTTAGTTTAAACAAGTTGTAAACATACAGTACTGTCGCACACATGGCACTTAATCAAAAAACACATTCTGAACTAATAACAACACATATACACAAACACACTGAACCCACCAGGAGGCCAAGAAGTTTCTGCTGAATGGACGGTTCAGTGTAGTAGGACTGCAACACAAGAAAAGGGGGGACAGCATAAGAGGAAAAATATTTGTGCGTTTCTGTATTAACGTGTCCATCAGTGTATTTTTGTACCTCCAGAACCTCCTCATACAGCTCCAGGCCCTGGCACTCGATGAAATTGCGAGCGGCGGTGGGTGTCTCATCGGTCAGGTTCCACAGAGCACTCAGGGCAAACTTCAGAGTGGGGTCCACCACTCCCACCATGGCTTTCTGCTGCACAATACCCAGTAGCTGCTGCGAGACAGACAGACAGAGGGAATGATAGGGAGGGACAGTGTTAGACAGCCAATAATGAATATATCCATTTTTGTAAATATACTCAACAAAATTATCAACACAACACTTTTATTTCCTCCCATTTTTCAAGAGTTGAGGTTAAAAAAAAAAAGTAAAACTCTTTCTACACACAGAAAAGTTTTATTTCTCTCAAATTTTGTTCACAAACTTGTTCAAATCCGGTTAGTGAGCACTTCTTTTTTGTCAAGATAATCCAACCACCTGACAGGTGTGGCACATAGACATGATGATTGAACAGCAGGATTATTGCACAGGTGTGCCTTTGACTGGTCACAATAAAAGGCCAGTGTACTGAACTATGGCTATGTTACATAGTGCTACAGATACCAGTGTTCTTCCCAGGAGAGCAATGTCATGACCTGCCCTACTCTGCTTCTGATTGGGCAGTACTCATTGCCTTCTTTGGTTGGGTTGGTTAAGTTTAGGCATGATGAGTGATTGGTTAGGGTCAGGGTAAAAGTATTAAGGTAAGCCATAGTTCAATGGCTAATAAATGTCTTTTTCAAGATCAAACTGCTCATTTTTGAGTGACCTTTCATTGTGCTCAGTCCATGGCACACCTGTGTCATAACGAAGAATATCACTGGAACCAATGCTTCTGTACAAAGTCAAAGCCAAAATTCTGAAATCATGACATATCTCGTATTTCTACAGTATCTTAGGTACCAGGGAGCAAAAATGCCAAAGGAAGAAGAACAATACCCGGAAGACAACAAGTTGCAACAAGTTGCTGTTGTCAACAACACATTAAAGATGACAAGTGCAGCTGCAGCGATAGCTCTGCTTTGACTCATCAAAAAGAAAAAACGTGTAAGAACTGTATATGACACTTTGTGTTCACAGCAAATAATCAGGGATTAATAATACAAATAAATTAACAAAATCCAGTAGAGATAACAACTAGGGGTGCCACAATTTCATCAGAATCAAAAAAGATGACACAGCGATTCTGTCACATTTGATACATGCCATCTTTTTTTTAAGAAGAATTTGAAAAAGAAGAATTTGAAAACATAATGACAGTTAACACTGGCATAGGCATCAGTGCAAAAGAAAGGTTAAATCGCAAAAATAGAATGGAATTGTGACCACAAAATCAAAAGTCAGATTGAATCGTGGATTTGGAGAATCATGATGTCCCTGTGAACAACGTATCCAAAGTATTCTTGTCATCCTTATCCCTAAGTACACAAGACATTATTTTTGTCTGACACAGCTGGCATTGCTGTGTACCCAACTATGTTGCACAACTTTACAATGGCTAAACCCTACTGTGTTTGGGCTAATGTAATGTAAAGATGTCTCGTAGTAGGCAACCGTCCTGACTCCTTACTGTCCAGTCTGTTGCATCTGTCCTCAAAATAACTATACGGGATTTATGTTTTGTTCTTCGTCATGGTATCAACTTGGGCTCGCTAACACAGATTTCAATAAAGTTGTGAACAAAATCTGAGAGAAATAAACCTTTCGCGTGCACAGAAAGTGAAGTGTTGCGTTTATATTTTTGTTGAGTGTATATTTGTAGATATACAGTAAACATCCTTTGGCTGTACTGAATTCAACTGTGGCTTAAATTGTTTACATATTAATAAGGGGCAGCAGACATACAATAAGCTAAAATAAGTGAAGCGCAGAGAGAAGCTTGATTACATACACAAAGAGGAAAATGGAGAAGTGATTGAATAATGGAGTAACAGTAAACTGAGAAGGACATGTGTGTGGAGCAAATGAGGTGACAGTGACAGTGAGTAAACGAGCATACAGTGGGTGGGTAATGGAAAATATAGAAGGTGAGAAAGACAGAGAGAACTAGAAATACACTCATGCATATCTAGTGTCAAGCCAGGGACGTTGTGTAAGTTGGAAACTAAATACTTTAAATCAGAGGTTTTCAAAGTGGGAGGCAGGCCTCCCCAGGGGAGGGGGGGGGGGGGCTCCAAACACTGTCAGGGAGGCTCAGTGAATGGAAATGAAAACATATTGCATTAGTTAGCAAAAGGAGACCAATGGAAACCCAGTGCCTGCCAGTAAAAGGACAAAATATCCCCATGGTAAGCTATAATTATGAGATAAAAAGTCAGAGCTATGAGCTAACGAAGTCAAAATTAGATGAAAATTACTTTTTATCTTGTAATTCAACTTCTTATCTCATAATTATGACTTTTTATCAAATAATTGTGACTGTTTAACTCATAATTTGAGTTTTTTATTTGAGTTTTTAATTCAGAGCTATGACTTTTTATTTCCTAAGTATAACTTTTTATCTTATAATTGTGACTTACCATGGGGATATTTTTTCTTTTACTGGCAGAAATGGGCTTCTCATCACATAGAATAGCCTAAATGTGTGATTTGGTTAAAGAGATAGTTCAGAGACACAGTAAAGGGAATTTTGCAGTTTTTCTCACTTCCCCAGAGTCAGAAACTAATAAATGCTTTGGGAAAGAGCTTTTTACGTATTTGGTGTGGTCTGAAGTTAAATCAAACAAAAATATTTGGCTATCTTGTCTGTCGGATCAAATAACATAATCATGATCCCATAGAAATTCAGGAATTAAGTGAAACTAAGCATGTAAAATAAGGGCAGGCGCCTTTTTCCAAGCATTGTCTGAAGGGGGGCCCACAGTCTCAGACTTTCAAAACCCCTGCTCTACAATTGTAACTGTACCTTCATAATGAAGACGTTGTTGCCGAGCTGAGCTGTCTCCTCTGTGGACAGCTGCAAATAAAACAAACAGATGAGTGCGTCTTTGAATTGTCACCATTTTCCTAAATGTCAGACTAGAACAAACAGTGCTTTTATCGCACAGGGAAATTGGCCCCACTTAACTGGACTAAATGAAAGCATAAAGCTGGAAACTAGTGTCATGGAGGTGCAGGAGGTGACTGAAGTGCAGGCTGTAAACAGGCGGGACTAACAGGTGCCATACTATTTTCCTGCAGCACACTAATGCACAGTAAGCAAACGGCATCTTGACCTTGGCCACCAGAATGGAGATGACAGCCACTGCCATCCTCTGAAGGGTAGGATCCTCGTGGCTGCTCAGCCAGTTAATCACCAGCATGGCTGCTAAATACCTGAACCATGATCAGGAACACAGCATTACAACAATATACCAGCGATGTACAGACAAGCCTTGGGAAAATCTGAGTTCAGGTCTGCATTTCTACATCTGGAGGAGCTATTTCTTTTGGCGCTTACATTTCAAGAGAAAATATATTTTAGCTGGATCACAATTTGCTGGAAAAACATGAGTACACTGATGATCTTGGCTACTGCACAGCCCTGGGCTCATACGTCATATTATAACTGCAGGAAAGTAAACTAACCTGTCAAAAGGGACATCCTGAAGGATGTAGTCACTGCAGAGCGCCAGCAGGCAGTTCTTTTGCACCTGCAGAGATGAAAACAGTTTGTGAATTGAAGAACCATATGGCTGTGAAAAAAAAAAGGTCTGTGTGTGAATGAGGTTTTATAAAGTAAGTACAAATGCTGTCTGAAGTGAACCACACATGAGGTCAGAATCTGATGAATGACACATTTTGTTGTCATGTAACTACATGATTAGAGCCCAGCGGTATAACAAAAATACAATACAGTATAATAATTTTCAGACAACGTATTTACCAATACTGACAAAGACCGATGTAGCTGTGATAGGCCAATATCACACCAATAAGATCAGTTGGGCACTAATTTGTATGTAAGTTGTCTGATGTGAGGCAGCATGTAATGTATTTTTCTGATCCTTTTTCTTAATTCAAGTTAAGCATATATGTTCATATATATACACACACAAAAACTTTATTGTTAAACTGTCAAGTATCCTGCCACATTCTGTGTATTGGCCGGGCTCTGTACATGATATCAGATATGTGTAATGTGTAATGTGAGACACTGAGCATATCCTCTGACCTGGTGGTGGTTGGTGAAGGTCTTCATGGCGTGCAGCAGCTGGGTGACAGTGGAGCTGATGAGGCTGACGGGCATGGCCTCCGCCAGGTCCTGAGTAGTCAGGTTGAATACACACGCTGTGGCCACCAGGTGGACGTGGAGAGAGGTGGGGTGGCTCTGCATCCCGCTCAGGACCAGCTGCAGGAAACAACAAGCTTACACAAACCGTCATAATCACTTTGGCCATCACTTGGGTGTCTTTTTTAACCATCAGGTGCCTCACTGACACTCCACATCAGTAGAGGACAGTGACGGGACAGAGTATCTCTCAGATCTTATTACTGTGTAACCCTCCCACCTCCTACAACTACTCACTAAGCCAGCTGTGAAGTTGCATTGTACTATTTATCTGTGAGGCTCCACTAGAAACTGCCTCTTTAACTCCTCTTTCCAATCACATCTAAGTACAGTGATTATAATGTCAGGTTGAAGAACATTTTAACTTGAGCTGTAAACCAGAATGTTCAAACTGAGCAAAAACAGTGTTCCTTACAAAGACAAGGAGGACACTTTAGCATTCAAATATCTCTTTTATTTCTACATCCCATTCCTTTTTTATATTATAAATGCTATACTTAAAGCATGAATGGTACTTCAAATTGTTTCTTTTACTGTGGAATATGTGGGAAAATTGTGTGTTGTTGTGAATTTCTATGTTTTTCTGTGCTGACACTGTGTGTATTATTCTTTTGGAAATCTCAGGAAGACTTCCTGTTTAAATAAAGGATTAGCTATGTAGCTAACGAGATAAAACTGCATCCTCTCATCCGCAGAGGATAAGAGATATTGTGCACACTAGAGTAAAACATCATAGAAAATTTATTTTATTTACTGTACAATGCAATTATTAAAGTATAGTTGCGGTTTCTTCTTATTATTGTCATAGCTCTGGTAGGGCTTAGCAATATATTTATATTTTATCAATATAAGTGATATGAGACTAGATACTGTCTTAGATTTTGGATATTATTTTATCGCGATATGGCTATGTTTGGTCTTTTCCTGGTTTTAAAGGTTGCATTACAGTAAAGTGATGTAAATTTCTGAACTTTCTAATCATAACCAACAAAAATGATTGCAGAGATGACCCAAATAAGACCTGTGTTTGTGACAAACCAGAAAAATGTGTTCAAATGTTTTTCAAATGAATGCAGCCACTCAGCTGTTACCAAAAATCAGTGATGAGCGCTGAAGCCCTCCCCTCCCGTCTCAACCTAGGCGGTTTATTTGTAGCAACATCATCATGTAGAAAGCTAGTCAGGTTAAGTGGGAAAAGGGGGCTTTTGGAAAACAGTATTTTGATGTTAAAATAGAGAAAACTTCATATTGCAATCATAGTGACAAAAGAGATCACAGAAAACTGATATACACACTGAAATACAAACTGTAATTTTATCCAGTTTTATATTGGAAACCTCTCAATAATTTGAAATGGCATCGTGTCCTATGCAGTCTAAGTATTTTGCTTGATGCAAAGCAAACTGAGGGAAGTGGTGCTAACTTTGGTTGATGCTGGACAGTTTTTATCATGATTTTTTCAAAACTGTGAAACACAGTTTTAATGATAATTAAAATAACATTAAGTTAAAACAGTGATGCTAATCGGCTGGAATTTTATTGGGGTTTGTCGTGAAACTGCTAATCGTTTCATCCATACGTTGAAAACATATGTACATTGACCAAAATTTGAATGTTCAGATTTGAAGGCTACTGGGAAGCCACAGAATGAAGTAAAACTTCAAAAATCAGAAAACTCCCAAAAATGAACCCACCCTTAAAAGATCAAACACGCTAAATGTCGCACCTTTAGCATGTCAGGTCGTGGTTTGTCAATGTCAGTGGTCAGATTGTAGAGATGGACGAGGGCCTCTCGTATGAAACACTCTCGGTCTCTGTACCTTCTCAGGGCCTCACACACTGGTTCTCATCAGCCTCTCCAGTTACCTGAACACAAACAGCAGATCAGCACCGTCAGGGAGTCAGGAAATGCAGTGGTCATATTCAGTACATATACCAGTGCCGCAAGTCAGACACAAATGAGAAACTTATGCAAGAGTCAAGCTCATGTGTCTGCCCAGAACGTTCTCTGATGTCCTGACATGTCACAAACCACAAAATGACATCAACTTTGTGCACTAGAAGCTTACTTTAAGGTTTTTGTGTGAAGACAGGACCTCACAGGAGCTAGCCCCAGTGGCTAGCAGGCCCAAGAAGACCAGTCCACCCCTGGCCTCCACAAACGCTCTAACTGCTGCTTCAGTAGTCCTCTTCCGTCCAGAGATATCTAGAGAAACGAGGGCAGGGAGAACCTGGGGACTTCCCTCTAAGAGTGCCGTACTGTCTCATCCCCGTCTCTCCCATCACTGTCGTCCACGGTAATGTGGTCATCTGAAAAGTCTAGATGCCTGAGAGCGTGAAGCTGGCCGAGGACAAAGAGCATCCTGGCAGGAGACATGTCCAGCTGCCGCAGCCGGTGGGCAATCAAAGATCTCAGGGTGTTCTTGCAGCTGAGGAGCGCAGTGAGCTTTGAGATAGAGGTGCAGGAGATATCCAGGCTCTCCAGCTGAGGCAGAGAGCAGATGTCCTCGAGGACAGCGTCAATCAGGTCCGTGTTGGCGAGGTTTAGCTTCCTCAAGCCCCGCAGGGAGCTGAAGCCAACACAGGTCCCTCCATCCTCCCCAAGAGACCCCCAGTCCAGATGCAGACCGCTGAGGGACAGCCTCTGCAGGCTGGACCTGCACTCCTGGTTGGAGGCCAAGCCTGAGACGATGTTCGCCCCAGTGAGGCCCCCAGAGACCCAGGAGGCATCTAGCTCCTGGAGCCGGTGAGGGCAGAGAGCCAGGAGGAAAGCTTGTGCTGACACCGGAGAGCAGCGGATGGAGGCTCGGCGCAGGCGGAGCTCTTTGCAGTTTCGGAAAATCCCAACAGTTGTGTCATTCAGTATCCCTTGTAGGGAGAAGCAAACAGAGGGAGGTTGTTGGAAAAGTAGCATCAGTTTAGCCACATTTATGTTTGTGGAGGAGACTTTTCCCACCATTTCAGCTTGGCATAGAGCACTGGTAACTCATACTGGATGATGACTGGGTAAATTAAGGATAATGATATTCTGATTCACTTTTGTTTATACAGGAAATTGTGTGCTTGAAGAATTTAAACTAACTGAAGGTCAAATGCGAGTCACATTTGTCACGGTGTGTTTATCTGTTCCTTTTTTATCACTTGGGAGCTGCAGTTTGCCCTCAGTTGATGATGTTATTGATGTTGTTGGAGCATTCTCTGTCCTACCTTTAGTTGCCATCTTATGCAGCAACTGGTCAGCCATCTCCTGTGGGAAGAGTGGGGCCCAGCTGAGGCACATGGAGCCGTCTGCTCGCCTGCTGCACAGAGCATCCAGGCTGCAGCACACCTGAGCCAAGCAGAGGTCGCACAGGGCCTGGGGGCCCTCGGCATCCTGCAACACAGCAACAGTTAATCAGAAGAGTCACGCTACTGGATAATTATGTATCATAATGTAGGTATAAGTACACCTGCTGTTGTTTTAAAGGGTCAGTTCACTAAATTACAGAGAAACATACATTATAAACTTAAAGTCAATTTGGGTGAAACACATGTTTTTAATAATTCTGTTGTTAATCTCAATATGCCAGAAATATTTCAAATGTAACAATGAAAAAGATTTTGGAAGGAGGTTTATGACATGGTTAACCAAATACCAAAACTGAAAACCCCTTGGTCGCCAAAGTTGTGCTTCCGAGTATTTATCCACATGATTGTAGTATAAAGAAGAGTGATAGTGTCATCCAAGCCAAGTGAGCAATAGCTGCAGCAATGGTTCCCAAACGAGGGAACCAGGGGACAAATAAGAGTGAAACTATAAACAAACAACTGTCATGCTCACCTTTATTTCACTAAAATTCAACCTGAATCCTTTTTTATCAGTTGGTTCCCCAATTAATGTTGAACGATTGATAATAATTGTAGGTTGGAGGGTTATGCCAGGAAAACTTTGGTAACCACTCAGCAATGGGATGACCAAATGTGAACAAACCAAGCATGAATCAATACATTATGGATCTATCAACACGTGTTGCTACAGATAAAGCTAACATACATTACTAAAGGAAAGGAGTTTTTGAACATATCTGGAGGCACTGCATAGAGTTTTTGAAACAAAATGTTGCTAATAAAGCCATATTCTCGGGTGGGGGCTGGGTGGGGCAACTCAAACCAGATTATAAAGTGTAGTGAGCATGTGATCTTAAAGCATTTTTGCACCTTATAACTATATACTGTCTGTTCATTTGTTGGTTGACTGTACTTGCTGCCTGCCCAATTAAATATAATATATAATATAAAAATGTTTTTTGTTTATTCTTCGGTCACACTGTGGAGCACATTATGCCCTGACAGTGGTCTCCCAGGCTTCTTCCTCAGGGGCTCAACAGATCCACGCTGACACAGGATCTCTAACGCTGCAGGAGTCTAATTTTATCCGCAACAGATGAGACACTGCACACAAGTAAAGCCCGTTTAAACCACCTAATCCTACGGTCTCTCTGCAGGCCACAGTGGACAAAAAAAAAAACAAGTCCTTGCAAATCCTACAGCGCGCTGTGCTGTGAAAGATAAAAAGCGTTTGTCAACAGACACAAAGTTGACGAAAAGAAACACCGGCAACATTTTACAGGAGGGGACGGGGGGTCAACTCACCATGCCTCAAAGGTAAAAAAAAAGTCGACAGGAAAATAAAATTAAAAACGGTAAGGGTCGTTCAGCACGTTCTTAAATTAAAAGACGTTGTTGTTTTAATCAATTTCATCCCTTTTAATCGAAGAAAAGTTCTGAAATCTTCTGTTTTGATTTACAGTCGTTCCTGCTGAGCGTCGAGTGTCAACTGTCACCGGCTGCCTGCCTCCTATTGGTCAGTACGCACGACGTCACTGAAGGTTATTGTTAGTTTGTTATTCATGATGATAAAGCTTTAATTCCTGTTATTTGACTCTATCTATCATATCTCATCTGGCCCCATTCATACTGGTTGTGCTTCTGAAGGTGATTAAAGTGCAGGTGGTAATAAACTCGTTTAGCCACAAGGAGGGGCTCACAGAGAGAGATGGATTTTAACATTTAACCAGTGCGACAGCTTATTAGTTATTGTGAAATAAATGTGATTTGTCAATATTTAATTAATCCCTAAATGCAAAGGCCCAAACTCCATTTTGTACATGAAAAAACATATGTGTCAGCAGTGATGTAAACAGACTTTCTGAGTAGAGGGGCAAAAATGAAAAGGGGGCACTGCATCCAATAATAGATTTTGGAATCTTATGGGACAACAAATTTATATTAAGTCTTTTTTTTAAAGACACAGAGAACAGTTCAGGGTAATTGTCCACTAAGCCCAGGAGGCAAATGAGAATTTAAAAAAAAACCCAGAAAAGTCTGATCTAAAATATGTTCTCTCCTGTGTTTATTATTTAAGAACAGGTGAAAAAAAAAAGTTTTCCCAGAATCATCTTTATTTTAAATTTGTCTTTCATCTGTGAGACAGGTGGGGGGATTTTTCTTAAGGGATCATTTTTCCAATTGTTTGTTGTTGTAATACTCATTTCATCCACAAGAGAATGTAATGCACCACTACCCCATGACTAGAAGCATTAAAGGAATAGTTCAAATTTTTTGTTGTGGGGTTGTGTGAGGTACTTATCCATAGTGACTGTATTAGCTACAGTAGATGCTGGTTGGCATGTCCCCAGTTTGGAGAAGCAGAGAGGAGAACCAGCATGGAATTTCAGTAATGAATTGCTGTGGACGGGGTCAGTAACAAAAAGTATTTTAGCCACTTACAAAAGGCTTACCTAAAAAATACATCATTATCAGTGTAAAGGGATAGATCACCCAAAAAGGAAAATTCAGTCATCGTCTACTCACCCTCAATGAAGGTTGGGTTTAGTTTTTTCGGTCCACAGAACACTGCTGGAGTTTAACAGGAAAACAAGGCTGGAAAATCTCCCAAACAATTTAAGTGAATGGTGTATATTTAGAATATTTTCATCACTTAACTATGCTGTCAGACAGTATTTAATGATGGAAGAGTGCTGTTGTATAAGCCAAAATTATTGCTCTCTCTAAACCAACCAACTTTCATGGGCAAAATGAGTAATTTTACCTTGCACAACACTGGAGTCTCTGGCCCACCACTGTCTCGATCTGGTCATTTGTTTGTGTTATTGTGTGACCGTGAAATGATCTGAACAATCCTTTTAAAACACTGAAGTCACACAATAACACAAACAAACTAACCATTCAAGAAAGCGGTGGACCAGCAACTCCTGTCTTCTATGAGGTAAAATCATTGACTTCGCCTGTGGAGTTTGGTTGGTGTGGAGAGAGTGACATTTGGCTTATATAATGTCACGTTCCCATGAGAAATGACTGTTTGACAGCAAAGTAAAGCAGCGAAAATATTCCAAATAAACTGCTGATTTTTTTTAGGTGGACCTTCTTTTATGTGGCTAAAATACCTTTGGTTGCTGAGCCAGAGTGTACATTACCTCATACAACCCCACTTCAAAAAATCAAATCTATCCCTTTAAGGCATAAACACAAGAGAGAAAACCATTTTCAGATTTAGAAAATAAATCACCAGAATTTTTTTTCTCACTTGCCTTCCATAACTATCCCCCATTCGTGCATGAATTATAAGTTATATATATAGTTATATATGTATAAAAATATATACACATATATATATGTATATTTATATATATGTATATATATATATATATATATATATATATATATATATATATATTATTATATATTAATATTATAAGTTAAGTTATTTTTTAGAAGGTTCAAGAGGTTAAAGTATCACACATTTCACAAGAAAAAAACCCCAAACATTTTTCAGAAGTCAGAAAATGAAATATAATTTTGCGCCAAACGTTTTTTTTTTCTTTCTTATCCTTTTCAACCCTTTTGACCACTAAAATCTTAAGAGTCCCCAACCACCAGATTGGGAAACACCGATCTACAGTGGGTCTTGTTAAATGTGTTGCAGACACAGATAAAGATTTTCCAGGCATGGCTTGAATTAGCACAAATTGTGTTTTTTGAGCTCCCTTTCAATAACAGCTTCCACCAAACACATGTTCCTCTATATATAATTTATTTAAATTTGGACGACCTCTATTATACACATGCGACCACCTACGAGACACACACTCTTAATCACACATATGCAAACACATGTTCTCATACATGTACACACACACCACACACACCACACACACACTCCTTCATTATAAATGTCCTGCGTTGATTGCTCATAAGCAAATCTGTCCTCCCACATGCTGAAGTATTTCTCCCCACGCAGAGAATCCCCATGCATCAAAGCCTGTGCTTCCTCCTCAATCCAAAACATTTAGCTGAGGGGCGTTCTTTTTTGTCTGCAAAGCCCTCTGCATATTGTCCCCATAACCAAATAAACACAGCTGCCAATAGCTCTTGGATTGCTGCAAGACACACACACACACACACACACCACACACACACACACACACACACACACACACACACCACACATCCCATATACGGAGTTAACAAGAGAAATGCTCACTCACATCCAAAAACAGACACTGAAGCTACTGGATCGCCAGAATCACTCAGTCATTAGATTAGAGCTGATAGGAAACAGCTTTGTAAGGAGGAATAAGTGGACTATGAGAAATAGTTACATGAATGGAGCTGACAGATGTGTGCGTGAGAAAGTTTATGTGCACGTCATCATCTTCCACAAGACAAATAGTGTGCGTGGGAGACAATGCAACCTTGTAAACAAGCTGAAAGATGACAGCTCGATTGATTTTGAGTGTGAGTGTCCTCACCACTCTTGCTGACTCTGATTCACCGCTTAGTTTCTCATTTGTGGTGAAACCTTATATTAGGAGGAGTCTGTCTTTTCTTTCCAAACTTTGCGCGACATCAGAGGAGGGAGGGAGGGGAGGCAGGGCCGAGCCGTCCCCCTCTCTGCTCAGACTACAGAGAAAATCACACCATCAGCCTCCCTCTTTCTGTGTATGGACCACCCTCTACTGTTCTCCTAGTGGACGCAGTGTCTGTGTGCCACAGCTGTGTGCAGGCCTGCCTGGGTTCTCAATGACAGAGGGAGACTGAGGAGTGAGAGGAGGAGAATGGAGAGCAAATAACACAACTGAGACACCAAGCTGGGCCTTACCTGCACCTCCTGGACCACTGACTCAACTCGCTGACGCTGGTAAGATTTTTAATTTTTTATTTCTGTGATCAGGTTATTTAATTGATGTGTGTTTTATATGCTTTGGAAAAGTATTCAAACTGATGAAAACTTTAGATTTCCCCAGTTATCACTATGAATAAATCAGTAGATACAGAACAATGAACTGTAAGATAGACTGTAAGATGCTGAAAGTAACCATTTGAATAGATGAGACAATCAAATTATGGCTGCAACTAACAATTATCTTCATTGTTGATTAATCTGTCAGTTATTTTTTCTATTAATCGATTAGTTGTTTGGTTGATAAAATAGCAGAAAATGGTCCAAAATGTTGATCAGTGTTTCAAAAAGTCCAAGATGATGTCCTCAAATACCTTATTTTCCCCACAGCCCAAATCTATTCAGTGCACTGTCTTAGAGGACTAAAGAGACTGGAGCTGGAGTTTAGACTTTTTTTCCTTGAGAAATTACTCAGACCGATGAATCGATTATCAAAATAGTCAGCAATTAGTTCTGCTCAGGGATTTTTCGACATTTGCTGGTTCCAGCTTCTTATATGTGAGGATTTGCTGCTCTTCTTTATAATTTATGATTGTAAATGAAGAGTCTTTGGGTTTGGGACTGTCGGTTGGACAAAACATTCTTGACTTGAAATGATGAGTTGAGTGAATGTACTGTACAAAGTTCAATCAAGTCATTACAGTAGATAAAGTTTCTAAACTTCATCTAATGACTTGTTTGTTTGAGAGGTAAAACTTTTAGTGAAAAACTTTCTTTTTCATATATTTTGAAGAAAACATAGCAATGAAAAGTTGCTGTGTGTCTTGAATACACTTTAAAATAAGTCATAGTTGTTTGTTTTCCAGCACTGTTGTTGATTCAACTTAATATCTTAAGGTCTTTGAACATGTTTCCTCATGTACAACATAATTAATATCAAGTTTGTTTGACAAGAAAAGTTTAATTGTTTTGAATCATTACAAAATTATTTTAGCTTGTCTTTTTGAGTTCAGTCGACTTACAAAATGTCAACTATTTGTTGATTCCATCTTCTTAAATGTGAGGATTTGCTGTTTTCGTTTCATTGGTTGGACAAAAGAAGCAATCTAAAGACAACACTTCGGGCTCTGGGAAACTGTGATGAGCATTTTTCCACAATTTTTTGACTTTTTATCGACTAAACCAGTGGTTTTCAAAGTCAAGTCCGTGGGCCAACAGGGGTCCTTGAGTGTGTTTTTGGGAGTCCCCAGCAAAAGGAGGAACAGAATTTTTTATCACAATTTTGGGAAGTTGGAACAACAAGGAAAAAAATAGTGTTGATTGATTGCAATTCATAATAAGCCTAATTTGATTATTGACTATGAAAAGTATAATATTTTTAAAAATGTTTAGTGGGGATGCCTTAAACAAAATCCTCTAAAATTGGGGTTCTGTGGTCTAATGTGCATCTTATATTGGGGGTCCTTGAGATGAAAAAGTTTGGGCACCCCTGGACTGAACAATTAATCAGGAAAGTAATCTGCAGATTAATTGATAATGAAGGTAGTTGTAGCTGTAGTTGCAGCCCTATATTTGAGCATTTTTAAGTAATTTAGAATGATTTAAAACTCCATATATACATCTGGGGTAACCCCATGATCATATTCCTCATGAACAAGGCTCATGCATCATGTCATCCCCTCAGCAGACGGACTTAATCAGTGGCACCATCAGAATAACTTGTGGGTTAATTGGCTCAGTCCTAAAAAATCTGCTGGCCCTGCGTAAAAGCCACAACAAAGTTAAACTGGAAAAGTTTGACTTGCAACACATCCGTGCTGTACATTGAAATAATGTTGGAGAGAAAGTAGGGCACACTAATGCGGTTTTTGAGGGTTTTAATGTTAAAGAAAATCTTTTAATTGGGAGCTTACAGTAGACAGTCAGAGCTCAGTGGCACCACTTAGAGTCAGTGTGCCGATTGGCAGCGTCCTCGTGTTCCTCTGGGCTGGGAAAACCCGCCACCGCAAAGTTTGACCTGTCTGGTTGCAGGGACTGCATTAATATAGATGAGGTGGCTGGATCTGGTCAGGTCTGGCTCTGAGGGCGGAGGAGAGGAGAAAATACCCGTTTAATAAGTCAACAAAAAAACCATGGCTGCTGTGGCTGACTTGATGAAGACCAGCAGGGTGTGAACGACAGAGAGAGAAACCTGGTGGTAAGAACTGCCGATGAGATTCACAGCCCTGGCTGAGGAGCCTCTGTGTAAACACTGTCACTCCTGTCAGACCGGGGCCTGTGAGATTCATATTGTGGGGATGGAGACGTGCAGACGGGCCAATTGCTGAGACCGAGCTATTGAAGGGGGATGACCTGTGATTACGGAAAGACAGGAAAAAGTCCTCTCCACGTAATAATAACTGACTGACAGTGCCAAGGTGTTTCTGAGCTCTGACACATGGCCCGTTTTCCTTAAAGTGCCTTTTCCTTTGCCCTCAGAAAGTTTATAATCTGACAAAACAAAGACTGTTCCATATGCAAAGCTAAAATACAGGCGTTGGGATATTTTCTTTTTGCTGCTTAACTTTTAAGCCAGCGCTGTAAAATAATCATACAGAAATTTAGGGGAATCAACAAATATTTTCTGATTAGCTCAACATAAATTAGGGCTGCCCCTTAATAGTCGGCTAAACCGTTAGTCAGAGCCAAGAGTCTTAGTCAACCAAGTTTTCATTTATTTGTCAGTCACAGGAATAAAAACTCATCTCAAATTCCATTCAGGACCTGCTCCTTGCCATTAAGACCGGGGGATTATTGCAACACTGAACTTTTCTTTTGTAACACCTTAGTCGACAGCGCACTGCTGCTAACTGTGGCTGCCCTTCGTTAGTTTGCTCAGTTAGCTGTCCTAGTAGACTGGGGTACAGCCTCGAGACCATTGCAAGCCGTTTCATGATACAGTACAGTACAGTGCAGTACAGTACGATGAAGACACAGTGGGTTCAGACGGGGTTCAGAAGGCATGAAGTGGTTGAGGAGTTTGTAGCATCCATCGTGTTGATAAGTCTGTGAGTATTTGTTTTTGTGAAGATGGAAATACTTATTCACGTGTTTTGAAAAACAAGGTTATACATACACATTTAGAGTGTTTTGCTGTTTGTATCTAATAGTTGGCTCATAAACGTGCGATGACTAGTCAACTAATGGCTTGAACTGACGCCTACTTGTCAACTATGAAACTGATTAGTCGGGTCATCCCTCATATAAATTATTATTATTTATTCAAGTTAATTAAACTTAAAATTTCCAGTATTTATTTTCAGAACACTTCTGAACTCATAAACATACTTCTTTTAACTTGAACTCGACTTTTGACTTGAAATGATAAGTTGAATTAATATACTGTATCGAGTTCAATCAACTCATTCATTTATGTTTCTGAAGAAACATGATCAACATATCAGCAGACTTCCCAGGATGCATTGTTTGAGAGTTAAGGCTCATTTGAAGAAAACATATATGATGTAAACTTGCTGAAGAGTTGTTGGGTCAACTTAATATCTTAAGCTTATGAACATGGTTCAAGCACAACTGAATTAAAGTTTATTTGTTTGAATCAATCAATGAAAATTACCTCAACTTGTCTTTTCAGATTCAGTCAACTTAAAATTTTAAGGCAGCCCGGGCACTAACTTTTTTAATTAAGTTAAAAGAAACTGTTTATTTTTCACAGTGAGTTATTAAACATTAATGTTGGCTCAGACACTTTGTTCCAGTCACTGCTCCTTGTGAAAACACAAAAACTTAATGTTATATATTTCCCTTGAGACGAGCATGTTTTTTCCTTTGACAATGATAAAAGAGAGCTATACTGCTACAGCAGCAGTTTGAGCTTAGGTAATGTTCTGGGATCTGTCCCATTAACTGTGGTCAGGACTCTTCAGTGCAACTAAACATCAAGAAGAGACCACAGAAATGATTCAAAGCCCCTGCTGTCTCTGTCTTGGACTCATTTAATTCTGCTCTTTTGGCATCTGTTAAAATCCTCCTCAGATTTGTTTTGATGAGCTCCACTGTGAAGTGGGCCATATTGTGTGCCTGTCAGAAGTGTTAGATGAAGGTTACTTAACCTCCTTGGCCAGATCCACCAGACATGCCTTCTGGTTGGATTTGGCCCGACTGCCAAAATCAGCCGAAGTTGGCTCACCACTGACTCCGCTTCCAGATCCAAGCCTCGCTATTGAATATGGAAGGAGAGATCTTTCACTTAGCATGCATTTCTGAACGTCACCCACCCCTGCTCCATTCGTTGTGCTGTCAAAACCAATAAGATCAAAACGCAAGCTTCCCCTCCAAAAATAGACTCCAGAAAACATTACTCATAAATCAGGGATTCCTGCTCCCCCTGCTGCTCCTCAAACACATCAATTTCTTTTATTCCACACCAGATTCAAATGTATCTACTTGTAGCAGCCAGGCAGAAATGGCAGAAGTTAAAATGAGTCTGTGAGGCTCAATTATTACCACCTGCTGACTTCTACCTTTCATTACTGATAGTCGCAGTTCTTCACCTCATGAATCCATCAAACACTGGCAGCAGGTCCCATTCATGGAATATTTCAGTGCTGTCCATGGCCACATGAGCTCCATTCTCTACCAAATATTTTCATTTCCAGTCAAATCTTTTTTTATTAAATAAAAGTGCTAATTAGAACCATAAACGGTTCTTTGGCTTGACCACTTAAAATAACCCTTTTTTTCTTTCTGGTAGTAAATATTCCAACACTTAAGGGCTATACCTTGAACCATCTGTGAAAGGTTCCACCCAGAACCTATGAGAGGTTCTTCAGATCACCCTTCTATGGTGTAGTGTTTCCACCCAGGACCCAAGGTGTTGAAATTTTATATATTCTAAGGGTTTCATCTAGAGCCGTCCAGGAGGTTTTTACATTTCAAGGGTTTCATCTAGAACCAACACAGGAGGTACTACCAAGAACTTCTTTTCCAAGAACCCTTATATTCCAAGGGTTTCATATAGAGTCCATACAGGGAGTTCTCCCAAGATCCATTTTATATTCCAAGGGGGTACTACTGAGGCCTCCTTTATATTCGAAAGATTTCATGTAGAACTCACCCAGGGGCTTTTACCAGAACCCTTTTATATAACCCATTTGTATTCCAGAGGTTTCTTGTAGAACCCACTCAGGGAGAACCCCACTGAGAATCATTTTTTTATTCTAAGGGATTCTACTGAGAACTCTTTTACATGCCAAGGGTTTTGAATCTAGAACCCATTACAGGAAGTTCTCCCAAGAACCATTTTATATTCCAATGGGGTTCTCCAGACAACCCTTTTATATCATGGATTTCATGTAGAAACCAACCAAGAGTTCTACTCAGGACCCTTTTATATATCCCCAAGGTTTTATCTAGAACCCACCCAAGGGTTAAAATTATATTTAATAAGGTTCACCCTTAACCTTCTTGTCTTCCAGGGGTTCTACGAAGAACCATATTATATTCTACTGATGAAATTATTGTATCTCATAGACTGTTACAATTACCAATGGTTGAATTGAGAAAACATCTTTGGACCCCCGTACTTTCAAGAAGTCTATCTGCCAAAAATTATTCTTAATAGAACCCTTAGTAATTCAAGGAACGTTTCCTCCATAAGGGGCTCTGGCAAATGGGTCTGAGTAGAACATCAGCCCTTCAGGAAGAACGCTTTTGGAACCCTTATTTCTAGTTCTCCACATGAGTCAGGGCAGGTACGCTGAAAGTCTATACGGGAGGTTCAGGAAGGTCTGAGCCAAGAGATCTACAGAAATATGAAAAACAGATCCCAGCACTTGCACACACCCAGACACCTGATACAGATGCGGTAAGGGCTGTAATGAAAGAGAACCCATGAGGGAATGTATTGAAAAAAATGAGTTACGATAACAGATTTGTGGTGGGTGGGTGGCACTCCTCTTACTCCACCACAGGCTTGCCAGAAGACACATGTTGCCAAGGGCTGGACTGTGTGAAACCAGCTGTGCCTCTGCCACAGTCTGCAAGTTTTCACTTCACATTTTCATGCTTACTTCATAATTAAACAAGAACCTTGTGTTGAGTCTTGACTGGAAGCTCTCTCCTGTGTCATGACAACAGATGCTCCTTGAATATTTAAAGGGTTACTTAATCCAAATGACAAAAAAGTATGTTTTCTTTCTCTCTGTTGGTATCCAGTCAGATCATTTTAGTTTTATTTGTCCATGTTTTGAATTACCTGCCTGTGAGATTTCTGCTGCCAACCCAGTACAATGAAGGTCAATGAAGTTTCATTGATGGCATTGACTGCATTGAGGTAAAACATTCAAAGTAAAAGAGACACAGTTTCCAGAAAGAAATCCACAGAACACACTGTGAACAGTTTTCAGTGGGACTTTGATGTAATAGTCCCTATTATATTCCATTCACCTGCATTGTATTAGGCTAGGGGGAAATCTCAGAGATGGATATCTCAAAACCAAAACTATCTGCATAGTTAAATACCACTAGAGGTGAAGTGAGAAAATATGTTCTTTTTTTCTTTTCCAACCCTTTAAGATGTGCAGGCGCAGTGGTTAAATTGGAATATATTGGATTAAAAGAGAAAAGAAAACATCTGGTAGGAAATTGAACAAAAGTACTAAATGAGTGGTAACAAAAAGCAAACGTTCTTATAAATGCTTGGACCAAATTAAAGAATAAGCCTGGTGCTGACATTCAGTGTTTTCAACAAAGAGTAAAAAGTAATGCTATAATGAAAAATAGATTAATTCATCCTATTAACAAGTATTGTCTGTGTAGCCAAAGCTTGAAATGTCATAATCCTCTGTGCAAAACAACAGGCCTCTGCTCTGCTGCTCTCTGTGTCCAAAAACATCAAAAAACCCAACAATGAGCCCCACTGTTGCTTGGGGCGACATCTTCCTTTGTTATTATGTTAATTTTGAGTCAATTGACCCAATAACAGTTGAGGTATGTGATGGAACCTCTCTGTCAACTTTATCCTTTCCTGTTTCCTGTATTCACATATGTGCTCAGCTCCTCTATGTTGACATAAAGACCAGATTTTGCATGTTGCATGCTGGGGAACCAGTAAAAGCAACATATAGTAAAACGCTAGCTAACCAGCAAGCTAACAATCAGTGTTTTGGTACGGAACAAAACACTAGCCAACCCCCACATTTTTTAATCATCTTCAAATGTGGTTTTCTTTTCAACATAGACAAGCCTAGTACATAATATGTATAAGTGCAGGAACAGGGAAGGAGAAAATTTACAAAGTTTGCAAAAGGGAGAGACTTAGGAAGGGATTTCTGTTCCAGGACTATCTATACTCCTAACCCACCAAATGAGTCTTAATCTGTGGCTGAAAATAGTTGTCAACAAATGCACAATTTACTTCTCTTACATTAACGTTGTAACGGAATTTACGGTGCTTAACGTGAGTAAGAGTCGAAACATCAAAGTATACATTAAAATACGTTTTTCTCAAATATGGTTTCTGTCATTTTAGGTAGTTCTTATCACGCTGATGTTTGTTCAAGTGATCATTTTTCTGATCAGTTTGATTTTGATTATATAAAAATGGGGTTTTATTCCATGATTGACAGCTGAGCTCAAGATTGAGTCAGATGGCTGTGTGGGCGGGGACTTGATACCGCGGTTCTTACACCGGTCACTACTGCGCTGACTCTGGCTCCAAATGACGTCACCAGCACAAGATTGCAGCCCTAAATCCAGGATATTATGGCTTCATTTTTGTACAGTGGGAGGAAGTGGAGAGGCGTTGTCAATCTTTATTTACAGTCATTGGGCTGGAATCACTGATCGACAGAGCACCATTTCCAACCATGCCACTAGCATGTCTAAAAATGAAACTGTAGCTCATGTGGAAACATTGCGGTGCAACATGTGGAAGGGTTCAGTGGAAGAGGACCCGCATCCTCTGTAGATAAAAAGCGCTCATTCTTAGTTAAAGACAACAATTCTTATTTCAGGTGATTGTACACCAGTGAAAACATAATCGTGAATTTTATATTCCATTTCTGCCATATTCTGCAATAATTCCCTGTAAATCTCACCTACTTGACCTTTAAGGATTCATGTATGGAAAGTACAGAGACAGACTAATAAATTGTTGATTTTTATGTTTTTATGGGAATGTGATACAGAATAACACCAACCTTTTCTGCTCTGCACTTCTCCCTCCTTTTTATAGATCTTTAGCTTTTCTGGTGATAAAGAGAGAAGGAAACATGGGACCTGGAACATGGAGCCTATTTATTCTCTTTGGTCTGTCCTTCTGGAGCACCAGCCAGGCCCTCACCAAGCACCCCATCCTCTCCCGGATACGAAGAGCCCCGGAGGCCAACGGAGATGGCAAGAAGTGCTCCTACACCTTCCTGGTCCCTGAGCAAAAGATCACAGGACCCATCTGTGCCGCCCGCGGTTACTCAACCGACAAGGACCGGGTGACACGCCTGGATGTGGCTGCAGTGCGGGACCTGCTGTCAAAGCAGCGTCGGGAGATGGAGACTTTGAAGCTGGTAGTGGACGTGGACGGTAACTTGGTGAATGAGATGAAGCTGTTGAGGAAAGAGAGCAGGAACATGAACTCCAGAGTGACCCAGCTCTACATGCAGCTGCTGCATGAGATAATCAGGAAGAGGGACAACTCACTGGAGCTGGCACAGCTGGAGACACGCATCCTCAACGCCACCACTGAGTCACTGCGTCTGGCCTCCAGGTACAGGGAACTGGAGGCCAAATACTCCGCCCTGTCTGCAGTAGTGAACAACCAGTCAGTGCTGATTGGGGCACTGGAGGAGCGCTGTATGCAGGTCTACAGCCGGAGGCATGATCAGTCACCCATGGGACCTCCACTTGTGCAGGTGGTGCCTGAGAACATTCCTGTTAATGTGCCACGTTTTACCAATGAGATCCAGAGGGACAACACCCGAGGGTTTGCCCGAGAGAGGGGGTCTCGCTCTGGGCCGTCACCTACAAGCGACACCCTGGAAGTTCAGAAACCTCCACAGAGAAACTTCAGTGCTGAAGGTGAGTGAGTGAAAGATGATTTAGGCTGGGTTGCACCAACAAGGATTAACTTTTAAACAAGATTTTAAACAAGATTAAATCATCAATCAAATGGTTTAACTTTAAATTGTGTTGAACCAAACTTTTAAACTGCTTAAAATGAATAAAGATTAAATATAAATCTCTCTTTTAACCTCAGTTTAACTTTTACTGTAAACCAGGATAAAATGTTATTCTGTTGCACCAAAACTTAAAAATGTGATCTAGTTTTAACTTTAAACTGGGACAAAATCAGCTATATTGAGTTATGTCTCTTCTTTCCCTTCATTTGATAATTTGGCCAACAAATTTCTCTCAAAGAAGGGAAATTAGAGCTGCTGAGCCATTTAAGTAGGCTAACTAGGCTAACAAACCTTTCAGCTTTTCAGCAAACCATATAACTTTTTGCTTTTTACTTTTTAGCTAACTACATAATAATGTAACGTTTTGTTAACTTTATAGCAACCTAGCAAACAATGCAAAGCTTTTGTCAACAAAACTTTGTTGAAAAGAGAGAGTCTAAGTCACGCCCTTTCCCATGTGACCCATGGCACCTATCTTCAGAAAAACAGTAGTCTATGGCGAGAGACACATTATTTTATGATTCTGTTTGACCTGTATCATGAATCACACATATGATGTTTGTCAATTTAAAACATAATTTTAGGAGTCAAAAAAGTCTCACTTTAGTGTAGGTTTGTCACAGTTAAATTTAGATTTGTGTGAAATGGCTCAGTGAAGTACATCTCTTGTCTCGCATAATATACATCATCAACATCAATCTCGCTGTCCCTTCTAACGTTTTCTGACCTGAAGTGTTTTATCCAGTGACCCCTGTTGCTTTTATCAGCCGGGAAGACAAAGAATGATTAAGAACAGCTGTTGTGTGATTACATCCCAGTACACAAACATACAGGCATCAAAGCTTCAGCGGCCAATGTTAGCTTTTCGAGGGAGAAAGTCATGACTTCACTTAAGCAACTTCTGGGTGTATAGTCTTTCTAATTACATATCTTCACTGTTTGATACTTCAACAGCTTTATGACAAACACTGACTTTCTTGAGCTGGAAAATTATGTTTTAAATTGACAAATATCATATGTGTGATTCATGGCAGTACAAACAGAATCCAAAAATAATTTGTCTCTCACCGTTGGCTACACTTCATATTTTTTCCGAAGTTTGGTTCCACTGTGGCCCATGGGAAGAAGCATGACTTAGGCTCTCTATACAGAGCTGCCCAAAGTCAAATGGTCCCCCCCTCCTGATAGCATTCAAATATATTTTTTATGTATTTATTTATTTTCTTAGTGAGTGATCCATCCATCCATCCATCCATCCATCCATTCATTCATTAATCGATCTCTTTATTAATTTTTATTCATTTATTCATTAACTTAGTCACAAAAATATCAGCCAGAGCAAGATTTACAGCAGTCATGACTTTGCAGGCCAAACATAACAAAATAATAATCACTGAGTTTGAATATGGCTGCAGGTGGGCCGGTGGCCTCATTTTCAAAGGTTAAAGATTTGCAGATTCAGCTGGAACTCTGCTCGCCGCTCAACAGAAAGAACACAAACCGGGATGGAAATAAAAATGTTGTAACGTCTCAATTGAGGCAGGGGACTTAAAGTAAAGCAAAGAAAGACCTAACCAATGCGATTTTGCTCATCAACAGAAATTCCTGACACATTTAGATTGCCCTCGCCCAAGAATAATAAAGTGTGTAGGATTTCAGTGCAGCTGTGTCTGAAAATGATCAGTTACATGACTGTTCCATTGCATGTGAGACGTAGACACAACCCAGCCTGGCATGATAGGCTCCTGCAAACCACAGAGTAGAGGCACTTCTGGTATACTTCATGCAGTGAATACCTATGCCTTTACATTATTATTATTATTATTAAATTAGCCGGGAGAGGGTCACCAGTCCTTTAAATAAACTCACCGCTACATATGCTATTAATTAAAAATCCTGTCATGAGAATGTTGAACTACCTTGAAATAAGGCAGATGTTAGTGACTTGTAACTGTGAGTTAACAAGACCTATTTTGGTTTTTTGACCTCAAATGAACCAAGCAATTTCATATTAAAGTGACTTCATTTGCCCCATTCTCCCTTGCTCTTCTGGGAGGACATAGTAAACAAATGTGTCTGTGCGAACCTAGATAAATGTGTTTTTATTATATTGTGTCTGCTTGTGTGATTTTGTTCTTGTTTACTGGGTTTTCCTACTAATTTTACGCTTGTGCAGACAGTGACCTCAGTGTTCTTCATCACGTAAACTCATTGCACTTGTATTACTGCTTCATTGCTCTGGCACTAAAAGTAGCCTCGTTAACTGATGGTCAAAATCAAGTTAAGACCAAAATTGGACTTTCTCACAAATGTTCAGAGGTGTGGACTCGAGTCACATGACTTGGGCTCAAGTCAGACTTGAGTCACAAATGTTATGACTTTAGACTTGACTTACCAAAATTGAAATAGACTTGCAAACTGACTTGAATTTTAACACCAATGACTTGTGACTTGAGTTCCTAGAAAGTTGACACTTATTTCTCCGGATCCATTTGAACCAGTCCAATAGCATCTGATTAAGTTGAGAGAATCATTAAGAACTAACATTACATTACTGAGCACTAGCAGCATGCAAAATGTGCAGGTCAAAAATTACATTCAGAGACGCAACAACTTGAAACTTTGATTTTAGGGTTGCACAAAGAACAGTAAGTCAAGACTAATATTCACATAGCACGCGAGCTAAGGCTTGCTATGCTAAATAACTTTGTAAATCCATGAGGCTGGAAACTCACTGTTATGAGTAAAGAGTGTGTGTAAAGACATGAGACTCTGGCTACTTTTGACTTGTAAAACAATGACTTGGTCCCACCTCTGCGTATGTTTAACCATATACATTTTTTGTCACATTTGTAATAAAAAAAAAAAAAACAAGAAGAACTTTTAGTCATTTCAGTAACTACAAAACAGATGTAAAAACCAAATAGCAGTGGCTACACCATGGCTAGGCTAGCCAGAGGGTATTCACAGCGAGCCTTAGCTACAGCTAATTTACTATTTCTCACCAGTTCCTTGTAACTGAAAAATTAATTGTGATGCTCCAACATCTTAGTCATCAAGATTGTTTACTGCATTGGTTAAAAAAGGCAGTGGCTAAATCATAATGAAGAAAACACAGCAGACACCAGATAAAGTAATCCCGCTAAAAGCTAACAAGCCCAGCTTAGATGCCTTGTAAATGCTGTGTGTGCTCCTAAGACGATCCATTTCCAGTGTTGGGAAGTCCTCCGATTTCAGTGTGTTCATTGGCTTTTAAGTCGTAATGTGGAATTGTATGGTAGGGTAGGGTTGTTGTTGTTGTACTTGTAATGTCTGGGACCACCAGTGCAGATTCATGTTGCTATTCAAGAATGCTGAGACAGTTTGAAGCTTTAATTAAAAAGTGACTTGTCCCAGACCAGTAGGCTACATTTCCTGTAACCATCAAGGTTAAATGTCCCGTTTGTAAGTTAGGGGGATCTATTGGTAGTTCGTGCTTTTGTAGCCTGTGATGTTCTGGATCGCCTGCCACATATCTTTGTGTGCTGTTGAGGTCTTTCTCCAGTCTCTGCTGATGATGATTAAATGTTTGTATTACATAATGGCAGGACTGAACACAATTATGGAGATTTATTTGCAGAATATGGCAGAAATGGAATATAATACTCATAAATATGTTTTCATCGGTGTGTTATCACAAGCAAACAGGAAAATTTTTGTTACCTCACAATGAGCCCTTTATATCCGCAGAAGGAGCACATCCATTTCCACAGAGAAGCACTGTTTCTGTGTATATGACATCAACATACAACAACACAAATTCGCTGACTTTCTGAGTTGTTGTTGTTGTGTTCACAGGAATCTTCCCAGTCAGAATAGTACAACCACAGATCTCTTTTCTCTTTTGTTTGGGTGTGGGAGGTGGCAGAAATCCTGAAAAAATTGCAAGTTAAGGTTTTACAACTATCTATGTGTCTCCTGTCTCATATCCAAGCGGTCCTCGTCTTTCTTACCACCACCTATCTCTCTTTCTCGTTCTCTCCGTCAGGTCCGTTCAGAGACTGTCTCGAGGCACAAGAAGCTGGCCACAGCACCAGCGGCATGTACCTGATCAAACCAGATGAAACAGAGAGGCCAATGCAGGTCTGGTGTGAACAAGATATAGACAACGGTGGCTGGACCGTTATCCAGAGCAGGAAAGACGGATCCGTTAACTTCTTCAGAAATTGGGAAAACTACAAGGTGATGACAATGACACTTCCCCTGCCCTGTCTGTGTTATTCTTCTCTCTCCTCTTCTCAGCCAACCAGAATATTTGGACCATCCAGAGACAACAGGAGTGTCATTATATGACCCATCAAGAGGAACCATCTGGGGTCTTTGGGACTATTTCCTGGGACAGAATTCTTGTGTTTTCACTTACTGTAAAATATAACCCCTGTCAGCAGCACTATTTGTCCAAGGTCACATGGATTGAGATTCCCATTATGAAACATTAGATGGCCCACGAGGAAGGTATGTTCCACAGCTCAATCTGCAGGCGTTTCTTTCCAAAACCGCTACTACTATGGTGCCTTCCTGGACGGATGGCTGGTTGGCTTATTGCACCACACCGTATAGACCCTCTCATCAAAGCTCTGTGAGAATGAGATGGAGTATATCGCTGCTGGCAGCCTCAGCGATCCAGTGTTCCATTCAGCCCGGCCAGGCTTGTGCATGTGTAACTGGAAGCTAAATTGCTCTCTTCAACATTGATTTGCCTCTGCGCTCTCCCACAAAGCCACCACATGTACACACACACAGCACCAGAGAGGAGGCCACGGACTGAAACCCTACATCATTCATCATCTGCTGGCTCACCCAGCTAATCCACAATCACAAACCTCAGCCTCCTCTACCAAGCGAAGTGTTCTGGAGGCACACGGCCAGATGTAGATTGCTTGCGGTTGTTCGACACAAGCGCCCAGGCCAGTTTCGCTATTAGCCGTGATCCAAGAGATCTGTGGCGTTTGAGCAATGAACCAGCATCCTGAAGATGGATGCTTATTTTCCTTCATAAACTCTACAACATGTCTTCCTCAGGAATTTCAAAGACAGTGTGGCATTCTTTTGCCACAGTGTTTTTCTCCTTTGAAGTTTTGTAGTTTGTCTTAACTAGAGAACCAGGACCAAAACGTCATCAAAAAGAAAGTTCTCATTTGTTCTGTTACAATCCCACAGCCTCATCCACGTGAGGGTTTTATGTTCCCAAACAATTCTCATGTTTCTAAACTCCTCAGGCTGCCACATTAAAAAACAATGCACATTATTTTCTGTAATCTTTCTGTAACCTTCCTTGTAATCTTTCTTTGACTCAGAGCGGCTTTGGCAACATAGATGGGGAACACTGGCTCGGTCTGGAAGGCATTTACAAGCTGGGAAGACAAGGGGACTACAAGCTTCTGGTGGAGCTGGAGGACTGGATGGGCAAGAAGGTCTACGCTCAGTACAGCAGCTTCCACCTAGAGCCTGAGAGCGAGAGCTACCGCCTGCGGCTGGGTACCTACCAGGGCAACGCTGGGGACTCCCTCAGCAGTCACAATGGCAAACAGTTCACTACTCTGGATCGAGACAAGGATGCTTTCTCAGGTAAATGAACATGTGATCCCTTTATGCTCTTGTAGCACAGTCTACTGACCGTGGTAATAGTTGATGAAAGGGTTCTACCTAGCCTCGCGATACTAGACAATTGGAGATCTCACCATCTACAGATCGTCTGGGGATTTCTAAATGCAAGGCAGTTGCTTGAACTTTAATGAGAACAGTTGCTAACAAACCAAGTGCCCTAGAAACTAATATGAATGGCCTCTCAAAAGAATTTGAATTGGTTCAGCTTGAATCATTCTGATAAGCTCTAATCGTTTCCACACACTGCAACGAAAGCTGGGAGATTGTCCTCAGTCTCTACTAAGTGAAGCAAAGTTTAGAGACTGAGGACTTGTGAATCTAGGTCCTACCTGGCATTAAGCTTTAAAGTTTTCACGTCCAATATAGCTTTACAAAGTTGTTGTATTTTATTGGTCAAAATCAGACACCCCGAAGTCTAATAATATCCAAAGATATTTTGGTTTTCTCAAACTGGTAGATTACATTAGATAGTGAGATAGGTCAGATGAGTCCTATGTTGCTTGGAAACCCACCTTGTGAAGCAATTCACTTGCATCCCATAAAAAATAGACACTGATGGATGGGTGATGACTCGCTGGAAGTGGGGAAAAAAATGCATCTCTGCCACTTTTTTTGTTCATCACTGTGAGCACATTAGTGCTGCCAAGCTAGCAAGTAGCTTTGATTAGCAAACATTGCCAAAATTAGCAATCTACCACTTTCTCCAAAAATGTATGTGACTTAATTCATCATATCATATCCTATCATATCATATCACATCATGCATTTGCTGTCCTGGGAAAAGGGGGCCCGATGTAGACAGATCTGCCAGAGCAAAAAACATGAGCTCTGAGATTTGTCTGATTGACCGGCTAGGATTCTTCCTTACACAAACAAAAATGGTGCAGCTTAACATGCCACACAAATTGTCGGAAAAAGTGGTCTGTTGTTTTTCTTCTTCTTTTTGTCTCACAAAATTCTGTCAATATGTGGATGTTTTATGGGGACAACATCAATTGTGTTTCTTTGAATCATTCTGTCTGTGAAAAACACACATCCTCATAGAGCTAATCATCACCTTTCCTGTTTTCCTGCCAACAGGTAACTG
The DNA here is from genome assembly GCA_034769285.1 of Lutjanus argentimaculatus. Classification (NCBI taxonomy): domain Eukaryota; kingdom Metazoa; phylum Chordata; class Actinopteri; order Lutjaniformes; family Lutjanidae; genus Lutjanus; species Lutjanus argentimaculatus. Next base: position 11,715,361 of record JAWZSL010000011.1, on the reverse strand, counting down.
CGCCCATTTCCATAAAGGAGGCTGGTGGTACAACGCTTGCGGCCAGGCCAATCTTAACGGTGTCTGGTACACCGGAGGCGTCTACCGCAGCAAATTCCAAGACGGGATATTCTGGGCTGACTATGGTGGAGGCTTTTACTCTATGAAGTCTGTCCGTATGCTGATCAGACCCATAGACTGAGGAGAAAACTGCGAGCCGGGCTGGTCCAGGGGCGACTACAGAGACCAGGATTAACTTGAACCTCATTCTAAATTGTGACTGTACATCAGCAACTGGTTGATAAAAGAACTACACCAATGGAAATTACCAACCATCAGTAGTGACTTGAACTGCCTCCTGGACTCTGCGTGAACATTATTCTTTTTCATATTAGATGCACACATTAAGGGATTTATGGGACATGACTATTTATAGTAAGCCATGCAGCTCCTTTAACCACCAAAACATATGACGGTGAAGGGAAATTAAGAATCGCTGCCAAAATTTTGCAGCTCAATAATGCGAGCTGTCTATCTGATTAAGAGACCCCAGTGTTTTCCTCATTACTGTGTCACCCCGTGGAGAGGAGGCGCCACATCCCAACAGAACTCCATTGGTATTGATTTCATTCATAAGCTTTAGGATCTAAATGCAGCTCTTCCTACCTCGCCAAGATAAACGTGTGGGGGAAACATTCATACACGGTATTTAACTTGTACTTAGTTGCTGGGAGCTGGAAAATGCATTTCATTAAGACCTATATAGATTTATTTAGACTCTGTATCCGCTTCCAGATCTGAAAAGACCAACACTTTAAGGAGAAAGGAAGATGGTTTAAATATGTTTTATGTACATTTGATTACACAAAAACAGTACGGATTTTATTATTTCTCCCTAATGTCCTTTATACTGTATGTTAAACTACTTTGTCCAAGTGCAGATGACCAGAGAGGATAATTTATGTGTACAATTAACTTATCATAACAGTGAAAAGGGCCAGGTGTCCTAAGGGAACAGTAAACGATCCTACAGAAAATAGAACTAATTTCCTCCACTGTGTATATGACAATCATTCTCAAAGTGTGCTTGCACGTATGGAAATTGCTGTTATATGTTTTTCTCGTTTGGCTGTTGATTAAATTTCAGTATGACTCTGGAAAAAAAAAAACAAGCATTGTTGGGAGAAAAAAAAAAGATGGAATTACGTTTTGTTTTGAGTGGTTTTTGAGCATGAAAAATATGCCGACCAAGCGTGTTGAGAGTTATGGGCAATGGGAGAGACAACGAGAAACACATTGCTGAAAGCCAGACAGGATGGAGAAAGAAAAAGAGAGGAGAGAGGAGGGAGGGGAGGGGAGGGGATGAACTGGGATGGAATCGGGCCAAATTTCCAAGTAATTTTTCCCCCCACTCCTCCTTTTAAATACAGAGAAATTTACATTCTTTCCACACAAAAGTGCTCAGACTGTATGTTTTTGTAAAAATATCTTTCATTGACAAAGTCACGGGTGCCTGCACTCTGTAATCACCGATATGGAAGGAGAGCGGCATCTTTTAGGGGGAGGAGAGGGGAGCTGGGGGGTTTGAAGTGGTGGGCCTGCTTTGAGCAACAGTACTGCATCCAACAGCCTTCTGGTTTCTGAGCCCTAAATAGACTCTCATATTGTGCTGTTTTTTGTTTTTTTTTCTTATTGACCACAATGGCCCTCACACCCATGTCTTTAACAAACTTTTATAAAGCAACAAAACACAAAGCCGGAACACCGGGCATGGTAATATGTTTATGAACATGTAAAAAGAAGCAGCATCCAATAAAAATGACATTACAATGTTTGAATTAAACAGCAGTAAAAGCAGACACCAGTGAGTCATAATACTTGGCAGAACAATATTACACAGCTAACAGTCAATAAATGGAGAACATTTAGGGTCACATCAGGGGACATTCTTGCACATTGGATTCAGGAAAGGAACTCCTTTCATGTGCCATGCTGATTTATACTGTTAACCAAGTCATAAATAGTACAGAACTTGTTAGTTTTTAGACTTAACATGCACACTCCATGCTTATCTTGGGCGTGTGAGTCATGCAGATGAAATGTTGTTTGATTCAGACATTTCCAACTAAAGTTAAGCAATGTTGCGTTTAACAGAAATAAGAGTTCTATAAAATATGAAGTATGCATGGCTGTGTGTGCTTTGTGGTGGCATGAAAAAGTCGTGAGGAGGACGATGAATGAATACATAGTAGAAGCATGTCTTCTCAAGTGGTTACACATTTCTGTGGATGACTGGCTGAAGGGCAAGTCATCAGTTCATGTCTCACAACCTGAACTATGACTCTTTTTCACTGTCTATTCTTTTGGTTCCACTGTCCAACAAAGCACAGTCACACAATTTGTCATATCATCAAATGTCTGTTTCCTGAGGGTATGCTTTCGTTACGAGAGTTTTCGTCTACATTATTCTTGATTTTAAAGGACAGTTTGTCATTATTAGCTTAACTTTTTGCGGCGAGTTAAATGGGAAGATCCACACTCATCTCGTCTATAAACAGCATAGCCACAGCCAACTGGTAATTAGCTTAGCCTAGTAAAAAAAAAAACAGAAGAGGTATCTATACAATGTACTTTTGAACTGGATATGGAAAAGAATTGTTTGACAAATAATCAGAGACACATAAATCGTAAAATCAGATACCACTCTTATGTCTGTATGCTAAATATGAAGATAGAGCCAACAGCGTGTTAGCTTACGTTAGCATAAAGACTTGAGGCAGATTCAGCTACCTGGCTTTGTCCAAAGAAACCACCAGCACATCTAAGGCCAGAGGTAGACTTGCTTTTAACTGTGTTCACACACACATCATGGATACCTCATGTATCCTGCGTCCATTTGGACTGATGGTTGTGAACATCCTCAGAGATTTACAGCAAACGTGTGTTTAAACAGCAAGTATATCTCCGGCCTAAAGCTCCCTAATAAACATGTTGTTTGTTTTATATTTACAGAAAACAATGTAAAAACAATAAGTTTGTGGTTTTACATGGTAGTTACGAGCTGGAACTGCAGACCTAAAAGGTGCTGAGGGATGATGTATTTTGTAGGCCAACCTGGAGTTAGCATCACTCTGGTTCCCTCCACAAAAAAAAAAAAGGGAATTTTACACTGGATTTTGGATTAATGCAGAAAATATGATCTGTGGTGAAACAAAATTTTATGATACTTACACGTTTTGTTCAGCCTGATAATCTTAACAAATGAACACCACTATTATGATTTTTGAAGTATAAATACAATAGACAGAAGTACAAAGCTAAAGTTAGCTAAAAGCTAAGCGTGAAGCTAATCTTTTAAGCTTGTATTAACCACACACCTTTTTTCAGGCACCACAAAACCCATTTAAAAAAATGAAATGAGGAAATGAGGGAATCGGAAGTGCTAACATGTTAACTAATTTCTGGGTTTTGGGACTGATTCCAGCACTCTATATCACTGCGCCCAAGAAAAACTTCAACACATAAAACCTAAAGACGACAACTTTAAACCAATAAACAACATATAACTTGTTAATTACTGAGCTTTAGGGGCTATAGTTGATGGAAGCTAGAGCCAGGCTAGGCGTTTACCTGTTTTCAGTCCACATGAGCTAATCACGTGCTGGCTAGTTTCATATTAATGCTATGTTCAATTTACCTCGGAAGTCGAGCTGGGAATGACGTCACAGCCGAAATATCAGCGTTCCAGTTACAAAGTCGGAAAAAAGTTGCCAACCGCCATTAAGCGGGAAGAAGAAGTCGGAAAACAAGATGGCAACGTCTACGAAAGCTATTATGATGTTTGCCTTGTCCGAATATAAGCCATTGTTAGCACGCCCTGCGTTGTAGTTCGCACATACCACATGAAAAATGTAAATAACACTATAGCAGCATTTCTATATATATACGTCGAATAATACTATGTATACGGCTGATTTAGTGCGACAAACACTAGTCAGAAGTGCTAATAAAGGGAATATTACAGGAGCTTCTACTGTTTACACCCGAGGATTCTCCGACTTTCCGACTCGGAATTCCGACTTCAGGGGGCGTTCCAGTTGAAATTTCCCTCGGAAAAACCCAACTTCCCAGTACAAATGGAACGCAGCATTAACATACGGACATGACAGTGGTACTGATATTTTCATCTCTCTTGCAATAAGCACATTTACCAAAACACCAAACTTTTAATTTAAACACAAAATCTATAAATTCAACGGCTAGTTTTCTCTCACATGAAAACAATAAAAAAGACATTGTTTTACAACATTTGAAGGATCATGGGAGTTGTTATCTTCACTGTAAAACAACCACCATAGCTGATGAAAATGTATCGGACAGGACTCAGGCAGAACATGTTCATGGACAAGGAAATATTAAAGTTTTATTCACGTTATGTTTAGTCATTTGCTTCAACTTCCTTCCTCACTCTCTGATGTATCCAGCATATCCCGGGATTCCCCAGAAGTTATAGCAACTAGTCACTAGCTAGCAGTGCCTAGCAGGAAACTTGCTTTTAATAAACTACAGATTTCTATGCATTAACTGTGTCCCATAAACCTGTATAAGCCCCTTTACACAGCAGAAAGGGTCAAGTGCAGGCTCAGACTCTCTTTCAAGAGTTTTATTGAACAGCCAGCAATCTGAGCACACTTGTTCTTTAAATCCAACACTGTTTTATGACCACCTTCATGTCACAAGTCTGCCTCTCAACCATCGAGCCTACAACCACCCCACAGACTGCCAGTGTGGGATGCTCCATCACCACGGGAGCTCTTCCAATAACTCTGCCCACCACACACAGAACCTTCACATTTTATACAACCTCATGGGGGTATGGAAATGCGAGATTAGCCCACAAAACCCAAACCTCTGCGCAGTCAGCCGTTGGAACAGAGAGGGTGACATCCTTGGCTGTGGTGAGGGGACCACACTCATGCCTTTACCACCTCGAATACCGGCCAACGCACTGGGGATGGCCGGGAGCTGCTGCGGTGTGGTCCTCTGAGAACCGCTGCAGGTTTCTGAAGTGAAAGCCCTCTTTGTCACGGAGTGAAGCTTCGCTGTCCACGAATTTGAAGCACCAAAGTGGCACCAGGCTCGGAAGATTTTTGGAAGAACCTGGCTCTGCTGCTGTTTGCTGAAAGACATCTGCTGTTGGGGGAATGTCCGTGAGAGTGACTCATTAGCCCTCAAAAGCTCAGTTAGTGTCAACCAGCAAATCAACAGACAGGAAGTGGGGCTGTTTTCTTTGAAAATAAGCACCATGACTAACTTTTGCCCTAACTAGGACAGTTAAACAACTCCACAGCTAAGTCCGTTCCTAAGTGCCCTTTTGATTTAAAGCTTAACAGACACTTGTTTAAGATGGATCATCATTTGCAGGGGTCTGGGAAGGCTCACCGAGCTGCAGACAGCTGCAGTTTCCACTCTCCCTTATTAGTCTAAAACATACAGTCGAGCGTATTTTATTTAGCTGTGAAGCACACAAGCAAGTGCTGAGGTTGTGAAAATGAGATTTATTTTAATGAGGTTTTTCTGACAGAAAAAGGAGTCAATCTAAGCAGTGATCGCAACCCAGAGATAACAAACAGGGGAACATTTGAGCCATGAGAAGTGTGCTCCTCTGGTTTTAGCTGCCTACTAACATATACGCGGTCTGTTACATCTATTAGCGACCAAAAATGCAGATGGTTTTCATTGTTCGTGTGGTTGGCATGAAAAGCTTGTTTATTCTAGACTCAAACCTTGAAACCTCTTTATCAAATGGATCTCTTTTGTAATGACCTCTGAACACTGTGGAGTCAGCATTAGTCAGTGAACTGGAGGACACACTAATAGCCTACAGTATGACTGTTAACTGTATGTATTCTGAATATACGGTTTCATTTATTGTGATGAATGGTGTGAGTCATGGAGGTCTTTTTAAGGCTTTTATGACCGCCTGGGGAGACAGAGCCAAAGGAGCGATCGCCCCCACTACTCGACTGTTTTTACACCACAGTTAAAACAGTGAAAAACAAAAGGGCCTCCCAGCCTAAACCTGCTCACAGAGAGGCATGAGCCAAAGAGCCACAAAGGACAACAGAAGGAACCACAGAAATGTTTCAGGCCACATCCAGTCCAGTGGAGAATAAAAAAAAAAGACTTACAGCACCTTCTGCTCTTCTCTTTTGGCTGCTTACAATGTATTTTTAAAAAAGTAGCAAAAAATATAGCTTACAGAATCCGATTTATCGATTTGCCTGAAGAGAAAGGAAAGAAAAGAGAAAATACCGCCTCACTGTTTATGCCTCCACCAACCAGTCAAGTTCCAGTTTACATCCATGTCTGCATAACATAATGTATATAGTGAGACTTAGAAGACATTTAATGAATCATTCGTTCATTCATTCAACCTTTATTTTAACTTGGAAATACACTGAAGTAGAGACCTCATTTACAACGTAGCCGAGTAAAACAATAAAATAAAATAAAAGCTCCTAAAACAGAGAATACAATGAAAAGCTTCCATAAACTGCAACAGAAGAAAATGATAAAAAGGAGAAAGCTTGTGCAGGTGCACAACATGAAAAACCTGCAGCGTAATCCAGTCACTTGACCGTGTTCACATTAAAAGAAAGCATTGCAACTGGTGTAAGGAGGTAAAAGACCATAAAAGCTTTATAAATTAAAGGGCCACCCAACCTTAGCATAAAGGTCATAATGATGTTTATTGTCATCTCCAGTAATAATCTTATAGTAGTGACGACAGAGTCAGGGCTTCAAGTATAGGAGGTATAGTATAAGGAGGTAATGTTACACTACATGTATGATTCCAGTGAATAATAAGAAACATGTTGTCTTCACCAAGAGACTGTTTTACAGAGGAGTACAGAGGACTGATAGAGAGATGAACATTATGATGTCACAGTGAAGTTGACCTTTGACCTTTTGGATATAAAATGTAATCACGTCATCATTTTATCCTATTACACATTTGTGTGAAATTTATTTATCTTATTTAAAATGTACAAATTGGCGTTTTCACAAAAAGTCAAGGATTTGAAGAGGCTGCCCATATTTTAATCCACCATTAGAGTAAAGATGATTTCATGCTGCTATAATTTTGGGTTAAATGGTTCTACATGAATGTCCCATGAAAAAAGAAACGTTGTCTTCAACCAAGGTAATGTTCTTTTCATTGAGGGTCAGGGACTGATGAGAGATCATACATTATATTCACAGTGATGTTGATCCATTGCCTTTTGATAAATTATCACGTCATATTTTATCCTATTACACATTTTGTGAAATTTGCTAAATTAGCCTAGGAATATCTTTTTGAATTTTGGGATTCAGTAAGTGTACCTTAAAGGAGAAATCTGTAATATTTTATTGTAATAAATCATAATGACATATCATCAGAGATTAAAGATACATAATTGAAGTTGAAATCCCAGCTTCTCTGACAGCAACGCTACAGGCGCCGTGTCCTCCTTTTAAATTTCTATTTCGGTCTGCAACTTGTTATTGGTTTCCTCATTAATCAGAGCTCAAATTAAATGCCAAATCTTCAACGAATGAGTAAGCGCCTGTTTATGTTTTGTAAGAAACCATTAATGATTTTTAAGGGATAGATTAAACTAATGAGCAAAATGTGAATGGAGTCTGGCAGACAGTAAGGCACTCCAACTCCAGAGTGTGTATTTTCTGAGAAGTTGGCTTTTGTTTTCAGGATGACAGGTTTAACTTTACACTGACAGAAAACTGACCGTTATAAACAGCCGATCAACTTACAGTGTAGGACTTGTCATTGGTTGTTATTGTCAAATTACAATGTTGCACTTGTCTTGTGCTCCTGTAGTGATCACGCAGCCTGCCTGAGCTTCCTCGAAACTGGGGAGGACGGGGCATAGGGAAAAAACTTGCTTCAACCATAGACTGCATATTAAATGGATTTCAACCTATTTAAAATACCATCTATGGCTCTAAATCACTATCTGGACTACAGTACTTGTTTTTGGATGTGCAATTGTTGCATAGTGTTCCTTAAAAATGCGTAATTTCAAAACTCCATCAAATATAAAAAATCCAAAAAATGATTTTGGTCTGGACTGGTCAAGATGTGCTATGTAACCAATTCAATGCAGATTGCTCAAAATTTGCTGGTGGAGCAGTGAAAAAACAGATGTAGACAAATCTCAAAATGGCAGAAAATCTATTGTGGCCAAACAGACGTGGTTTACATGGATAGATTCATCAGGACCCACAGAATCAGGGAGAAAGAATTTTGTTTCTGAGACTTAGGTTCAAAAGTTATAGGCCAAAAACCAGACAGTTTCTTTGTCTGAGTAGTGGGTGAGATTTGCCACCGAGTTTGGGAACTGTAGCTTTTCGTTTCCTATATCCAAATAGTTTTAGGGCACAAGAAGAAGAAGAATCCTTCCAGATACAATAGGGTTCCAGCAGATTCACTGCTTGCCCCCCTAATTAAAGACTGTAAACTTTCTTTGGCAAAATATACAGGACTTGATGTCTCAAACTAAATTAAGCCCTCACCAAGGGATAGTCAAATGAAGTTAAAGTCCTGCTGTAGCCAACCCTGGCTGTGCTTTAAATGTGATTAGTACATTTTTTCCACCCGTTCCGAATTGAACTGGTAGCTCTGACTTTTAGATGATAGAACAGGAAATATCCTGTCTGATCTCTTCATTTAGCACTGGTTCACATTTCAGCTGCTGCATTGTAAAGTAGCTGCAGATGTAAGTACCTTTTGAATAGGGCAGGAATTTCAGAGGGTAAAATGGGACGTGATACAATTTTTTTAATGACAGCTTTCTCTAATTCTTGAAGCCTACTCAGATTCTGGCAGCTGGCTTTGTTTTGGAAAGAGATCATTAAAAATAGTATTTCTGGAGTTAGTGGACCAAAAAATCCCCTTTATATGAACTTTACTGAGCAGTAAAAAGTTAGAGGATCATTAAAACTCAACATTAATAAAGCATTCCTCAAGCTGAAGGGGGGCAAATGAAACTTGTGGATTCACACTAACTTTGTTGCGAAAGCTGTAACTCTGCTTAATGTCACGAGATGATCTTTTTTTCTCCTGGGAGATTTTTGGCTTTGATCAGAGTTGCACATCGACCCTACAGCAATACTTATTACACATCAGCTCAGGCTCCAGTGAGCCCATAGTGCCATATCTGCTCATATCATGTTTTGGAACTAAGCATGCTAAATGTCAAAAATAATGAGCAACAAAACAGGCAATACTGCCTTGAAAACACATGCTCTGTGGCTTGCGAAAGGCAGATAAGCCTTTTGTGCCTTGGAATGGAACTTGTTACTGCACTACATTTTGGGGGTAAAATGTGCCTGATCTGTGTAGACATTTAATAAAGCATGTCAAATTTCAAGTGCACCGGTAAATCCTTTTTATTCAGCTCTCCTGCAGCGAGATGTAAGTGGACTGGGCTTTGCAGAACTTAAATCATGTTATGACACCATCTAGTGGTGGAGTACTTCTACTGCCTAACATACCATGGTTTGTGGCAGCAATTAAAATGCCTGTTTGCAAAACATGTATTATAGTATATAGTATATTATCAGTTAAAGTTAATGATTATAACATTACTACTCATGTAATATTCATTGTTGAGTAAAACTGATCCTGTCAATGAATGAATCCTTACATTCAAAAACTTTATTTACAACAAAGAGGTATATCAAGGGTAAAAAACAATTTAGTGCATGCCAGAGTGCTGCAAAATCCATTATGTAAGAGTGTTTTTTACAGTTGTCTTTCTTCACACATTTAATTAAAGTGCTGTACTACCGAAAAATCAATAAGTACTGGGTTTGGAGCTACATCATTTTGATTTGTGGATGTGGAATTTAGCAAGAATAATCAGACACTAATAGACCTAGTTGATACTAGCCAGCCCACACACCACAAAACACAAAATCACATCAAATGCAATTTGTACTCATTTTAATATTTATAGAGTTTGGCACATCTTTCCAAAATAAATTTGAATCAACACAGTGGAAAAACAAATGAAATATTGTTTTGTAAACACATGCATAGTCAATAATTATTTTAAATCTTTCCAGTACTTCTTTTACAGAGTAAATTTGATGTAGGATACTTCTTTTGCTTTATTATTAATAAAATATTCATTTATAACAACAACAAGCCTCCACTGTACATTACTCACGAAGAATGATAACAATAATGAAAACTTGCTAAAAAATGAAGTTTAATGCTTGGTGTCGCTGGGAGATGACGTCACTGCAGGGCTTCATGAACGCAATGGCAGCTCATGCTAGCGAGCTTGAGATTGCAAAGAAAAATTTAACTGATGCAATTGGCGATAATGTCAAGCAGTGAGTAGAATGTCGTTTGTGTTCGTTTATAACAGTGATGTTGTTTTTTGGCTTGTTTTTTTGTTATTTGTCGCTGAAACGCAAAGTGGTTTTCCCAGCAGCTAGCTGCGCGCATATTAGCAGCTCGCTAGCCTGCTAATGTTTGCAGCATTTCTCTGCAGCAATAGTTACTAACGAGACAATACTTTGGCAGTTATTTAGTATATCTTATTTGCTCCCAAGAGGACGTGATACAGATAACAAACGTGATTTATAACGTTACTGTTTCTGCAGGTCTTCTGTTCATCAGTACTAATGTGTTTTAATGTGTTTGTAGATTTGTATGAATAACTTTACAGCTAACGTTCAATACGTATTTTGGATGTGTTGCTTGAGCTAGAAAGAAAAACAGAATAAGAGAGATTTAAGAAGAGAAACATTAAGAAAACGCACATTTTCATTCATTTTTTATTAGTTTAAAGTTGTTGATACTCAAAGGTTAAGTTCTTGAAGACATCCTGAGACGAGAGGGCTGCATGACGTGTAACAAGACATGATGGAAATGTTTAAATGCACAGTAAGTGATGGAGAAAAGTTTGTCCTGTATGTATGGTTTTTTGTTTGTGTCTCCATGCAGTTACTGGGCAAACCTGAAGCTCTGGTTCAAGCAAAAGATCAGCAAGGAGGAGTTTGACATTGAGGCACGTCGTCTTCTGGCACAGGAGAACGGTGAGTAAACAAGAAGATATAATACTTTATATTGTTTATAGTAAAAGAACGTTGCTGTCTGAAAAGGTGGCTTTATTTTTACATTTCCCTCCTTCTTCCTCTACAGTCCATGTTCACAATGATTTTCTGCTGGCCATTCTCACACGATGCCAGATCATCGTCTCCACACCAGGTATGATTTTTTTTTTTTTTTTTTAATAACTGATTTTCCCTGAAACTGCCTGTGAGCTTGTGTTTATGTAAAGGTGACCATATTTCCATGCATGCACACATTTATGTACTTAAACACGCATCACAGGCAATTTCATCAGGATAAATTAAAATTATACATATATAGAATTATATTATTGTAGATTAAAATGATAAAATGGGGACAGTTATTTCAGTGCTAGCAGACCTACTGACAGGCCAGGTTACAGATCATAATGGCTACGGTGCAGCTGAAATAAGTGACATTTAATGTGGTTAAAGTGGGAGAGTCAGTTAACCAGTCTGCACTGAGTGATTGTGGGTGATTCTTACAGCTGTCCACTGCTGCTTTATACTGTATGAAAAGCTTCTCTTTCAGTTCATGAAATCCCTGCAGCACCCGAAGGCAGCATGGTCCGCAACCTCTGAGGAGTGTTGTGCAAGAGTGCAGCATCTGTTGTGCACAGCCACTCACTATGTTTGCTTTCATTAAATGGCCTGAAAACAACACCAGGCTGTTAGATCACAACCATACTGACCTCTACACACATCAGACTGGTCCATTGTAACTCCAGATTCTGCTTTTATATGAAGTGACACTGGTGACCAGGCAGGGCTCATCTTGTTTTCAACTTTCTTTTTATCCTTGAAACACATTCCAGTGCAAACACAGCTGTGTAACATTAATTACTAACTTATGTGACCATGTTTAAGATGAGAAACATAAAATTGCAAAAATATTATTGGTCCCATGTAATCACCAAATCAATTTCTCTATATTGCTGAGCAAGCTGTCTTTAAGCTGTGTTTAACTGTGATTGGCCCAGCTGTTTCAGAGCAGATGATGAGACTGTTTAATGATTCACCTTCACGCAGCCCTTCTGCACACTGCACGGCTGCACAAAGGCCTACTTGAACCAAAATAAAAGATTAAACTGAGAGTGCAGTGTGTGCCTTTGCACCTCCATGGGCTGTGTAACTGTGGTGAAAACCAGGACAATTTGGGAGTGAATGTTAAAAGGCAGGACATTTTAGGTTTTTACATATATTTGTTGGGACACCCAGCTTGAAACTGAGACAGTCCCTGGTCAGACCAGGACATCTGGTCCCCGTAGTTTATGTTAAGCTGCACTTTATGTTGAAATAATGTCAAATAATAAGTTAATTGACGTAGTAAGGGCAAAATGTGAACTTGCCTGGATCAAAGACTAGACTTAGAGCTGTGAATATTAGAAATTCTTATTTTTTAACTAAAGGGAAATATTATTTTGATGACATCTTTATTTAAGTTTCTTCAATGCATCTAGTGTTGTGTGTTCTTTTACTGTCCTCTAGAGGGTGCAGGGCCATTACAGTGGCAGGGTCCCTCTGCTTCAAAGCCTGGCAAACCAAAAGGGAAGAAGAAATGTTCCTCTAGACAGAAATTTGATGTAAGTATTTATTTCTAATTTTTCCCTGCAGTGGCTGGGTACGTTCAGCTTAACAGCAGCTCTGCCTGAATGTTTAAATAAGCTAATTTCCTGAAATAATGGCTGCATGTAAAGGTTTGTTAAAGTTAAGGGCATCCATGAATGTCTGCATCATTTGGATAATGTGTATGTCTTGTTTGCTCCCTCAGCATCGTTTCCAGCCTCAGAACCCTCTGAGCGCCGCCCAGCCTTTCAGTCCGCGGGAGGTGGGAGGTGAGGAGGAGGAGCTGCGTCTCAGCGCCCACACTCTGCTGCTGCCCACACGGGGCCAGCTGGAGGCCCGCATGATGGTGACGGCCTTTGAGCTGGGTCTGGATAACATCACAGAAGATGCCGTCAACACCATGATCTATGCTGTTGAGGTCTGTAGCAACTGGACACCATCAGTGTGATATCAGTTTATTTATACAGCTCAGAATCACAGATCACAAATTTTCCTCGAAGGGCTTTACGATCTGACAAACATGATACCCTCGATTAGAGTATGAGGGTATGGGTCATTATTTTGGTATGGGGGAATTTAATTACTTTGTGTGTGTATGCACACATTTGGTTTTGTAAAGGTTTGTGTACAAGGAGTGGACAGTATAAACAGTATAGAAAGTACACCGGTATGAATTTAGACTATATTGTACTGACCAGTAGAGCCCTTATTTCATTAGACCAGATAAAATTGTCCCAAGATTAGCAAGGGGCACTGAAACCAGGTATGAAAGAGGGGTGTAAATCACAAGTTTCATCAAGATGAAATATCAGATTACGATATACGATACAAATATGATACGAGTCTACCACGATGCGATTTGGTTTGATTAAATTCAGAGGCCTGCGATCGATATTAGATGACATCATGAGTCCATTGAACACATTCAGTTATATTTATGTCAATTCACAAAAAAGCAACTATGTAATGTTTCGACAATTTTATGACTGAACTGATCATTAGTGACACAGGAATGACTTTCAAAATAAAGGTAAATAAGACACTTTGCATCGATGATATGGGATCGTTGAACATTGAATCGATATATTGATCCAAACCCTTGTATTAAACGGGCCCCAGGGCTGAATTATTAAAGACCAGAAGCTCTGAGATTATTAGTTCTTTTATCTGTACTTTTTATAGGTTGTGGTGCAATTTAATCAAAAGTAGCTGGAGCAGCTCCTCCACACACACACACACACGGAGACCAAGCAGTCAGTGCACAGCAGAGCAGAAAGGCCCCCATTAGAGACAGTGATATGAAACTGGTGAAGTAACTCGAAGATTGCTTGTATTGACCACAACTACACTCGATGCTGTTATTAACTTGTAAACTTACTGCAGGCTGAGACAAAGCAGCCCCTCCTCCCTCTGCCAGGCCCGAGACCTGCAGGCGGTGAATCACATGAGCCGCGGAGGACAGAGGACAGGATGAATGAGACTGACTGATGTCTGTCCTCTTCATTCTTTCTAAACTTAACTCCATATTGTGATGTCAGGAACAGGATTTGTTTTTCTGAGTGTACAGAGCAACCAGTCATCTGCTTTTCTTAATATGATTTACTTTATTGACATTTTAGATTTGTCTCCAGAGAGAATTTATTGAGTTCATATGGTGACTTTACCGTTGCTGCTCTAGAAACAACATGTAGGTATAAAAATATACACTTCTAAATCTGTTTATTTCTTCTCTTTTAAAAAATCTATTTTTAGTAATGCTTTAGCAGTAATTCTTAGTAACTGACTGATAACAGTACCATTTCAGTACTGGATTGATAAGCAGTGTTGGTAAGGGTAGCGTATCCATAAAATCCTAACACCATTTCTACCCAAGATTATCACAGAATTGGTCATCATCAGCTCATCATATGGAAAACATGATAGCCTCTTGCTGCTTTGATTGGAAATAAAGAATTGGCTGATAGCGCAGCACAGTTGTACAGTGTGCAGTGTTTGTGTAAAACGTAATAGTGATGAATGAGAGTCTACAGAAAGAGCAGATTCATTTTTCCTTTGCTGTCTTTCTTCTTTGAGTTATCTTCACTTGGTTTACTGGTCTCTCTGCTGACTTCACTCCTTGCATGTTAAGTGTGATACATGCAAGGAGAGCCTGATAATAAATGACACCAAAATATTAAGAAGTACAGATAAAAGAACAAGTAACGTCAGAGCTTTGCCAAGAGCCTTTTTAAGATATGGGGAAAACTTTAGTCTACACGCAGACAGATTTGGTTTTAACTTGTTTGAAACAATTCACTACAGTGAGGAGGAGGAGTTGGAAAAACAACCGGTGCACGTTCCATTATATGGACATGGTTCCGATTTTTAAAAAGTCAGTGATAGTACATTATATATTTGAGAAAAGATTTTGTATTTTTATTTATGTATTATTCCAGTTTACCACATAAAATGTTCTCAAAACACCTCTGAAATATATGTGAAGTATGTCCTAGTAATACACTTAAGAGTACAGTAATAGCTGCTATGCAGTTGCCATATCAGTGCTTTAGCAGAGCATATTTATTGAATAAAAAAAACAACAAACAAAAATACAGTGATATATGCCGTTACTGTCAATGCTTTATACCTTTATACCATTGTGTAAAATTTAGGCCATACCACCCAACCCGAGTGTGTACAGTGGCTCCATAGTTCAATTAATACTCAACTTACAGTTCAGTACTGTGGCTGGTGTAGTACTGTTGACTGTGCACATTACTGGACCAGGCTGACTTCCCTTAATTTGTACATAAAATGACATAAATTACCTAACGAATGTAACCTGACAGGCCAGATGGTTTGTTACAGAGAACCATCTGGGAAGTTGTCCTTAGAGACTGTTTGGAAAAGGACAGGCACTTTCAATGAACAGTTCATATCTAACACAGGATAACTTCAACCAATCAGTGCCTTTCTTTGCTCTTCTTTTAAAGGATAAGTTCGGTTTTTTGACACCTGGACCTTATTGTTAAGATTAAATACGCTCGTAGACTCACCCAGACAATTTTGGTGGAGCTCGGAGCCGTTTTCGAGCAATTTAGATCCAGCCGACGGCGTTTTTTCTCATGCCATAGTAGCGGACGGGGCCAGAAATCGAAGCCCCTAAATTAGACATTATCTGCTGCGAAACTCGCTCATTTCACCTACATGTTATAAATGAATGGCCAGTGTTATCACCATGTCAGCTCAACTTCGTTGTTATGGTCATCCGGGGCTTTACAAGGATGGGTAACTTTTGGTGACGTCATAGACGTGCGCCGCAGGACTGCAGCTGAGTAGAGACGCTGTTGTTGCTAGGCTACACGGCAACACGGCTATTTTTGTGCAGCATGGCGGAATATTTATCCGATGTAGAAGTGTCTGACGACGACTTTGTGTATAATGGATGCCCGTATCGTTTTGAGCCAGAATACACCGACGAGGAGCTATTTGAAAGGAGGATGCAGAGGGAAAGAGCCGAACAGCTGGCCAGAGAACGAGCAACCACTGCACGTCCACGAATGGGGGCTAACTGGTGGTGTTGTTGTGGACATTGCATGAGTTTCGCAGCAGATAAAGTCTAATTTAGGGGCTTCGATTTCTGGCCCCGTCCGCTACTATGGCATGAGAAAAAACGCCGTCGGCTGGATCTAAATTGCTCGAAAACGGCTCCGAGCTCCACCAAAAATGTCTGGGTGAGTCTACGAGCGTATTTAATCCTAACAATAAGGTCCAGGTGTCAAAAAACCAAACTTATCCTTTAATGGTGAAATACTCTACACTTCTGATATAACTGATGCTATCACAGTAGCTATGCCAACCTCTTCTGGAGCCGCCATTGACTTGAGAGAATTCGCTTCCATAGACACTTCCCGCTGTTGTCACACCTAAAACCACATCTGTATCTGCCAGTAGTCCCTCTGAGGATGCTGATTGGCTGCACCACTGGTGCTGACACAAACGGATAACTTGAGGCCTGGCACGTGATCTCCTGATTTCCTGAATCCAGCTGTCTTGCAAAGTAAACAACACTGAGCGAGTGACCCCAGTTGACATTTTTTTATGTTATGGCAAAAATATATATTAAAAATGTTACATGTTTGTTCAACACATTTACAGGGAAATATACTGTTCTTTAGCAGCAAAACTCCAAAACTCCATGTATCAGTTTTGTTTTAGAAAAAGGACTGTAATTCAATCTGTCCTCAAGAAATTAATGATTTTGTCAGCAAATGCTATGCAAACTCAGAGAATGGTGAATTAGAGAATGGTGCTCTTAGCGTTTCATTGGCATTCTGTGTTTTGACATCCATGCAGAGCCTTAAAGGAACGGAAAGATTTATTTTCTGTACCGCTTATGAAGTATGACTGTCAGTTGTGGTTACCCTGGAGATCGAGCAAAGCTTGACTTAGTGTTCTGTTTTATCTCAGCACCACTTGAAAGACGTCCTGACTGCTGTAATCACCCGGAGGAAGGCGTATCGGCTACGAGACGGCCATTTCCCCTACGCCTTTGGCAGTGATGTCACGCCACAGCCTTATCTGAAAAACAGCCTCGCTGCCTACCACAGTGTCACTGAATGGTAGGGACCGCTGCATTAGCTGATAATTACTGTTCTGTTTTAAAAAATAGAAAGAAGTTAGCGCAGATGTAAATATTTGTACATATTGTTATTTAGCTTTGCAGTTAAGTTAATCATCATGTCTTTTGCTGTACTGTAAGAGCAGTAGTAGTAATACTAATCACAATTTGTAGCCCATTGTGATTTTTGCCTTTTCTTTCTTTCAGTCCCCCTCCAAGCGCTTCCCTCCCTGCAGGACCACCACCTCAGGTGTCACCTGACGAGGCCGAGCAACAAGCTGTTCACTTATTGGCTTGTTCTGCTGACATGCTCCCAGCGCCCCTCCCTCCAATCAGCATGTTTGATCTCCTGGAGGCTTTACAGGTGAGACAAATGTTCCCTGTTCCTGGACCTTCAACGAAACCAGATTAAACATGAAGTGGATTTTTGATATTTCCAAGCATGTGGACAAACTCATGACTGCATTATGCTGGCTGCAGTGGCCATTTTGTACCTTTGAATTGGGTGTATAGGATTTTGAAAGTAGTTCTGGCTTGCCCTATCAGGGGTTCATATGATTAAATCTTTTTTTCTGGAACATTTGTCTGATACAGGTTCACCATGGTGTGATGCCCTCCCACACCATGTACGCCCTGAACATGGAGCGCATCCTGTCCCGGCTCTGGCACCCCAGCCACGAAGAGCTAGAGCAGGACCACGTGCACCGGCAGCGCCTCGCTGCGAAAGACGGCGTGCTCGTCAGCTGAGAACCACTGACACAGGACTGAATATGAACGGACAATATCATCAGGAATCAGATGCAAAAATATTCAAAGGGGAACAGCGTCTCCAAACAAACCGAACTCCTTTTTCTAATCACATCCGTATCACACAAAAAAGATAAAGCCTGAGTGGAGGGAGATGAAACAAAGCAGTAGGTCAGTGGGTCAGCCCCAGTAACCAGCAGGCAAATTAGCGCTGTAGCCACTTTATTTTCATGTGTTCCACCAGATATTTTGGCAGTCAATGAGCCATCGCTTATGTTATATGGATAATCTAATTTGGTTGTAAAATATTGAAAGTGTTTAGGAGTTACCAGCAGCTCACAGGCACTGGGCCAGGCTGCACAGTGTTAATGTTTCTGTGAGTGTGGGTAAGACACCTGTTCAGGTTCTCAAATATAAACATCCTACAGAACAGTCGGTATCTAATCATGTAGCATTGTGTACATGACCAGGTCACAACATGTTTAAACAGTCTTAAAGGCCCTGTACGTTACACACAGGTGTTTCCATTTAATCTGACTAGACCTCATATCAGGTTGAAGTTGAGGGAGTATGATGAGAATAGGCCTTTTACACAGCAGCGTATTGATATGAAATAGTAATGTAAGCACAGGTGTTACCAGTGATGCTAATTTGAGGTCAGATCTGTAACACACTAGCGTTTAAAAATGGGTAATGCTGTCCAAGTACAAAATATTCAAGCAAGTTGTTTCCCCCCCACGCCCCATCAGATTTTGAGTTCACTGACTGTCTGCCAGGACTCATTAACATTTTGCTCAATTTCACCGAAACATTTAATCCTTCTAAAAGATTATTGATGATTTCTGAAGACTCATAAACAGACACCAACTCATTCAGCAAACAATCAGCATTAATTTGAACAGTGTAAAGTGAATAAATGTGAAATGTGCAGCGGGCTGAATCGCGCCGATCAAAGTAAAAACTGGAATGGAAATTTTAAAGAGAACATGTTGGCTGTAGTGTTGTTGTAGAAGTCGGCATGTCAGCTTATCCAGTTTTCCTTAATCTCTGATGACATATCATGATCATGTTATGATTTAGTGCAGTAAATATATTGTAGATTTCTCATTTAAGGTCTTTTCCATTAAGTGTAGCCGAGCCAGTCCAGTAAACCAACACATAGACATGTAAACGTAGTTGCTGCATTGATTTCACCTTGTTACTGCGAAATGCCAGCGTTGCCACCATATTGGTCCAGGCAAGACTGGCCTGTGAACAAACACAGAGCTACGTTTTTTTCTGGATAAAAAGCACTGCAACAGTTACATCTCTCAACTGATTTTAATGGGTCGTTTTTAAATTCAAGGGTTTATGATCGACATAGAGTAGAGAAAAAAAAAAACCTGCTCTAACTTGCTCCATGTTGATCATGAACCCTTGAATATATAAACAACTTGATGAAACTGGTTGAGAAATAAACCTAACAATGCTTTTTATCCAGAAAAATGTCAGCATCCATGTTTACATGTGTTTGCTCACAGGCCAGTCTTGCCTGAATCAATATGGTGACGACATTGATGTACGATCCAAAGGCTGATTGTCAAAATGGCTGCGGTGGAAAAGGTCTATCATTCGAGGTCATCCAACTCGGCACACAAATGCCGGCAGAAATGTCAGTCAAGCACTGTCCGTGCAGGATCCTGAGACGAGGCCTAATCAAGCACTGAGTGAAAACACCTGTGTGGGTTTACTGTGGGTGTGTAGGCTCTTCGAAATCTGTCCGACAGCTGCCTCCTGTGTCTCCACGCCCCTCGTGAACATATCTGGAAATTGTCTCTGAAGTATTCCCAAAGCATTTACTGGTGTCTGCTACAAGGCCGGTGAGTGCCCATCAGTGTCGCTGGTCCACAGTTTGTTTGTTAATGTCTCTGTGCACTTGAATATTTGTTCACTATGTTTGTGTGCAGCCTCTAGTTCAGGTTGAAATGTGTATAAATTTGTACCTTTTTTTTTCTACACAAAGCTCGTTTGTAATTTATATCACAAGTTCAAAAAATAAATAAAAATACT
Organism: Lutjanus argentimaculatus; assembly: GCA_034769285.1. Lineage (NCBI taxonomy): Eukaryota > Metazoa > Chordata > Actinopteri > Lutjaniformes > Lutjanidae > Lutjanus > Lutjanus argentimaculatus. Next base: position 11,695,269 of record JAWZSL010000011.1, on the reverse strand, counting down.
TCTACGAGTTTTTCATTAGCTAATGGTGTGTGAATAGAGCTTCTATTTCACAGCAGCCATATGGGGTACCACTTTAAAAAAGACTACCCATATAAATGATTTAAAAATTAGGTTATTAATTAGTTTGTAAACACTTAAATCATAAACAATTGTAAACAGTTTTGATGAATTGATGTGGGCTCACTATTTGGCAAAATCCAGTTACTACATAGTACTGATTGGTCTTACAAATGAGTTACTCCTATTTATATAACTGGCAAAAGGGAGCATTATTGTAAAGTATGAAATGCTGCATGTTGAAAATGTCATGGTTAATGATGCAGCAAATCTGTCTGATTATGAAGATGTGCTGACAGCGGTTAAATGATAGTAATTTATTAACAAATACCAGATGAAGCTGACCTGGCTTGCTTATGGGGAAGTCAAAGAAAGCCAAGCTAAATGTGGGCTCACTATTTGACAAACAATGGGTCACTGTTGCCATTTTAATCTAAAGTGTTGTAACAGCTTATTAATAATTTATAAAGTTTTACAGCCCAATTAATTACCTTATTATGAACCATTTATAAATCATTAATGAAGGTAGTCGTATTGGAAAGTGGTACCACCATATTGATATGACAGAGTGATGAAACTTACTGTGCACATGCTCAGTATGTTTCTCTCTGCATGAGAAAAGGAGCAGGTTCATTTCACTTCAGCAGACGTTATCACAAAAAAAAAAAACTGATTTTGAGGTGTGAAAGTTACTTTTTGAGTGAAAAGTATTTTTCCTCTGTCTAAAGTTTAGATGGCTGCGAATTAAAAGTTGCATCAATTTTATCTCTTAGTTATCGGTTAAAGATTAACATGAATAAATTATACTTGCATAGGTGTTGCTAGGCAGCATAGGAGATTGTATCATGGCTGTAAGATTTGGGGGGGGGGGGGGGAATTCTAACAGTGTCCTGTTATGTTGCCCCTGAGCCACATGGCCCAATGTAAGCACCCTGTTTGTCTGTGTTCACATACTTTTCTGTTAGAAACATAATTCCCTAAATTTGAATGTAAAATTACTTTTAACTCAGTTCAAATAACTAAAATCTAGTTAGCACTAGAATAACTCCCTAGTCTTCTGAAAAATAGAAATAGACTTATTATGAATTAATACAATGCCTAGACATCAAACAGAATTTGAACCACATGCAAAAAGACATCTTAAGTAACATTATTAGATACTAGAGCACTAATGTGATTACTTAGGAGGGTGCCTTACTTGACATACAATGTTCAGTGTTGCCCTGGGTCTGTTTGCATCAGTTCTTGCATTGAAAATATATCGACTGCATTATTTATCAGTCCATATATTAGTACTTTACCAAAAAATGACTAATGCATTCCAATCAGTCTGTGAGTTGTTAAGGAAAATGTAAAAGAAGTAGCAAATGATCCAGTTCTCCCCTAGCAGAACCTTTCCATCGACTGCTTGCCCTGAATGGAACCGGACTTAAATTAGTATCAGTGTGTTTATACATGTCAAACTAGCTGCTGAGAAAAGGGTCTATGATCCTTTAATCAAAATATTTCTTTTGTTCCTCAACACACTCCCAAAGTGTGTAAACAGATGTGTCTATGCTTCATAGGTTTCTTCTAGGAGTCACCAGCTGTAGTGGGAGGACGGTGATTCACAACCACACACACACACACACACCCGTCCCAGGGCGCACCGAGGACCTCTTGCCATATTTGGCTGCGTGCGCTTCACTTCCGACACCTCGTCGTCCAATGGGCGGCCGCGTACACTCACCAACCATTACAAGCGTCTCAGACACACACACTGCACTGGTGACTCAATATCCCGTCCGTCCCAGTTCCTTCGACAACAAACGCTGCATGTAATGCGCTGTTCGACTGCATCCAGTGATTAATTATTCAGCAGGCACACAAGTACTCACACATCATCACGCGTGTCCAACATTTTATTCAGTCATATGTACAGTTCTGAAGTGCTCAAAATACAGCGTACAAATATTATTACAAAGTGTTATTTCAGGTCTAACATTAGTTACACCTATATCACAAACTTGTATGAACAGAAGGGTTAAGAAAGTAAGGCAGTTTGTCAGTAAACGCTACACACACACCCCTATAAGAGTCCTTGCGTAAAAGGTGTGAAACTTTGTCTTTGTTGTTAGTGTTTCTCTGTACAGACTGTTGTATAGTCGCTGGTGGGATGCTCAGTGCTCGACTCAAGTTTATATGCATACATTGCTTCTTGAAATAGTGGGAAATTTGCAGGGCAAAGCCTCGTTCACATTGTCTGTCTGTCCCGTTTGCGGTTTGATCTCATACAGGCTCTGGCTGTCCAAGACTGCAAGGGACTTCGTTTAAAGCTACTACAAGGACTTTTTAGCTGGTTATAAAACAGCCTCAATTTATTACTGATGCCTCTATCTGAGCTGCATAAATGAACGAGATCGTCCGTGAGAAAACTGGCTATTTCTGTGGTTGTTCTTGCTGTCTGCCACCGGGTCGGATTCTCCTTGAAATCTGATGACAGGAGCCTATTTACATTTTCCCTGGAAATTACAGCAAGTCATTTATTAGCCAGTTTAAAATAAGATTTTTACTGAGATAATTTTATTTTGATGTTACACTTTGTCCACAGGGTCTCTAAAATCAACCACATATCCCTTGTAGTAGCTTTAAAATGATCTTTATGTATTGACACTTGCCATAGTATCTTAGCTTGACTGAAGCAAATGTAATCTTGCAGTTTTGATTGAAAAAAAAAGACAAAATTAGGCTATCAGAAGTTCCTCTGAGCTGTGCGTGTCCGTGCAATAAGTTTGGTGGCCTCTGCTCATCATACTGACCAATCACAAGTCTCTTGTCAGTGTCCATTAGCTCCTCTTAGTCTGCAGAGACTTAGTGGATACAGCCTGAGTGGATAATTTGGTGGAAAAACTGAAATGAAACCCCACTTTAAAAGCTGCGTTTGGTCCCCAAGAAACGTCCCTTGGCTCTTTCCCCTTGGCAGTCTAGAAAGCTTGGAGCTGCTGCGTCAAAATGAGCTGGCAGCCGCTGTTAACGTGGTCCATGACCTTTTGCTTGAGCAGAGCCAGCTCGTCCCGGAGGACGTTGGCGGAGGAAACCAGCTCCGTGTTTTGGCTCTTCAGGTTTTTGACCCTGTCCTCCAGCCGAGAGATTCTCTCCAGCTTCCTTTTCCGGCATTTGGACGCTGCCACCCTGTTCCTCATGCGCTTCCTCTCGGCTTTGATGCGCTCCTGGCTCTCCATGTCGATGGGGGAGAGCGGCGGGGTGTCACCGGACATCTCGGGCACCGTCTGCGGCTCCTCTTTGAGGGCGTGTAGCCGCGGGTGCTGCGCCGCGGCCAGCTCCATGTGGTTGTGGGACGGCTGTGGCGCGGAAGGGTAGCTCATGGGTGGGTGCCTCTCGTTGGCAGGTGCAGACCGGCTGAAAGTGCCCAAGTTTGTGTACTCCGGCGGGTCCGTGCGCACCGTGCAGCTGTAGGGAATCCCGCCGCTCTCGGACGCTGCAGACCCGGCCATGCTGTTTGTCGCGCCGGCCTGCGCGTCAGGGTGCACGGCGGGTCCCTGGTAGTGCAGCTCAGCCAGTGCCCTCGCAAACCCCTCGGCGAACCCCTCCTGCTCGTCTGTGATGTTCTTGGGACAGATGAACTGCGTTGGGGTGGGAGTTGTCAGTCCGGTACAGGACTGGATGATCAGTCTCTCCAGCTCAGGCGAGGCCAGCTTCAGCAGCCCGACGTCAGGGGACGTGAGGATGTCCAGCGCCTTGGAGCTCAGCTGGGGCTTGAAGTTCTTCGGGTCGTTTAGGTTCAGGGTCATGGTCTGTTTGAGGGTTTTCGGGTTGAACCCGTACACCGCCGTCCCGTCATGCTGAGAGCTGGACGCGTTCACGGCTTCGTCGTAGAAGGTCGCTTCCATTTTTTTGGACATAAAGTTTCTTGTATCACCTTGAGGGAGGTCTATTCTCATTAAAAAAAGAAAAAAAAAGTCTGGTCACATATGTCCTGTGACTCACTGTCCCTCAACTGTCTTGTGATAGAGTCCGCCTATTGTTGAAGTTCAACTCACTTGACAACTTCGCGTCCTGAGAAAACTTTTCTCTTCTCTCTTCCCTCTCACACACACAAAAGTAGTCCCCCCTCCGCCGAGAATCACTGTTTTTACACCTGAAGTATCCGCTTTGATTTATCCTCCTTCCCCAAAAACCACAAACACGGCCCGGACAGGACAGGGATAATACTTTCTATCACTTCCAACGTGGAGACGAACTTTATCCACCTCTAAGCTGCAGCTCGACTGAAAATAACAATGATGTCATTTTTACCGCCCCTGATTGGCCGGAGATGATTTGGAAGGCGGGGGATGTCTAATGACATGCAGGTTGCTCTGACAACTAGCCATATCCCCGCCCCCCCGCGATGGCTTATGGGATTAGGTAATGCAGACAGTGGAGCGATGTACTCTGGGATTACGTAGTGTTTTTGAATATTTAGTTACCCGCTCAATTATTAGTTACCCATCCCGAGGTAAAGGCTGCTTCAGACGGGCTGTGGTAGAGTTTAACATTGATTAACACACAGCAGCAAATCAGTATTAGATCAGGTTATTGATCAGGAAGATATTGTTTACAGGATATAAAGTTACTTGCTAAAACTAGATAGAAGCACATTAAAAATGATTACCTCATTATCAAAATGCAGAGGCATGAAATATTCAGTGTCTACATAAATGCATAACGGTTCAGACAGGGAGTGCTGTTTAGTTGGTAAACTAGGTCTTGTGAAAAGGGTTAAAGACAGAAGAAAGAGAATGAGGTCATACCTGCACAAGGAGATCCTTGGTTTTAAAGAACAACACATTAAAACAAATGTCTTAGTAACTCTTTATAATAACCAGCATTAATTAATTTACTATCACTTCACCATTAATTAATGACAGTTCTCTGATTATAAAGTGTTTGTTGGTCTACAATTGTGCAAGTTTTTGTGCAAGAAGTTTTTAAACAGAATATACAGAAAGAAACATGGGCAACAAAACTGCACAAAGATGAGCAAACATAAACATAATTTACAGCCATTAGACAACAAAGTGGCTAGATAAAGGTATGGCCTGCAATATATTTTATCAATATACAGGTCAAATTGTTAGTGTAAACTGCATACAGTGTAGAGTTATGGTATATTTGTTACTGTAAGCAATACAATTAATTATCATTGGGACTAAAGAATAAACTGAATTTTAACTTGACATAATAGATACATATACCAATATACTGTTTAGATCTCAATCTTTATCTCTTTCTGATATTTATCTCATATAGGTGGTAATACCTCCAACAACCAAGATTCATGTATTCCTATGCTATATACATATTATAGCTTATTATTTTAATTGGCATCTTTTCTGTATATATCTATATATCTTTTGTCCTTTATTTAGCTTTGTATGTATAGATTATATAGTACACATACATATATTTGCATACATACTGTGTGTATATAATATATATACAGTAATAATATAATGATACACATATATACAATCTAAACTGATATTTAAAAATACACATACAATATTATCATGTAAATAATCCAGCATCTCTTAAACATACAGTAGGCTCTTACATCATTTTTTGTCTCTTTCTGTTTTAGCTTTGTCTCCCTCCCCCGACAACCAACACACACCTTTTCACTATCCATTAAGTATATTTGCACTTTTTATATTTTTTTGTACAGTTATGATTACAGACTGTCTCCACCTCAGTACACTTTATGTTTTGAGAATAATTCATTTGCCAAAAAAGAGATAAAATGCGCATCAAGCAAAGTTAAAGATCAGGTTAGAGATGCATTCTTTTGGCCACGATAATCATGTAGTGAAATTCTAATACTGTGACAACAATCTATACAATATCTATACATTCACAGCAACATAAAATAAAGATGAAATATATAGCTTTATATAGAACGGTGGAGGGTTCATGCCCTCTGAATGAATGAAGTTCTATCTTATTTCAATCAACCAATCAGCTCACAGTATAGTCCAAATGTCCAGAATCTTAATATTTACAATATAAACATCAGAACTGAGCAAACACACAGACATAAGTATATGCATAATTGTTATTAGGGTAAATGTATAATGGTATAGATTGTATGTCTACAACATATAGGCCATTCATGCTTAAATTTGACTACTTAATCTTTGTCGGCATGATAACTTCACATGCAGGACATACTACACACTTTATGTTCTGTGCTGGCTGTCACAGGCGTCATAGGTAAATGTGAAGCTGCACTCCTGACTGAAGGCTCCATACAGCTGCAGTCCAGTCTGTCTGGCCTCCCCCATTGTATTATTCAACATGTTCTCCTCAAGCCAACTATAAATAAGTTAACAGTCCCAGACAGCCTGGGAGAACCAGAGCTGCCTGAGGTCAACACTCTTGAGATGACATGTTGTCTTCACAACACGGCCCTGAAACACCCATTTGGAAGTATTTGACACCCTGAAGTGGAAATCCAGCACTGGAATGCTAGGATAATACACTAATATACTAGTGGTAATGAAGGAAAATAAGACCTCAGCTTTTGATTTCTTCCTTTCATAACGGGCCAGCCTTCAGTGAACAAACACCAGTTTCAAAAAACAAATGCAAGTTAAGATTATATGCAAATCGAAAGCCGTGTATCAACAACATTCAGAAATGCCACTGACCTCTCTGGACCTGAGCTCATCTGAGATGAACCGACGGAAGAGTCCACATTTCAGATTGTTTTTGGTAATCATGGACGTCGTGTCCTCCAGGCTAAAGAGGAACATCTGCGAAGGCCCCATTAATGCTGAAATGGTTTTGGAGCAACATATGCTGCCACCCACAGCACAAAATAAGACATACGAGACCCCGGACTGTTTGTCATTTATCAGGCAATAATGAGAAAGAATTTCACTTTCAAAACTTCAACAATTAGTGTCCTCAGTTCCCAAATGCTTACTGAGTGTTGTTAAGAGAAAAGGTGATGTATCACAGTGTTAAACATGCTCCTGACTCAACATGTTGCACGAATCAAACTCATTGAGTGTAAATTTCACCCATTCTTGAGAACTGGGACAAATCATGACCTACAAAAAACTTTAAAAATGATTAATACCAACACTAATTCCCATTTTATTGGTGAAAATGTATTCTTTAAGGGTTTATATATATGAAATATATGTCATTTATGAAATGTTTTGGTTTGCTTTATTTTTTTAATCTCCCTGTCTTACTTCCTGGTTTGAAAAAAGGCGGAAATACTGCTCAAGCACCGCCAAGCACAAATTCACTCAATAATATTGCTAACAGATGTGTCTCAATCATAACATGTCAACTCCGTAGCCCTTCTACATTTAAAGCTAAATAAGAGTTATGGTTTAAAAACGTGTATTTTGAATAGCAGTAAGAGGACTCTGAACAACTTTAAAAAATAACAACCCCATAAGACGTCAACTCACTCAGACTCAATCATTTTTATAGCCAAGATTTTGATCTTTTAAAATATATTTTCTCAGCTTAATTGAAGAGTAAAAATCAAAACCTCTCACAATACGGGTTTGTCCCAGTTCTCGAGAAGGAGTGATTTACAAAAAAACAGTTGAGTTGATCAGAATATCAACTATTATATCATTGTATTATAATTGTGTTTAACTCTTACACAGCATCCCAATTTGTTTGAAATTCTGATCCACTTCACTCTCTCCGTGTCTCTGTCTGTCCACCTGTGTTAAGCCCTACCGAGGGGTATTTTCCTATCAAGCTACCGCTGTGCCCCGGCCGTACTTCCTGTTTCTCTGTCAGCTTTTCCCCTCTGCTGGCCTGACGGGGTCGCTTTTAGATAACAGCACTTTCCTCCTCCCTACCCGGGCCAGCTGTTTCCACTGCATGAAGTTTTCTAATCAGGAGCCGGTCCTACCCGCCTCCCAACAGGCCTGCTTTTGTTGTTCAGAGGTGGGACAGTCCAGGATCCATGGGAACACTCCCCACTTTCATGAGAGCAAAACACAGGGAAGGACTACATATGCACGTGTTGATGTAGCAACAGAGCAAAGTTTTGATTACCTTCAGGCGTGGACCAGAGGGACACACACACAGAGACGCGCCAAGCAGTGAGAGAGAGACAGATGAAATTTCAAACACTGTCCGCACAGTGTTTGTTGAAGACCATCTGTTTCTTCCTGTCCTGCTGCTCAGTTTTTCTCTGTACTTCATCTCTGCTGATCATTCCTGGTCCAAACACGCTGATCACAGCCAGCACCACTTCCTTTAGACAGCTGTTGATCTCCTCCAAGAAAAGAACACAATAAGAGACCAGGCGGGACGCAGACTAGAAAGTTTGACATGTCAGATACTTTTGATGGCACATTATTGTCTCGCACAGCCAGTTTTGCTGACACCACACTGCTGCAACAGATTATTATCTGTTGCAGCAGTGTACCTTCTCTCTTCAAGTTAATGTAAATACCAAGATTGATTTATTCAAGTTAATTAAACTTAACATTTTTAGTGTTTATTTTCAAAACATTTTAGTATTTATGAACACAAGTTCTTGTAACTTTAAGTCTTTTGACTTGAAATTATGAGTTGAAAGAATGTGCTGTACAGAGTTCAACCAACTCATTAAATTAAGTTTCTAAAGAAATGTGGACCAGCATATCAGCAGACTTCCCAGCATGCATTATATGAGATTTAAACTCTCCTGAGGCCCTTCTTTTTTATAGTTTGAAGAAAGCAAATATAAGTTCTCTTTATTCAAGTTAATTAAACTTATTTTCTTTTTATTTCTATTTATTTTGGAACACTCCAGAACTTATAAACACGAGTTCTTCTAACATGAAGTCTTTTAAACTGAAGTGATGAGTCGAATGAATGTACAGCACAGAGTTTAATCAACTCATTCAGCATATTAGCAGACTTCCCAGCATGCACTTGACAGTAAAAACTTCTTCTTTTATACAGACTGAAGAAAACATATTGGGAACTTGCTGTGTCTCTTGGTGCACTTGAAGATACGGTTGCTTTTCTCACAATGATGAAAACATTGTAACCCATGATGACAGTTAGTACTGAATTCAGTCTCCACCCCCTTACGCTTCAAATTTTATAAAATCCCTCTGAGCAGTTTCACGTATTGTCTAGTTGCAACAGGAGCAGCTGCAGCTGTATGTTTTTTAAATCAATATTACACAAGAGGGCGTGCTTTAATGTCATCACATGTAGTCAGGACAGAGGCGCTTGCACCTAGGTTTGTAAGCAATTAGCAAGTTCCTGATATGTCCAGTGGACACAGCTGCAGCTGGTGGCTTTACTTATTTACTCACTGGGCAGCCTACTTGGAGTTTCTCAGTATTAATCAGCTATTAAGTTATTAAGTTAGTTGTGTGTCAGTTTGTGGTAATATTATTTAACAACGGTTTATTTAGTAATATTCGTAATGAGAGAATAATATAAACTGAAAAATGAAGCTTTTAATGCTAGATTTTCACTCATGGGGCCCTCTGCTTCACAATAGAAATGACACAAGACCATGTCTTAATTGATGTTGTACGCTAGTGTTGAAAATTCCTCTAAAAATTCCAAACAATGGGGTCTTGGGGGGCCCCTGGCGGTCTGAGGCCCTGGCCAGGATAGTTCCCCACAGTGTTGGAATATACATTTACTCAAGTACTGTACTTTAGTATAATTTTGACATATCTGACGTACTTTACTTCAGTATTTAAGCTTCTTTGTACTTTGACTCTACTAGATTTCAAGGATAAATCTCCTCTTTACTCCACTTTCCTCTGATAGTTACTTGTTACTTTTTACATAAAAAAAAACATGTCATACTCATATGATTGAATACTATAGTATTAATCCTCTCAGTAGTACAGACCTACAAGGCATATTACATTGGCTCCTCATTGACAAACTACAACATTAAAATGCTCCTACATGTATTTGTTAATAGGCTAATAATAGTGTATTATTCTCTTAGAATTGTGAGCCATTCTGCATGATGAATACTTTTGCTTATGAACTCTAAGTAAATTTTGCTGATAATATATATTTTTTAACCTTTACTTCGGTAACATTATGAATTCGTGACTTTTACTTGTAACTTCACTTCACACTCTTTGTCTTGTCGGGTTACTTTAACAAAATGGAATATGTTTGTGTTAGGTTTAGGTTTTTAAGAGTCATGTTATTCCCATTCCCCACAGTAATGGATCTCATCTGTGAAGAATTAGGATATTTTATAATGCAGTGATGTTTCCATGGCCAAGCAGTCTTCTTAAATCTTGGACTTGGAAGATAAGAAGGTAGCGAAGGAAAGACGGAGAGATCATTTAAAATAACCCGTCCATGGCGCTTCTCATACGGCTCAGCAGAAATAGTCGACTTTGACCTTTTTGGCCGCTCTCGCGTTCCGTCGCAACCACCGTCTCTAGCTCAAAGTACGCTTATCTCAAACTCAAAGTGATGTTTGCTGCACTGAAATAAGGTTTTTACCCGCCGGTAAGTCCAGATATGTTGCTGTAACAGACGTACAGACGTTTTCTATGTTTGATAAAGTCTGTTGTTGCATTTGAGTGTTTTATTCTGTGTAAATCCTGCTTCATGACGAACTCCTGGCCCTCCTGCGCCCTCTGCTCCTCCTCGTTCAGCTCGTCTCCTCATGGCAGAGACGGGTTTCTACGTCGGGGTGGACGTGGGCACCGCCAGCGTGAGGGCTGCACTGGTGACCAGGACCGGCCAGCTGCAGAGCACAGCGCAGGAACCTGTCAGCATCTGGGAGCCCCAGTCTGACCACTATGTCCAGTCCTCCACCGAGATCTGGGACAAATGCTGCACAGCGGTTAAGGTAAGCTGACCTCAGAACAGTGGTGGGTTTCCAATCACATTAATACAAATACCACATCATAGACCCCGCTGGACATGTTCCAGATGTGCTCATTTCAGGTGCATGAGTAACAAGTAATATTGAATTTTTACTGATATCCAACATGCTGTATTTTCTGACTCACTGCTGATGCTGATACTGATATATGCACATTTTTTTCCCACCTAATAACAGAGAACATCAAGTCTCTCCTGTGGTGGGATTAAAATATTATTATGCCTAACCTTATTGTGATGGCCCAGTGGCAGATACAGACATAAAATACAATGATTTTTCAAAAGGTATACATTCACTGGGCAAAATAACAAAACTACTGCTGACAGGTTTTTTTTTTCTCTGCTGTCTGCTTCTGTTTGTTCTTCACAAATTCAGGATAATGATTGGGATGATAACGCTTAAGATCAGCAATGATATTTGTAGTGCTGAAGGAATGCAGTTTCACTCCTCCTCGCATGACCAACCCTGAGCAATCGCTGGAAATAACAACTTTCCTCTTTGTTCTGGACACTTAAGAAACCTCCACCATGAAGACATGTGTCATGTATACATAATAAAAGCCTCATCTTATCGACCTGTCATATTGACGGAAATGTTCATTTCAGGCTGATATGACCAATATTTAATTCTCTAACTTTAATGTACTCCCAGTGGCAGCACATAGCTTTGAGCTGTTACAGCTGCCTTCAGTCGGTGGGAGGTGTGCACTGTACAGTCAGCGTTCTGGGTGCTTACTGGTTTTTGTTACAGTAAATGTACTTAACATCAGCATCACAATTCTGTGTGGATTTGAAAGCTGTTTTGATTCTGTTTATTTTTCTGCCCAACACAGAATATGTGTATCTAAGTCATACTTTACATTTTCAAATTAGTTGACCTACTTCACAATCTTTCTGCATATCCCCTGGCAACAGCAAAGTTGAGCTGGGATAAAAGTCCAGCTGGTTGGGAATCACTAGCTGAGAGGACAAAGACATCTGCGTCACTGTCATTCAAATATGCTGATCATTTGTGAAAATAAATACGGGCTCATTCCGGTTATTGTAATAATGTCACAGTAACACACTTCATACACTGAACTATGATGCAGTGCCACTATATTCATACACACCTCTCACAATCACTCCACATACGGTATCATTACTTATATGTAAAAGCACTTACCTAATGTGATTTTTCAGACTATATTTCACATCTGTTCCAGAGAGTTACCCAAAATGTGGAGAGGAGTCAGGTCCGAGGGATCGGCTTTGATGCCACTTGCTCTTTGGTGGTTTTGGACCAAAGTTTCCAGCCTGTTCCAGTCAATCAGGGTGGTAAGTCAAACATTTCTTTCCTCTTATAGCCCAATCTTTGTTACTTGAACATCACTTGCTTAAAAAAACATTGTAGAGCACCATGGATATATATGGATAGAAATATAATATGTTTGAAGTAGTGATTGAAAAGTTCCAGGTTGTAAAATTGCACAAAAATGGATTTTTGGAGTGTTTCAGTTGTTGAGTTTTGCATGAACAATTTGTTTTAGTCTAATGTAATGGGATACTTTATTGATCCCTGAAGGTAAAACCCCCTCCTTCACACCCAGGTCAGAGGTCAGGGTCCTGCTAGAGAGAGCAGAACCCCTGGAGATGCTAGGGAATCATGTTTTTTTCAATTATGTAAGGTGGACACAGGGGTCAGGATCCAGATACTCAGGATAAATGAATTGATTACATGCTGCCTAGATATTACACATCCATCACAACAGTTTTGTTTATCATCTCCTGATAGACCAATTTAATCTTAGAATTACACCTCGGATATTCACTCATGCAGTAATAGCTATTTTTTTTCCATTTTGCTTTGACCAAAACTGTCTTCCCAGGTGACAGACAGAGGAACGTGGTGATGTGGATGGACCACCGTGCTGAAGAGCAGGCCGCTCGTATAACAAACACCGGCCACGGGGTCCTGAGCCGGGTGGGAGGGGTCATGTCACCAGAGATGCAACCCCCTAAGCTGCTCTGGCTCAAAGAGGTGAGAGGTGAGCAAGGTCACCACAGGTCCACCGATCCCTGGATGTTTTATTGTCACTCTCTGTCTTGGTGGTCAGCATGCGCCCGGTGTTGTTTTAAAGGTTTTTCAGCCTCACACACCTCCTCTCTTGCGCAGCATCTGATAGATGGAAGCTTAAAAACATGTTTGAGATCCCAGAAAGTGTACATATCACAGATTGCAGATATATCAGTATCAGTGTATATTTGTTGTGTATATGTTACCCTGATATAAATTTTTTTTTCACAAAATATTATGCAGATTGCTTTTTTTAAAGTTATTAGACAACATTTCATGTATATTTGATCCATTTTCTTAATTCAAGATGAATATATAGTAGTATAATAGTATAAAAACTTACTTTTCTGTTAACAAGTTTCAAACAGTTTTTATAAATGCTTTATAAACCATTTATCAGACAGTTGTCAGTTTCATGAAAATCAGTTGCAACTTGCAGTAGCCATCCAAATAATGTTTATTGGCACCACATTAACAACATTTTGTTCTCACTCCCAACTTGTCCATTATGCAACGTCCAATAAGATTTTCAAAATAAAGGCACAAAAACTACTTGGTAGGGTTTTAGGGTTAGACAACAAAAACTACTCTCTTAGGTTTAAGAAACAAAACTACTTGGGTAGGTTTAGGAAAAGATCCTGGTTTGGCTTAAAATAAGTACGTTAGTTATGTAAGATTGTGTACATAACATAATGTATGGAAGTTACTCATGTAGATACATTGATTTACAGACTAATTATGATTCCTTAAATGTTAACAAATCATTACATTATCATTAACAAAGAGTTAATATAGAAAATGTTATAATGTGCGCAATAAATTAGTTTACTAGTTTAATCAGAATGTGATTGTGATTCTGTAGTATCAGCTATGATACAAAATATAATTTATTAGGTAATTATTTTATAGTACACAAAATAATGCTAATAATAATTAGTTATCGTTTCATTTTATGTTAACAGTGAAATTATTACAGGATGGCCACAGGTACTTTAGAATTCTCCAAATGTCTTTAATTCACATTTGTTAATAAATATATTAAATAATCTTAAATTCTGTTTGAGAAGGTCTTAAATATTTATTAGCTGAATTCTTAAATGGTGGTCTAAAATACTCAAATGCCTCTGTGAACCTGTTACAGTTTTTTAGGTTTTTGAAAATAAATGTATATGAACTAATGTTCTTAAACTCAGCCAGTTATTGCCATTTTTCCTCACTGATAATTTTGACAGAACACATTTCTCTTCTTTTCCTCAGAATCTTAAAGAAAGCTGCTGGAACGAAGCTGCTCACTTTTTCGACCTGCCAGACTTCCTGTCTTGGAAGGCGACAGGCTCTTTGACTCGGTGAGCTTTGTTGGATGATGGTCATTGTGACTGTGTGATACATTATCCTCGTATCAAATATCTGTTTAAAAGAAAGAAATGGGTTGTCCTCTATAGTAGGGGTAATTCCAAGAAATGGACAAACAGTTTTTGACACTGTGGCCTTCAGATACTGTTTATGTGACCTCATATATGATGAGACATGTTACAGCGCTGTTCTCCAATGTTTCTCAGGTCTTTATGCACTCTGGTGTGTAAATGGACGTACTGCCCTCCAGAGGGATGGGATGCCAGTTTTTGGACGAGCATTGGACTGGAGGATCTTCTGGAAAACAACTTTTCCAAAATAGGTAAAAGACATTAACAAACAAGCTTCGAGGAAACTTATTATTGCCAAGAAGTGTCACAGAGCGATTTTTCAAACACGTCATTTGTTGTTGACGCTGTGCTGTTTCTCTGCTGTTATCCAGGCAGTGTGACGTGTCCTCCTGGGAGCCCGCTGGGAGACGGCCTCACCCAGGAGGCAGCAGCAGATCTGGGTTTGGACCCAGGAACTGCAGTCGGTGCTTCTCTCATTGATGCTCACGCTGGAGGCCTTGGTATTATATCCTAAACCTGTTTATTGAAACAGCCTTTAAAACATATATTTTTTTTCAAGGTGCATTAGACAACTTCCATGTGGCTTTGCTTTTAAAATGTAATCACCATCATCTTATCACCGTAAAAGATGAAATGTGTCATCAGTTAGGCACCAAAGGGAGAAGGGCGGCTGTGTCGACTTTTCAACATTAAAAGCATGGTCAGTTTCAGCTCACGTTAAGTACTTCTCATCACTTCAAAAATCAGATTTGTTTAACACAGTCAAAAATGTTCCCAACATTGTTATTAATTAACTTCATAAAGCAGTGAAATGATTACCTGTGCCCAAACAGCAAGAAGTCGGGCGGTATTTCACCTGTGCACTAAGTATCATATATAATATAAAAACTTTTTATTAAACCAATTTTGAATATCAAATTACATGCTTATAATTTTAACATGGAAATTTTACATTTTTTAACAGCTATGATAGAGGCAGACAGTGTAATGTTTATGTCTAAAGTTGACATTTTAGTCTGGGGGGGGGCGGTGTCAGATGAAGCTCTTGAAGTATTCTAATGAAGATGCTCATCAGTGTAAACAAAGTCAAGAAAATTCATGACAATTTGCAGTTAAATTAAGGTCAGGGGCTTTTTAAAACACTAAATTTCAACCTTTAGAATTTAAACATCCGCAGCAAGTTTGTGGAATTCCAGCCAGTAGTTTTTACTATCTAAGTGTCGAGGGATTTTTTTCAGCAGACAAAGATAACCATCATTGTCTGCTTCTGATGGTCAGTGCTGATAAGAAAAGTTCATACAACCATACAATCAAGAACAATATTCATTTGAATAATTTATCGACCCCGGTATTTATTGTGCCTCCCATACGAGTGTCCCAGAAGCAAAGGGCTCGTTCTGTGTGGTAAATGATGGTGTCAAGTAAATTTAATATCAGATACATTTTTTTAAAAATCTCTTGTTCATAAATTAAAATTTTGGCCTGGTGGTGGTGCTAGATGAAAGGACAGGGGCACAAAATGATCTAGAATCAGCCTCTAAGGCAGTGTTTTTTTTTTTTTTTGTATGCCTCCCACACCCCAGAAACCTAAAAAATTCTGTGCCCCTTCATCACACAATTATTATTATCAGACATTAACAATAATTGGGGGAGCAGCTGAATTTTAGTGAAATAAAGGTCAGCATGATAGCATCAGCAAACTTTTGTTTGCTTCATAAGGAATTGTGAGAAGGCATTATCTCCTTTCCTTTCATAAAGGAAGGTCTGGTGTGGCCTGTGCTAAAGGAGATAAGAAATGACGCACTTTTCCTTTGCATTTAGAGAATTCAACCAGCCCGAATCATGGCTGTTACTCAGATATTTCCAAAACAAAAAAAAGGACTATTCAACTGGAACCAGCTGACTAGAACTGAAGCAGAGGTGTTTCAGTAACAGTAACAAGTGTCTGTTTGCTCATTGATGCTGCTGTTTACTGTATCTGTGAGCACTCTGTTAAGCTTCAGGGCAGCGGTGGACCTCTCCTCTGGTTCACCATCTGGTTTTGTTCTTGGAGATAAACTGCTCATGAACTCTGCCCTCTGACCTCTGGCCGTGACCTCTGCCCATCGCACATTGTTGCATCAGTCAGAGGTTAAAACACTCTGCACTTTTTAGTTGTCATGCATGTCACGGTGATGTACGCCCCCGCCCCCGTGCACGGCCTGAACCTTCCACCTTAAACTCAAACCAGCTCAGCAAACATTGTTCCAGCAGTTAGTGTCACTGCTGAAGCTCACGTGAAGGTTAGAGAAGCACATCAAAAGGATTTAAAGCTTTTGATCCGCAAATCACTGTGATTAGTCCCTGACGGGCTCTCACAGGAGTGTTGTAACCTTTGTATTAGGTAACTACAGCGAAGTATTAGGGCCACATTACAGGAATAAAAATGAGTGAGATTTCTTTTAAAAATGTTGTATTTTGAGATTACAGTCAGACTTTCAGTATTAGTGCCAAACATAAAAAAAAACCCGACAAGGATTTTTTAAAATTTTATTTATTTATTTATATTTTTTGCATTTTGAGAATTAAGTTGAAATACCATTCTGACTTTATTCTGAAAATAAATTTAAAAACTATATTTTTTTTATCATGCCTGTGACTAATACTGAAACTTGAATTTATTTTCAACAATGTCACTTTATTCTTGAAATTTAAAAAAAAAAATTTTTTTATTATGCCTGGAACTAATACTAAACGTTTGACGTTATTCTCAACATTGTCAATTTATTCTAGCAAAAAAAAACAAATGTTTATGTTTTCTCATGCCTGTGACGAATACTAAAAGTTTGAATTTATTCTCAACAATTCTAGAAATGCAGAATTCAAAAGTCTGGCCTTATACTCCTCCACTGGTAACACCAAAAAATTGTTGTGCGTTTTTTCCCCCTGCAAAATATAATTTCTGATTAAATGATTAAAATCAGTAATTTTGCTCTTTCCAGGTGTGATAGGTGCAGATGTAAAAGGCTTTCACTTGCCTTGTGAGGACCAGCCAATTACCTCTCGCATGGCGATGATCTGCGGGACATCGACCTGTCACATGGCAGTGAGTGTTAAACCTTTCCTGTTGCACAGTGGAATTTAATATGAGCAACCTCTATTTTTATGTGCCGTTAAAAACATGGATGTGGTGTGAACTCCATGATGACCTTCCTGACACTTTTCTGAGTATCCTCTCATATCCTCGCTGCCTCTGGTGTGTTCACTGAAACAACTCTGAGGTGATGTAAAACGTAGCTAATACTAATGCAAGTATGCAGTCTATTAAAAGTCTTCTGAGTAATTCTGCCATTTTTGCTATTTGAATTTATTTAATTTTCACTGTCCCTTCTCTAATTAAGCTGAACTCTTTGCAGATCATTGATCATTGTTAGTGTGATACGCTAATTAAAACATTTAATTTGTCTCCTTTATGCACATCAGATCAGCGAGCAGCCTCTGTTTGTGCCAGGAGTGTGGGGGCCCTGTCTGTCTGCCATGGTGCCCGGCCTGTGGCTCAACGAGGGAGGACAGAGTGCGACAGGAAGGCTGGTGAGTCCACTGTCAAACTTTATACATGATTTTACTGACTTTACTAACAGACGACTGTATGCAAGGAGAGATAAAATGTATTCAATCAATGGTGATCAACACATCTGACCACGTCTGTAGATGTCACAGTCACTAGAAAAAAACAGAGTCATGTGGCTTCAACTCACATTCAAGAACTTCTAAACTTGGATTTGTTTGTTTAAGTCACTTAAAATTGCTCTGAAATAACTTTACAAAGCAGAAAATAGTGCAAGAATAGTAGTAAAGATAGTAAAGACTGTATCTCAACCACAAATTCAGTTCCCAACATTTACTGAAAAACAACCCACATCTCCTAAGTATCCATAATATTAAAACTTACAATAAACGTTAAGCAATACATTTTCAATAAACAAATTGATATTAAACTCAATTTGAATACTAAAATATACTCATGATTTTAACAGAAAGAGAAAAATTAAACTACCAAGAACCACAACAGAGAGATATTGATGTTAATATAAATATACAGCCTACTAAAGACAACATTGCGCTGCATTGTTAGACACTAACTGAAACATGCAAGCAGATGCACAGACATAAAAGCATGC
This sequence comes from Lutjanus argentimaculatus, assembly GCA_034769285.1. Lineage (NCBI taxonomy): Eukaryota > Metazoa > Chordata > Actinopteri > Lutjaniformes > Lutjanidae > Lutjanus > Lutjanus argentimaculatus. The sequence goes on along the minus strand of JAWZSL010000011.1, from coordinate 11,676,685 downwards.
ACAGTATGTAAAACACACTCAGTCAGTTGGACCCATCAAAACCACAATAAAAGACATGCATGCAGGTAAATGAGCTCTAAATTAGCTCAGGGTTCTCACACAGAAATGGAAAAGTATAGAATTTGGATAAGAAAAGAGAGTATGGAAAAATATTTGTGTTTCCAGACTGTTGCCCTTATTTTGATATCTTGAATATGCAATTAATATGCAATAAATTTATCATACAAGCAGTGTGTTTTTCATGGCCAGAAGTATAGCATGCAGCTGAATGCACACTCCTCCACACAGCTGCCTCTACACCTGTATGTCACAGACTGCAGAACAGCTCAGCTTGAAGTGCCTTCCTGTACCAAATCCAGATATCTGCAACCGAATTAGTTTGAAAGAAAATGCAGCAATATCTGTGAATTGCATCTTTGCATATTATCACAGATAAACAAATATTAATCTTATCTGAACATTTATGAGTTCTGCAGTGATGTAATTATCAGAAAAGTAAACAGACTCTTTTCTGTGTAAGGAAACCGAACCTTTATGGCTGCATTCATTCGTTGTTTCCATGGACACGGTGAATAAAAAAGGCTGTGAAAACTAAATTATTGAACTTTTTCAACTCATGAAAGACTGAAATATGGGGGGAAACAATAATATAATATTATTTATTCAATGTGTTAAATATATGAGTAGAGGTTGCATGGGTGAGTTTATTTCCTCTCTGGGCAGAGATGTTTGACACTTGGATGTCATCCAACTTTCTGCAAAGGCACGGCCACAATGAATAAATCTGTGTTTTTGGAGGGCTTGCTTGACAGTCCCAAATATAAAGCCTGGTCGCTGAGGATCTGTCAAAGCTAGATATCAAGTATAGTCTGAGTGGTCTACTGAGAAGTCTGGAAAATTTGAGTGTGGAAAAGTATGGAATTTTGATAATTTATAATAATAATAATTTTGAAATGGAAAATATGATGTAGGAACCCTGTGGAACTGCATGTGTCCAGTTCTCTAATTTGATCCTTGTGAACTGAAAAACATGGATTTTTTTTAACTGTTGGTTTGACAGAATAAATTACAGCTTTATAACATCTCTTTAAACTCCAGTAACCTTACCTGAGTTTGTCAAATAGTTTTGCACATTTTAAAAATAAACATTTCACCAATAATCAAACATAATTGATAAATGAATCAGTTATAACTTATGAATATAATAAGCAGTTGCAGCCTCATAAGCCTTTATGTCATCAGCTGTGTCCTCTGTAATCCTGTCTGTTAAATCGCGTCGCTCTCCTCTCTCCTCCCTCAGATCGAGCACATGGTGAAGAGCCACGCCGCCTACACGCAGCTCCAGGACCAGGCACGGCAGAGGTCAGCTGATGCATTCACTGCTGCACTTCCCAAAAACCGTTTTAGCACAGCTGTCATCCTTGTCCAGCTGACCTATAATAATGTTCAGTAAGCTTTGGGAAGATTAGAAGATCAGTAATGTGGTGTATTCTATATAACTCAGTTATTCTGTGGAAGTTATTTTATTTTAATTGTTTGATTTTGACATGTTAAAATGTCCTCTGAGAATAAGGCTTGCTGCATTTTCTAAACAAATTCAAAATCATATTTTATTTTTATATTTTATCAGCCTGGGTTCTTCATTTGCTCACTGTTATTTTTCCCAGACTTCCCTTCACTGGTGAAAACATCTACAGCTATCTGAACAGCCACCTGAGTTCAATGGCTGACTCTGGGTCTGCTGTGGACCTGCTGGGCTCCAGTCTGCACGTGTGGCCGGACTTCCACGGGAACAGGTCACCCCTGGCTGACCCCACCTTGAAGGGGATGGTGAGGAAACGTGAGCCAAGGCTGCATGTAGCTTATTATGACATAAAATTGCAGACCCTCCTGTAAGAGACTGACCGCTATTGTTCATCCAAAATACATCTACAAAACAAGACATTGGTTATTTACATTTTTGACAGCAGATTAGTTTGAAATATTGCAGAGAGTAATGGAACAAGAAGGAGCAGCCACAGTGAGCTGTTCTTCTTCTCAGCCAGATGACCAACTCCTTTCACTTTCGCTGTTTGTGGACTCATGCAATGTGCAGCACAAAATCAAATCACAGTGGTTCACAGAGTGATGGAAAAAGGCCCCGACTTCTTTATTAAACAACAAAAGCAGTTTGTTTTGCTGCGCCTAGAATAAAACGCGTTTGCTGTTACCACCGTTGACTAGGTGTCAACAAATCAACCAGGACTGACATCTTAAGGACTGTAACTTTAAGTAATATGCAGCTGGAGATGGGAGACAGTTGGCCTTGCTTAGCATAAAGGACTTGACGCGGGAGGAAACAGTTTTTGACCATCAGGCTAGCTATTGTCCCACTTGCTAAAGTAACTGCCTCCCGGCTCTAGTGCAGACATGAGAGTGGTATCAATGTTCACATTTAAATCTTGGTAATAACCTATTGTTGTAAACAAAATCATTCATAATATAGTTAGCCAGCAGCTAATTGAACACAGCAGTCAGGCAAATTTTTATTTAGTAAAATCGGGTCAGAATTAAGCGATTTACTGTTGATTATGTAATGAGCATCTGTCATGTTTACTAAGCGACCTTGAACACTCCAATTTGGCGACCACGCAGATGCATAGCGATGGTGGCAAAGCTAACAAAGTGAGGATTTATTCATCTCATATTGTGCCCATCTGTAGTGGTCAATTAGCATCCATAAAGTACTGTGTATGGAATGAATCTGCAGATTCTCAGGTTTAAGATGAGACAAAACCAGTTTGAGCACGACAACGCAAAATGAGTCCTGCAACAGACTAGGTAGGCCTTGTTTTTAGCCTAGCAGTTGTTGATGACTGCGGTACCTACGGCCAGGTTTAGAGGAGTGAGGAGTCAGCAGCATAAAACAGTCAATAAAATAAGGTTTTTCAAAAATTGTAAATAACACAGTGCCTTGAGCATTCAGTCACAAATGTGGCTTAAAAATACCAGGCTGATGGCTCCAGTGATAAGCAAGATTAACTGTAGACAAAGGATCACACAGGCAGTCACACACACACACACACACAAACAACTGATCGCATGATCTCCCAGGCTTACGCCGGCAGAGATAAACATCAGTTTGATTTTTCTTGGTTTGCAGATATCTACTTTGATTTCTGACCGCGGTTCACTTTGTCAGTGCAAAGAATGAACTTGATGACTTTAAAATGAAAAGTGCGTTACAGCTGAAAGATCGGAACAGTTGAACCACTGAAATAATTTCTGTATTCAGTAAGCTAATTTCTTCAGCTTATTATTTCCAGGCCGTATCTGTAGTTCCAGGAAGCCAGGGAGCAAACAACCGTATTATACAATATTAATTTTGACTGGTGATTTATAAAACCAGACCCTCAATGCCAACACTTGTTGGTGAAAGCACCTCTCTGGTGGTCTTCTTTAATTACACAGTACTGAGACATTTTTCCATGATGATTTATTACTGTTTTGCAGGTGATCGGACTGTCGCTCTCTCAAACCCTGGATGACTTGGCCCTGCTCTATTTAGCCACTGTGCAGTCCCTCGCTGTGAGTCCAATGTGTTTTATTTGCTTCAGAGTTTCAAATGACTTCCTCTGAGCCTCCGACTGACATCCTAGTACCAAATAAAGTATGAAGGAAGGCTGCCTTTGTTTACTTGTAACCTGATTCCCCCTGTGTCTTCCTCTCTGGTGTCAGCTCGGTACGCTCCATATTCTGGAGGCCATGAAGGAAGCAGGACATGACATCAGAACCCTCTTCCTGTGTGGCGGGCTGAGTAAAAATGCCCTGTTTGTACAGATTCACGCCAACGCGACAGGTATACAATACTGACAAGGGGCAATGACAGTTTTGATATTGCAAATGACAGTTTAGCTAAATAGACATTTCACTCAAAAATATTAAATTACTGTAACACAAAAACCAAAAACCTTTAGATTCTCTACAATTTCTACTCAACCATGCATATTGTTATGGAAACTTTATCAATTTTATCCTTTCCAGGGTTGCCTGTGGTGCTGCCTGACCAGATGGAGGCCGTGTTGATAGGAGCAGCAGTCCTTGGTGCATGTGCATCACAGGACTACAGCAGCATACAGGTGTGAGAAGGACACACACACACACACACATACACACATACAGTATGTAAACTAAGGTCATAAAGTTGGCAAAGGCAAGAAAGGGTTCATGCAGTGTCTCTTTTGATTAAAATTAGCCCTGATAATTAAGAGTATAGTTGTATGCTTTCAAATGAGTTATGATTAATGATTTTCAAATATCCACACTGTGTGTGAATGCAACTGTCCAATATTGGGCACTGCTGGTGATTTAACATTATGAAATGCCCAGAAAATTTGGAGTGCAGTGTTTTGTTTTTGTTTGTTTTTTTTTTTTTTTTTACAAAAACATCACACAAAGTTACACGGATGCTCAAAAATATGTCACAAGTTAAAGTTGTCTCTTTGTTAACTCTTTAATATAGTGTTCCAGTGGAAATACCCTGAGGCTTCATAAATAGTCACAGTGGGAATTTGTATTTACTATTTTGTGCAAGTAGAAAAAAAATGGTACAAACTAGCATAACTCATGCTGTACTATGAGTATTAGGACCAGAGAAAGGGAGAAAATATGTTTTATTTTTGCATTGCAAGGATTAAGTTGAAATGTTGAGAATAAATTTACAGAATAAAGTCAAACTTTAGTATTGATGCCAGGCATAAGAAAAAATAAATCCAATCTTTTTTTTCCCCCTTATGCCTGTACCCTAATGCTCTTCTGTAATGCTACATATTGAGAGAGGAGGAACTAGATGTACTTTTGTACTGTGCTGCTTTGCGCATGTTGCGTTATCATTTGAAGAAGTTTGCAGTTCAACAGAAAATATATGAGAAGTAGCCAGCGTGCCTGAAAAAGTTAAACAAAAACAAGTGTTAAATAAAGTGCTAATGCAGTCTTTTTATTAATCTTTTGGTAGATGTAAAAACCAGGAGGGAAAGTGTTGATTTTTAGGATATGTTGTGTTTAAAGGCTACATATAATGAGCTAAAGATTCAGCCTACACTGTTTCGGTCAATTTAATGAATTTTGTTACCTATTGTAACTTATTTATCTTTCTGCTTTTTATATTAATATGTTTCATGCAATGAATAGAAGATATAAAAGTGCTCACATGCCACAGAAGACCTTACATGTATACTTGTTTCCACGGGCTGAGTGCTACTCCTCATGAAGAGTAAACCGAACTTAATGAGTAAAATCAGTGGCCTGCCCCTTTTATAAAAAACATGTTTATTTTTTCAATATGTTTAGCAGTTTACAGTTTACTTATTTTGTAGTCCAATAAAATTGACCTGAAAAGCTTTTCGTACATACAAGTCATACACAGACACACAGATCTTAGAATCACTGACTCAATGCCTCCATCTGCTGGGTGGAACCAGAACACAAAGTATAAAGTATGTGGCTCTGCCTGCTTGAGTCATAGAGAAGATTTGTGCACAATGCAGTTAAGATATAAAGCGATGATTAATCTTTTGTAAGGTCAAGCTCTCATCCCTTGGGTGTCTCAGCACCAGACCTCAAAGCACAAGTGACTGGCAAGCCTTTAAGCCAGATATACTAAAAATAAGACGTTATTGTTTGGACTAGGCCGCACCTGTCAACCCATTTTGAGCCGTAACTCCAGCAGGCAGTTGTTGTGTCTGATCCTCTGGGCTGCACGCAGTCAACTGGCTGGATTTTGTAGGTTTAGACAGCAGAGAGGCCCTGCACTGCATTAGTCATAAACTCAGCCACACCGAAACCACTGCACTTGGCTGGTGTTAATACCATAACTGGGTCACGGCTGGCCTCAAACTGAATATGCATAACATGATTTATTGAGTGATGTTTGTCTTTGCAATTTATGTTTCAGGAAGCGATGGAGAAAATGGCCAAAGTGGAGGAAAGTTGTTCAGCCTGACAGTGAACTCCAGAGGTGAGAGTAAAAGATGTTTTTGAGATTTGGTGAAAGTCATGGTTGCTGTCATGGTCTGTGGAATAATAACTGGATCAAATATACAATATATGATGCTCAACTGAATAAAAATTCAACACAGAAACTTTTTTTTTTATCAAAGAAAAGGTTTTGTCAACAACTTGCCTTTGCAGAAGGAACCATTTTGTAAAACAAATTTCTATTTCATTTTATTCTGCCTAATCATTTAAAGGAACAGTTTAGATTATTTAAAGTGGGGTCACATGAGGTACTTATCCATAGTCAGTGTGTTACATACAGTAGATGACAGACAGCATGGCCCTAATTTGGAGAAGCAGCACCGGTGTAGGAAGCTAAGCAATGTATTAGTGCAGACAGGGTCAGCAGCAAAAAGTATTCTAGCCACCTAAAAAAAAGCCAGCATTAAAAGATCTATATCAGTTTAAGTGTACACAGTGTTTGAGTTTTTCACCGCTTTAAACTGCCGTTAGACAGCTTTTTTACTGAAGAGAAACTGCCATTATATAAGCCAAATATCCTTCTCTTCAAAGCAACCAGACTCTGTTTGCAAAATCAGTCATTTTACCTCCAGAACACAGGAGTTGCTGGTGTTAAAAAACACAGAAGTCACAACAACACAAGCTAACTAACAGATTTAGGCAGTGGTAGATCAGCAGCTCCCTTAGGTGGGTCTTGTTTAGGTGTCTAAAATGCATTTTGCTGCTGACCCTGTCCACAGCAGTATGTTGCTGAGCTTCCTACACTGGTGCTCCTGATGCTTCTCCAAACTGGGGGTGTGCCCATCTCCATCTACTATAGTTAATACACTATCTATCAAACAAACATACAAATCCACTTCAAATAATCCAGACTATCCCTTTAATGTCTTACACATATATACATGCAGCTTAAAAACATAATTTAAATGCTCAAAATGGCCTCTGCAGATTAAGATTGATTGTAGTTTTCTGTGATTTTATTCCTTTAATTTAAGGTGAAACCAAAATGTATAATACTGAACTGGTCTCCTTTAAATGAAAGTCAGGTTATAAGAGAACCTCCTGACGTATGAAGTCTGCTCATCACAATGAAAACTGAAATATACAGTCCTATGCGTCAAATTTGCGTCATAATTTTCTACATTTCGTGCCTTTTCCAGCTTCTATGACAGAAAGTACAAGGTGTTCCTGCGGCTATTTGCCCACCAGAGGGAGTACCAGGCCCTCATGAACCAGAGATGACGGTGCCGGTGGGAGGCGGCTGAGCTGGAACTGACACTCTCTGACGTAATAGCGATGACGAATCCACACACTGGAAACAAGAACAGGAGGCTTAACCTTGCTGCTTCTCCTGCTAATATCAATGGACCAGTTTTCTCGCTAACCTGAGGGGAAAACAGGTCTCTGAGGGTTGTATATCTGCCAGGGGGTTCAGCTGGTTCTGGATGTATCAGGATGTGTGCTCCCTGCCCAAAAAGAAAGCAGAGGCTGCAGGAGTAAATGGGGACATCAACAGATTTCACAGTGATCGACTTGCCAGTGGCCCCTCAGCTCCATCAAGTACTGTCACCCTCAAATGTGTTCCTAATAAATAATTACAATGACAGAACTGCACTCATGCCTTTCACTATCACTCCAACCTAATGTCTTTTGATATATAATTTAGTGCAATTCATTTTTAAACAGCTCGTCCTTTGTTCTCCCTTCACTGTATTTTACCTATTTCCTGTTTGTGACGCCGTCACTGTCCTTACATTCTCCTGTCCACTGGTCACAGAGACGAGCCTGTTGCCAGCAGCTCCCAGGATCAAACTTGATAAGCTCTTCACTGATGCTGTCGACCCGGTGAGAGCGGGGAACGCCAAATCCTTCACAGCTGAGTTAACAGTCCCCTTAGCGACAAACAGAACAACGGTGGGGTCCAGAAGTCATGACAGAGCGACTTCATTACTGTAGTTCATTGTTTGCTAAAAATCAGTCTTTAGTCTTAAGAATTCTGGGAAAAAATTAGCAACCTTAATGTTTTTATTGTTCCACACAGGTGAAATTCTTACATCAAACACTCAACCTTGAAAGTAAATGTCTGCAAAGAAAACGTCATGGATGTTTTACTTCAAGTCATGAAAAATGGGAGAAAAAACAAAAGTGCTGCATTTATATTTTTGCTAAGTAGAAAAAATGTTTAACTAAGTGTGTTTAATGATGTAAACCTGTCAGATAAAATGAGAAGCAGGCATAATAATTGTAGTATTTCCTCTCACTGGGTCGTCTGTCATGCAAGTGGCACTTTATACCACTTCCTCTTGCATTGGTCCAAAACAAAAGAGGTACAGTAAACATATGATCCAAGATTTTTTAACCATGATAGTATTACAGTTACAAAATAGAAACTTCCTCCACCATACTGTATATATTAAACTTTTTGATACATCATTAAATATTAAAAAAAAAAAAAAACAGTTCCTATCCTTAACGTGACCTTCCCAAAAACAACATCCCTTTAGAAAGTTAGGCTGAACAATGCAGGTTTTATTATTGAAATTGTAGATACTGTAAAATGTCTAAATTAGAAAAGTCCAAAATATTCTTAAAAGCACTGGTTTTCATTCCATACATTTTGTCAAGGATTGATTCACAACTGGTGTGTCTGCTGACTTGTTTATCTACAAACCCCAGTTCCAAAAGAGTTGGGACGGGAGCATGTTTATCACTGTGATACATCATCTTTTATTTTATCAACACTCACTAAGCATTTGGGAACTGAGGACACTAATTGTTTGAGTTTTAAAGTGAAACTCTTTCTCATTCATGCTTGATTTGTGACTTCAGGTGCTCAACAGTCTGGGGTCTCTCTTGTTGTTTTTAGTGGTTCATAGTGTACCACACATTTTCAGTGTGAGACAGGTCTGGACTGCAGGCAGGTCAGTCTGGTACCTGAACTCTTTTACTATGAAGCCACGCTGTTGTAAAAAGCCCTAAATTCTTATCGGCTGTGTTGTGTGTCAAGAAATCTTCTTAAACTTTTTGCCTTACACAGTTTTTCACAAGTGGTGAACCTGCCCTCATCCTGCTTGTGAATGACTGAGCCTTTCAAAGATGCCCTTTAATACCCAATCATGATATTATCGCCTGTTTACCTGTGGGATGTTCTAAACAAGTGTTTTTTGAGCGTTCCAAAAACTTCCCAAGTCTTCTGTTGCCACAGTCCAAACTTTTTTGAAAGAGGTTGCAGACAAAAAAACTGTATGAGTTTGAACATTAAATATCTTCTCTTTTTACTGTATTCGATTGAAAATAGGTCAGAGAGGATTTGCAAATTATTGCATTCTGTTTTTATTTACGTTTTACATTGTCTGAACTTTTTTGGAATTTGTACCTGGTAGGGACAAAAACGAGCAGTACTAAACTCCTTAAGGCCCAGGTTTGAGAGCTGCTGGATTAAGATACAGTCTGTGTGACGTAAGTTGAGTGTTGAATATCAGTGCTGTCTCTGCCCGTGCTTACGGCTGGGGTGTGTAGCGCAGGTACCTCTTGCCAGAAGGCAGGTCTTTGGTGTAGATGCCCTCTGGGAACAAAGACGCGGCCTCCTCCTCAGACATGCCGGGAGGGACCATCACACAGTCTCCAGGCTGGAGGACGACAGAAAAGAAACGCGGTCATTCTACGTGCAGCAGTGCGATTCCTGTTTCTGCTTTCTCTGTGATCAGCTGCTGAACAAACGGTGCCAACTGAGCTCGCTTTGAAACGTGTGACATACCCTCCAGTCGGCAGGTGTGGCCACTCGTCTCCCCGCCGTGATCTGGAGTGAGTCCACCACGCGTAAAATCTCATCAAAGTTGCGTCCGGTGGTTGCCGGGTAGAGGATTGACAGTTTCAGCTTTTTGTCAGGGCCGATGATAAACACCTGCACACCAACACAGAGACACAGAGATGAAGCCTGGGACGGGTTAATGGTAACTCTCTGGTTACTAGGCATGAGAACTGGTAAAGTATTATAGTTCTTCCCAGTTGCCTAAGAATGTTTCCTGAATCTATAACTCAATTTCTCTAACTCTAAATACAAAAGTGAAAAAAAAATTGTCAGTAGCCCACAAATCTCATTGTCACGGAAACCATGTTCCCTCTTCTCAAAACTGATTCCACCAGAGATTAAAACTGTAATTAAACCTATGTTTAAAATGAGTAAATCCAGATTTATAATTCAGCAGAACTCTGTTGCACAATTAAAAAGGAATCTGTTTAGTGAATCCAAGTTTAATGATGTAAACTGAAATGAATTACCTTGCTTGCTGAACAGTCAGTTAGCCTAGTTAGCCTACTCATGACAGCTCGGCAGAGAAGCTCTAATTTCTCCTCCTTTGAGAAAAACCTGTTGGCTGAATTATCAACTGGAGAGGAATAAAGATGAGGAGCATGATAAAGTCACCTGGTTCAGTCTTCCTTAACTGTCTTTGAGAAACTCTTCAAGTGTAATTAAACTCTGCTAAATACTGCCATCAAAATATTCTTTTGCTTATGTTACAGTTAAAATGTATATAGATATTGTTTCTTTTTTGTCTTTTTTTTAAAGTTTAGGGGTTGTTTTTGTCACCAAAATGGTTTGTAATTTTATGGTACATAAAGACTGTTGCCCCATTGTAATAATGTGAATATATCATATATAAATATTGCATTGACACAATCATTACATTGCATTAGCATAGCACACAATGCTCATTTGTATGATCTCCTGTTGGGCTGAACTCGCAATCCAACTTCCCAAAGTCATAGTGAAAACTGACAGTAATCACACTAATAAGTAAAATGAGAAACAGTAAGATAAGAAAATGTTAAAAAAAAATCACCCCTGCTGACATGCTTGTATGCTACCCATAAAACAAGAAAAATTGACTTTGATTGTGAAGACGTACACAGCGGGCAGTGACTGGCATGCCATCGTTGTCCTTCTCGTCGGGGTCCAGCATGCCCAGGGCCACTGCCAGCTCCCGTTTACTGTCTGCTATGATGGGAAAGGGCAGTGAGGTGCAAGAAGACTCTTCACAGTTGTAGGCCAGGATGTCCTGGTTAGTATGGAGACACAAGCCCACAGTTACTTATTTAAACCAAAACAATGTTATACTGATGGTGTATTACACAAACTTTTTTATTAAATGCACAATATGTAAGTTCTGCTGCGAAAGTCTCAGGCAGAACATATAAATGTTTTAACTTTATTCACACTGTGTTTAGTCACAGTTGCCACTCTGACTTAGCAGACATATCCCATGTTTTCATGGATGTTATGGCCACCAGTAGAGGAAACACACTGTTAGGTTGAATAAATTTTGGATTTCTCTGGGTCTGACCATTGTTGGAAACGTTTGGGATAATGTAAGTACAAAAATCAACCAAATATATAACATATATCTAGTGTTTTTAGATATTTTAATGAGGAAATGTGCATTTTACATCTTTAAGTAGGGGTGTAACAATACTAAAAACTCAAGGCACAATAATACCACAATATAAAGTCCACAATACGATATTCATCACAATATTAAAAAAAAAAGAAAAAGGACAACTTTAAAAAATGTCCTTTATTTAATAATAAATATTATGCGATGTAGCATATTTGTTTGTACAGAATTCATTTTTCCTTTTAACTTCTGCTTGAATTGTTTTCGGCAAAGAATGCTTGACTTATGTTTGTAAAATTGCAAAAAAGAAAACGATGCAGCAGTCAGCAGCAGTACGTTTCTAAAATAAAATCAAAATAAAACAATAAATCATGTAATTTTGCAGTTATTGTCATAGTCCAATACATTATTAAGATTGTTTTTTAAATGTAATACTGTGATATTTGTATATATAATATATATATATATATATATATATATATATATATATAGTTACTTTCCTAATATTTAATATATTAGTTTTACCTCTACACACAGTAGAGGTAAAAATGAAGAAACTATGGCTATAATAGCTTGAAAGAAAAAATAAAGAACGAGACATGACCATAAGATTGCTTCTAAAATATTTGAGATATGGAGTATACTCATTTGAATTTGCCTAAATATCCATATTTCACATTGAGTTACATCTGGGTGCCCATTTTTCCCAGTGAACATTTGAAATTTGCAAGATGTCCATGTCAACACTGGTGTAAATTTTCTTGTAAAGGGTAAAGGTTTTTTTTTTTTTTTTAATGTCTAGGTCCAGATGTGGACTTGCATCTATCCCACCTTGGTCCAGCCGTGGTGATCCTCCAGGCAGTCGATGGACAGGGCGATCAATTTGACACCGCGTTTACTGAACTCACCGCTCAGTCTGGCAGCTCGACCCAGCTCTGTAGTGCACACCGGGGTGTAGTCTCTGGGGTGGGAGAACAGGATCCCCCACCTTGAACAGAAAGAGAGGTTAGTGTAGGTCTTGGCAACATATATTACATTGATATTTTGGTACGATAATGCTAGATATTGTCTTAGATTTTAGATATCATTATATCATGATATCCTGGGTTTAAAAGTTGCATTACAGCAAAGTGAATTTTCTGAACTCACCAGACTGTTACAGATGTCCTAACATCTGACTTCACCCACTGAGTCATCATATCCTCATTACTGATGATTATTTACAAAAAATCTCATTGTGTTAATATTTTGTGAAAGCATCAATAGTCATCCCACAATATTGTCACAATATTGATATTGAGGTTTTTAATTTGGTTAATATCACGCAACCATAGATTAGTGAGGGTGAGTTCAAGTATCATATCAAGGTGAATGCTTCTGAAATATAATCTGAGGTTTCAGTCTGACTCAAGTTTCCTCTCTCAAACCTACAGAACACCTCCTAATATTGTGGTTATTATCGTTGCAGAGGATGAATCTGCATCTGACCTAAAACTGACAGGATGTGACCTCCATGTCACTCAAATGTTTCAAACCTGACGACGCCGGGGACTTTTCTCCTGAGGTCAGCAGTGTGATTGTGCACCATCAACACAGTGGAGGGATTTTAGGGTTTGACCTCTGGCCTACTCAGCTTACGGGTGCTTTTCGTTTGCATCATCTCACTATCTGGTTGAGAGCTTTATGATCTGATATAAACTGCTGGAGTAGATTAATTTGTCCATTTGTCCACCACATTATAGACCATTATCTTTTAATGAAATGTACACACAACCTTACAATTTTTATCTATCATTAACAAAGACAGGAGAAGCAACTCATAAAAAGGGTTGAAGTTGAATTTTAGTGAAATAGAGGCAAGTCTCGCACCTTCCAGTGGACGGCCATGGGACTTTGAAAAATATGAACTAACTCAATTTAAAATATAATTTTAAAAGTCAAGAAAAGTCACAGTTTTCCATAAAGCTGTTTAAGTATAAGATTGTGAGGATACGTAATTAGAAAGACCTCACACCTAATAGTCATGTGACGTCATGACTGTCTCCCTCCAAAAGCTAACGTTAGCCGCTCAAGCTATGATGCTCGTGTGTTACGTACTGAGATGTAGTCACACGAGCAACAGGTCTTAATCACTCTTTCACTTCCCGGCTGATAAAAGCACCAGGAGTCGCTGGATGAACCACCTCAGGTAAGAAAACCTTACAAGGGACAGCGATGTGGGTGTTGAGGACGTATGTTGTGTGAGACAAGAGATGCTGTTCACTGAGTGGTTTCACACAAAACTAAACTACAAACCTGCCACAAACTGCAAGTTTCTTGACTTGTAAAATTATCTTTTAAATTGACAAACATCATACATGTAATTCATCACACAATTCAAACAGAATAAAAAAAAATTGTCTCTCACCATAGACTGTGATTCATTTTTTTTTTCAGAATAAGGTCTCATGAGGCACACTGGAAGGGGAGGGACTTCGCTACTCTGTGAAGGTCAGCGTGATTGCATCAGCAAACTTTGTTTATTGAAAATAAGAATTTGTTCTTAATGACTTGCCTGGTTAAATCAAGGTAGAATAAAATAAAAATAAGTTTTACTCCATGGACATCCACAAATCCTGATGTTGAAACGAGTCATCTTGCAGGTGTTGTGATGCTCAAAAAATGTATTCGCCATTTTACAGATGCTTCTTTCACAATGTCAGTCTATGGGGAGAAGTATTATGGGGCTGCAGAACATTACGTGATGTTGTCACTTGACAGTTTGTCCACTATGTCAAAATGGCTTCGAAGCCTTATGCTCTTCCTGCGGCTTGTTCCCTGCCCCTCCAGCGGGGCCCGCCCCACAGATTGAGAACCACTGGGTTACAGTGATAGAGATACAGTAATGGGGATTTTTACTTTCTCCCCCACTTTCCCAGAGTTATAAATCAATAAATGCCTTTGGACAGACCTTTTTGTGTTAGTGGTGTAGTCTGAAGTTATGTCAAACAACAATATTAGGCTATCTTGGCTCAACTGTGTCAGTAGGATAAAATAACATAAGCATCATCCTATATACTGTGCATCCAGGAATTAAGTGAAACTAAGCAAGCAAACTACAGGACGGCACCTTTTTCCAAGTTTTTCTGATGGGAGCCCACAGTCTCAGACTTTGACCCCCCTGCTGTAAATGATGCATATAAAGCAGAGTGAGATGTCTAAAGCAGAAGTCAAAAAGCAGGAACTTGACACAACCTCCCTCTTTGAACTGAATCCTCGATAAACCTACGCGTCAATACCAAATTCTAATTTAAAAAACAAAACAAAAACATATGCAGTGAGTCTACTTACGAATCACCGAGAAATTCGTGGAATTTAATTTTTCCAATGGTGGTGTCTGCCTCGAAATTAGGAAGCACATCTCCGAGCAGCGGTCCGGGCATATTCACTGTGAGCACCGACGTGTTGCGTCTGTTGAACTGTAGCAGCTCTGATGACAGGAGGCGGAAACTTCACATTGAACAGGCCACTTCATTTACATAAACGTCCACTGTGAACTGCACAGCACAGCAGATAACAGACCGCGCTGTGGCTCCCAAAGTGTGGTGCGATCGGGTCGCGTTTTGATTGTCCTCGCAAGGTTTCCAAATGAGCAATTTACGCACGCGTACGGCCCGGTTTCTACCAAAGATTTAGATATTTATTAAGGTGCATCACTGAAACACTTCTCCACTGGGGTGTTGTCATTATTAAGCAATCAGAAGGTCGCCGACAGCATTTGTTCAGACAGTAGGGTAGACTGGGGATGATTGCAACAGGGGAAGAATGCAACGGTCTTATTTCTCCAATCAGGTACAGTGATAAAACTAATACTGCTCACTCTCAATGAGACAGTACCCCCACCCCCCACCCACCCACCCACCACACACCACACACACACACACACACAACACACACACACACACACACACACACACACACTACTGAGACAGAGGACACGTTCAGCATCTGCTTCAGCGTTTTTTTAAATAAACTTTTTGTGGAGATGATTGAAAGTAATTTTTACGTGAGCTGTATTTTTTTCCATATTGTGTTTGTGTGTTATATCTTCAGTCCTCTACAGCTGCCCACTATGTTCAGGTAAAGTAAAAGTAATGACTAACGAGCCCATTTAAATTTCAGTCATTTTAATTGTGTTATTTAATTTGAAAAAGTAAATATATACACTACATGTCTAGTTACTAAATATTACTAAAAAAACAATACTGCTACAATATTATTGTATAAAAAATACTATAATAATAATGTAGAACATTCATATTATGAGAATACCTGCTTATTGAGACAAAAAAGAAACATTAATTGGTGAAATTCAACAGTTTTAACATGTTGGAACCATCTCTTGATCATGTTGCAGCTGTCCCCAGTGTTGGGATAGTTGCAACGTCCATTCAGATAAACATTGTGAATGATATGTCATATGTAATCATCTTAAAGTAGTATGGGTAATTAGCAGTTGTCCAAGCAGTCTCTGAGTAATTGAGAGAAATGCAAAATGTGTTGCAGCCGTCCCCAGTCTCCCCTATAGAGGTAGTTGGAGGTATCTGTCTCAGAAGTTACACCTTAGTTTAGATTTAAAACTCAGTGCTAGTTTAATTATAAATTAATGGGAAGGGAAACGTGGCCACGTGACCAGAGCAGTCCAGTTCTAAACTGGTGACATTTTAACCCCAGTATCCGACTCCCCAGTTTGCACGATGTTTTGCGTCTGAGCGCAGCAGGATTAAAGAATTTACTGACCACGGGTGCTCGATAGAAAAGAGGGGCGTGTAGATTACTCTGGACACTCTGGACACGAAAGGAAAATGTCCTCACCGACGTCCAGACGGAATAGTTGCCGTGGAGTAGTTTGTGGAAACCGGGCATCATCTGAGTGCCATGTCCGCCGCCGGGCCTCCAGCTGCACTTACTTTTCCTCCGGAGCGCAAACTGAAGACTTTTCCGTCAGTCTGAGTCAGCCCATTTTCACCGTAACGCTGCGGTTTTTGTTGGCGATCGATCTGTGGCTGTCCAAGCGGCTCGGAGTGTGCGCCTGTGAGGAGTCTCCGTGGGGCAGCATACGGCCCCTGGTGCGGCTGGTGGAGCTCTCTGGACATGTCATCCCCTGGCTCGTCGGCACCGTGTACACCCTGCTGCGGGGAGAGAGCGCGGAGGAGCAGGAGATCATGCTGAATCTGGCCCTGGGTGAGCCAGTGTGTGTCGATGGTTTTAAGTTTGGGTCATCAGGATAGTAGGGTTGAAGATGTCAACATAAGTTTGGATTCCTCGTGTAATCAAAGTATGAGTTCATTAAATGCTTTATTCGGATCATATTTTATATATGACAATTTCATTTAATATGCAAATTTAGACTATAGTATTTTTTTTTTTTTTTTTTTACTTCGTCTTGCATTTGGAACACTTGAGCCTTCAAAGAAGAGCGCTTTTATGTATGAAATCCACTTTCCTGAGCGCAACAGTTCATGTGGAATATAAAGTACACATTATAGGCTACAACAACCTGCTTTCATTTAGCTGTCGGTTGTTTACGCGCCTGTAAATATTTATCACTCACATTAGCCGCGGATAAACCCGATGCGTTATTACGCACCATTTGTGCCAACCCCAAATGCAGCTTTTGGACAGTCCATACATGAGTGGCTTTATTGAGCTGCATAATGACAATTAGACCCGACCAATATATTGGTTGAACAAGATTATATATTTCTTAATTCAAATTTAATGTACATACATATATTTTGCTCTCTTAAAAATATAAAAAATACCAGTGAAAGTTACTGTTTGAGTTACTGTTTGTCACAAGTGTTAACCACTTTTGAGGGATCATTGCAAAAAAAGGTGTTTATATGTATGTATGTATTATTTATATTCTGTATAAAGAATATCTGCCGATCTGCCCCGATATTAGTTGGCATTGGCCCCAAAAATCCAGTATCAGTCGAGCCTTATATTAATGACAGTGGAAATAGCACAACAGGCCAAAGCTGCATCAGGCCACCCATGTGTCAAATCGTGCATTAGCAGTCGAGCTGCAGGCTGTCTGTGCGTCCCTGTGACCGAGCGAGAAACAGCAACAGCTCAGCAGCCATGGAAAGTTTTCTCCTTTGAGCCCAGCTGATGGCAGCTGTGGCTGCTGAGAGACATGCTGCACGCGACATGGCTGATGCTTTATTTACATGTGTAGAGTCTATTTGTTGACTGACTGCTTTGAGATCAAGTCTTGCGCTCTTATAGCCAACTCTATTGTGTTGTGGTGAAATACCAGAGCTATTTTTGGCATTTAATAGCCAATACTATAGGCCCTTTAAGATACCACTGTGTTTTTGACATAGTAGGGCTATAGTACAGTATAACTCCTCTGACATGCTGCAGACCAATGAGGAAATAATGAGGTCACGGGTTTCATTTAATAGTACTACTACTACTACTACACTTGCCCAGAGTTAAAAGACTTTATGATCCTAATCGACCTTTTTCACGGCAGTCTTATTGATATGAAATAATAGAGTAAATACAGGATTTACCAGTGATACTAATTAAAGTCACGTTTCATTCAGTGTAGCCACCATGCACAACAGCAACACCCTGTCTCTGTTTGACCTGAATGGAATGGATTTTTTTTTTTTTTTTTTTTTTTTGGGCAGTTTTGCCTTTAATTGACAGGACAGCCAGAGAGTAGACAGGAAACGGGGCAGAGAGAGAGGGGATGACACGCAGCAAGGGGCCGCAAGCGGGACTCGAACCAGCGGCCGCTGCAGAGGACTAACAGCCTCCATACATGGGTCAGATGCTCTACCAACTGAGCTAAACATCCGCCTGATGAATGATCTAACAAAAATAAGTGAGTAATTGTGAATCAATTTCACCTGCTTTGGTGCAAATTAAAGCGACAACAGGTGGACATGAGAGGCAACAGCAAGACAACTCCCAAAAAGGGAACGATTTTACAGGTGGTGGCCACAGACCATTTCTCTCTCCTCATCCTTACTGACTGATTTTTCTCTAGTTTTGCATTTTGCTAGTGCCGTTGTCACTTCAGGTAGCATGAGGCAGTATCTGCAGCCCATGCAGGCTGAACAGGTAGTCCAGCTCCATCCAGGATGGCACATCCTTACGAGCTGTCCCAAGAAGGTTTGCTGTGTCCCCCAGCACAGTTTCAAGAGCGTGGAGGACACACCAAGAGATGGGCCAGTATATGAGGAGAGCTGGACAGGGCTATAGAAGGGCAACAACCCTGAAACAGGATTGGTATCTACTCCTTTGTGCGAGGAGGAACAGGAGGAGCACTGCCAGAGCCCTACAGAATGACCTCCAACAGGCTACTCATGTGCATGTTTCTGACGAAACAGTCAGAAATAGACTCCATGAGGGTGGCATGAGGGCCCAACATCCTCAAGTGGGATCTGTGCTCACAGCCCAGCACTGTGCAGCTCGATTGGCATTTGTCAGAGAACACCAGAATTGGCAGGTTCGCCAGTGGCGCCCTGTTCTCTTCACAGATGAGAGCAGGTTCATAATGAGCACACGTGACAGACGTGAAAGAGTCTGGAGATGCGTGGCGAACATTATGCTGCCTGCAACATCATCCAGAATGACTGGTTTGGTGGTGGGTCACAAACCTCCACGTGCTAGCCAAGGGTACCCTGACTACTGTTAGATACTGTGATGAAATCCTCAGATCCACTGTCAGGCCTTACACTGGTGCAGTGGGCCTGCTGGCTCCTCCTGGTGCAGGACAATGCCCGGCCTCATGTGGCCTGAATGTGTAGGCAGTTCCTGCATGACAAAGGCATTGATGCCACTGACTGGCCTTCATCGCTCCCCAGACCTCATTTCAAATGAGATGTTATGTATCGGTGCATCCGATGCCTCCAAGTAACACCACAGACTGTCCCGGAGCTCACTGATGCCCTGATCCAGGTCTGAGAGGAGAGTCCCCAGGACACTATCCACCTCATCAGGAGCATGCCCAGATGTTGTCCGAAGTGCATACAGGCACATCAGCGCCATACATACTACTGGATCAGCCTGTGATTTCAATTTTTGACTTTGATTTTCGGTGTGATTTTGAATCCAGCCCTCAGCCCCTTGGTTTTGGCTTTACTAATCTCACTATCAACATGATGCCAATCAATCATGTTTAGTCTCTTGTATGTCATGTCCCTATTTTAGCCGATGCCCAGGATGCTCGCTCAGTGTCTAAGGGTGCGAGAACACACACAAGATACAGGATGCTGACTGCAGTTCCCTTAATGACCCCCCGTGTCATTAATAACAAGGATTTTCTTAAAATTCTACATAGTACCTTTATGCATTAATAAAGACAGTAGTTACTAATCATAAACTGTTCATTAGAATGTGATAGAGTTCTAGAAAAGTTCATTGCAGTGTTAGATAACTGCTCAATTAAGAGCGTAGAGAAGTTAGAGAAGGAACTGAGTTGCAGAGTGATAACCTAGAATGTATTCCTGTTGCATCTTCAGCCTGTAATACAAACTGAAACAAATGTTGTACGTCTCTGTTTCATCCTCACAGCTCTGTTATTGGACCTGTTGTTGGTCAGAGTTGTGAAGACTACAGTCAGACGTCGCAGGCCCGCCCAGAACCGCTCTGACATCCTCTCCACCTTCTTCGTGGAGCGCTACTCCTTCCCCTCGGGCCACGCCACGCGGGCGGCCATGTGTGCCCGGTTCCTCCTTGCCCAGCAGGTGGACACAGCCTCCATGCGAGTTCTGGTGGTGGGTTGGGCCGCCCTGGTGAGCCTGTCCCGGCTGCTGCTGGCCAGACACTACGTGACAGATGTGGGCTTTGGCTTGGCTATGGGCTACTGCCAGTACAGTCTGGTGGAAAGGCTGTGGGTGACCTGGGACTGCCTGCAGGACCTCCTGCTCATCCGACTGAGAGAGAGACTCGACAGAGCCTGTGGTGGGCTCTGGATGGCAGATTGGAAACGCTAGGTGGTATCAATTTATTTCAAGGGGCGTGTATAAGACTGTCATTACGCTGTCATAACCATGTCATGATACCTGTCATGAACATGAAGCAATCTTCATGAATGTTTATAATTTGTCATCAAGTGTCATTTGGTCAAGTGCGTTATTTTGAATGTAAAGTTGTTTGAGATGTCTTTAAGTAAGACAACATAACCTGTCAATGTATTTGTCATGACAACTTGAAGTTCTCAAACTTTAAGAAACTGTCATATGTAGTTGGTTTTGACACTGGCTGCCATAAGACTATTAGAAGTGTGTCATGAATGTTTTCCTTGACCTCAGGTCAAGTGGTACATTTTGGATTTGTCATAAAATTGTCATTAAATTTTATAAGGCCAGTTTGACAAAGAGAACAGTAACAGGGTGATATGGCTTACAGAGTTAGCTAATGGACAAATAGTAGTTAGCTAGATTATTTGTTGCAAAAGTAGGCTAACCGCTGTCGACTATATGTAGCTGGCATTAGCTAGTTAGCTCGGTTAGTCATGACAAAAACACTGACAGGTTATGTTGTCCTGGTTAATGTCAAGTTGTCATGACAAAGACATTTTTATCTGGGTTAAGGTTAAGTTTTTGTATTAAAAATGACATAACTGATCGAATGACACTTAACGATAACAGTCATAAACATAAAGACTCCTTCCTGTTCACAGGTGTCATGACATGGTTATGACAGTGTAATGACAGTCTTATGCACATTCCTTCAGATAAAATGCTAGCCACTAATTTTGATGGAACTGTGTGTGTGTGGGGAAAATGTGTAGCATGAGTGTATGTAATTCAAAAATTCCCTGCTGTTCTAAAAAGTAATTATTTAGTGGATTATATCCAAGTTTATCTGTTTTATGTGTATTTGTTTGTTATTTTGTATAGAATGAAGGAAATATTGAGATGGATGGTGTGGACAGTCACTGGTGGATTGCAGCATATCCTGTTAAGATTCACAGGCAGCTTGTTTGCACAGTGGTGCTGATGATGCATGGACTTAATCGTACAATGTCGAAACCAAAGCTGAATGTAATTAGAGCCTTTTTTTGATAAAAAGTGAAGTAAAGTAAACTGTGTCCATCTGTGTTAGTTTTTATATCTAGAGACAGGGTGTTTGTTTGTGGTTGACACTTCTTCCTGGTAAAGTGAGAATTTATTTCAGCATGTGGTGGCATAATGTCGCAAAAGGTGTATGTGGTTTTGTACCGAGCTGAAACCATCCACAGCAGGTTTACTGTAACACTGGTGAGGAGAAGTCAACTCACACTTGCCCAAGTTTCCATCAGCTGCTGCCACTGAGTCTCCTGACTGTCATTATACATCCCGTCTCATCTTACAGCGTTGTTAATCTTGGCTGCCGGCCACCATCTTTAAAATACCACTGCAAATACCAAACTAAACTATGCAAGAATGTGGTGATTTGTATATGGTTTCTGTCTTCAAACTGATGAGCCAGAGAGCAGACGAGTCCTTCTAGTACAGGCGTCGAATGACATGACTCCACACAAACTGCAACAGAAACTCTTTCAACTGTCTAAAATGTGCCATTTATAACATATCAAAAGTCTTAAGAAATCCAAGTAGGGGCCAGTATTGAAAAATACTGAAATCGTTGAAGCCACAATTTCCCATTGCTGATGAAAAAATTGTATGTCTTCTTGTCTGATGTCCACACACAGGATTCAGTACTGTCTACAACACATACACGAAGGCAAATTACTTTCAAGGTTTGTTTTCTTGCAGTTTCTTTGTAAAGTTTAACGTAGAAGCTGACATGTTTAAAGGATCGATGTGTAACAATTGCACATGCAAAAATTAGTACTGCCATTCAAATAGCGAGTTGGAGTTAAATAGGCTAAAATCATTCTTAATATAGAGTCTATAGTTGAAGTGAGTTGTTTCCACTGATTAAGGTGAAACTGGCATAAAAAAGTTCTGGCCTGCAATAGACGTTTTAGAGGAGGACACCGCAGCTGTAGCGTTGTCAGAATAGTGAGTATTTCATTTACATGTTCTTAAATTGTGACTTATCATGATCATTTAATTATTTATTATAGTAAATATATTACAGATTTTAAGTTCAGAGTTTATGTTCATCATTGCCAACATTTATAATGCCTCTTGGGCAATCACAAAGTAAAATAAAATTGTCATTTTAAGTCATATCATTTATATTAATCATTGTCAACATTTATATGGATTAGGGCAATTTATGCTGCCTTGTATACAAGTATACCAATATAGTGATGATGACTTAAGTCATTTTAGAAAGCAAAAAAGCAGTAGCAGGGTCTGGTTCAGAAAAACCTTTGAACCACCACTTGGATCTCTTAGAATGTTTTATGTGTTATGCAGGAGAATTTTACGAGTATGAGACTTTTTGCTGTAATTTGTGTGATTTGCTCATTCATTATTTTTTCCTCACAAAACAATCTATATTAAAAAGGCATGTTTGGTAGGGTCATAATTTAGGTAATTTTCAAAACTTATTTTACAATTCTTCTTCTCTCATTCAAAAATAATGAAAACACAAGATCTGTTTTTATGTTGCAGTTTGGATGAGGTTGACCCACATTTATGGGTAAAGTGCCTGAACTATTTAGCCAGTACATGACTGAAGCAGATAAAGCAGATGATAATGTAGATGCAAACAGTTGTCCACAGAGGGCAGTGCATGACAAGAATATGGTTGCCAATGGCAACATGGGGCTTGTGCACAAGGGTGAACCTAGTTCAGGAGCTTTTGGGCAATATGGGGTGTTGGGTCTGGACACAGACTGGACATGTGTTTATACTGATGCTTAATGTGTCGGGCACAAACTGCCCACAATCCCTCAATCTTATCCCTCTGTAGCACACAATGCTAGTGAGGTGTGTGTGTAGTGTAAAGACAGAAATCCTCATTAATACAGCAAGAAATATAAAGCCAGTTACAACATCACACAATAATAACTTCAGTAGCATAAACGCACCAACTAGGGCTGCAATTTATTGATAAAGGTAACATGTGTGACAATGTCCCGGTCTGCAAATCTTGTTCTCCAGATGTAAGAAAACATGTTTGATTGGTACAATCCCCAACAAATGTCATATCATCATGACTATATATATATATATATGAAAATGAAAATTACAATGCAAAAATGATCATTCCCACTAACTGTGAATCATATCACAATCACAATAGCTGTCAAAATAATCGCAATATGATTTTATTTATGATTAGCAACTAACTTGCCGCTATATATTTTTCTTATGATTATGTTTCCCCATTAAAAGTGTTTCTGCAGCAAAAATGTAAGATGAGAATTCACCAAGTTGGCAGGTGGGTTTCAAATTCCACCCACTACACAGGCAACAAAAATGATACTCATTGACCAAAAGCTGGCGCTGTAGCAATCAGGTTTATGTTTTTGCAATTGTCTTGAAAACAGCTTAGCATAAACTCAGAATTCCTCAATTCCGTCATTTTATTTGTTCAATTCCTCTGCATCTTTCCTCAATTTATCTTCTGCTTTAAACAAGGTCAATTTATACTTTTTCTCAGTTTTATCAAAATCTTATTTTTGTGAACACTTTGGGCCGAGTGTCCTGAAAACGAGTCAGCATCATCAGACTTTGCTGGTTGAAAGGAAGGTCAAAGGAATTACTCATGAATGCACCTGAAAATTGAGACGTGTTCAAGCGAGGTAGCAGGTAGATTGTGATTTCCCTCACTGCTCAGGCATATACGGTATAATAACACTCTTTGACCTCAAGGAAAAACTGTAATCTTTCAAATCATCATCTGATCTAGAAATGTTTGCTTGGACCCTGTTAAAACCTGTTACTAGAGGGAGTTTTTAACTAGTTTTGAAACAGTCTCAACTTAACACTGATTCCTGTATTTGGCCGACATAATTTGAAGAGACCTGACTGTCTCTGTATAGTTTTCTTAATGGCTGCCACCAGGCTGGATTCACCATGAAATCAGGTGACACAAGCCTGTGTTTACATTTTCTGAGGCAAAGTCACAGTGAGCAGTACATTAGACAGTTAACAAGAAGCAGGAGGAGATTTTTATTTAGATAATAATATTTCTGATGTTATATTTTGTTGTTATTACGGTGAAAATACTATCATTTTGTCAAGAAGGGCCTCCAAAACAACACAATATGAAACACAATATGAAAGTTCCTTGTTGTAGCTTTAAATTGAAAACCACATTATGAAACAAGCAAGCGTCATTTTATAAATGTTGTTTTATTGAGAAATTAAATAACATGAACATTTATTGACAGATAAAAATATTTCACAATTCTAAAGCATGACTACTGTTTGTGATGAACACTGAGATAATCAGAGAATCTATCATAGCTACATTAATCTGCTTTATGAATATATTTCTGTGTCTAGAATAGATTTTATTTACAATAGTAATAGAAAAAATAAATTTTAATGATGCAAAACACATAGCTGACCTCAGAACAATTCAAATGATTATGTTTTATCATCGTGGCAGTCCTGTAAACATCAGTTCCTCTCTGTCTTTAGCTGCTGCCGTGGCTTTGATCTGCCCAGTCTGATGTCATAGGTGACCATGTGGAAGTTGTCCCAGGCGAACAGCTTCCTCTGGGCGTGGTTGTAGTCCACCATGCTGTTGTAACGGTACTTGTTCTTGAAGGGAACAGCGACAGCCCGCCCCTCACTGGTTGCTGTGTCATACACATAGTTGATGGTGGTGTTGGGGGCGGTGTAGCTGGCCACCGTGTACAGACGTCCGCATACCATGAAGGCATTGGCCACTGTGTTCTTCCTGATGTTGGTCTCCCAGGTCTTCTTCACCTCCAGGCTCTCGGGGTCCAGCTGGGAAATCACGATTGCACCCTTCGCCTTGTTCGTGCTGTATATGGCCCACAGGCCCTGTTCGTCCGCCGCCAGGTCGATGTCGGTGTAGCCGCCCCAGGAGTAAGGGTGCTGGCCGTGGAAACCAGCGTGAGGCAGGTCCCGGCGTGACACCAGGTTCTCAGAGGCCAGGTCATAACGGATCAGGGTGCGGCTGCGTTTGCGCTGGTAGTAGAGGGAGCCACGGTACATGGTTGCCCCCGTGCTCTCCACAGGCTCTGGCAGGACCAGGACCTTCATGGGGAAGCCTCTGGAGAACTGATCCATGTCTTCGTATGCAAAGAGCTGACGGACTTCTTTGCCCACTGTGTCCATACGCCACACAGTCTTGTTGGTGTAAACAGATCCCTGGGGCTCAGGATCCTGCAGCCACACTCCATACTTCCCTGTGATACTGTCAGCCTTTCTGTGCAGCACAGGGTCTCCCACTGACTGCAGCTCTCCACAGCCTGGAACAAAAATATGGTAAATTTCATGGTATATTCTCTTTTGTGCACCAAAGAAGTCTTAAATCTTTTACCTTAACTCATGAAAAATGGGAGCAAAAACAAAAGTTTTGCATTCTTATTTTTGTTGAATGCATATTCGCAAAGCTTTTGAAGGCATCCATTTGCATCAACACCCCACCACTCGGACGGTTTGCAGAAGCTGCATCAGTTAAACCAGAACTTTACCTGTGAAACTGTGGTTTGCTGCAGGAATGAGGTGGGATGCTGGAACCTCCGTAACCTCAGCCTTCATCTCTTGATACGCACCGTTCCTAAAATCATATGCAGGGTCTGTGGGAGAAAGAACAAAAGAAAAAAAATAATATGACGTAAAATATGTTACAAGACAAAACAGACGTAAAAGACATGACAAAACAAGAAAGAGGTAAGATGTAACAAGACAAAAAAACAACATAAAAGAGGCAACAAGACATAACAAGATCTGAAAGACATAAAAGACATAACCGATAGAAACAGCTGGACATTCCTTCTTCACAATAAGCTCTGGTTAGTTCTCCAAAGTTTCTGTCTAAGTACCCATATTTCCAACATGTTTGGAGTGGAACCATTGTAATCAGGAAAGTCCTCAACAGAGGGCGCTGCACAATGCACAACAACCTGTAGAAAATAATACGCCCACTTTGGTTTCCAAGGAAAATCTGCTGTTTTTTTTGGTTCCAGTTGAGAACCAACTTTTCAGATTCCAAACCAGTTAATTTTCAGTGGAAATTCCTCAGGGGACTAATTTTTACTTTTATATTGTGAGAACAATACACTTGCGTAAAGACGTTCTCACTTTTACTAGGGTCTTTTTTTATACAAGAATCTTGACTTCTTCTTGAGTAAAGAATGTGTGTAGTTCCACCACCTCTGCCCAACATCAGACAACATCAAAGTCTAAGTGTCTTCTTTATTTGCCTCAGAGCACAGCAGGTTCCCCCTGTAACCCCGGTATTGCGCTCCTGAAAATGATCACATGCACGTAAAAAGACATGCATGAGTGACAAAGTCATAAAAGGAGAGTCTGTGTTGTAAATTCCAATCCCCTTACTCAAACTGGGACGGCTAACTGCAACCTGACCTGTTGTCCCGGGAGACTTTTCATAGCCGGAGTCACCTCACAAAAGCATCAACACACACCAAAAGAAAGTTTTTCAGAAAAATATCTGTCTGTGATCTTTTGGATATGCAAGTCTTTTAATCAAAAGAGATGAGGTTGTGATTTATGTGTGTTTTCCTTCTCCTCACTGATGTACATACCACTGGCAGGTCTGTTTTCACGCTGACTCCCCACTGAGGTGTGCGTCTGCTGGCAGGGTCTCTGCCTGAGGTTGTCTGCCTCCAGGCTCAGCTCGTCCAGCCTCTTCTGCAGCTCCTGGACCTGCCTGTTCAGACGCTCCTTGTCCTGCTGCAGCTGGTTTCTTTCCCCTGTAACCTGGGAGTAAGCTTCCTGGAGACCCACTTCACTGGTAGCCCTGTCCGCAGTCTCAGCTCTTACGTCCTCTCCTGCTAAGAGCCGGCTGACCAGAGCCTCCAGCAGAGTGAGTCGGGACATGACTCCATCTATCTCTGGTTTGCTGTCGGGGCAGCTGGACTCCACTGGACTGGCCACAGTGAAGGTGTACTGGCAGCGTCCGGCGTGATCATTGGAGCGGCGGAGGGAGGCTCGGTCTTGGGATTGGCCTTGGCTGGTCAGAGTCAAGATGCACAGACTCAAGAAAAACACCTGGAGCCACATTCTGGTGGATGAGACTGAGTCAATGAGCTTCTGGTTTTGGAAAATTTGCTCAGATGCAACTTTTTATCCTCCTTTCTGCAGCAGGGAGTCTTCACTTGATTTATAATTTTTCTCTCTTTCGTTAGCTGGTCTTTTCCCACCTGAGCGTCCCTGGTCAGTGCAGGTCAGTGTCTGAATCCCAGCAATGCTGAGAGTAGGATATTTATACAGTTAACAGTCGGAAAGTGGGAGGGGGCGAGGAGTGTGGCAGGGAGGGAAATAGCCAGGGGGGTGTGCAGTGTGTGTAAAGGTCCACGTGTGTCCTCTTTTTGGTGAAAGCGACAAACAATGTGAAAATCACAGAGTATCAGTGGAAAAATACACAATTTGTTGTTTGTTTTTTCCTGTAGATAATTCCTTCATTGCGTCACAGCGGTTGGTGTGTCTACAGGTTGTTTTGACTGGACAGCATCTCTTTATGTGTCTACTGGCTGTCACCTGCTGAGCTGTTTACTTCCTCCGTAACTGATGGTTTTACTATTAAACCACCTTGTGATTAACAGTAAACTCGGTTTATGACCTGAGTATGGGGTGAAATCTGGGCCTGAGAGCGAAGACGTGAGAATCTGGGGCCATTAAACAGAAACTTCCTTAAGTTAGGATAGGAAAAGTTTAAGATAGGATTTTTCCCAATTTATGATAATTGAAGCAAATCTTAAACTTTTGCAGTGCTATCTTATACAACGGCATCCTATCTCTGGTTTTACTCAATCCAAGATAACTTATCAATTTAAATGTCTCTTTCCTGGCAACCAACACTGCTTTTCTCATTTTGCTGAGCTGGACAGCTTTTTTTTTCTCATTGAAACATACTAAAATATACATAGAAACATACAAAACTGGAGCAAAAACAACAATGTACACTTAACTTCAAGACAGATGAGCCAGTAGTGTTGTTAACATCTGTAGAGAAATTCAAAAATTTTCTTTTTGGGAAATTTACCACAATCCCCACTTGGGAGATGAAAGACATGGAGTGGGCTGAGATAGCAAAATCAATAAATAGTAAAAACAATAAAAGAGAGGCCATACTGAATAAGCAAGTTATCTAAGTTATCTGTCTTTACTAACCTATCATTATTAATACTGCTGTTAACTATTGTTTGCAAACACTAACGAATGATACCATTAGCTACTCTTAACGGAACACTACTGCTACCTACTGCTAACTAGTTAGTAAGTTAACTACTACTACAGGTGGAAAAGTAAAAGTTAGGGCAGCTTAACATTTATCCTAGAGGTAAGGGAAGTTAGGATGCTTATGTAATACTCCTCTCTTAAATTAGGATATAAACATTGATTTAGGAAACTGTTTATCTGTAATGTTTTTTCTCTAAATCAAGTCCTAATCCTGTGGTTACCAAAAAGTTCCGCCCAAAAATCTGTTAATTAGGGGGTTTCTGTAATATGGGCCCTGAAGCCAACATTTGGCAACCACACTCAGCACCATGGCAACCTGTACCTTCAGACAACCTGAACACATGCTGGTATTCTTCTCCCGTCTCCACAGCTGGACAGGATGTCTGGCACAGGAGGATAGGCTGGTAGTCTGGCTAGGAATGGAGACATGGTGTGGTTGTGTTTCCTCTCATCCTACCAAACCCTCATAAACCCCACATGCCAACACCTTTATGTACAAAGCGCTATGTTCACTGTCTGCCATTTTATTTGACTGTACAAACTGCCAGTGTGTCAATTCCTCCACTACAGAGTGCATTCAGTTTCATTACATCATGCAGTTGGAGTAGAAATGAGTGAACGAGAATGATTTCAGACATAGTCAAGAGCCTAAAGCCATGCTAGTGGCGAGCAGTAGCAAAACTAGCATGTCAATGACAATGCTAACGTGCAGATGTTAAGCAGGTTATAATGTTTACCATGTTTACTATGTTAGCTTACCGTGTTAGCATGTTAACATTTGCCATTTAGCATTAAACACAAAGTACAGCTGTGGCTGACTGGATTAGTTTAGCAGGTTTTTAGTCACAAACTTAGACGTCATAAAGTATTTGACAAATAATGGACAAAATGTGACAAGCCACCACGTAGATGTCAAGACATTTCACAGAATAAATAAAAATGCTGTCCTGCAGGTGCTGCCACAACAAAGGTCAGGTGCTCAAGTCATCTCCAGATACCATGGACATCTATACCAAATTTAATGGTAATTTATCCAACAATAATGCCAACCTCATGGTAGCGGGAAAGTAGGTTTCATCTTCTTGCAACCATGAATGTCTGTACAAAATTTCATTGCAATTCATCCAATAGTTGTTGAAATATTACGTCTGGACCGAATCGGTGGACGGATTAACTGATGGTGAGCAAAGGGTGGCCCTCAGAAACATTTTGTGTGGCTCCTGAATGTGACATGAAATGCATGCATTTTATTTTAATTATCAACAGTCCATTTCATTACTTTCACCTTTAGTAGCCTATATATTACTTTGCTGTTGTGTCAAACTATGCTCCTCAAGCTGGTGTTTGTCAGGTTAGGAATGACAACTTGGTTGCCTGACAACTAGTGACACCACGCACATGCAGTTCTAGCACAAATCACATTCTGTCATCAATGCTAGTGCTGTCAGCTAATGTTAGTGGACAATTTGGTAGTTTAAAGTCTAAATGTGTGAGTTAGTTTTCTTCTGAACACATTATACATGTAAGAAAATAGTTGCTGAAAACATGTGAAAAGACTGAGATCTATGTAATACTGAATTGTGGAGTTCCACCGTTCAAATGTTGTTCATGATTTCTGTTCAGGATTTTTTGGGACCTGGGACCTGAAATAATGCTTGGTGACGAAAGAATACCATCCTGTCACCGTCCTCTGGCTCTGGTGGCTCAAACATGTCTGGACATGTGCAATGAAGCTGTTAGACAGAGCGTCTATGTTTCAGGTCAGAGTGGTGTTTGACACTGAGACAGCAGAGACATGCCCCCAGTGTTTCGGAGCAGAGAAAACTGCTGATTTTTTCATGATTTTGAGACCAAATTTTATATACTTACAATTTTTTAATAATTTAAATTTGGCTGGGTGGTTAATAACATGTTTCTCTGGTGTAACAAACTCAGAACTCTCACTTATTGTTGCTGTAAACAAAATTTTAATGTGGAAAGGAGGTGGAAAACCACAGAACACACGCTGTATGGTTGAAGAGAGAGAGTTTTAAAAAATGGATCATCTCTTACTTCATTGGACCTCAGGAGGTAGATCTGCAAACAAGTGAATTCAGTGCTCAAAGAAATTTATGTTAAACACCATTATGAGACCAATCACATATCCAATGACAAGTTCATGGGCTCTCCTGTGCCACCTTAAATCATGCTGGTTCCCTAAATCAGCACTAATCAAAACCCTGAAAACCCCTGTCTTAGAGCCATGCTTAACATTGAAGCCATGGATTTTATTTGACTGGACACTTAAGGTGAAAACTAAACCTTTTTATTATCAAAATCATCTCCTCTGGCTTGCTTTTCTCTCTTTACTCAAAGCATGTGGCCCACCTGTGTTCTACATGTCACATGTCTGAGCCGTTCTGTGCTGAGAGGGGGAAATGGGAAATCTATCACCTCCAGAGTCCAACACAAGTGTACCCATTGTAAGTGTGCAAAAAAAGTATTATTCTGATCTCTGAGGGGGCGGAGGATATTAGTCACAGTTACGAACTGTTAGCAGTTCCTCTCAGTTCTTCTCCACTGTCCTTTTCATTTGTTTTTTTCTTAATCAACATGCTGTGACTGCCCTCTGTGATAAAAAATTTCAAATGAATACCAACAGCAATAAACCAGTTTTCCCGTGAAAAGCAGCTTGGAGCACACATCTGTGTTTGGTTCCGTAAGATCAATCTGCTGCCTTGTTAACCTGTCTGTTTTACGACCCATGGAAAGTCACTACTATTCCAGTTTGGTTTGGTTTTTACCACTGAGGTCTGTTTTCTTACGTAACATAACGACTCAGACAACCTGTAAAAAGAGAACAGGGCCACAACGTGCACACAGCCTCTTCCACATGTATTCTCTCTGTGCTGAAGTAACTCTCCTGAGAGACAGTCAGTGTTTGTCTGCTGGAATGCCCTGGTCACTCATGCTTTTCACAGGTGTCTGAGATACTGGACTTCTATTTAGGTTTATCATTACTATGTAATACATTTTCTTAACTTTTACTTTTGCCCCAACCTTTAAATACCCATCCCCCCCTTTTATGTCACCTTAAGTAGCTTTATTCCACACTGTTTGATAGTATCATAAAATATTCTGAAACAAGACTTAAATTCATTTCAATAAGTTTTTTATGCCTACATCATCCCATGAAATTGAACTATTCCACATTTTTGTGCATCATTTTATACAGATTTACCCAATCTTGAGTCAGACATACATGATAGCTTTGAAAACTTTGGGGAAAAAACTCTTTCTCTATGTTCAAAGCAATATTTGGCTGCACAAAGATGAGTTTCTATAGCTACCATTCAGAAGTATTTTTTCAAACCTCCAGTAACTTTTTGTGGTCTCTTGGGAGCAGCAGACATACGTTGGGAACACTACATTAACATATCATCACCTTTTAAGTTGAGTATTGTTTCTGGCCACCTAATGAGTTTAGGTCCAATAATGACTCTCTTTTAGCTCTGTTTTTGGTCTCTGCCAACTCCTGAGGCAAATATAAGGCAAAATGCTCCACTATATTCACCAGCTAGTTGCTAACTGTGTCTGTCAGGTGTTTGGTACTGGACTGGTGGTGTACAGTGAGTTGTTAAAGCTGTTTGAAACAGCTGCCTGCTGCAACCAAAATGACACTATGAGAGCGGTGAGAGTAAACCAAAACATTAAAGTTATGGGCTGGACAGCAAATCAAGGAGCTAAAATTCACTGTAAAGCTCTTAAAGCTGAGATGACCCGTAGAATTAGGTGATAATTCTCTGTAAATTCATCATTACAAGTGACCTCTTTCACACTGTCACATTGTTTTTAGAAGGTCATTTGATGTATTGTTATTATAGAAATGTACAGTGACAGTGGTGTCCAACCTTTTTTGCTTGTGACCATTTACAATAAAGCAATATTTACATGTGACCCCTCATCACATATTATGGTCCTAATTTAGATTAATTTGAAGGATTATAACGGCCCAAAAGAGCGAAAGTATTCCAGGAGAACAAAAGTAAAAACTTTTGCACACCTGTAAGGGGACAGGTCCGTAGAAGACTTTTGGGGTCTTGAAAATACTGGGAAAGGAGCAAGAGGGAGGTGGGACATCAGAGAAGCAGTGGGGAGAAACGGAGCCAGAATATTTTTACATGTAACGCGGTGAATAAAGGGTTTATTTCAACCAAACTAGAGTTAATGATTGTTGAAACAGTGGAAAGATGAACCAAGACAATGTTAGTGAACTTTATTTTGTTTCTGTCAAGTTTGAATGAAGTGTGATTTAAAATGATAAAAGTACAGTTTCTGTAAATAGAGTCTGGTGGCTTTGGTGAGAGCGATAAATTGGCTGTTTCTGAATAATCAAAAAAGATCTTACTCTTCTCTCCGTAGGAATCATTTCCATAATATTGCCAGACATTCAGAATAACAATTTGAGTCTGTCAGCCTGGCAAAGCAAGCACTTTTAGTGGACATATACTGATGGGTGCAATTGCCCCCAAGGATTACATTACAGCCAGTTTTGCACCTGCAGAGCTCAATACTGGACCAACTGAAAAAACTGTTGTCCCCAGTAGTGACTTAGACAAAAAAACATGGGAGAATAGGGTCCAGGTTGAAAACATTTAAGTTACCCTTTAAAGACTGCAAAGTGGATAACATAGTTCTTAGGGACAGTAGTTATATTGTATGCAGTTCTCAGACATTTTCAGCTTTTAGTTAATAAAAATGATGGCTGGTAATATAGTCATATGCAGAAAGGAATGAAAAATAGTAGACATCATAGTTATTTTGGCAGTTATTTCAAAAACCCTTTCAAAGTGCAATCCCAGAATTCTTGGCAGTACAGGATTTCCACTGAAGGGATGTTTTACTGCTGTATTTGTTTAAATATGAATTACATAATATTATGCAACAGGAAACAGAGGGGAGGGAGGGGCTGTTGGGGACACTAGCATCACAGAACAAAAACAAAATAGATGAGAGAAACAGTGTGATGGCCGAGTCAGGACAGACATGGACAATGAAATGCCCACCACCAGAGTTGTTTATACAACAGCCGCTACAATCTGATCGGTGATTTAGAAGATATCAGGCATAAGGGATTTTACAGAGCAAGACAGTGGGCTTGGTAGCAGTTTAGCCGACACGCCAATTCTCTCACACGGAGTCATAAAGCCAGTGACAACATCATTTTCCAGTGGCCGATGAATAACAAATTTGAGCAACACCCTCGCAGAACAATGACTGGCCTGCCAGACATGCATTTACAGGTGTGAAGTGTTGCGTAACGTGCATTTACATGGGTGCCAGTCTGGCTTGTTGATGTGCAACCCTTAAACACATCCTCCTCCTTCAACATATAGGTGACGCTTTATCAACATGCGTCAGTGCTCAGGTTGGAAGAGCACAGTCTGAGCCTGAGCTGTGAAGATTATTAAACAGAGTGAGACAGTCTTAAACAGAGGTGGCAACTTCCTTTACTGAAGTAGCAGTGCAGATGCTTGTGTAAAAAGAGACTCGTGAAAGTAGATGTATGGATTTGACTGTTTTACTCAAGTAAAAGTGAAAAAGTACAGGCACTTAAATATACTCAAAATATGAAAGTACAAAGTAGGCCACTGAAGGACATTTTTCCTATCTGTTTCTGTACAAAGCTAAGTGAACCTCACCTTTTCTCCACAGTCGAGTCTTCCTCTGTCTATTTGGTCTTTTACGTCTTGTTATTATGTCTTGTTGCATTTTTTTTGTCTTGTTATGTCTGTCATGTCCCCTCAAATGCATCAAAATTAAAATAATAAGCCATTTTTTGAAAATGTAGGGGGTAAAAATTACAGATACTTGTGTTAAATTGCAGGAAGTATAAGTAAAAAGTTGAATAGAAAAATAAATACTCAAGTAAAGTAAAGATATGAAAACTCTGCTTAAGCACAGTAACAAAGTATTTGCATTGTACTGTAGCGTTATTTCTCACCTCTGGCTTTGAGGCTTCACACATTGTGATGTAAGCTGCAGAAGCTCAGATGACTCACATTTGAATCATAGTTAGCCACTGATGACGTAAATGACCATTAAATATGTCTATAGAGTTCAGCTAACGTCTGTGTGAGGAGTTTCTGAGAAAAGCATTAAAAATGTCCTGCTGTCTGCTGTGACTGAGGGTATAATCACAGTCAGTGGATCACACGCCCACACACATGAAACCTTAGCTTTGCTGCAGCACAGTAGGTGTTGTTTGGTCTTTGACTGCTCAGTACAGGTGTTACACCAGAGGTTCTCATTACTCATGCAGTCATGGCACCACAGTGTCCTTTGTGAAAATGCAGACGGACACAAAAAGCAGATCAAATGCAACCGGCATGAACCAGAAGTGATGTGACCTATTTAACACTTTGACCACTGTGGGTTTTTCAGAGTCCTCTGCCTTGTTTCTCCAAGAACTCATGAGACAGTATCGTCACTTCCTTAATCAGATGTTATTTCCAGGATGTTGTGGTGGGAACAATAAGCCTTCAGTTAATTATGGAGTGGAACAGTTTGATTTGCTGCAGAAACATAGGACTTTGTTGACTGAATGTTCTCTGTCCAGGATGTGGTTTTCCAGGAAATTCAAGCGCCCATTTATTAGATTTTCAAAATAAAATATGCAAATAGTAACACATGATTCTTAGAGGGATAGTTCAAGATTTTGGGAAATATACTCATTTGTTTTCTTGCTCAGCATGAAATGAGGAGATTTATACCACTCATGTTTGTTCATTAAGTATTAGAGGACCAGTCTGTATGATTTAGTTTTCTAGTTGTGAAATAGCAGATTGCGACCAACTCGCCTTCCAAGCATGTAGGAGAACCTATGGTGACCATGAATCTTGCAAAAAATGTGAAAGGCCGTATCCAGAGTCAGTGTTTAGTTTGTCCTTTCTGGGCTACCGTAGAAACATGGTGGTGCAACATGATCGACTCCACAGAAGACGACCCGCAGTCTTTGTGGTTCATTCTACGGTAACAAAAACACAATACTATTATTTTCAGGTGATTATCCAACTAATGAAAACATTATATTCCATATTATGTTCCATTTCTGCCAATACATCCTCCTAAACATACCATACTTGGCCTAACCTTTGAGTTACACAGCAAGACTATTTACTTAGCTTAGCACAATGACTGGAAACGGGGAAGCAGCTTGCCTGGCTCTACCAACGGGTAACAAAATCTGCCAACCAGAACCTTGCTGACTATTTAACACATAACTTGTTTGTTACCTGGGCCACCCCAATCAAAAAGTCTGGACACGCCCCTGCTTGATGATAGTGGTTGATAAAAAGGTTTGTTGCCTTGTTGTCTATGCCCTAACTATTGCCTTGTAAATTGTACAGAGTTAATGTACATGTCTCTGTTTTCTGTGACATTACATCATGTAAATACACAGTGTAAAACTGATGGAATTCCAGCTTATTGCAATTCCAGTAATATCTCTGCGTGTCAACCTCCAGGCACGCTGTTTTCATAAGTAGGGGTTTACTGGATTCCACTGGTTCTAATATGCACATCCAACAGTTTGGGTAAATTCCTCTTTTCCTACTTACAACACTAACTGTCATTCCATCTGTGTGTGCATGTGTGCTGTGCAGTATGTGTCTGGGCAGTTTAAAGGTGTGCGTTACATAATGGGGCCACTGTTTTCCCCCAATTGATGACAGTTTAACGACGTAGCCCTTCACTGTGACACAAGTCAGGTTAAGATTTAGCAACTATGCCAACAAACTAGCTAAAAGGAGGAAAATTAACAAAAATGTGAGTCTGTTCATTTAAATGTTTTCCTCAAACAGTTAAGCCACGAGTACTTTGCAACCTCGCACAACTCAAACGGTCATCTGTTTTCATCTTGAAGTGACAGGAGCTCATGTATTTCTCTTCAGCTCATCTCTGTGGCCTTGTAATCTCATTTGCGAAAGGAAGAAAGGTCAAGGTCCTCCCCCTGTACGCAGGTTTAAATCTACAGCTGTATCAAATTCAACAGCTGCTCCTGCAGTGCTGTTTGTGACTTCTTGTTGAGCTCTGAGGAAAAGAAAACAGCGACCTTACTTTCAACAGCAGCTCGTGTTCTGCTGCCGCTCAACCTGGACACAGTGAGGTCATTTATTGGGCTCGAAGAGGTGAGGAGGCAGCACCATCTTGTCCAAACACAGTGCTGCAATGAAGCATGGGTGACGGATGATTCAGGGCGATGATGGAGCGGTGCATGGAGACAAACATGTTGATTGCTCTCCCTGGCCTCCCTTTGACTTGAAGCCAATAATTTGTTTTCCACAAGCGCTGCACCATCTGTCTCTTATTCAAAACATACGAACAATGACAAACACACACACTCATACAAGCACAATGTCCTGTATTTCATTCAAACAGAGCATACGTGCTCGTGGTGGATGTTCGTTTTGAATGTTTATCCTCCTCAGGAAACCTACTGTATACTGTACATCTCATACTGTACATCTCATACTGCACTGCACTGAAGACTCACAGGTTAAAAAACAAAAATAGCTGCAAAATTATTTTACATGCCATTGGGAACCAATTGAAAAATGATTGAAAATACAGACTGTGTTACTGGAAGTGGTTGAAATTAGCTAAGATACATACTTTAGAACTGTACATTTTTAGGTACTTTACTGTATCTTTCCTTATGTTTTTCTATTATGCTACTTTATACTTACTAAGTATAAAGTAGGGATATTAAGATGAGTTTTTGATGAGTTTATAGAATATGATGCATTGTTGCAGACTGAACAGTCTGAATACTTCTCTCACAACTGCTTTGTTGTCTCAGGTTCTTTATTTGTCATATGTCCAGCAATTACAGAGCAGTCATTGGAAATGAAATTCTTGTTCTCAAGCTCTCTCCTGAAATACCCATATGTTTTTTATGTATAAAAACAAAATCACAATGTCCAAAACAAAACATACACAAATCAAGAGGACCTATGGTCTGACCTATGTCTGAACAGTTCAGTAAATGCCAGATCAGCTTTACCTCACTCCTTATAGATTACAGCAGTACAAACCTACAATCTCAAATGTGTTTCAGGTGTGGTAGTACTGTAGGCAATCTTGAAAACTACTTTAGAGTTCCAGAGAATTCATTCACTGGAAACTTGCTGTTTCCAGAAAGTGAATCACATTGTCTTAGAAGTCAGATATCAGATGTGTCTAACTGTAAAATCACACGTCCTGAAAAACAGTTATGTTGTATTTTTAAGGATCTGGCAGTGTTTGTTGAATACATGGAAACATTATCTTATCTTGTTGTGCAGAGGTGACAAAATGAATGAACGTAAATGTAAATGTAAATGTAATGTAGACATGTTGTGTCATAATGTAGTAAATGTAGAGACCAGCAGTTATGGACAGTTACAGGATGTTGACAGGTCATACATATAAATATATTGTATATACTGTGATACACACAAATGTAAACAGGCAGCAATATTAAATAAAAGTTTGTGGTGTATGTTACATGCCATACTATGATATATGATCTGAAATTTTTTTTTTAATTTTTCATTTTTCTCCCCAATTTTGTTGTTGCCAATTCAAACTCCCCCCACGTATTGTCCCTGTCACCAGCTCCTACTGTTTGCTACATAGAGGGAAGCTTGTTAAGAAAAGTGTCGGACTTTAATTGGGACGGGTTCAGACAGAATTTTGTCGGGTTTGGGCCTTGCTGGGCTCAACTTTTCAGGCCTGATTTAAGTTCTAAACTGTACTGCTTCATAGTATACTGTACAGCAGTGCAGTAAAATGCTATAAAGCACTGTCTTCTATATTCATATAACATTGTATATAATATATAAGATAGAAAGCCGTGTCA
This sequence comes from Lutjanus argentimaculatus, assembly GCA_034769285.1. NCBI lineage: Eukaryota > Metazoa > Chordata > Actinopteri > Lutjaniformes > Lutjanidae > Lutjanus > Lutjanus argentimaculatus. The sequence continues at coordinate 11,638,106 of JAWZSL010000011.1, read as the reverse complement.
TATTGTTGGATGTAAGGGATAATGTACATTGAGCAGATCATTTTTGAGAAATAAACCTCAACAGGGTGGTGTAGGATTTGAATCTCCCTGATAGAGTTTATTTTGCAATAATGACATGCTCACTGGACATTATTCTGCTTATTACATGGTTACTTGTTTTAGAAAAATCAATCACAATGTATTAATTTATAAATTATTTTGGTGATTTAAAAATGATCAATAGCAATGATCTGTTATTCATAAAAAAGGTCTGCTATTCAGAAACCAGACCACAGAATGCTGTAATTGACCAATCAGAATTTAGTATTCAAAAAGGTGTGTAATAAGTGATCCTCTGAAAATAAAAGTGGGGCATCCCTTGAATATTTAGTCACCCTGAACACCAGCAGTTCTGACAATAAACAAGTATACTTCCTGTAATGACCTGGGGACCCTCTCCATCACCGAGGCTCCTGAATCATCACCTCATTTTGACGGGGTCCCTGCTGTAGGTGGACAGATCACCGCTGAAGTGACTGCCACGTCCTGGTCTAAAAATGGGGACACCTATATTTTTAAGCCTTAAAAACTGACCTGGAGACCAACTCTTGTGTCACCCTAGATACCTCAGGAAACAGGATCTTTGGCCGGAGATGAGAGGGATGGCTCAGAGAAAGTCAGAGAGAGGTGTTGGATTGATGTTGATGTTACTGGATACCCCTGCTCACACATCCTATCTCTGACAGGTAAGGTCACAGGGCTTGAGCCTGGGATGAAGCACAGCAGTTCACTCAGCCAGTTTCTATGTCAGTATAACTCGTAACTCATAACATCCTAACAACAGATTGAGTTACTTCCACTCCTGTTTTGTGAAAACACCAGAAATATGAAGACCACCAGACATTTCAAAGCAGAATCTACATATTTTAAGGAGAAATCTGTAATCTATTTATTCTACTAAATCATAAAATGACAATGATCTGCCATCAGAAATGAAGGAAAAATGCTAAATTTAAGTACTCGCCACTCTGACAACAACACTACAGCTGTGGTGTCCTCCTTTGAAATTTCTATTAGGGGCCAGAACAACTGTTTTAGTTTGCCTGTTTCATGTTAATTAGAGTTAAATGTGATGTTTGCTGAAAGAGTAAGTGTCTGTTTATGAGTTGTAAGATATCAGATAAGATAAGTAAGATTTTTTGAGACGCAGTAGAGGTTTATAACAGATAAACTGAGCAATATGTTAATTTAGTCTGGCATGAAGTTACTGAACTCCAACTCCAGAGTGTTTATTTTCAGTGCAGTGGGCTTTTGTTTTCCAGATACCAGGCTTAGCTTTACATTGACAGATGATTAACAGTTATTAACAGCTAATCATCTGACAGTGTAGGACTCGTCTTCGCTTGTTATTGTCAAATTGCAATGTTGCACTTGTCTTGCACTCGGACGTAGTTAAGTCCGGCGTAAGAGTTAAGACCTTCTTTTTTACGCCCAGCTGGTGCACTCGGCTCCGGTGTTCCTGCAGCCTGCCTGAGCTTCCTCATGTCTGGGGAGGACAGGGTGGTGGGATACATCTCGCTTCAACCACAGACTGTATATTCAGTAGGATTTCAATCAATTAATATACAGTCCATGGGTCCACCTGCTATTTTGACTACATGACTCATTTTTGGATGTGCAACTGTTACATACTGCTTAAGTTTCCCCCCATGATTGACTTTATTCCCATCTGACATGACCTCATATTCCTATTATACTGCAGACTATATTTGCAAGGATTCAGCTCTGGTGTAATTTTGATCATTTTATAGATGAATTCTGATTTTATGTCATGACCTTTTTAAGTAAAAAAGCATAAGCAGGAACAGGGGTTGCAAATCAGCCTTGGCTAGAGACCCTGCATACAGCACATCTGTATCTTGTCATTGTAATCTGTTTTAATGTTTCTTGCATTGTCCCTGACAAATAGCAAGCAAAACTTTATAGCACATCTCATTCCAGGTGGACACACAGCTCGCTGCACAGAGTGTGAGCTCTGAAACTTGCAGGCACAAGAATCATGTGGGGGTAGAATAAACACAGTTAAATATATACACAAGTTAATACCAACTGGGATAAAAATAAAATAAACTAAGACGAGCAACCAAACAGTAAAAAGAAGACATGAGAATTAAAACCATTTAAAAGGAAGATTATTTATGATAAGTTAAAATACATGAATACACGGCTTTATTAAATATCAAAAACCCCCTCATGGTGATTCCAGAGCCCAGGTCACTATTTATTTTGCAGGAATGAGCTGCTCACTGTTCATTATCCTTAACATAATAAAAATCAACAGTTGACTAAACATACAAACTAAAACATGTAAAAACATGTAGGCTAAAAGAAATGAGAAAGAATAAAATAAAATGCATGCAAAAATAGCTAATAAATAAATGAATAATATAGTTCTTAAAAAACAAATTTATTAAGTAAATGCAAATGTCAACAGGGCCCCAAACACAGAGCTGCGGTGGTTTGGTCGTTACTGCCACCTAGTGACATCCCCGCTCACTGCAACATGACTAGAGCCATCTCTAGAGGCCTGACCAAAATGAAAAGGGCAAATACTGACTAAATCGATCAGATTTCACCGTCACAGGCAGATGGAGGGGGCGCATGTGCACAGAGCTGTGCCTGTTACGTCGTCGACGCATATCAGATCTCCTTTCAACCTCTTTGCAGAGGAGCAAATTAGACGCGTCCTCACAGATCATCTCATGATAGGCGGTGGAGGACAGTCAGACACAGGGGTTGTCCTGAGAGAGGTTAAGGCAGAATGGCAGCGTCCTTTCCGCATGACCGCCTCCACCAGCCTGGGCCTGCTGTGACAATCTGGGAGCGAGCATCACACACTTTTTTTTTTGTCCAGTTAAAGCAGCAAAGCCTTCTGGGCTTTTAATGCATTCAGACTTTAATGTCAATGTCATAAAGGATGCAGCTCCTCATCACAGCGAGGTTTTCATCTTAAGTACACAGCAGCACGGCGACATAAAATGACCGCCCGGCCTGTAGCATGTATGAAATGGTTGTGAATGTATGTGTGTGTGTGTGTGTGTGTGTGTGTGTGTGTTTAATTTACGACAGCTGCTTTCTGCTCCTGCTGCAGGGATCTAAAGGAGCGCATCCACCTCTTGTGTTGCAGCGATGCGCAGCCGTGCCGCATGACTCACGACGGCAGAGATGGCACGGATGTAAACAGGGGGCGGGCTCAGGTAGGCCTAACCTGTACCCGCGCAGCCAATGGGGCGCCGCGCTTCCCTGCCACGTCTCCAATCCCGCGCTTCCCATTGGCTCGCCGCCGCGTCGATTATGGTGTAGGAGCGAGGCGCAGCGTCGCGATTACACCGCGGAACGACGGAGGAGAGAGGCGAAAAAATGATTAATCTGTCAAAGGCGAATTTGAGTTCGGGATGAGAGCGCTCTGACATCCAGCCCACAGAGGAACACAGTTGATGCACAAGAGTCTGATGCTCCAGCAGAGGAGCTGGTGCTCGTATCATCGTTGTCACTTGTGTTTGCTGCCTGATCTGCGCGTCGCTTCAGCACTGGACAGCGACCGGGACCATCGGACACTGAAGACAGCGAGACAATCCTGAGGCGGGGTAGGCTCACAACAACACAGCACCACAATGTCTCATCAGTACCATCATATATTGCATGTGGAGTCTATTTTCTGTTGTGTATCTTAACGCAGCGAGCCGTGCTTTGTTTTGCCTTTATTATTACGCGTGATTGGTGTGATTTGTTGGAGCCCAGAGCGCACGGGTTTGTTCAATGTGACTGTATGGAGCGTACGAAGCCCCAATCACCAAATGCCCTTGAAACTATAGGCTTCGTGCGCCTCGCTGTGTATGTGTGTATGTGTTTGTGCAAAAGAGAGAGAGAGGTTATGGTGGTGGTGGTGGTGAGCAACTGCGCAATTGTCTGTCCCTGTCTGTTCATATCTCCCCCCTCCCCCCCCCCTCTCCTCTGCTTCCACAGTCGGTCCGACCCTCGCTTGGCTCGGGGCAATGCGCGGCTAGATGACTTCACTACATCAACAAGCACCGCGGTATCCTGGACTAATATAGCAGCAGTGCCACATCCCCCCACCCCTCCCTCCTCCACCTCTTCCTCCTCCTCCTCCTCTTTCTCTCTCTCTCTCTATCTCTCTCTCCATTCGCTGATCCCTCCCGTCTAAAGGCACCATGGGAAACCGTGGCATGGAGGAGCTGATCCCGCTGGTCAACAGGCTGCAGGATGCGTTCAGCTCCATCGGCCAGGCCTGCAACCTGGACCTGCCGCAGATCGCGGTGGTGGGTGGCCAGAGCGCAGGGAAGAGCTCCGTGCTGGAGAACTTCGTGGGCAGGTAAAAACTGACCACCAGAAATAGGATAATCCCTTCTCCAGCTAACCTTCAGAGTGACATCATAATCTCCCACAGTTCAAACCATCTCCTCACCAGGTTTAAGGCGCTGCTGCTGCTGCTGTTGCACCTTGTTGTGATGTGCAGGGACCTCCAGTTAGAGTTCAGGCATTTCACCCCCAAAAAGTGTCTCAACCTCACACGAACTGCAACATAAAAAAAACTCAAAACAGATTTTGTGTCCTCAGTATGTTCTGAAGGGACAGGGTTTGCAAATTAGCCTCGATTAGAAACCTTATGCAACACATCTGTATCTTGTTATTGTACAATTTTTGGTTGTACTTTATTTGACAAAACACTAATAACACATAACAAATTAGACAAAATCATAAAAATAATATGTTCTTTATAAGTTAGTATTAGACCCATTTTTAGACTTGATTAGAGGGTAATTAAGGGCACAGTGCAACAGAACTGTAATGTAAACTTAAGTGAAATCACAAGCCTCACTTTGAAATAAATTTGACAAAAATTGGAAATAATATGATCTTTGTCAGACAGTAGTAGGCCCCTTTTTTTTAGACCTTTATTAAACCCTTCTCAGATGATAATTTGGGACACATTATAACAGAATTGCACTGTAAACAAAAGGTGACAACACAGGTCTACCCTAATTATACTTCTACTTGAGTTTTTCTCTAGTATTAGGTGACATTTCAGAGACAAACAATTCTGTTAATTTATTTTGTTAGGGAAAAGGTCTATTTTCAAAACTGCTGGTGAGGATTATTTGACTTTATCACTAAAGTGTATTATTTTCCACTTTTAGACACTTATTACTTTCTTAAAGGGTAACTGGGGACACACTACAACCAAACTGTACTTTATCACATATCTGCTACTTCCTCATTTAAATATAATATGTGATCCAGATCTACCAAGTAAAGGGCAAAATTGTAGAGGCAGAGAAATTTTGTCTATGGGTGATTTAATTAAAAAAGTTGGCATCGGTCTTGGCTACTCTGCCAGTTGTATGGGACCAGCCAAAGAAGGTGTATCTCGAGTAGCAGATATGTTTTGAACTAGAGAAAAAAAAAGTCTTAAGGAAATTGTGTGTAGAGAAAGTTTTTTAGAATCACATAAATATGATTCAACCAAAACTGTAAAGAAAAAAGGGGTGAACCTCACACAAAGTACAAGAGAAAATCAGACAAATATTTCTCATAAAAAAATTTGTTTATAACATCAAGTTCAAAGGTGTTTCTAAACCATACCCTGTTACCTTTTTTGCTTCGTAATATAATAATTTAAATCAACATTATCATGTTAAAATACTTGTGTTCAGGGCAGTTTAAATTGGCACTAATCCATATAAATGTTGGCATTGAATAACATAAATTAAAACAAAATTATTTAAATATAAATATAAAATAACACTTTTATATTACTTGTAAAATATTCGTGACTGCCAAACTGGCACTAATCAAGATAAATGTTGGCAATGATGAACACATGTTAGCTTTTAAGTAAAACTTGTTTTCATTACAAAGATGTTGCAAGAAAATGAACTCACAAGGTCATTTTGACCCACTTGCATTTCCTTTTGCACGTGCATCATAGTGCATCCAACTCTGTGTTTCATGTGAAGCACAGTTTCTGAATGATTGTGGACAGCACTGATCCCTTTGTGTGGACATTAGACAAGAGGACATGCATAAATCAATTTTTTAACATGTGCAACAATGGGAAATAGTGGCATCACTGATTTGTGTATTTTCAGGACTTGCCCCTCCTTGGATTTCTTAAGACTTTTGATATGTTATAAATGGCATGAGAACAGTTGAAACTGTTTCTGATTGTGTGAGGTCACGTAATATAATGCCTGTGCTATATATATCTTTAAACACACAACGCTGTCCTGTGGCCACTAACAGAAGAGAGAAGCTGTATTTGGGTTACAGCAGCACCTGAGGGATTTCAGCCCAATCAGCACCAACTGCAGTCAGGCTCCTCCACAGTCCTAGAAATACCAGTCGCATTTTCAGTTTCAAGGCATCTTTTCACAGGCATTAATATGCCATGTTGACTCTATAAAAATGTAAAATGCACATTCAGATTGCATGTAACCATTTTAAATCATCATCCCACTGCACATGCAGCCGTGTCAGCTCCCACTCCTGAAAGCACACATGAATATTCATCATCCTGCCCTGGATTTTTGGTCACTCACAACAAATAAATCATGAGCAGCTGTATTTTAATTATTTTTTTCAAGGATCTGAGGCCATATAACAGAAATACAAACCTCTCATCTTAAGTCTTAAGTTAAGATAGGAAGAGTCGTATTTAGGATTTGGTACTACAGAAGCAAATCCTAAATAACTTTAGGAGTCCTATCTTTCACTAGTCTCAGGTTAAGAAATCCTGAATGCTCAATCCAGCATCACTTATCAACGTTTATGTATGTTGCCTAGCAACCGCCACTACTTTTCTCATCTCACCAAGCTAACCGTTGTTTATTAATCATTGAAACATACATAAAGACACATTAAAACACAGGCCTACAAAAACAGAGCAAAAAGAACAATGGGCAGCTAATTTCAAGACAGATGAGTTAGAGGTTTTGGTAACATCTGTAGAGAAATCTTAAGACGTTCTTTTTGGGGGAAATTTACAGCAGTGCTGACTTGGAAGATAAGTGAAAGAGTGGGCTAAGATAACAGACATAGCCTCCACCATATCTGTTAGCTACTGTAATTGAACACTACTGATGGCTGATGTTAGTTAATAATTAATACTATCGTTAGTTAGTGTTCATGAACACTATCGTTAGCAAACACTACTGTTGCTGTTAGCGAACACTACTGTTAGGTGCTGTGAGAGAACATTACCGTCAGCTAGTTAGTAAGCTAGCTATCACCACAGGTGGAAAAGTGAACGTTAGGACAGTTTAACAGTTATTCTTAAGTTAGGAGAGTTTATTTAAGATTTTGGGAATTTAGGATGCTTGTGTAGTACACTCATCTTAAGTTAGGATAGGAACATTGACTTAGGAACTGATCAGATCTGTTCAGACCAAAATGTCTCTGCTAATTAGACAGACAAATCAGAGCAACGAAACGTGACATAGCACCGAGCAACACATGCAAGTTGGAGCTGTGTTTGGTCCATTTGTATGCAGGCTTAGAGATGACTTCCACTCATCGTATCAAACCCACCCCATTTTAAATAAACGGTTGTGACTGGCCATAAGACATCCAGGGCTGGTGGAAATCAGTCTGAACAGGAGGGTGGCCATACGCCAGAGCAAATAAACATGAGCTTGCAGGTTTGTCTCGTTCCCAGGATACCAATTTTACACATAAAGGTCAGTTTATTCATCATTGAGAGAAGTACTCAGCCTGTGAAACCAGTATACTGTATGTCCTGTGAGGCTCTGGAGGGAGCTTTCTAGTGTCTGAGTAAGTGACCTTGATGATGTCATCAGGGTTATTTATAATGTTGTCATCAGGATTATTTGAGTTAGGCTTTAGACTCCTAATATTTGACAGAAAACATGTGGGGAGGTCCAATAAAAGATGCTCTTGAGTTGCATTATGGAAAATGTAGGATCCAGTGTTTCTGGAGCTTGGCCCATGTTTGGGACTAAATACTGGAATGTCTCGGCCTCTGCTGCTTCAATTTTGACTCCTCTGTTTTCAATTTGTCCCTCACGATTGCCCCAAACTTGTGGGAGTACAAAACTGGAAACTTGTGTCTTCAGTGTGACCAAATAGTTCATTTCTTGTGCTGTTTCAACATAAACGTGTGCAGCTCCAGATGGATGCATTGATTTTGTCCTGTTCCAGCCTCATTGAGAGTCGTGATGCTGAGTAATGGTCCATCTGTCCGGCACTGGCTCCGCACAGCGCTGAATGGACAAGTAGTGGGCTCGTCTTTTTTTTAACCCATCCCACTTGAGGGAGTTCTGAGGGTCGATATGTGTTAATAAGATTTCTTGGAAGAGACCTTTAGCACTGAGGTAGTCAGGATGACTGTCAGGTCTGTGGCATGCTCAGGCACTGTGGAAACACATTCTCACACACACGAGATGAGTTGGCGTGGAATCCCTTAGGCAGTGTTGAAGTCATCGTTTTTAAATGAGCGAGCTCCTTGTCAGCGATGCAGCTCTTCATTTTGACCTGTTGTTTATCAGGTCAGATTGTTCTGTACTATTGGAGCACTTTGTTGCAGCAGCAGCAGCAGCTGAAAGCGACAGGAGCTGTTTTAAAATGGCCCCTACTCCACTCAGACTATAATGAAGTGGCTCATAGCAGATGAGACACGGAAGCCTCTACAGTAGTTGACATGCCATTACAGAGGGCACTGGTTCTAAACCTTTTTGAATCTTGACCCCCCAGAATTATCATGTTGGTGACCGCGACCTCCCACTCCACACCCATCTGCCCAACAAACTCAAACATGAAGACCACAGCTTTGACTGTCAAAAACGCACGCTAGAAAATTCATTAATTAATTCTAAGGCAAATTATTTCACTGGTCAGCTGATTTAATGTAAAAACCATCCCCAGTATAAAATACAGCCTTCATTTCCCATCATGCCTGGTCGCTAGACGAGTAATTTGTTAAGTGTGCTATTGTGCAAATGTAAATGTTACTTTTTGTTAGTGGTTGTGTCTGTTCAGTGTGCTGGTGCCAGCTGTATTTTGCATATTTTTGAGTGCTTGAACCTCATGTTGAATGTCTTTAAAGGGACAAAATCAAAAATACATATTTTTTCTCTTACCTGTAGTGCTATTTAGCTAGCTAACTAACTAGGTATCTAGATCATTTTGGAGATATTGCCAGTGGAGATGTCTGCCTTCTCTTGAATGTAATGAGACTAAAGGGTACTCAGTTTGTGGTGTTGAAAGCACCAAAAAAAGTACATTTGAAAAATCAATAGAAACGTCTCTTCAGACCCAGTTACTGAGGATAATTCACAGACTTTGTTGTGAGCAGTTTCATTTAGGAACTTTTTTCTTTTTACCAAAGAAAGTAGTTCCAGTAGATTGTACTGCAGAAGGTAGTAGTTCCGACATGAAAATGCTCACAACAAAGTCTGTGGATTATCTTGACTAATCGGGTCACGATCTTTGTAAAGAGACGTTGCTGTTGAGTTTTTCAAATTCATGTTTTTGGTGCCTTGAGCACCACAAGCTGAGTGCCATTTAGTCCCATTATATTTGAGAGAAGGCATACATCTCTAAGGCCAGTATCTCAAAAACTCTGCAACTCTGCCCAAAATTAACTGGATGGATTAAAAAAAAACACTAGGCTACAGGTTAGAGGAAAAATTTGTATTTTTGACTTTGGGATGAACTGTCCTCTTAAGGGGATCATGTCGCTGAGAGATGCTTCTTGGGCTTTCATTCAATATTTTATTTAATCTTTTGCCCCATAACCATCTTGCAACCTCCAGAAATTATCTCATGACCCCCTTGGGGGTCCCGAGCCCCAGGTTGAGAGCCACTGATACTGTATGAGGTACAGTTTTCCCTTCAAGAGTTCAAAGAGAAAAAAGCCTCAAGATGAAGACATCATAATGACATCTATAGCCATGCGTACACTCTTTGATGAATGCTTACATCAGCTATGGTTTAATATAATGAATTTTGTCTTTCCTCAGGGACTTTCTGCCCCGTGGATCTGGCATCGTCACCCGCAGGCCCCTGGTTCTGCAGCTTATCAGCGCCACTGCAGGTGGGCGCACACACATTTACACGCCCACACATGCTAAGCATGCACACGTATTCACTTACACACAAATGCAGCCTCCCCCTTTCCCCTTTTTAAATGCTACTGCTTTTTTCTCTCTGGCTTTTTTTCCCTCTCACACTGGCATTATTTTCCTCTCATGCACATGCAAACAGCCACCACTAATCTCAGTTATGTATTCTCCATTTTCATCCTACCAGAATGGGGTGAATTCCTCCACTGCAAAGGGAAGAAGTTCATAGACTTTGATGAGATTCGCCAAGAGATCGAAGCAGAGACGGACCGTGTCACGGGGGCCAACAAAGGGATATCTCCCGTCCCCATCAACCTGCGGGTTTATTCTCCTCATGGTACGAAGCTATAACTCAGCTGCCCTCCACTCACTGTCAAGTAACATCATGCACTTTTGAATCAAAGTTGACTGTGACAAGCTGTGAGTCATCATACTCACGCTCTTTGTACTATTAGCTGGCAGAAAATGGGTCATTAGAAACAAAGAATACAGTTTTGCTGGTGAAATAACTAGCAGGTACTCTGGCTCTCTGTTGATTTGAATATAGGATATTCAAATACACTAATGCTGTATAGGTGTCCTTGTAAAAGTGAATGCCGCCTTTTACAACTAGAACCTCGAAATGAAGTGAATTTGAAATGATGGGCTAATTAATTCAGCGTTCTACCATCTGTGATCCTCTGCCACTTAAGCTCATCCATAAACATCCATTAACATTTAGAATTAGTCCTCTTAAAATGCTGAGATAGAGGTAACTAGATAATGACAATTAATAACAAGGCCTAAAATGCTTTAACAAGGACGTCTCATTTGGTATTTAAAGTTCAGGGAGGGAGTTGATGCTATTGATGAAACACTCAAGAAGCAGATTATATATAAGTAGATGGTAGACATACATTATGCACAACTAAAAGTGAAACCTCCAGTTCCCTAATGATTCTTACAGAATTTAAGGCAGTTGAGACAGTTGCACCAGCTGCTGCTGAGTTCAAATATAGCTCAGTGCCTGTAGCCCACTTATAATGTGATTACTGAATGAAGATTTTCACTAAATGAGAACATCTAACACACCAGCATTTTTATGTAGAGGTTAGTTGTTATTACATATTTACGCCAGCTAACTGCTAGTTGTAGCTAAATGTTGTGTAGGCTGGATAACAGAAACAGCTGAAGAGAACTTGCTTGCTAACATGTAGCCTGTTTAGGGAGAAGAGTAGAAGAGGTAACATTAGCCAGTATGGAATATACTTCCCAGCCCTTCCCAACCTGATAGGAATGAGTTTGGAACTAGCTTGTAGCTACAAAGGACTGAGACACATACTTAGTGAATTTATAAATGGTTAGTGAAACACAGTGCTGGTTCCGTGATCAGTTTATTCAAGTTAACAGATAAGCTGGTATTTGGATATTTATATTATGGTATTTTGGGGTTTTTCTGGGCTGTAATTTATTTACTTAGTATTTTTATTTTTCCTGCAGAATGGGGCAATGTCTAAGTGAGAAGAGACAACTATCCTCTAACGTTACTACCCCCTGCGCCCCAACGCCAACTCCTGTTGGTGCAAGGCAATAATGTTACCCAAACTATATTATTACTATGCAGTGCACATCATTACAATAGCTGATGCCTGTTCCTAAATTTAATATAAAATTGTAACAGTTTCAATGTACCTCTTCAGTGAACACACTGCGTTCTTCTCGCTTATTTCCGAACTGGTGTTGATAAGTTCCTCGCGGAACTAGACAGAGTGCAACCTCTTTAAAGCTGCAGGGGCCCATCCCAGTCAAAAAAGATGTAAAGGAAATGAAAAAATGAGGATTTAGACATTAGGCCCTTTTTGTGAACTGGTATTTGGTGTCTTTTACCTCCAAACGATGTTGATTACACTTTATATATATTTTCTAATCAAAAACTGTAATCTCATGTTCTTGTAGAACCTTTTAAAAAAAATATTCATAAAATATTTAAAAATCTATATTTCTAAAAAATTTTTAAAAAAGCTTTTTCGAGTGATTTTTTTCTAGGAGCTTTTTTCGGGATGATTTGTTTTGCTTTGTGTGTTTCTCTATACCCATTTGTGCATTGACTATATTGTATTGTTTGCATTCATTGTGTATATTGTATTGTCTGCATTTATTGACCTCTGTGCACACTAAGGGACCCATATATGCCCATATATGACTCTCTTCAGGCCTGCCTGTCTGATTGCTGATTGACTACAGATGTGTGTTGTTATTAGGCCTTCAACCTACATATATACCTGCTACCTGCCACACAATTTCTCTATGGTTGCCTGAGGAAGACCAGTCTGGTCGAAACGTTGCTGATTAAAGATTTTGGGAGCCGTAATTCAGTGTGGGATACTCCTCCTTTTTTCTCTGTTTGGATCTCCTGATTATCCGCACCTGACCTAAAACAGGATTGGATGTGTGCACAACTACTCTGTTTTTTTTAAGGAAATGAAATCCCCCTTTGACTAACAACAGGCCACACAAATGTTGGTAAAGTCAGTTCTTTTCATGTTGCTTTCCTCTGACTGTGCAGTGCTGAACTTGACTCTCATCGACTTGCCGGGGATCACTAAGGTGCCGGTCGGAGACCAGCCTGCGGACATCGAGCAGCAGATCAGGGACATGATTATGCAGTTCATCACCAGAGAGAGCTGCTTGATCTTGGCCGTCACACCGGCCAACACTGACCTGGCCAACTCTGACGCTCTCAAACTGGCAAAGGACGTCGACCCACAGGGTAAGACAAGGGCATGAGTGTGTGGAAAAGAGTAAAGGAGGCTGTGGGAGAGATGTAGTGGTTAGTGGTTAGCCTTGTGGTTGGTGAGACGGACTGAACAACACATCATATCTCTTTCAGCTGCAGGGATGGTGCTCAGTGTCTGACCTTGTCCTTTGACCTCTCTGAATGTGGAAACAGAATATCCCTACAGGGATCGATCAAGTGTCACATTATTATTAGAAACAAGGGGCTGAGAGGAGGGGAAAATGGAGGATAAGGATGGCATCAAAAGATGAATGAGGAGAAGTACGAAGAGAAAAGAAAAAGAAAAGCTGGAAGAGACGAGGCAAAGGAAAAAGAGACACTGGAAGTGGGATAAATAGAAAGGGTAAGAAAGGAGAAAGAAATTAAATTAATTTAATGCCCAAAGAGTCTGACCTTCAGACAGGGGAGGAGGACACAGGAGAGGAGAAGAGGACAGAATTAGAAGGACGAGGAGGACTTGGACAAAATAACCTTGTGGGAGGGACGAATGATATCAGACGAGGAGAGTGAGGTGGAGAGAAGCGATGCTAACAGCCAAAGATGCTTTGAAAGGATGACGTGGCAGAAATAGAATCAGATAGAGTAAAGAAAAGAGAGGATCGAAACAAGTCCAACACCCAAACATATTCAATTTACAATGATATCAAACAGAAAAAAAAGCAGAAAATGTTGCTAAATGCATTTAAGACTAAGTGATGGAATCCCATAACCACAGAACTGTTGTAAGCAGTCATTTAGACTTCTAAACTCTACAATCTCTCAGGATAAATACCCAATTAAAAGATTAATGCATTTATTATGTTAGGATATCTTTCATGTATTTGCACATAGTAACTGTAATGATTGCATATATTCAAAGCAGTATTTTTCTAAAGGGTAATAACCATTTGAGATCTCATTCAAATTTCAGATTATTCTAGAATTACAAACAATCAAATGTATTTCATAAGATTATGAAACATTTTATTTTAACATTTATAACAAACTTTCTCCTAAAACTGTCACAGAAAATAATTATAGCCTACAGACAGAGGCTGTAAACCAGCTGATCTAAAACCTAAAGACAGATAGAGGCATATAACATAATGTAATATGATGGTTGCTTCTGCTGGCATTTGTTACCTTTGACAGTTTTGTGTATTTTGTATTGTGCAAAAATAAAACAAAAAAGTTAGAAATATTGCTCTTTGTAGGCCAAATAAGTAAGGAGTACTTGTGTCAAAATTTGAAAGCTTTTACACAAAAATAGGTGCTGAGAGAAAAAGGGTTACAACCGTCCCCGGTCTCCCCTACTTTACTTTCTTCAAACTACTCAATTATTTGTCCGATTAGGACAATTTAGTCCAACTATTTGTATTTTTATGTAGGCAAATTAATGAAATTCAAGCCCACTTGTGAAATTTCTTTGACAGAAACAGTGATAGCTGCTAAGTAACCAACATGTATCTCCAACTATGCAAAAAAGTAACAAATAACCATTGCAATTTCCAGCTGGTCATTATGACCATGTTTGGTAAAAATTATAATTTTATTTTTTTTGCCTTTAGTGTTATTTAGATTAAAAAAACAGAATGTCTATTTGCACCCGGGTAGGACAGTTACACAGCAGCTTTTCAGCTATTCATACCCGACCCCTGCTTAGTTTAACCATAAAGAGCGTGTTCACTATAGATAAGTAATGAGTGTTAACTCAGTTGACTGGGTTAATTTAAGAAAACACAACTACTTTGTTAGGTTTAGGAAAGAATCATGGTTTGTCTCTGCCATGTGGGTGTAAATAGCCAATGTGGCAGTTTACACAAATAGCATTGTTGGGTGTGGACATCTCAGTGCTTGTCTCTGCTATGCTAGACTGTATGCGTATGGGTGTAAATATCCGCATTGGCTATTCCACCCTGGGTGCAAATAGCCACACTGGTTATTGGTGCAAATAGCACCTGCCTCAACTGTGCAAAAAAAAAATTTATGTGAAAATAACCTTTTAGGAAATGCCAGCATTGTTATTGTAATTCAACAAAGGTTTTACACATATAAATTTGAAAGTGTGATTAAGCAAATTTCAAAAGAGCCCTCAAACTTCCAGAAAGCGTCTTTAAATTTCCACTCTTTGGCTTGTTTTGTAGGTCTGAGGACTATTGGAGTGATCACCAAACTGGACTTGATGGACGAGGGCACAGACGCCCGAGACGTACTGGAGAACAAGTTGCTGCCGCTTCGAAGAGGTGTGTGTGTGTTACACAGTGTAGTGAGCTGTGCCACCCAGATTCACTTTGACTCGTGTACTCACTCTTTCTCTCGTAACATTTCACACTCAGAATCTCTCCTTGTGCTCTTAATCACACTGTCCAGTAACTCTGAACTTATCTCGCTTGCACTGCTTGTTTTTTTGTTTATCTTGCTCGTGCTGCCGCTGCCTTTGTCTCCAGGGATTATCATTCATTATTTCTCTCTCTCAATTTGTGTCCTTGTTTATTCATGGCCAGGTTATATTGGAGTGGTGAATCGCAGTCAGAAGGACATTGATGGCAAGAAAGACATCAAGGCAGCTTTGGAGGCTGAGAGGAAGTTCTTCTTGTCCCACCCTTCGTACAGGCACATGGCTGAAAAAATGGGCACCCCACGCCTGCAGAAAGTGCTCAATGAGGTGAAAATACAGTAGATTTACTCCCAATGCACTTTACATAATTAATAAGAGGGTGGACTTTTTTTCACTGTGGCACACTAGTGTGGGTGATACAAGATTGTCAGTAGGTGGGAAATGCACCCGCTCTTTCTAGTTCAGCTTCTAATAATTCATAACTCCACTCAGGCAGACATTGCACATTTTTCTGCATTATTGTATGAATGTTGAATTATAGTATTCAGCCTTGATGGTAAATCTCTCCATACAGCCAAAATGCCAGTAACATAATCTACTTATCAATGCATTAATGTGATTGTAATTTGTTTAATTTTGCTGGCTTTGTGTCTCCATAGCAACTGACCAACCACATCCGGGACACCCTGCCAGGTTTCCGCAGCAAGCTGCAGTCCCAGCTGTTGGCTCTGGACAAGGAGGCAGAGGAATACCGGGGATACCGACCTGATGACCCATCCCGCAAAACCAAGCAGCTGTTGCAGTCAGTGCCCCAGTTTTCTCACAACAAGAGGCTTTTTAGTTCATAAAAACTTGTCCTGCAAAATATAAAAGTTACTTTCTCCTGTCTCGTGCACATTTTGTCACATTTATCACATTTTCACACTCTTTTCATCGTCGTTTCAGGATGGTGCAGCAGTTCTCCGTGGACTTTGAGAAGAGGATCGAGGGTTCAGGGGATCAGGTGGACACGGTGGAGCTGTCCGGTGGAGCAAAAATCAACCGCATCTTTCATGAGCGTTTCCCCTTTGAACTGGTCAAGGTGATGAATTGCACATGAAAGAAGGCAGCACTGCAAAAAAGAAAGTGAAATTTTTTATTTTCAAGTTTCTTTTTATTGTAATTCAGCAAAACATACAAAACAATGATATGCTGTTATGAAATATAGAGTTACAGAAACACAGAATTAGCATTATTCCAGTAACATGTCATTGGATGCATTAGGACACAAATGTGCATACTGACATAACATGTAAACACACACACTTACAACACATACACATATAGCAATGAGCACACTCACCTCATTCGCCTCATGCCTACATTTCATGTAGGAAAACCTATGGTGGCTGCGAAAAATGCAAATGACCCTATCTAGAGCCCGTGTTTGGTCTGTCCATTCTGGGCTACTATAGAAACATGGCAGTGCAACAAGACAGACTCAACAGGGTAGGACCCGCACCCTTTGTAGATGTAAATGGATCATTTATGGTATAGTAAAGTAGCAGTAGCAGTAAAGCTCCATAAATCTTAAACAATTGACCTTTAAAGCAGCCCAGTTTAAATATACCGAATTTCCAGTGGAACCCCACTATGTGTACCTTATTGATTATAGACTTTAAACTCCTGCCAGGATACTAAAACTGCCAAACCCAGAAAAATAAGAGACTTCTTGACCTCAATATCTTCAGTGATAGCTATGGCACTGAGTCATCTGCTGTATCTGTCTTTTTTTAAAGCTCATCTCTAGATAAATTCCTGAAACTCTTCAGGGAACAATTGAAATAATGACACCCTCATTTTAAGACAATTATTTTTTGAAGGCTGAATATACCACTAAATGACTTTTTTACAGTCAATTTCCTGCTTTGTTTTCTTTGTTCTTTGCCCTGTTTCCTCCCAACTCCTCACACACACACTGTTTAATGGCCTCTTATGTTTTCTCCTTTGTGATTTTCTCCTGAATAGCTTCACTATTATCAATGCCTGTTCAAACTCATAGTACAAATACAGAATTTGGTACTATTTTCCTACTCTTATTATATCTCAGAATTGTTGTTTTTTTGTTTTTTATCTCTGTCGTGCTGCTTCTCATCTTCTTCTCACAGTTTTACAGCTCTAGTCTCTGTATCCCCTGTCTGAACTCCTCCTTTGTGTTCCTCTCAGATGGAGTGTGACGACAAGGAGATGCGTCGGGAGATCAGTTATGCCATCAAGAACATCCACGGTATCAGGTAGGAATTTGTTGACCAAACTAAATCATGTGATTGCCAAAATTAATTTTTCATTTTCTACTCATCATGTTTCTCAATTCCTCGAAACATTTCAAATATTGGCCCACAAAGCACTCTGTCTGTAAAGACTATAAAGGTATAATTACATTTATTCAAAGCCTGAAGACAGTCACATATAAGATGTGGCAGACATCATAACAAGTGAAAATATGGATGTTTGATTTTGGTTTGCCAACAGTCTAAAAATACATGGTCTGTAGGCCGATGGGGATTTATGAACAAGGGAGGAGCATGTTGTCTTTCTTTCTTTCTTTTCTTATGTTCAGCTCAGTCACTCTGTGTGTTTCTATATTGACACGGCAGTGGTTAGCCACCATAACCAAAAAAAATGGCACCCAAGCGAAAGAGAACCTGACATTTTAAGTAACACCACATTTAAGCCTGAATACCCTGCAAAAACAATAGCAGGTCCAGTTTCTACTATCAATACAAGTTTTGAATTTATTATTGCAACTACAGACTGTAGGTAAGTATAAATTCTATGATTTTATTTGAAGGGGTGTGCATAAAACTGTCATTACACTGTCATAACCATGTCTTGACACCTGTCAGGAACATTAAGCAGTCTTAATTAATATGTATGACTGTTGTCAGCAGTTGTCATTCGGTGAATTATGTCATCTTCATCTCAAAGCTGACATTGTTTGAGATGTCTTTGTTACGACACCTTGACATTAATCAAGACAATTATGTCTTCATGTCCACTTGACATTAAACAAGATGGCATAGCCTGTTAATGTCTTTGTCAAGGCAACTCGACATTATCGAACTTAAAGAAACTGTTAAGCTTTATGTTTTAATGTCATAGTATGGTTGGTTTTGATAATCATGAGATAAGTGTGTTATGAATGTTTTCCTTGACATCAAGTAAATCGCACATTTCACATAAAGGTGTCATTAAGTTTTATTACAATGTAAAATACTTTTCTAACGGTGTCATTAATAATTTCCTCGACTTCAACTAAAGTGGTACGATTGGACTTGTCATAAAGATGTTATTAAATGTTATAAGGCCAGTTTGATGGCAGAGTATAGTACCAGGAGATTTATCTGAGAGAGTTACCTGGTGGATAAACAGTGGTTAGCGAGTTTACTTGTTGCTAAAGTAGGCTAACTGCTGTCTGCTATTATCTGTAGCTGGCATTCGCTATTACGCTCGCTAATGTTAAAACATAAAGCTAAACAGTTTCTTTAAGTCTGATAATGTTAAGTTGTCATAACAAAGACATCTCATGCAATGTAGACTTTGAATTAAAAATGACATAATTGAACAAGTCAGTCCTAAATATTCATAAAGACTGTCATGATACAGTTATGACAGTGTAGTAACAGTCACATCCCTTCAAATGAAGTGTTACCAAAGTAACTGATATATGTTGATATATGTTGAGCCAAAATCAATCTACCCTTGGTCTCCTCCTCTTGGTGGGTTTCAGGACTGGACTTTTCACCCCAGACATGGCGTTTGAGGCCATTGTGAAGAAGCAGATCATAAAGCTGAAGGGGCCCTGCGTCAAGTGTGTGGACATGGTCATCCAGGAGCTGATTAACACCGTGCGCCAGTGCTCCAACAAGGTAACCTGAGCGTTTTTCAAAGGGGTTTGGAAATGTGGAAGGAAGGTTAAAAGAAAAAGAAAAATGAAAGAGGAGCTCATGTTGAAAAATTGTTTTCATTTTGTTTCTGTTCGGTTTTTATTATTCATTATTCTACATTCCTCACTGTGTTTTCAGCTGGAATGCTTTCCCCAGACTGCGTGAGGAAACTGAGAGAATTGTGACTTCTCATATCAGAGACAGAGAGAGTCGGGCCAAGGACCAGGTAACACTCATTACTATGAAATTATGGACATACAGAGAAGATGTGTGACATGTATACACACATGCAAATCTAGTGTCAGTAGTCATTTTTTCTTCATATGTGGAGAGCAACTGTATATACATATTGTTGGTGCCATTTTTCCAAATAGATTAATATTAATATACACACTGTATAAAAATAGTTAAACATTTTGAGAAATAAGCTTGTTTTAAGAAGATCAAGCAAAATATATATTTTTCTCCAGGATGTGGAAGGCATGATGGGCCTTACCCTGCGTCTCGTTGACTGACCCTGACATTCTAACCCTAATCCTAACCAGTGTCACTCCTCATGCCTAAACCTAACCAACCCAACCAATGCAGGCAACGAGTTAGAGCCAATCAGCCCCGTAGGGAGTAGGGAGGGGCCTTCACCATCCTAGGAGAACAAAACTTTGTAAACATAAAGCTACCACTGGCAGCTGGGGGCTGTACTGTGAAGGAAACTCAACATGGCCAGACTTTCTTTGCGTGAGCTGGCTTGACAAAACTCAAAACCCCTGTCAGATATAACATGTATCAGAATGGTGGTTATCAACTTTCTTTGTTAACCCAGTCTTTTTCTTCATAAAAGGGGCGTTTAGTGCGTCATTTGACTCTTCTTCTGCACAAAATAGAGCCAACATGTGCCGCCTACTTAAGTCAAGACAAACAGGTTATTACAATGGAGAGCTCTGAAGAATATAATGAAAAATATTGCAGGAAAAAGAAACACAGTTGCAGCAAATAAGGCAAGACAGGAATGCTGGCAGAAAATTACTAATCAACTCAGTCCACTCTCATTTCTAACTGAAAACTGACATGGAAAACACTTTAGTTTTTGTCAAAAATCAAAGTAAAATGAATGTTATTGATTGGATATTATCTGTGATAAATAGATCAGGTCAATCAGTGTTCTGAGTTGCACTATCAGCCATGCAAAACGAACTTGGCAGCAAATCAGGATCAAGCTCAAAAACATAATCCAAAGTGTTAATATGACCTGAAGCGAACGAGGAAAAAACAATTTTCTGCATCACCAGCTGATGTAGGTGCGTAGTTTGCACTGCTGTAATTGTATTACACAGCTTAGTTTGGTGACTTTATTAACTTACGGCTCAACTGATTTGCATATATAACATATTCCCTCACTGAGAATCCGTATCATCATAGAGAACATCGTCAGAGTGATGTTTTTTACAGCAGATTTAACCCAAAACTGACCATAACCTGCACTGGACCAAGTTATGAGTTCAGCATAAGTTACCATGCTGATCTAGCCAGGTTAATAAAGAACCACCTTCCTGACACTTAAAACTCTGAACTTTAGTCTCAACATACCTCGCTAACACATTGACCTTGTTCCGCTCTGGTTAGCTTAGCTTAGCACAAAGACTGGAACCTCAGGGAAACAGCTAAGTTTGCTCTGTCCAAAAGTAACAAAATCCACTTCCAGCACCTATAGAGCTCACTAAGTAACACTTTATGTCATGTTTGTTCTGTACAAAAAGCTAAATGCACAAATGACACATTGTAGTTTTATGTGCTAGACCAAGACAAGCAAACTAGGGCTGTGTCAACCAACTCTTCAACAAATCGACTGATCAATGAGGAAAAAAACTGCACCTTATTTCTAGCAGAATTAAATCAGCCACAGTGCGCTGAGTGACTCTACCTGCAGCCTAAATGGGTGCTTATCAAAGTCACACAGCTTTGCCAAGCTCATAAATTCCTGCAGTTTAACCATATCATTTTCTTTTTTTCAGCTATATCATTACCTTCAGGGCATGTCTATCTCAGCACTAATGCAGTGCGGGCTGCAGTCTAACCTTCCACAAAAAGCAACATGAAAAACAGTTACAGCATCCAACCTACTACTGCTGTTGTTTATTTGGCTTCAGACAAGGCTTGATGTTCACACAGTTTCTCTTGACTGTCTGTCAATATTACAACATCAGTCTCAGCCTGTGTATCCATATTAGCTATACGTAAGTCCCAAATTCAACAAGTTAACTTACAGAGTAGGCCCCAAAATAACAAAAACAAGACAAAACTTAGTTTTCCAGTTCAAAGTCACAAACAGCTGGCATTTGTCCATCACTGAGCTTGAAATGTTACAGGCTGGCACAGAAAGCAGTCAGGCAAAGTAAAATCCACACACGTCATCAAAAATAAACTTTTTATCCATTCAGCTCTTCTGTCCTCCGAGGCTGGAGGCTGATGTAGTGATTTGTGCTGCGACTTTGACATGGTGTCAGTTAGTTTGGAGCAGAGTAAATATCAGTAAACTGCCTACAACTCAAAAATTAAATACATCAGCTCTGCATATGTCAGTGCACCCTGTGACAATATATACCTTATTAAAGTAACACCAGTGACTGTCTGGCCAATGAGAATTAGGTTGGACAAGAGCATAATGACCAACCAGTTGACCAACCGGCCACAAGGTTTAGCTCTAAAGCTAACCAGTTCTCTCCTGTTCCCAGTCTTTATGCTAAAAAACTGCTTCATAATTTACTCTACAGACATGAGAGTATCAATATTTTCATCTAACTTTTTGTGAAAAAATGAATAAGTCTATGCCAAAATGTCAAACTCCTGTATTCCAATGAGTTACACTCATGTGATGTTGAATGTTTTGTGTTGTTACAGGTTCTGCTGTTGATAGACATCCAGCTCTCTTACATCAACACTAACCACGAAGACTTCATTGGCTTTGCTAAGTAAAGACTCCATCTATTACCTTGGCTCCACCATGATGAATAATTTATGATTAAACATGTCGGGGTGGCGAAAAAAACAAATGTTTAGAGGTCCTCCTTTTACCCCTGTCATGTTTCTCCTCCTTCTCTTTCTCTTCTCTCTGTCTCTCCTGCCAACTCCGTTCCGTTGTTTCTCCTCCGCAGTGCGCAGCAGAGGAGCAGTCAGACTAATAAGAGCCAGAGTTCAGCAGGAAACCAGGTGAGCATTTGTCACGTCTTGTCTGTCGTACACAAACAGCAGAGCACAAGGTCAAGGGAGGACTGCACACCCACACGGCAGCAGGATGGCTACTGCAGAGAGAATCAAAAGACAGAGATGCTGAAATGAAAGAGATCTGATCACCTTTCATTCCAGTAAATCTTTTGCATCGCACACATTTTATGTTACATACATTTTAGCCTTGTGTTTTCTTAGATTTTATTACTATTATTTTCTATTCAAGTCATGCATGCTGTATTATGTTTAGCTGGGCACCAGTTGTGTGCAGTGGTTTGTTTGCTTCTTTGGTTTTTATGATTTTATCTCAGTAAAAGAATCACATTGGGTTCTATTACTTTATGCCACCATCATCACTGGTGTTGTTGTTGAGACATTTCCCTTTGTTTGAACCCTTCCTGTGTCATCAAGGTGCCACTTTGCATTTCATCCCCATCCCTTAGTGAGAATCTCAGCTGCCCTCTTATGGGTGTCTGTGGGTGAGTATCGCTCATTGTGGGTTATGGTTTGCAATGTCATTTGTGCCTGCAGTAACACTTCTGCCCATTGTGTGGTGCTCTCCCGCACCGCTGCATAAGAACTTGTCATTTTCCACTCTGATGGGTTAAGACAATTGGCTGTGTGAGCTACTGTTGGGCAGAGACATTTTCTTTAAGACAAGTTGCACTAGAAAAGTTGTCATTTTTTTAGTGCCACAAGGTTTCTAAATCCCCCACATTCCTTCCTGTTGCAGGCCTCCTCTCCTCCCGCATCAGGCCTGATTGTAAGAGTTTACTATCTAACCGTTTACTCTCTAACACCCCCTTCACCCAACAAGGTCCGCAGACTACAAGGGGTTGCCAACTAAATAGAAATTAGGGCTGGGCGATATGGCTGATAAATAATATCTCAATCAATTTTAGACTATTCTACAATATATGATATACATATATGTTGATAAACACATTTTTTTTCTAAAATACAATACCATTAATTCTTAAATGGTGCAAATATATGATGATCTTACAGAATATGAAGCATTGCTGTAAATGAAACTACCCAACATTATATAAAATAGTTACTGCTGTGCGATATGAACATTAGTGCTTTCACAAAATGTTAAAGGGATTGTTTGCATTATTTGAAGAGGGTTGTATGAGGTAATTATCGACTGTCAGTGTGTTGGCTACAGTAGATGGTGTTTGGAGAAGCAGAGGGGAGGATCAGCACTGAAGCTAAGTGATGAACTGCGGTGGACAGGGTCAGCAACAACAAGTATTTAAGCCACTTTAAAAAGGTCTATTTAAAAAAAGTCAGTTTCAGTGCATGCCACCTTATTTCGCCATCAGACAGCCTTTGCCGACAGCAATGTGCTCTTATGCAACCCAAATATCACTCTCTGCAAACCAACCAAACTCTATAAGCAAAATCAGTAATTTTATCTTGCAGAACGAGAGAATTGCTGCTCTACTGCTGCCTCATTCTTTAGTTTGTTTGTGTTATTGTATGACTTTGGTGTTTTCAAAGGATTGTTTGGATTTACTCAAGTCACACAATAACGCATACGAACTCACAGATCGAGGCAGCAGTAGACCAGCTATTCCTGTGTTCTGCAAGGTAGAATGATTGATTTTGCCTGTGGAGTTTGGTTAGTTTGCAGAGAGACATATTTATCTTCTTTAACTACAGTTTCCCATCAGAAAAGGATGTCTGAGGGCAAAGTAAAGTGGTGAAAATAGTCTAAATATACAACACCTGTAGCTGTTCACCCTGTCCACAGCAGTTCATTGCTTAGCTTCCGTGTTGGTGCGCCTCTCTGCTTCTTCAAACCAGGGTCATGTCGACTGGCGTCTACTTTAAGACAATGAGATTTTAAAAAAAATAAATATTCAAAAATAATGTGGGTATAATGACTAACTGTGTAAAGGTAGTCTGTTAAATTCAGAAGCTACATCACTTTACTGTAACGCAGCCACACTTGGCCATACTGGAACTAATGTATCCAAAATCTAAAATTACAACTAGTCTCTTATCACAGTATTGATATTCTATTGGATATTGCCCAGCCCTAATCGAAATTAAAATTTTCCTTGCTTTGGTGATTAAAATATCATCTTTAAGACTAAAAGTGTTAGAAATATGATTTCTTTTAGTATCCTGCCATGGTTCCAGGCACAGCCCTCTAATTTGTGCCGATGACAGAAAGGCTTTGTAATGATTTGGGTAACCTCCTTAGTGAGTCTTAGGCGGTGCAAGACTGACAGTAATCTAACAGAATAATCACTTGGCACTGTGCCCACAGGCTTGTTTATGTAGGGCTTGTAGGGTCAGTACTCCTAACACAGTTGACACACACACACAAACACACACACACACGCTTTATTGTGTGCTTGAAGCACTTAACACAATGGTCACTTAACAAGCTAACACGGGCCTCTGCTTGTGGCGTTGTGAACACAGCTCCTTGCATGAGACTGCACTGACACACGGTCACATGCTCAGCTCTGAGTGAGTCACAAAGACACACCTAACCTGACCTTCACACACACATTTCATCGCAATCATGCACTGATGACCTGCACAGATTGATATGGGCTAGTTTTAGCCTCAATGTGTTGTACGGATTTGTTGTTTTAGAGGCGAGTTATTTGTTTTGTTTTGTTTTTTAATCAAAATTATTACAAATGAAAAGCTTCCTTTTTGTAAGTTTTTATTTTATTTACCTTTTTTGCGTCACAGCTGTTTCTGACTTTCTGACCTCACCCTCCCTTCAGGTCATTCGTAAAGGCTGGCTGACCATCAACAACATCAGCATCATGAAGGGAGGAGCCAAGGAGTACTGGTTTGTGCTGACTGCTGAGAGCCTCTCCTGGTTCAAGGATGATGAGGTAAGTTTAAAGCAGCCATGATCATTTTTTTTAATAATAATAATGGATCAAATGACTCTTTGGAAGATGAAAAGGGATGCTCACAGTAACAAACCCACAGACAGTTATCACCTGACTCACCTGACTGCAGTTCCCTTCAGTTTTACAGAGCGTTTTAGAGTCTCTTTCCTCTGCTCTCTGTCTGTGAGAGCTGCAGAAAGAGTTTTACACGTCTACACACTGAGGATCGCTTCAGCTGCACGTACACAAAATCCAGCATTATACGGAGGAGTGGGTGTGTTTATTTGTGCTTCGGAATGTAACCGCTGTGAAACGATCAAAAAGCATTTTTTTTTTCTCTGATTCACTGCTTTGTTCTCGCCAACGCCTCTTGCTCTCTTTTTTTTGGGGGAGAGGCCAACTTTGAACAGTGCATTTACAAACAATCCTGTATATTCTTCCTTTAATTTTTTTAGTTCAGTCCCACAGCTGGCAGCTGCTTTTAGCAAAAAAGCTCTGAAAATATGCTGCACCCTACCTGCTCAGCATCAAACAGCAGGCAGACAGAGATACCAACATAAGCATGGGTATGCAGCAGCTAAAGAGACATGTATTTTGTCCAGTTTTGTGGCCTTTTTTGTGTTGTTTTTTTTAAAGTCATATTTGGGACCTTTATGTTTAGAATGAATGTCCTCTTGGTGAGAAAGAAAAAAAATATTCTTTATGGAATTGCTCTTTTCTTAAAATATATTTTTGCTGGGCTTTTGCCTTTTTTAATGCAAGATGGCTGAAAATAGACAGGGGAGGGGAAGCGGCTGGAATCAAACCACAGCCACTGGTGAGGACTGACAGCCTCAGTACAGGGAGTGCATGCTTTAACAAATTAACTACCGGGGCACCCCAGAATTGCTCTTTATGTATTTAATTCTCTTTAATTTTTTAAAGGAGTTTTTAACTGGTTATGAAACAGCTTCAAATTATTACTGATGCCTCTATATGACCTGCATAAGTTAACAAACCACCAGCGAGAGGATCAGCTGTTTCTATATGGTTATTCTGGATGCCTACCACCAGGTCGGATTTCTGTGAACTTAGATTAAACAAGCCTGTGTTTACTTTTTCCCAGGGAGACAGTGAGTACTATGTTAGCCAGTTAAAAAGAAGCAGAAGGAGATTTTTATTTTGATAATTTTTTTTTATGTTATTTTTTTGTGGCTGTTTCAGTAGAAACACATCGCTCTTGTCCACAGGGGCCTCCAAAAATCAAACAAAATATGAAAGTTCCTTGTAGTGGCTTCAGTGTAAAAAGTGTATTTCATTAGTAGTTAATGTAATGTTTTGAATTAGTCCCATTCAGCTATCTGTCTATTCTTTAGGTTATGACAACTTAAAATTATGTCCCATTCCCTTAACTTGATATTCTTATTTCAGTAAAAGCGCATCAGTTCTGTTTCTGATTGTCCCCTGCTGTTGAACTGCCATTTAGTCCTGGTGACAGTAGGTTAAATCTACTGCAAAACAACATTATATTTTATGATCAAATAATGTATTATGTTAGCTATAATATGGTCCACCTGACTTTGTTAAACTTAGTGAATGAAACCAGCTAACCTCAGCAATTACATTCAATATATTTAATGAACTGAAATAACACAATGAGATCACTATAAAAAGCTATTTTTCCTGAAACCACATTATGTTGTTAAGGAGCAGTATTTTACTTTTGGGTAAAGCAAATAATTGAGTTGGAAAACTGGAAAGTTTTAACTTACTCCTTAAATTCAGGCTGGATTAATGAAAACAGCACTCTGTTCATATAACTTGTTAACTTGATTTGAAAAAACATTCTACATTCATTTGTGTGTTACCAACTTAAGCAGTTTTTTAAAGTTGGTCTGACAATTCTCTTTTTTATATTGCAAAAAAAAAAAAAGGAGAAAGAAAACAACTCAGACTGATGGATGACAGACTGATGTTGTGCAGAATGGAACCAGCAACTAACATCTGGTGGATAAATGACTTGGATCTCTTACATGTTTTTTTTAACAGCAGAATTTTATTATTTATATTTCCATGATCATTGATAATACATCAGAGAGACCAACAATGACATACAGAGGAGAGGACACCACTCTGCATTGACAGGATGCAGCATTTGGTCCGTCCTGCTGGCTCATTTGGCGGGCTGATGTCTATCTGCCTGTCTGTGCCTGCTGTACAGGTTGGAGGATATTCTGCACAGCAAGTGTAGATAGGCAGACACACTGCAACTCCTTCAGCCAGTCGCTGTTGCTGCTGCTTTGCTGTTTGTTTACTGGACCTTGTTTAGTCTCTCGCCAGCCTGCAGATACACAGAGTAGTTGATAGACACAATAGTGATCTCTCCAGCCTTGATTGTCAAATAGATTTTATAATTTTTTGTGGTTCTGCTTTACTATTTGTGAGCATTTAGCCTTTGTTGAAGAGCAGATCACCACCATGATGGAGCACTTTACTGTATGAATTACGTATGTGGCTGTGATTCTGTCATTCACTCCTTCTTTCCATTCATCTTTCCCTTTTGTCTTGGAGTTTCCCTTCTTTTCTCTCTTTCTTCTCTCCCCACCTCTTTCCACTGGGAGTTGAGGCATTCGCCTCTTCTTTGCAAATTTGGAAAGCTCCCAATCCCGACCAAATGTTCGCTCGCAGACACCCAAAAATATATGAAAGCACACACAGACAGCGCTCACACAGGCCGCATGACGCTGGGTCCACAGATTGTCATTCGATACGTTAGTGTGGTAATATAGGAAATTATAGACTCTGCGGTTTCACGTTTTATATTTCTGTTTTTACACTCCGTGAACTTTCTATAGCTGCATGTATGTGGCACACACACATACACGCGTGCGCGGATGCACATACACACATCCGCACACCCTCCTCCCTCTCTTGGTGTGGTTGGCAGTTACTTTGGAACTGCTCACATTCTTGGCAGGAAAATCACACGTTTTTTAATCCAAACATCAGCCTCCAATGTTTCGGCAGAGAGAAAACCCTCTATTAAATATCAATACCCCCCCCAACCCTCCCCCCTCTTTCTGTTTCTAACCAATCAGCTATCACTTCAAGGCACTGAGTCACTGTTTTGACCCTTTACAATGTGTAATATTCCTCATGCAACTGGGAAAAAGTTGCATATCTCCATCTCAAAACAACATGAAAGCTCACCTAAACAGAGTAGTTAACATATATTCTTTGCACACTGGGGCTTTTGCTCTCTTGCACCACTTTTCCTGCCAGCTTTTTTTGCAGTTATTTGACACCCTAGCAATCTAGTGCACACTCTAGTGTCCTTTGCCTTCCAAGTCCATTCTGGCCACCCACTGGAATAACTTCACTGGAGGTGTCTGACTGTATTTTCAAACTCCACTTGATTGATTGGCTCCTCGCTCCTTTGGCCTGCGTTAGATGCTTTGCAGCCCCACTCGCTCCTCCCCCGCCTCCCCCCTCCTTCTTCTTCCAGTGGACCACATCTTCATCAGAGCACCAGGCTAGCAGACTGCTGCTGCACACTCACTCATTCATGCTATAAATTATGTGAGGTCGCTACTTTGTGAGCTTCAAATCTTTCCTCATTCTGGCTCAAAATCCAGATGTTTTTTTAAAACCTTTTTCACAGCAAGTTGTCAAATTTGCAGTTAGTGTTGAAAACTGGTGATGTATGTTTATTCCAAAAAAAAAAAGAAGTGAAAAGGAAGTTGTGACTGTTAGAATGCACTTAGGACACAATACAGATCACATACAGATGATAAATAGATTAAAAGGGTAGAGAAGGAAGGAACAGATGCAATAAAAAACACACTCTTTTAGCTCTGAAATGCCAACAGAGAGACAGAGACAGCGACACAGAAAGACAGACTGACAGAAGAGGGTCCCTGCCCAGTCTAACCAATGTGCAGACTACTGTACACCAGTATGACAATGAACAGGTAGTCTGAACACTGGGTGGACGGAGCCGGAATTAAGAGCCAGGCCTTGCGTGCTGATTTCTGCCATTTCCCAGATGCTTGTGGCTGCTCTGTCGTCTGTGCCCTCCCTTCGCCCCCTCTCCATTTTGGCAGCCAATTTAGGATCCCGAAAAACTGCGATTCCGTGTTCACTGCAACGTCTCTTTACGTGTTTATTTGTTTTGGTGGAGCTCTGGGTCCCCTCGCGGTCCGTTTCGGTCACGCCGGCCATGAAGAGTATCCAGCCTTGACGTGGCATATTCGCTGAGACGACTGGGACAGACTGGCTGCACGTTCAGGGAGGGGATATTACAAAAAAGAGGGAAAGAGGAGAGACGGAGGGGGTGAGAAAGGGAGAGGAAAGGAGAGGAAGAGGGAGGGGACCCGCGTGACCATATATGGGCTGTAGTGACCCCTTGGGGAATACAACACAGAAGAGTCTGCAGAGTTTTCTTGTCTTTCCTCCCTCCTCATCCTCTTTAATTCTTACCTGCGACCATCTTACCGGACCTTCGGACCAGATGTTGGCCTTCTCCTGCAAATCTTTTTGCAAATCCACTTTTGTGTTGCTTCTCCTCGGTTCTCTCCTCCTCCTCCTCCTCTTTTCGCCCGCCGTCTCTTTAACTTCTCCCTCCTTCTCTGGTGCTCTGTGTGCTGCTAAGCACTACCAGATGTTGAGTTTTAACGCCAGGCTGTCATTTAATCTCTCTCTCCCTCCTTCTTCAAAAAAAAAAAAAAAAAAGGAAAAATCAGGCAGGAAGTGGGCCCCTCTGGAATGGAAAGAAAAAATATTGAAAAAATATAGAGGGGGAGGGATAAAAGAAAAAAGGCAGAGAGAGTTAAGAAAGATGGAGGCGAGGATGGAGTGTAAAAGTGAAGAGCAGGGTTGCATCCGTCACTTGATCTTCTACATCAGAGGATGAACGTTGTGTTTGAGGACCTCCAGTGCTCACACTTATCTGCATTTTCCCCGCCGGAGAGTTTACTCACCCAGCCTTTAGCTACCAGCTCTCCCCGGCAAAAACGCACCGTGAAGAACGACTGTGTCTTGACCCGCACTGTAATGACTTCCACATGTGCTCTCCTTCTCCCTTTTTCTTTCTCTGTTTCTGCCCCCCCTTCTCCACCCCCCTTTACCTCCCACTCTCATTTCTCCCCCATTCCTCCTCCCTCCTGTCACCCCCTTTCTCTTTGCTTACTCCCCCCCCTTCTTTAAAAACCTGATTTCACCTTTCTCTTAGGACGATTGTTTGCGCCAGTTTCAGATAATAACAAATTGCATTCGTCACATAAAGGTGCTCATGATCCATACCTTCTGTTTTCCTCGTTCACAGGAGAAGGAGAAGAAGTACATGCTCCCTCTGGACAACCTGAAGGTCCGTGATGTGGAGAAGAGTTTCATGTCCAGCAAGCACATATTCTGTATTTTCAATACGGAGTCAAGGTCAGCTGTGAGATCTTACCATAAAATTATAATTTCTGCCTTTTTTTCTTTCTTCAAATTTGCAGCTGCAAAGAAAACTTTTGACACCAATCACATGCTGCAGATGGAGTTAGAGAGTTCAAGGCCTGTGTGCTGGTGCAGCGGCTGAAATATGTTTTGGATTATGTGTTTTGTACAGTGTGTATGCATGCATGTATGGCTGGGACAAACTGGAACCATTTCCAACAGATCTGTAGCTCAGTTCATGAAGTTTTTATTCATGATTTGTGTTGAGGAATCACACAATTTGTGACAAATCAACAGCATTTTAAATACCAGCGCCCAGTTGCATAAAACCACTTATCGACTTTTCACACTGCATATTCTTAGCCCTGGGCAAAAGTCAGCTCTGGGATAACTTTCCCCCCTTTCACACAATCTAATCTTTTAGCCCCGTTTCACACTGACAGCTCTTAGCCCAGGGTTTAGTTGATTTTCAGGGGTTAACTCCACAAACTGAGGGCTAACCTGCTCTCGAGCTGAAGTTGGAGAAAAAACTGAGCTGCATGAAATCAACTTAAGAATTCCTTTAGGATGCAAGACCCTTTTATCTCTATTCCTTTATGTGTTACACTGGAAGGTCCTTAGTAACTAATAACCTCAGAAAATGTTAAGGAACCTCTACCAGTCCCTTAAAATGAATTAATGTGTGGAACAACACAATGGCTGAAATTATGTTGATTAAAGAGAGAGAGGAAACACCAAGACACATTTTTAGGGACAGAGAAAACCCACCGGACACTGTTGATCAATACTCGCAACGGTTGCATAACTCTTGTCTCATTGATGTTAGCTCTACCGTTTTACTGAAACTCACCAGTTTTTG
This sequence comes from Lutjanus argentimaculatus, assembly GCA_034769285.1. Taxonomy (NCBI): domain Eukaryota; kingdom Metazoa; phylum Chordata; class Actinopteri; order Lutjaniformes; family Lutjanidae; genus Lutjanus; species Lutjanus argentimaculatus. The sequence goes on along the minus strand of JAWZSL010000011.1, from coordinate 11,606,582 downwards.
ACTTCTGTCGATGTTTGGGTATCTCCTTTCTTGCTGTCTGAGTAATATTTTTATATTCCCCCATCTATATTTATTTTACAGAAAGATTTGTCAGTTATCACTTAAAGATTTGTCCTCTGTGGCATGATTTGTAGCTGGGTTAAGTTTACTTTGAATTATGTGCCTGTGCTTTCCATGTTCTCATCTTCTGTCCAGTTTTCTGTTTGTTTTCTCTTTGCTGTTCATTTTGGAGAAGCTAGCTAACACAGGTTGCGTAAAAGTTTAGCTAACAGCCGACAAGAAGGCTGCATCGGAAATGTGAGACTTCTTAGTATGTCTGAAACCTTAGTATGAAACCAATAAATTGCATATATCGCAAATATTATGCAGGAGTGGTGACAACAACAACATTACAGACAAAGGCTGCTCTGTGTTACATGAAAGACTCTTGAATTTAAATGTAAGTAAATTTTAACTCTTCTAGGCATTCAAATTAGTTCATTGTTGGCATGCATTACCATGGTTACACATCTCAGGAAGTGACATGATGGGCACTAAAGTGAGCCTAAAAAGTATGTTAAACAATAGTAAACACTTTGGGTATGTAGTGCATAGTATGTATGTATGTAGTATGTAGTGTAAGGGCATGTGCTGCATTATGACAGTATCTGTCATGAAAGCCTTAGTCTAAACATTTAGGCAAGGAGACAACATAAGAGGCTTTAGGCAACATTCCCAAACAAACCCCTTAGCTTAGGGAAATATTTTGCTTAAGGAACAAACTTAAGTTTGAAACTCAAAGTGGTTTATGCAACCGGGCACACGCATTTTAGAGTGAATTATTATGAGGACTTATTAAGAAAAACAGAGTTACTTTATAGTAGGTTGGTAATAATATAGGGAAAACCAACAGCCTTGACAGGACTGCAGCCTATCTATAACACAGTGAATCTGTGTAAAATGTTCTGTGTCAGGCCTGAGCTGTTAGTCACTGGTGAAGAACGTCTTGTAAAAAGTTTTATGGTGATTCAGTTTCTTCATCCATTTGAAGGACGTCTTGGCTTGAGACCGAAAAAGGGGTTAAACAACAAAATATCCCTCATGAAAGACACATGTCAGTACTTCCAGATGTAGGAAGAGTTTCTGTCTTTTTTTTTAAAAGTCTTTTTGTAACAATGGGGAACATTGCCTCCGTGTTGTTTAATAATTTTAACATTAGTTAGATCAGATTTTAGTGTTCATGTAACTCCTCCACTTTTTGTTGATTTTGACAAATGATGGTGGAAAATATGAGCTCTTTGGTGACTTCCATGAATGCATATTCTCCTGTGTCCTGGTGTTTAGGAATGTGTACAAGGATAATCGCACCCTAGAGTTGGCCTGTGACTCTCAGGATGATGTGGACAGCTGGAAATCGTCTCTCCTGCGTGCTGGGGTCTATCCTGAGAAGACCACTACGGTTAGCAAACTCATTCATTCTCCATTCAATTGGTCCTTTCCAAGTGGGAGACAGCTTCTTAGCTTTGGTTCACTTTCTCCCTCCCATGTTTCCCCTCTTGTCACATTACTTTAATTGCAGGTTAGTGTTGAATATAGTACACCTTGATGCATAAGAACAATCTTATTTTTTCCATCTTTATTTCAATAATACCATTGCAGTGATGTAAAAGAATGTCTAATTATAATTATTTGGTGGATTTTATACACATCAATCAGCGAAGTAGATAACTGATGTTAAAGAACAAAAGCACAAAGACCTCTTGAAGGGATAGTTCAGATTATTTGAAATGGGTTGTATGAGGTACTTATCGATAGTCAGTGTGGCACTGCAGCACGAAAACTCAGCAATGAACTGTTATGGGCAGGGTCAGCAACAAAAGGTGTTTTAGCTACTTAAAAAAGGCCCATCTTAAAAAAAATCAGTATCAGTTTAAGTGTAGGCTGTATTTAGAATATTTTTACTGCGTAACTTTGCTGTCAGACAGCGTTCTTTGATGTGAAACCACAGTTTTATAAGCCAAATATAGTTCTGTCCAAACCAACCAAACTCCATAGGTGAAGTTTTACCTCGTAGAAAACAGGAGTTGCTTGTCTCCCGCTGCTTCGATCTGTTTGTTTGTTTGTTACTGTGTGACCTCTTTGAATCCAGACTATCCTTTTAAAACGCTGAGGTCACACAATAACACAAAAAACTTAAAAGACTGAGGCAGCTCCCTTGTTCTGCAAGTTAAATGACTGATTTTTCCTATGGAGTTTGGTTGGTTTGAAGAGAGCAATATTTGGGCTTATATAATGTCAGAAGAGGCAGAGTAAATCGATTAAAAATATTGCAAATATTGCATAATCTTAACCTGATATAGATTTTTTTAGGTGGACCTTTTTTTAGTGGCTAAAATACATTGTTTTGCTAACCCTCTTCACAGCAGTACATTGCTTAGCTTCCATGCTTGCACTCCTCTCTGCTTCTTCCATTCTGTTATTACAGAACCAGTTTGAACTTTTTGCATTAAATAGTCACACAATGCACCCAATATTTCTTGTAAATATAGCCCCCCACCCTTCTCTTATGCATGCCTTTCTCATTGTCTTTTGTATTTCTCCTTCCTCCCTCTGCAGGTTGAGAGTGAGACCACCACCACCTCAGATAACTTCTCCATGGACCCTCAGCTGGAGCGTAAAGTGGAGACCATCCGTAACCTGGTGGACTCCTACATGGCTATTGTCAACAAGTGCATCCGGGACCTCATGCCTAAGACCATCATGCACCTCATGATCAACAATGTAAGAAAAGATTCCCCAGATGTTCATTTATGGGCCAAGATAATGCTAATGTTGCTATTAATGATAACAATAGTGACATGACTGTGCTTTTTTCTTCATTTTCACAATTCTGAGTCATCATCCTGCACTACCTCTTACTGCCACTAGGTGAAGGAGTTCATCAATGCAGAGCTGCTGGCCCAGCTGTACTCTGCAGGTGACCAGAACGCCCTGATGGACGAATCCCAGGAGCAGGCCCAGAGGAGGGATGAGGTGCTGAGGACCCACCAGGCCCTGAAGGAGGCTCTGGCCATCATCGGTGATATCTCCACCTCCACCATCACTGTCCCAGTTCCTCCGCCTGTTGACACCTCCTGGATGGGAGGTGGTGGTCGCAGGTAAAGTTACTGGATGATCACATGCAGACTGAAAGCATCTTAAATAAAAACATTCTTTCCCAAACAGCACTCAATACTGTATACTGTCCTTCCTCCAGGTCTCCTCCACCCAGCCCTACTGCCCCCAGGAGGATGTCCTCAGGCCAGCGCCCAGCTCCCCGAGGGGCCCCCCCACCACCAAACCGCCCAGGACCCCTGGGGCCTTTCAATAACAGTGCTGACAGCCCTCAGGCTCCCAGTCGCCCTAACAGGGCCCCTCCCAGCATCCCCAGGTAAATGCAACTGTCACATAACTCATCTGTTGGGAAGGCGCTGTGTATTTGGTTTATTTATGATAAATAAATTATATCTTTTAACTTATAACTGATAATATAAAAATATTATAGAAACATGCTAATATTAACTTACTAATATTTATCACTGTCTCCTGCTTAGACTCAAATCTCAGCTGCTTTTAATCTAAGGGTGTCTTCACAACTGTAGTTTGGTTGATTTCATTCGAACCAAGAAATAACTGATTAAAAGCATTTTTAGGATTATTAGACTGTAAATTCACTGCTTGTTATGAATAATGACTAACAGGTAGAGACAGAAGGCAAAAAAGCCGTCTTGTACAGAAATGATTCAGAGCTTATTACTGTAGGATCACTGTCACACAGTTTGAATGGTCTAAATGAAGTGACAAGTACACAAAGTAGGATACAAGCACAGCAGTTTTAAATGATTTGCATTAATATATACATGGTTTATACAGATCAAGTATACAATCGCTTCCTGAACAGATTTCAGGATCAGCAGATGGATTTATTAAAACGGTTGTAGCTTTTGAAATCATGCTGAATCACATATCTGCTATCATAAAATCCTGTAGATCAGAGTTCGCTTGGAGGGGTTGTTCGGTTCCAAACCAGGGTTTGATTGACAGCTTTCACACCAGCTAAAACAAACACAAATGCACCAGGGTTTTAACCAAACCAAACAGGCTAGGTGTGAATACACCTTTAAATGTAATAGATCAAGTTTTAATACTTTTCTAGTCATCAAATCTACTTTTCTGAAGCTATAACCATCACCCAGTTAGCGTAACACAAAGACTGGAAACAGGGTGAAACAACTAGTTTGGGTCTGTTTAAAGGTAACAAAAGCACCTCAACAGCTCAGTAATTAACTCTTTATATTTTGTTTGTTTTTTACAAAAACCAAAGTGTAAAGCAAGACGTTTTGCAGGTTTATGCTAAGCTAAGCAGCTGCTGGGGGAGCTTCATATTTAGCATACAGGCATAAGAGTGGTATCAATTAGGGATGCATGATGTTGGATATTTGCTGATATCCATTATGCTGATATTTTCCAACTCAATTGTAGACGCAAATACTAATATATGCACATATTCTTTCAAACCATATTGCAGGGAAAAGTAAGTCACTCGAGTTGTGGAATTGTCATATAATTATACCTACTCTTATGCAGACATAAAATACAATGCTTTTCAAAATGTAGACACTCACTAGGCAAAACAAATTAGGTAGCAGTTTTTTCACCAGTGCCTATTTCTCTTTATTTTTCACATATTCATAATAATCAAAAATTTCAAATTAAATCTATAGCGTTGAAGGAATGTGACTTGCCTCCTTGCTGTATGACCAGCATGAGTAATCATTGCAAATAGCGACTTTGCTATTCATTTTGGACACTTCAGGAAACAGCCACACTGCAGACGCACTGCGTCGTGCCTGAGAGCAGTGCTGTCACGCACGGCCGACTCACTGTTTTTATCTTCATAAAACTGCCTGAAAACAACACAAGGCTGATACAGTATAACCACAGAGACCCCTACGCTCATCATATCATCATATTCTTGCTTTTTTATGAGGGAGATGTCTAGTTACCAGGGTTCATCATAACCTCATTTCCAACTTTCTTTTTAACCTTGAAACACATTGCAGTGCAAATGCTGTTATGTAATATTAATTACTATATTATGTGACCATGAGCTGAGACACATTAGAATAATTGTTAAAATAGCGTTGGTCCGATGTATTCATAACCAAATCAAAGGATCGCTCTGAACCATCCAGACATTTCCTATTCCGTCTGCTGAGCTGTCGTCGTCACATTTACCTGTGGCTTGACATTTATTATGCAGATTTCAACTGTGGGTGCAACATATTAAACTGAAAGTGCAGTGCATGCTGTTGTGTCCTCATAGACCTGGACCTGTGTAATTATGGAGAAAACAGCACAGACTAGGACATCTGGTCAACATATATGAAAGCCTTTATCAGCTGATACAATGATGTACTGATATTATCAATCTTGTCATCTAACTCGTTTGCTTTTAACAATCTTCACTTTGCTATATATGAATGTATGTGAGACAGTGAAAAAGTTTGTGCCATTTTGTACTTTAAAGACATTTATTTTCCTGTATGTATATTATTTGCACCATAAACATGCAGTAGTATCTGTTAAAGACTGAGTACTAATTCTCTTTTCTTGTCTTCTGTTGTCACTTCTCATTTTCCTCTTCCCATCCTCTGCTCTTACACTTCTTACACATAATCATTCATTCTCCACCCAAGCCGACGGCCCCCCCCCTCTCCTACAAGACAAGCCCCACCATAAACAACCAAAGGGGTTCCTCACACCTCCATTATCTCCCTCTTTCCTTTCATCCACCCCGTCCCTCCTCTCTTAGCCATGGCTCTGCTGTCCCGGTCTCTCCTTAGTGCAGACACTGAACGTCTTTGACCCCCTTTGACCCTCAATTTCCTGCCAGGTGACGATGTCCATATATCTATGTACAGTATGGTACTTGTCTTGTGGTGTATGTGTACGTGCGCTTGTTGCTCGCCTGTGGTCCAGGTTTGCTTTAGCAGATCCACTACCCAGTATCAGTCCCTGGAACCTCTACCCCGCCTCCCCCTCAACACCACCACACAAATCCCCTCACCAACTCAGCCACTACCCCCTCACCCCACCCCACTTGCTGCTTCTACATGAAAATACGCTCAGCAGTCGTACTGCCCTACTCATTCCAAAATGCAGCATGGCACATAAGCTGCTTTTATTGCATGGGAGTGTGTGTATGTGGAGTGTGTGTGCGTGTGTTTTGTGTGTATGTATACGGGGGAGGGACTAATTTGCCTATATGTAGGCCGAGTTTGATTTAGTATTGTATTAATTTATTGTATAATGCCCCCCTTAAGTGTTAATTATCAGCTTAATGTTCTCTTAGGAACAGAAGTTGTATTAGTATGTGTGTGTACGTACGTGCGTGTTTGTGCGCGAGTACTTCCGTGTATGTGTGCGTAAATAAAGAGTGTGCGTGAGGACACGTGTGCATGTGCCGTCTGTCTGCACGTTTGTTGGCGTTTCAGTTGTATTTGTTTTCATGGTCAAAGCTGTTAATGATGAATCATAATGCCCTCGGGGGTAAAAATTTAATGTTGGACTTTTGTGAGTTGTTCCTGTGTTGTAGTAGCAGCCATACACACATAGCAAGGCTGAGGAGCACCTTCAGTATTCTCTATATGGAAACAGCCTCAATAATGCATTTAACCCCCGTCATAGGTGTCCACCTGTGCTGTATCAATGGTCAAGTTGTGACCCTTTGCAACCTTGAGCTCCGATCCAGACGCTGACTCGTGAGGTGGAACCTGACACTTGAAAAAAAAAAAAAAACTTGTTCCTTCTTGAATGAACAGAGAACATTTATTTACATGTTTCCATTTAGCCTTTGTCTCAGGTTTGAAACATGCAACTCCATGCACATCATGAACTCTTTCTCTTCTCTCAACTCTTTTAACTTATCTTACATTCTTAGAAAGAAGGGTTCTAAAAAGGTTCTTGAGTTTTTACCCAGAACCATTTGCTTCAGAAGAGCCCCTTTATGCAGAAAGGGTTCCTCACGGGTTCTTTGTCAGATTAAGGGTTGCATTAAGAGCACCTTTCATCCAGAGAACCATTTTTGGAAGAAAGAGTTCCTCAAGGATTATTGAAATCCTTGAGGAACTCTTTTGTCAAGGGTTCTTTGAATCATCATATAAGAGGATAAAATCCCCTGGGTGGGTTCTAGATAAAAACCCTTAGAATATAAAAGGGTTCTCAATAGAATCCCCTGGGTGGCTTCTGGATAAAACCTTTTAAATATAAAAAGGTTAGCACTCAGAAGGTGGAAAGGTTCTGGATAGAACCTCCAGAGAGGGTTCTTGGTGGGACCATTACACCATAGAAGGGTTCTCTGTAGAACCCCCTTGGTGGGCTGTAGATAAAACTCTTGGAAGATAAAAACAGTTCTTGTTAGAACTCACAGGGTGGGTTCAGATAAAGCCTTTGGAATATAAAAAGGTTCTCTGTAGACAACCCTAAGTGTATTCTAGATAAAATCCTTGGAATATAAAAATGATTCTTGTTAGAACCCAATGGGTGGGTTGTAGATAAAACCCTTAAAATATAAAAAGGTTCTTGCTAGAACACCTTGGGTGGGTTCTTGTTAGCACCCAGGAGGTGGAAATGTTCTTGATAGAACCCCCAGAGAAGGTTTTAGGTGTTACCATTTACTACCATAGAAGGAGAAAAAGTCTGTAAAACCTTATATGTGGTTCTGGGTGGAAACCTCACAGAGGGTTCTAGGTAGACCTCTATGAAAGGGTTCCAAGTGGAACCTTTAAAAAAGGCTCTACCAGGAACCAAAAAGGGTTCTGTGGACAAGCTTCTAGTTAGCACCTTTATTTCTAAGAGTGTATATCCTCTCCTCTGTAGTCATACAGTCAGTCAGTCAGTCAGCATCTGTGCTGGAGCTTAAGGTTCTGTTGTCAATGTTCAAGTGCTTCTCTGTCAGTTTGTTATTGTGTATGTGGGCCTAAACTGTGTTCTGATGTATATAGGTAATGATAAGGAGATACTGTACCTGTGGACTATAAAGACCTCATCAAGGATCCTAGCGCTTTAATCGTTCTCTGTGTCTCTATTCACTAAATGCTCTATTCTCTCTAATTTAGACTGCCTTATCGGCATGAATTACAATTCTGTATTGCCAAAGCTAAATGTAGAAAGAGAATTGGAAAGTTGAAAAGAAAAAAATAAATCTGCCGAACACCAACGACGCAATGGTTCCATTTGTAGAGAGACGGCATTGTTTAGCAGAGGGCATAATGTCAAGCTGGGGAACTGCATCAGTTGTTATTTTCTGTGTCTCTGTATTGCTCCTCAATAAACTTCTTCCTCATAATGTCTCACTTTGTCAGCAGACTCCTTATTGTTGACTCTTTGTTGTTGGGTTTTGGGGATGGTGTGTATATTTATGCGGAGCTTTCAGTGGAGTGCAGCAAAATAACGTCTTTCACAAATACTATGCTATGGCTTGCTTGCTTAGTTCTTATACATGCCGAAACTTGCATACATGTATTCCCCGTGGGTACATCGTCTACAAGACAAATAACTATAGCGGAGACTGGGGACAGTTGTAACATTTATAATTCATAACTCACAGACTACTTGAAATATGCTTGTCATCTTTGATATAAAAACGTACATGTGCATTCATTAATAATAACCAAAGCTTAATGCAAGAAGTAAGAGTGTTCCAACTGCCCCCTTAATCGGGGAAGTTGTTACAGTGGTTAAGGGTTAGTTTAGTGACACTAAACTAACAAGTCATATTAGCCTACTGTATCTCAAATAAAAGAACACCTCAAAGTAATCATCAATCATCTATTCTCTCTTTTTACAGAAGACTTGGTAACTATTTTAGGTGTAACTATATTTTAATTATCTGAATTGAGTTAAAAGTAATTTTACATTTAAATTGAGTAAATTTGCTCATTTTCTAACAAAAGAAAGTATGTCAACACAGACAAACAAGGTACTTACATTAGGCCATGTGGCTCTGGGGCAGTTATAACACTGTGTTACTGTGCTCAGTTTAACCTATGGATAAAATGATTTAAGTTTAAATTTGCAGCCATCTGAACTGTAGACAGTGGAATAAAAATACTGTACATTCAAAAATTAACTTTCATAACTCAAAATCAGTTTTTGCTGAAAAAAACTTGTGCTGAAGTGCGATGACGATGCTCCTTTTCACAGGCAGAGACAGAATCCTACTGAGCATGTGCAGAGTAAGTGCCATTACTCTGGTGTGTTAACAGTTGCCCACAGTCTTCAGTACAGTAATTTTACAGCGAATTTTGTGTTTGCTTGTTATAAGAATATTGAAGCAAAACTACTATTAACACGTTCAATAGCTTACTTCTTCAAGAGCACAAACTTGTTAAAAAAAATCAAAAGACTATAAACAAGTTTTTATACATTAATGGTATTTTCATCACTCTGAGACAGTTTTCTATATCCAAGTATACATCCTCCAAATATGTATATGATTCATGCACAAGTGGTTTCCATAACATAAAACTGAGGAGCAGAGGTTTGACTCCAAGAAGACGAATACATGACTAGAAAATCAGCAGAAATTAATTTTATTATCAAAAATAAGTTATTATTCATATACGCAAAAAATACACCCATTTTCATCCTATTTTTCATGGGTTGAAGTAAAATATCTAAGACTTCTTCAGATTTTAATGAATTTGTTGACAAAATTTGAGACAGATAACCCTGTGTGCACCACAGCTCAAGAAAAATTTAAGCAAAATTGAAACAGAAGTGTATGTTTATATTTTTACTGAGTATATATTTACTTTCTTCATAGCCTGAAAAGTATTAGTCAAGTAATAGTAGTAAATATTATCTATATCTGGATCTACATCGAAGCTTTCACAAAATATACTGGGAATGAAGTGGTACTGTAAATTGAATGAATTGTATATTGCATTGATTTTAAAGATTAAAAAAAATACTTAGAACTTGCAACTCAGACTATCTCCTATAGTATCCCACATGTCAGTACAAAAAGGCAGTTAGCAGCAGGTACCTCTACACTCCCTCATCCCAAACATCTGGAGTACACAAACAGTACACACCTTGAATCCTCTGCAGCCTATTATAGAAGAGTGTCCTCAGCTGTATACACCTGACATTGCTTCATTGGGATGCTGGTTTTGTTTACGAAGCCTGCAAGGTCAAAAACTACTCCCTATGTAATAAATAGGTAAAGTGACACTAAAACAGCAATGATGCTTCATGTGCCATCTGTTATCTGGCAGCAATGCAGCATTTGATGTGTTGGGGACAAAACCCTCTGCTGCAGGTATTAAGGAAATATCCATCTTTTTCTGCTATAGCAATCAATAGATATCTAAACTGGTGCATGATGATGGCTTTTTTGGGTAATGTGTATACAATACTATGCAGACTGCATACTATGGAAGAAAAAGAAACCCATTCTCAAATACAAAACCAGATGGATACGGAGGAATCAAAACATCTTTTCACTGCCAACCACATGATGGCAGCAGAGGCCTAGTTGAACTTTGTAGTTATTCCAATAGTTAAACTTGTCTGGCATGCTGTCAGTTTGGCATATTATTTTTCCCCACAAATTGAGTGTTTCCATTTTAAATGAAGCTTAATCAAGAAAACAAATAAACACACGCAAAGACAATAACAACATGGCATGTTAGATGATGTGGTATGTCCATGTCCTACATGTCCTAATGTGTCTTTTATTATCACTGCTCACTACCCTGTGATTCCTTTTCTATTTTTTTTTAAATTAACAAAAGGATTATAGACAACAAGCAAACATTCAGGTGAACAATAGCGACATGCAATATTATTTTTCCAAATTACTTGCAATATAATTTACATTGTCATGTACAATAGCACCTTTGTAATTATGTTTAATATACATTTTTTAAAAACGATGTGCGATATTACTTTTCAGTATCATGGGCTATATGATGTTCATTATCATGTGCAATATTCAATATAAGGGGCTTTATGAGTGATATCAACTTACATTTAGTGGCATGTTTTAATACACTTTGCAATATTACTTTCACTATGACTATCTTTCATTATTATCATGTGCAATTATGTTCCAAATCATGTACTATCTTTACATTAATTATCTGGTGTAATATAACTTTTTTTTTATTACCTCTCAATATCACTGCCAATATTACTTTCAATGTAATTGTCATTACTACCTTTTCTATTTGGCATAATTTAAGACTTCAAATCATCCACTTCTATTGTTAGTCTATTAGGCACTATTTCTTTGCATTTACTTATTATACATTATTTTTTTATCTTTATATCTATATTTCACTCATTTGATGCTCTATTGTTCTCATTATGTTCAATAATTTTTGAGCAATCTGGCTCAAGAATTTCCTTCAGGATTAATAAAGTTCAATCTTATCTGATCTGATCTTGTGTACAAATCAAATTTAAATGACACAAATGCATATGAAGAACATAAAATGAAAATATTCAAAGACAGTTACATGAAAATAATAGAGAGGAGTACAGATACACTGTACACAAATCTAAACATATGCAGTCGGGGGAAAGTTCCATAATATTTCAAAAGCGTATTGCTTTTTTGTTGATTTATTTAAAAACCTGTGATCACAGTAGCCGAGTCTGTGGCCTCTGGATCTGGTGATGTTTCGTTTCTTGCCCTGAACAAAGTGGTTTCAAATCAGCTTTTTGGCGCCTGGCAAATGAGTTGAACAGAGGGCAGAGGGCTCCCTCTAGTGACCTCAACATGCACTTGCTTTCTCAAAGGCAAGGTTAAAGTCCGTACTTTATGTCCTGCAAGAATCTGAAAAGTGGAAAGTGGCCGAAATTACCACAGGATGCTTGCTACTTTTATTGCAACACCATAAAATGTGACAAACGCCTGCAACAAACGCTTTAATTAGGGCAATGTATGTAGTTTTACAAATTATTGTATCAAATTTATATTTCCCATCAACCTCCTCTCATGTCGCTCAGTGTTTTTGTATTCCAACGACCAAAAAAATGTACTGCATCTTTAAAAATGTATTAGACTTGTGTTTGTCTTTGTTATGAGGTTTTTTAATTCATTTTCCATCAGCTGTTGACATGGCTTCCGTGTTAACCACCCACTAACCACCGCGATACGGTGACTCGTGTATCAGTCCTATTTGCCACACTGCGGGACTATTTTTGACATCATGAGTTGTAATCACCACAGTTACGATAACACTTGAAAACATGGTTGGCATCGCTTACCCGGATTAAATACCTTTCCAAGAGAAGCTCCACTCACTCGGGGAGACTGAAGAATACGAAACGAGCGCACCCAACACGCTCCTGAGCTCAGTTTGAACTGCGCAACAGCGTCTCTGCGTTTTCATTGGACGGCTGAACAGTGAGACGCACGCACCCTCAGTAGCAGGTTGTGTGTGGGTGACGGCGGCTAGCATCACAGTTCACCCGTGAAAACAGCGACCATTAGCCAAGTTAACAGGAAACCCGGGCTAAATTCTTGTCCCGCAGAGCTCCAGAGACTGCAAGCTGAAAGGATTAAACGCTATTTCTGAGTACGGTGACGATGTCTGTCCCGGCAGGAGAGGGATGAAGATGACACGACTGTTAGGCGAGTTGTGTCAGTGTGGCTGTGTGTAGCTGTAGTCTGTTGGTAAGTTGATTAAATTTGTCCCGTTTGAACCGAGTTGTCATTATTATATCACTGACAGACGCTGACTGTGAATACTAACAAACTTAACAATATACGTCACCCAAGGCGTAGCTAAGTCAGCTACAACGCGTTACATTAGCTAGCTAGCATTATCATTATGCTGTGATGTGGCAGCTGGCTGACTTCTGACTTGTTGTCAGGACGAGTTAGCTTCAGCTGCTGACCATTAAGTGCTAGCTTGTTAGCTAGGTTTAACTCAACTACTTAGTTAGCTATTAAATAACTTGTGTGCTTAAGTTACATCAGTTTAACACTTATAACATTGTAATACCTGGCTAGTTATTCGACAGAATTAACTTATATAGGGCTCTGTGTCATGTGTCAGTCTACTTTAAGCACCAGCGACAAGCATTAAGTGCAGCCGTTATGAAAGACGCATGACTAAAATAACCACAAGTTCCCTGCTACACATATATGAACCTGCTGAGTTTACATCAGCGATACTCAGCCTGCACTGCCCGGGGCCCCTGACAGGAGGCTTGGGGCCAGATAATAAACAAACGTTAATAGTACGTTAATATAATGTATCCATGAAGTCACCTTTGTTTGCAATAATCCCTGAAATGTGGTTATGAAACATTTGTGACAAAGATGTGTTATGGAGACATAATGAACATTTTACAGTTTAACAACAAACTGTGGTTCAGAATGACGTTAGGGCACCACTTGATCTTGAACTTGGATGGAATAAACTATTATTAATAAAATACTGCCTATAAAACTAGAAAATAAAAACGATCTGCATTAAGTTCTGTAAAAAAAAAATATATATATATATATCAGCACATATCCAACGATATAGCTGTGATAGGTCAATATCGGGCCTAAGTGTTAATAATAACGTTGTTTATCAGATTAAATCAATAAACCTTAAAAGGCCCATTATTCATCTTTCATTGAAATCCTGTACTTCAAATTGACTGACTTATTAACTAAATTAACTTGAGCAAGAACTGACAGATAAATCAGATATTTTATTGCATTTAATTATTGCATTTCAGTTCTTAAACATAGCTGGAACCTCTTCCATCATGCAGTCACTTAATGTTGGGTTGATTCCTAAACAACAAACAAAAACAAACATCCTCCCAGGATGACTGATGATGAATGAATAGCATATTTAAGCTCCTTTAATATGAATTGCATTTTTATGGGATGATAATTATCTAAATTTCTGTGTAATTTTTGCTCCTTTAATAGTTGTCTTCCCCAAATGGAGCTCATCATGTGATCCACTGTCTGAAAGGCCATCACACACATGATCTGTCTTCTGTATTACTAACAGCATAATTTATTGTTGTTATTATACAAAACTGCCAGATCTGTCCCTCTTTCGTGGAAAAAATAGCATCCATTTGTTGTCACTGTAAATTAGAAAGTGATCAGAGGGCCAGCCAGCACCCTATGAGGGGCCAGATTTGGCCCATGGGCCGCAAGTTGAGTATCACTGGTCTACATCAATGGCTGTTGATTCTCACGACCCCTACTGTCACAAAGCTACCATTAGCTGACGTGACACAGATTTGGTTCATCAGCCTTTGACAGGATTAAAGGCCTTTCACGTCAGTCATGTCAGTCCTCTTGAAAGCTGGATGTTGTGGTGTGTGTAAGTCTGACAGAACACAGTAAAACCAACAGAGAGGGAGATTATGTGGGATGATCATGGGCTCTAGCTATGATGTTAGGGGATAGCAACAATCCAGAACATGCACTGACTAGAGTACTTTACATAGAGAGGGAAGGGAGAGAGGAATATGATGTAATGTGGTATTAAGATCTAGCTATGTTGGTGATGTTGACCTGACCTACTTTGATCAACATTGCTTTAGCTCTCATTTTAGCGTGAAGCCGTGAGCGACAGTATTTTTGACTTTTTAATGTCTGCTATCTATACTCATGGCAGAGTACACCTCAGTACAATTTAAAGATGTTTTGTTCTTGTTCAGACTGTGGAGCTTTGTCAGTTAATAGATGTTAATCGACATTTTCACAGCACTCAGAAGTGTCATAGCAGGAGGAACACAGGTGTAACAATAATAACATAATTAACATCTGTATTTCAGTACCAGGGCCCTGGTATTATGCATGCTGGCTAACTGGAGTTGTCGTTAATTTTATTAATCACACCCGTGCTATTCTTGCTATGTCTTGTCTAGTCGCTCTGGTCTGTCTGATGTTATTGATGAATGAACCTAAAAAAGACAGAATTTTTTTTAGTATATCTTTTTCACAGCAGCCATGTTGACATGACATAGTAGCGTAAACACAGGTGTTATCAATAATACTAATTCAGTTTTGTTACATTCAGGTCAGACAGAGTCAGGGTGCTGATATTGTGCATGTAGGCTCTGCTACTCTAAAGGGCTTTTCACACTGCATATTCTTAGCCCTGGGCTGAGAGTTAACCTGGGCTAACGTAGCCCCTTTTTACACAGACATTGTTAACCTGGGGTTAAGCTAAGCCCAGGACTATATGATTCACGCTGCCTTTCCTCTAGCTCTGGGTTAAAGCGATATTCCACCCCAGAATGATAATCCATTCAATATGTGCTCACCCCTGTGCCGATGTGGGATGGGTGAAGATCTTCAGTTCACAAAACAATCCTGGAGTTTCAGCAGAAAACAGGGTTGCAGCCAATGGCAGTGAATGGAGACCACGGATAAAATGTAAAAAAAAGAACACAAAACAAACACGAAATGTCTCCATCCTGCTTGTGTGGTGTAATCCAAGTGTCTGCGAGCCGGACATTAAAATTTAACCGCAAAAGACTCCATTTACACCATGTTTTTAGCCGAAATGCCAACTGTAGCCTCCCAGGTAATGTAAACATGTAATCATGGCGCCGATGTATCGCGAGACTTCGGCGCCACTGCCATTAGCTGAACCCTGTTTTCTGCTGAACCTCCAGGATTGTTTTGTTAACTGAGATCTTCACCCATCCTCACATCGGCATAGGGGTACGTACATATTGAGTGGATTATGATTCTGGGGTGGAATATTGCTTTAAAGCCTCTGTAGAACCACACAGGTGTTTTGCGTTAACATGGCTGATTATCTTCTTCTTCTAATCATTTAGCCCTGTTTCACACTGGCAGCTATTAACCCTGGGTTTAGTCGATTTTCAGGGAATAACCCAGTGAACCTGGGGCTAACTCTGCTCTGGGGCAGGGCCAGCAAGCCCTAGGCTAAAGCTAGCTCACTTAGCTTAGCTTCTAGCTTAGCTCACTTTGGAGGATGCCAGGATTGTGCCAAGTGTGAAAGCTCTTTTAGCCTGAGGCTAACTGCCCTCTTAACCTGGGTTAAATGCAGTGTGGAAAGCCCTCACATGGGACAGGACCTTAATGGTATCAATAGTAACACCTGTGTTCAGTTTACCCATTGTTTTCATATCAATATGGCTGTCATGAAAATGGTCAATTTTTGCTCTCAAATAGGGTTTGCTGGAAGAGTTGCAAAATTTGTGCATTTTCCTTAACCAATACTTACACGCTAATAATGAATTAATCATAAATAATTAATAGACACAAAACTTTTTTCAGGTTGAGTTTAATTTAAATAATTCTAGTGGCACATTAATTATGTGAAACATTAATTAATGAAGCACAATCAAAATGAACAGAATGAACAGAATATTAAAACAATAAGGCTCTTTGTTCTAGACAGCTGCTCTTGTCATCCTATCCCAGAAAAAGGTTTGGCCAAACGAAACCATGTCAAATGGAGCGCATTTACTGCCATTTTAAACTTACAAGGTGGACCAAACAAAAAACATGAGAAAATGCATGAGCTTCAGAGAAGTAGTTCACAAAACACATCATGTCGGTTAACATTTTTACTCAGTTAAATTTTTAATGGTGCTAAATGACTAATCATTAACTTCTCTTTGCTAGTATTTACAGTGGGAAAATAAAAATCTGTCCCCCATTGGAGATTTTGCTAGACATGTAATACCGTGGCACCTATCTCTTTAATATATCTGGTGTTATTATTGCAGAGTTGATTTTGAGACTGTATGATTTTTGTGTGCCAAAATTTAAGGATTTCAAGAAGGGCTGAACATCAAAGGGTACCTCTTAGGGATGTCACAAGTCTCCAAATCTATGATGTGATATGACTTTTGATTTTAAGGTCATGATACAGTTTTTCAGTTTTAACATTTTCTAATTTTGCACTGACAGTTATGTCATTGTTAGACTGTCAAGTTTGATTTGCAAAGATCAAGAAATTGCTGGTTTTAAGCCCTGATGACTGTCATTTACATTTTCAAATTCTTCTTTAAAAAGATGGTCTGTATGGTATCAAGTGTGATATAAGCTACACTGTGCCTTTTTTAAAGTGTTTTTTTCTTTGTACATGTGCCAAATGCCACAAGTATGTGGGGGTGGAATGTAAAACAAATACTGGGGGAATCACAGGTTCTGGCTTTTGGTATGATTATTGAAATTCAAAGCTCATTTCAATTGATTTTTAATTGACATCTCTAGTAACTCATGATACAATACTATGACAGTTTTTTGCCCAAAATAAAAATGATATCATGGCACAAGCAATTCACATAATATACTGGTGTCTCAATATCCATGTGTATGAAGAGGCTGCAACATGATACTGTATGTCACAATATTAATTATTTGCTCTATGTCTTATTCCAATCCTGTGACATCATAAACATCATACAGGTGATGCCACGTGTCTTCATGTCCTGAATCTTATCAGATTATTATTCAGGTTCAGAATTGTAGTAATAAATGTTACATCTTGTCTTGTGACATTCATGTGACGGACGTTGAAATACTCACAGGTCACTTGTGAGTCAGAGGTGTGTCTTAAGGACAGTCTATGAGATTGGACATATGATCATATGAATGATGCAGGTGATCTTTGCACTTGTGGGATACACGTTGCTCTTGCTCTTTTATTTATTGCGTAGTGGGCAGCTCAATCCTTCATATCCTACCTGCTCTGTAAAAGCTCTTTCACTACACTACACGCTATCCCTGAATTTTATTTTACTGCTTTGAAAAAGTCAGTACTATATGTACAGTGTATTAGCCTCATCCACACACAGAATATCCATTTCACCACAAAGGATGCACCTAAATATCTCTTGCATTTCTTACTATTTTTTGTGTCTACCGCTCGAGCTTTTTGTCTGTAAACAGTTAGTTAATTATTTAGCAAGTCATGCCTTAACACTGCTCTTGTTCCTTCTGGAGTTACGTTATGGCTGCTAGCTTTCAATTAGAAAGCAGAAGCTCTGCTGTTCACTTTAGTGTTTGTGACTAGTTTAGCCTCTAAGGTCAGACCAACAAAGCAGTTGCACCAGCCAGCCCAGTGACCAAGTAAAGAACTTGACCTGGAATTCTAAATAAAATCCAGATAAGGGCCTCATATGTTGACAAGTTGTGGTTGCTGTTAGATTGTGGCCTTTGATACTGGACCAGGAGGACCTTTCCCCTATGGGAACATGCCATAATTATTGCAATTATTTAAAGCCTTGTTACTGCTAATTATCATGGTTTTCCTGCCAGGAGTGAGGACAGTCACTGTGACTGTGACCGTTTCTCTGGCACAGTGTCACCCAACTGAGCTGCAGTGTTTAAAAGTAAAGAATAGGGTTTTAATATACACACAGAAACTCAAGTCTAAAAATAAAAAAACTCAAGAAACAAAAGAGCTGTATATTATTGTGTCTTTATTTTCACATTCACTTTGCTTTGGTTTGTTTTTTTCACTAAGCAGGTGACAGATACAGTAGTTTTTGGACAAAACCAGAACATATTGAAACATAAATAACATTTCAAAAAATCTTGCAGATTTCATGTTTATTTTTCAGGGTCCTACAGTCAGGTTGAGCAACATGCAACTTCTTTTGTAGGTGTGTCTTTTGACAACATTCCCGGACTCTGCATACAGATAAGATAAATTGTCTACGTTGGGGTACAGGCCACTGGGAAATTCTCAGTGCGTCACTCTGGGACATTGGCCTGCAGCTTCCTCTGTGTATGACTCACTGCAGTCAAATAAAATGTTTAGTATGCTCTATTCAAGAATTTGTGTACCCCCTATACAATGCTAAACTTGTGCTTCTTCCCTAGATACCAGCACATTTTCACCAGTGCATTAACAAGTGACCCATATTCAGACAAATTCCAACTCAATGCTATTATGAAACTGACTGACTTTCTCTTTGTCTCATAGGTACCCTAGTAGCTATGTTGGTTGCACAGAGTCGCACCAAGAGGCCCAGAGGCCCGTGTCCTCACAGGACGTCAGTTCGGAGGAAGAGTCAGGGGAAAAAGTTCATCATCACAAGGTAGTCTCAACTGTATACCTCCATTGTGCAAACCCCAATTCCGAAAGAGTTAGGACATTATGTAAAACGTAAATAAAAACAGCATGAAATGTTTTGCAAATACTTTTTGACTTGTATTCGATTAAATACAGTACAAAGACAAGACATTTAATGTTCAAACTGATAAGCTTTTATATTTTGTAAATATACACTTATTCTGAATTTGGTGCCTGCAACACATTTCAAAAATCGATGTTGTCGATGCTGAGTCATTACTCAGAGGTTTCACTTCATTCTATGAATATATTTCTTTCATTTGACCACACAGGAAACCTGTTGCCATGTGATGTGGCACCAGTTTCATAACGGTGTCTGACAATATGGGCCAGCCAAAAAATAATGTGCTACTCATTTAATCAGTTGGATATTTTAGCTTCTGTGACTGAACTGTCCTTTTCATCTGTGTATGTATGCATTTATGTGTTTTTTGTCTAGGGTGAGGAAAGTTGGGTGTTGCCTGCCCAGTCCCCATCTGAAAATGAGCAGTTGATAGAGGATGATCGTCAAAAAGAGGACCAAACAACACAAGAAGAGGACAAAAAACAATATTCAGAGGTACATTATAAATGTATCATTTATGTAAGTTTAACCTTTTTCAGTTACCAAAATTTAGCCTAACTTCTGAGCTTATTTAGCCAACTTCCAGACAAGCTGGCATGACATGGTTGGTGCCAATGGATTTCTTGCTCATTTTATTTACTAGCTTTGAGGATATGCACATCCCTGTGGAGTTGAAGAAGTTGGCTTAATTTGTTGCATCCCTCAAAAACAAATTCATACTATAAATTGATTATGTGCTATTCTGTTTGGGTAATGCCTGTTTATAATAATATCAAAGTTATATTTAAACTCAAATCTTAAGAGATTTTATCATTTGGTTTTCTCCAGAGCAGCACAACTGTTTCAGACCTGGATAAGAAGTCATGTGCATCATACCATCCAGTTCTTTGTATTGATCGTTCCTGGAACATTTGAAGCTTGAGGTGTTTGGTTGATCAATCTAACTCAAGCTAATGGACTGTTTTAGTACTTTCCTCAACAGCTCAAATATCCCTCTCTGTTTATCCATCAGACCTTTGAAGTGGAGGAGTCCTCTGTACAGGTAGAGGTGGAGGCAGAAAAAGGAATTTCACAACCTGAGCCAGAACCTGAGCAAAGCTCAGAAAACCAACATCCTGAAACCTCCATCACTCAAGACCAGGACTCATCCTCCCTGCTGCCTTCCCCTGACCCTCCATCTGGTTCTGCTGCTGAGCTTCAAGACAACTCAAACATCCTTAATCTTCAAGACAACATCCCAAATAGGCAAGATATTATTACCTCAAGGCCTTTTTCTTTTTTTCATTAGAGCTATTCATTGTATTTAATCTGTCACTTATTTGTAAAAATGGCACAACATGCTTGCTTTGCTGTATTATTTTGGTGCCTCAGATAATGTGATTTACATAGCTCAGGGTTACAACACAGCTTTAGAACAAATTACTTTGAAATATTTGTTTCTTCTTTGCTGCCCCCCTGGAAATTAAAGGGTTGCAAAAATGTAACATGGACATGTTGTTTCATTTCAGTGTTTCAGATGACTCATCTGATGTAGCTGCACCCGAGGTCACTGATTCTGACCTACCTCCAGCTGACTGTGAAGAAGAGGAGAACAACCCATATGACAGTGATAGGTGAGAAGTTACATTTTGAAAAAATCATATTTACCCACAGTTTTTCACCACACAATTCTGTATTGTGGAACATTCAGGGTTATAACAATAAATAGAAAATCTATATTCAAATCTGATTGGTATGACAATGGGTTAGTGTTTGTCTGTGAGCTATAGAAACAAGATGGATCTTATTATCCTTTGAAGACTTCACCACAAAGTACTGCATTATTATCTCAGTCCGTGCTTTTATGTTGTCTTTTACCTTGCTCCTTTTTGCAGTCTTTTTGTTTTTTTTAAATATTTTTGCCTATATTTTTATCTATCCTCTTCCGATTCCTCCCTTGTTTCCTGTTTATATTTGGTTTGCTGCAGCATAATTTCTCCCATTGAATTTGTTTTCTGTTTTGAACTTTTGTATATTTGGTCTCTGTCTAAAAGTTTATTATCAAATGTAACAAAAACGGGTGTGAAGAGTTAATCTTGTGCCCTACTTACTGAGCTAAAAATACACGCTCACATACACTTCTGTTGAATTGTTGTCAAGTCGGCATTGACTGTTAGTTTTGAGTAGAGTGTGGTGACAGTTCAACTTAAAAGACAAGTGCAACTCTGGTGACAGTGTTGCTTTTTTTTGTTCTCACAGCAGTCCTCCAGTAGTTCTGGAGAACATGTCCAATGTTCACACCACAGGAACCAAAACCCACACTGACCCTCCTCTGGGCTCTCCGGCAACACAGCATCTGGAGGCCAACACATCACACATGTTGAAAGAGCCAGTAAGGATCCCTGATGCTGTGTGTGAACTATTCTCCTCTCCCTACCAAAGGAGGTGTCCCAGCTCTGATTTTTCATTATCGTGTCTGACAGGACCTGAGCTCCCCTGTTACCGCAGACCCAGATTCCAGTGTGAGCACCAAAGACCCCGAGGACATCCCCACTTTTGATGAGTGGAAGCGGAAGGTGATGGAAGTGGAGAAAGAAAAGAGTAAGAGTTTAGTTTTTCCTGCTTATAAAGTAATGTTAAGTTTGATCCAGGTTGTAACAGTCCTGTGTAAGTGTGAAACCAAGTACTGGATTTCAAAACTCCCCCATTAGGCCTGGGCGATAACACAAAAGTGATATTTACCTGCCACAGACACTTCATTAATAGTGACAAGGAAACTGTTCAATAGTTTTACTTAAAGGGATAGTTTGGATTATTCAAAGTGGGTCTGTATGTGGTGCTTATCAATTGTCTGTGTATTGCCATTTCAAGAGCCACATATTGCTCCATTCAAACCAATGAAACTCCATGGACAAAACCAGTAATTTTATCTTGCCGAGCACTGGAGTTGCTGGCTACCACTGCCTTGATCGGTAATTTTATTTGTGTTTTTGTGGTACTTTGGTAAATCTGAACTATCCTTTTAAATCACGGAAGTGATTTGGTTTGGAGAAAGCAATGTTTGACTTTTAAAAGGTAGGTTTCCCATCAGAAAAACCTGTCTGAGGGCAGGGTAAAGCAGTGAAAATATTCTAAATGTGTTGTACACTTAAATTGATGCTGATTTTTTTTTTTTTTTTTTTTTTAAAGGAGGATCCTTTTTAATTAGCTAAAATACCTTTTGGTGCTGATCCTGTCAACAGCAATTCATTACTTAGCTTTCATAGCCCTCTCTGCTTCTTCAAGCTGGGGATGTGTCAACTGGCATCTACTGTAGCTAACACACTGGCTATCAAGAAGAACCTCATACAACTCCACTGATAAAATCCAAACTATCCCTTTAAATTGATTAAATGCAAACCACCACTAAGTACATGACAACTATCCCCTGGCTAAAAAAAGCTTGTTATAAATAGCTTGATAATGGAGCATGCTTCGAGTGACGCAAACAGCCAATCATTTAACAGGTGTGTTGTTTGTTTGCACAATCAACATATGACACAACAACAAAAATGGTGTAGAGTGAGAAAGTTTATTACCGGCACCAGACCTAGGGAAATCTGGACCAGAGTCAAGAGCTACACAGGCTAGAGAGCGCTGTGTAGCCATTATGTAAACAGTTTATCTGTGGATCAACAGAGAGAGGACCAAAGTGAGTGTCATGCTCAGAGCCTGTTTATGTCTGAGCTGAGCTTGTAGCTACAGTCTTCCTGAATGGTTCCACAGCAGCACCAGAGCACCATCTACTGACGTTAAAATGTATAACCTTAACAGTAAAAACTGTAAAGAGTCATAGCATCATTCAATTATTAACAAAAATGTTTAAATAAAAACTAAACCTATAGCATTTCCAATCTGTTACAGGTGCATACAGCGGGGTTCATTTAAAAAATTCTTCTGGTCTTTATTAGATATAGGTTATTAAATTATTATTAAGTATCATCAGTCATTATTGATACAGACTGAAATTAAACATTTTATTGTGATAGTTTTTTCAGCTATATCACCCAGCTCTGTCCTCCATAATTCTTTGTTATATTCTTCCTCACCGTAGCTCAGTCTACTCATACTTCTAACAACGGGGCTTCTCATACGGTGAAGAAAGTCCAGAAAAACTTCAATAACTACGCCTCAGTGGAGTGTGGAGCCAAGATCCTTGGTGCTAACCCTGAGGCAAAGGTACTGTTAACATGACACTACACCCTACCGAGGAATCGTATTGCTCTGTTGGATGATGGTTACAAATAGAAGTGCACATTGACTTTTGTGAATTTGTTCTATTCAGAGCACTTCGGCCATATTGAAGGAGAACATGGACTTGTACATGCTAAACCCCTGCAGTAACAAAATCTGGTATGTGGTATGCATACTTGCTCTCTATCCACAGATGCAGCCTGAGAACATTTCTATTCATCTCAGCCTGATGCCAGTTTTTGAAGCTTTGTTTTTTGTTCTCACTCAGGTTCATCATCGAGCTCTGTGAGCCTATCCAGGTGAAGCAGTTGGACATTGCTAACTTTGAGCTCTTCTCTTCTACTCCCAAAGACTTCCTTGTCTCCATCAGTGATAGGTACTCTATGCGATGCATCTAACAGACATGTTACGAAAACAATACGGGACCATTTACTCTGTCTCATTATTATTATCTTAAGTGAAGCTATGTATCAGAAACATGTACCGGTATATTGCTAAATGTTTATATTGTAATAAATTTTCTTGTCAAAATCTATGAGAATTTTATGGAAAAAAAGTCTCATCATCAGCATCAAGTTTGAATGATTAAATTCTGTATTTTTCAATGACCTCAGGCTGTAATCCTGAGACACCCATATCACTGAACCGACTGTAAATCTACTCCTGCAGATATCCAACAAACAAGTGGCTGAAGCTGGGAACCTTTCACGCCCGGGATGAACGCACAGTCCAGAGCTTCCCATTAGATGAACATCTTTATGCTAAATATGTGAAGGTGAGCAGAATATATTTTTTTGCTGTCACACTACTACTGCATCTGTCTCTCTTCTACGTGTAAGTAATGTAGAGGAATCGCTGTAATGTCTTGAGGCAGGTGAGCATTTAACTGTTTAACTGTGTCCATGTAAGTCTTTGCCTTTTCTTCCTTTTCCTTATAGCCACACGGTCTGTAGAATGATAACACTCTATTAGAAAAGGTCAGATAACGGTTGAGTGTTGCTCATATTATTCTTGATATGAGCACCAGCAAATGAAATGTAAAATGTCAGAACAGCAGTTTGGACAGTGCTTTATTTCCTAGATTTGGACATGGCTTCATTGATATTTTACGCCAAAAGTGACTCAAATTAAAACCAACATAGAATCTTTGGACCTGTTTTGAATGCATGTGTACATCTCTTTAATTTTGTTTCTTTTTTCTGTCTCTCTTGCTTCAGATGTTCACCAAGTACATAAAGGTTAGCCTGATTTTCTTGTAGAGGTCTGTGCTTGAGTGAGCTGAAAAGTAAACATGGAGGAGGCGGGTGTATTTTGCGTCTTTCTTTTGTCTTACGTGGTGCGATCAGCTCTAAACAGAGTCATATCTAACTTGCTGCTAGCTTCTAACCTTTTATAACTTCAAGAAACACTCTTTGAATACATTCATTCATATCACACATAATGATTTGATGCCCATCAGTCGTCATTCAAATGATCAAGCTTGTAATAATGTCAAATGATCTAACTTAAGGGCCCTCCACACCAAGAACTGTAACCATAAAAATATCATTGTAAAAATCGTTCTAACTCAAGCGGATGACAAAGTCACCATCACATCTATAAAGCTGTGCTCCAGACTCCTCCGCCCACTTGAGTTAGAACGACATTTTTATAGTTCTGGTGTGGATTGCCCTTTACACTGTACTGAGATGCTCCTCTCAGATTTACCCACATGGCCAATCACCCTCTCATTGTTTCATTTTAACCCACTGTGCTGATTTTTACAACAAAACAAAATCACGGCTTTGCTGTTTATAAGTAACACCACCCCTGCTGCCCTGCTGAGAGTGCTGATTTGCGTATGGTATAATACAGTTCACATTTCCATTTTAATATCTGAATCATTTCTGCACTTTTCAGGTAGACCTGGTGTCTCACTTTGGCTCTGAACATTTCTGTCCCCTCAGTCTTATAAGGTATGTAATATTCAGGCAATGTTAGCATACTCTTACCATACCATGTGACATGTTGTCAGATTGTAAGGAAGTGAGACCTTACTATGGAACAAACGTTAAAGGGACTGTTTGGATTATTTGATGTAGTGTTGTGTGACATCAGTAGTCAGAGTATTAGCTGCACTCGATGCAAATATATCTCTCCAAACCAACCAAATTCCATAGGCAGTATCATTAATTTTACCTTGCAGAATACGGGAGTTGCTGCTCTACCACTGCCTCAATCTGTTTGATTACGTGTGTTATTGGGGGACTTCTCTGTTTTAAAAGGATAGTTCAGATTTACTAAAGTCGCACAATAATGCAAACAAACTAACAGATCAAGGCAGCTGTAAACCAGCAACTCCGCTCTTCTAAATATATAGTGCACTTAAACTGATTTTGATTTTGTTGCTGACCCTGTCCATAGCAGTTCATTGCTTAGCTTCCGTGCTGGTACTCCTCGCTGTTTCTCCAAACTGAGTGCTGACTGCCACCTATTGTAGCTAACACAGTAACTATAGATACCTCATATAACCACACTTCAAATAATACTGAACTAGACCATCAGCTAAAATCAAAATGCATGAGCTGTAGATGGTGTCAAGTGATATGTAATATTTGGCATGTGGTCATGGACAGCTCGCACTTTGCTCTTACCACGCTATAAAGCCTTTGGTGGGAACAAGGACAACTAATGCACACGGGCAGATTCAATAGCAGGTCCAGCAAAAATCATAGACTGAATTTTGAAGGGATTGGGGGCACTTGGGAATTTCATTTGCATTCACCTCTTCAAAGACAATTCTGCCCAAGTTCTGTAGTTATTTAAATGCATATAAAGTGACCAGAATGCAGGAAATAAGTGTGACATACTCAGATTTTCCTGGGTTGCCTAGGACCCCTGCATTCCACTGGGCTCCACTGTGTTTTAGAAAACTCCTAAACCCACCTGTTTGTTATCAACTGTCTTTTCACTTTCAATCTGGCTTAAGTTTGTGTACTAAAGAGGTAGCGGAAAGCTAAAAACAAAGCTGAAAACAACACGTCATCATATGCTACCACATATTTGGTACAGTTAGTGACTATAATAGATATCAGGAAGTAGCAAACCATGTGGTGCCTGTTATCTTTGGTGCAGATTCAGGTCTTCCAACAAGGGAAATGAAACACCAGTCTGATGCTTGTGCAAAATCTAACTGTGTTGAGAAAAAGGAACCTGCTAATGGATGACTCTCCTATATTATATGACTTGTGTATGTGTGTGTAGGCTTGTAGTGTAGTGCTCTGCCCCCTACAGGCTGTCCAAGACTATTACATGAGCCTGCTCATAGAATGCTTTTGATTGACTTTTTTCCCAGGGTGTTTGGCACAAGCATGGTGGAAGAGTATGAGGAGATCGCTGATCCCCCAGAAAGACCAGATGATCAGGATGATGACTTGGGTAAGAACTGAGAACATTATATATTTTAATACGGGCTCCACAATTAATCGAATATTAATCAAATACAATTTTAGTTTCCTACAATTAAATGAACATGATAGACGGTGATATTGTTTTAAATGTAGAAATGTAGAAGACTCTGCTCAACATCACATCAAGTGCTTAATAAATTAGCACAAACACAAACAGCACCCTTCAGCCGAAGAACAACATCCTGGATGTTGCAGCTGCAGTCCAGAGTAGAATAGTACTATACAACAGAGAGCAGACAGACAAAACAAAAATGCAGAGGGCAAACAGCTAGCCGTTCAAAAGGGATCATCATCTGTTGTTTGTCCCGGATGAAGGGCACATGATTTTAAGAAGAGCGAATTATATGCAAAGAGTGCATGAGATTTGTGTCCGTGCTGCAAAGTAACAAAACTTAACTTGTTCAAGCACCTGAAAAACACACAAACTGCAGCATGATTAATGCGTGAAGGCCAAAAAGAATAATATTACCAGTCTCACTGAATCCCGACCTTGTCCAGCATCTAATGCTGTACAGCGTGACATCGTATGAGCACAACATGAAAGTGAAAGCAGTGATTTCATGCTTAATTTTTAATTTTATATTTTGGTTCTAGGAGATGTAGCATGAATAAAGACCAGTCTTATTTTGATGCACAGATTTGTGCAGGAATGTACTCCAGCACAACCTGGCAGTGCTCTGTTTATTTAAATGTGGAAGTGCAATAAAAACATTTTGTCACTAAAAGAAGCACTGCAACATGCAAGATATACTTAGAGCAACATATTTGGTACAGTTTGTATCACTTGCGAGAGTAATAAAATAATCACATTCATTTCTGTGTTCAGCATTATTTTTTATGTTCAGTGCATGAAATTTAAGTGTTATTGCAGTCACATTATTATTGTTTAGTTGTTAAATTGATGTGTGTTATTAAGTGTACTGCTCTCTACAGATTCTCCTCCTGGATATACATCTGGTGAAGCTAAGTTATCCAAGAATCTGATTGGATCAGCAAAAGGTGAGTATAGCAAACATGGATTTCTACTGCATAAAGATTACTACAATGATCCACAACCTGGACTACTGTTTTAACTTGTTAATGTGGTGTTCACATTTTCTCTTCAGATGTCATTTTGAACATGGTAAATAACATCGCTGTCAATGTTCTCGGTGGAAGCCCAGAGATGCAAGGTATGACCAACCAGTCACCTCTGACATCCAGTTTTGTCGCACAGCCTTTGTTTTTGAAGGAGATAAAGTTGCTAACTTTACAGTTTTCACTATTGTAAATTTTAATTATTTATGTGTTCACTCTTAATGCTATTTTTCTTATTTGTGTTTTGCAGGAAATCTTTCATCACAGGAAGTAAACTTGACTGAGCCATCTGCCCAAGTTGAAACCACCACTCAGACTACCACTACAGACTTTACTACAGTGTGAGTAATGTCATGAGTCATATTACAAATTTTTAGAAATGTAATTTGACCCTCAACAAACTTTCAATCTATCACTGTTCTTCTTATTACTGTCTGATGAAAAATTTATTTATACTGTTGGAAGGGAGGAAAAGTGGGAAATATGATGAAATGTCATGAGGGCTTCATGATCTGTCTGAAATCTACATGAAACCCATGTAAATTTGCTTGTAATTGGTTTCAAAATCTGCTTTTCCATTAACCAGTGCTTTGTGAAATAACAGATATTATGTAGATGAGTCTGAAGGACTTTTGGTTGCTTTGTGTCCTTCCTTTGCTGTATTTAGTATGTACTGGATTGTCCTCCTCCCTCAGAGGCAGGGATGCAGCCAAGTCCAAATAAGTAATTTGGGAAAGCACAAATGATGCAATGTAAAAGGATGTTTCTTCTATCTTAGGTTGCTTATTATTATTTGAAAAAAGTAATCTCCCTGATTACCTCAGCGTAGATGAAAAAAGGTTGCATTTACCTTCATCAATTACAATTTCTGTTTTCCCTTCAACTGAAGGATATTTTATATACTTGTATATCTTTGCTGTGGAGTCTCTATTTTAGTGCAAAACAGAATCTTTTGATTTATAAAACATTATATTCAGTTTCTGACTTTTTAGTATCCACCACTTAAAGGGGTGTGGTGTTGGGCTTCAGACAGTTAATAGCATATAGTTTAGCTAAATTAATTGAATATATCCCAACATTAAATTATTTTGATACTTTGGCAATGCAATTGTTGTGCCTACAATGAATATTAGGTTAGAAAATAAAACATGATTAAACCTGAGTAGACTTCCAGTATAAACCACAGTCCACTTCTGGTCTTGTATCCAACCAAATATGGATGCAGAGATAATTTTGTTGGTTTAACAGATACAGATACAAATAATGACCTCTCTGTGCATCTCTACTTTCTAGTCCAGACTCTGAAGAGGAAGAGATTTTACAAGAAGCCGATATCCCTGCAACTGTGCCCCGCTCTTCAGAGACGCCTGTGCCAGAGACACCTACTTCTGATACAAGAAAAGAAGAGCTCCCCCCAGTGGAGGACAAAATAGTGATCCCTTTAGAGAAAGATGAGGAGGAACCTATCAGTTCTACAATCACCCTTTTGGAAAAGGAGGAGGAGTTGGATGAAGAAAAAGAAAAAAGGGATCATCGTGAACGACAACAAGAAATCCAAAACTACTGCTCACTACTTCCTTCATTTTCTTCCTCTTGCTCTTGCGCTGCCTCCCTCCAGGAGTATCTCCATCGGCAGTGTTCGGCTCTGCTGTCCAAGAAAAGGAAATGCCAAACAATGGACAGAAAGCAAACGAGTCCTACGTCCAAACACCCGCTTGGCACCAATCCCTGTCCCCCTCTGCCTGCCCTGAACCTCAGCAGCACCACACGAGGTACAGCAGCCCCATGAAAAAGAACAAGCCCCTGAACAGGAGCCAGAGAGCGGAGCCAGCCCGTCAGAAACACCGCGGCCTCCAGGGACCGCAGAAGAGTCCATGTCGGAACGTCCTCTGTTGGAGCCCAGTCAAACCTCGAACCTCCCCACACCCAGTGCCACTGACTCATCCTCTGCCAAACCTACCCCTATTGTGGAAACGCCGCAGCTGTCTTCTGAGGAGCCAGCGAAGGAGCCAACGCCAGAAAAGAGCCATGATGTGCTGGCTGAGGAGAAGCACATTGAGCCCTCAGCCTCTCCCAGCAGCTCCAGCTACATCCAGCCCAGTGTTGGTGCCAGCAGTGGAGGACGCCGTCGTGGCACCAACAACAGAAGAGAAGCCTGATATTGATGTTTCTCAACCAGAGTTAAATGCCCCAATCCTGACCCCGGAAAAGACAGACCAATCCCAGTTTCTCCATCCCACCGGCTCCGCTCATTTAGAACACCATCCTGACCCACCACCTGTACCTGAAAGTAGCACCGCTTCCACTGAAGTAGCGCACCCTGCTTCAGACATCCCTGCAGAACTCGAGCCCTCCGGTGGTCAGCCGGTCATCACAGAGACTAAAATGGAGGATTTCGCAGAGGACATCTCCGCCTCTCCTCTGGCCCCTTCGTCCACACCTACCTCACCGTCGCTCTCGGACATCTATGCAGACCCCCCAACGGAACGGAGCAGAACGGGAACCTGGTGCACGGCTCCAGCCAGAAGGAGTCCGTGTTCATGAGACTCAACAACCGCATCAAGGCCCTGGAGATGAACATGTCGCTGAGCGGACGTTACCTGGAGCAGCTGAGCCAGAGGTGAGAAAGAATTAGCAGTAAGAGTGAGATTGTTTCCCTTCATGTAAAACAGCATTTCTGCTGGTCATTAAAAAGTCTATATATCCAATAATCTGGCGATAAAATGTGTTAAAATGTCTTAAATACAATTTTCACAAGTCATATTGCCTCCTGTCTCACTTTTAATGGGAGACAGGAAACCAACATGGAACTAATAACTAATAATGCCAACTGCATTTATTGGAGCACACCCAGCTAGTGGTGTGTGGGATAATTTGGCATCTCCTTTTGTAAAAAAAAAAAAAAAAAAAAGTAATAATTTAAAATTGTTTCTGTTAACATTACGTCACTTAATGAGGTCAGAAAAACAAAAGGCCGCCATAAAAAGCCACCAGCAAACGCATTGAATCATCCAGTATAGTTCTATATTTCCTTCGGGTGGCAGCACCAAAGATGTCATATCCTTCGTACTTTTTTTGCCAGTATGGACACAAAATAGGTCTTAAATTGCATCCATAATGGTTTTAAAAAGTCTAAAATTGAATGTGTTTAAACCTGCAGAAACCCTGATAACCTAAGCAGAGGGTGATACTAAGATTTCTTCTTCCATGTTTTCATTCAAGGTATCGAAAGCAGATGGAGGAGATGCAGAAGGCTTTCGACAAAACCATCATTAAACTCCAGAACACCTCGAGAATAGCAGAGGAGCAGGTGAGTAGTGAAAGGGCAATAATGTTAGTCCAGACAGAGAGATGTTTGCGTTTTGTCTGACTTTGAGATAGTTGTCCCCAAATCATTTTGTGATAAGAATTCAAAGCAGCAGTGAAAATACTGTAAATATAGTGTACACCTAAATGATATAGATTTTTTGGTGGACCCTTTTTAACGTGGCTGCTGACCCTGTCCATAGCAGTGCATTGCTTAGTTTCCTAAAACGGTGCTTGTGCTGCTTCTCTGTAGTTAATACACTGATATCAATAGGCACCTCATTCAACCCCACTTTAAATAATAAAATTGTTATCTTGACTCCAAGTGGCCAAAAAAAAAAAAAACAGTAAATACAGCTTGTAATGTTGTACCTTTTACAATATTGACTCACAACATCTTTACATACCTTTTCGATGATGTGAACGTGTGTGTTGTTGCTAAATTTGTCGTTCTGTTTATCCCACAGGACCAGCGTCAGACTGAGTCCATTCAGTTGCTGCAGGGCCAGCTGGAGAATGTGACTCAGCTGGTTCTCAACCTGTCTGTCAGAGTCAGCCAGCTGCAGACTGAGGTAGATACAATGCTCCGGCACAAAGCCTTCATCTGTAATCAGGTTTTTAGCCTGAAATCAAACTGAGTGCATTTAGTCTTTTCCCAGGACCAAGTCATTAGGATGTACTGCGACTCTTGCACACAAGATCCTGATGCATTGTTTGAGAAAGGCTCTTTAGGGCTACTAAATGTGATTTACCAATTCTGAAATACATGTCCGAGTGTGTAATTGTTTCAGTTATTCTGTGTTTTTCTGTCACACATGGCCTCTGTTTCGCTAATGATATAATGAACAATCTGTCTCCCAGGTGTCGGACAGGCAGAACTACCTGCTGCTGTCTCTGGTGTTGTGCCTAGTGTCTCGGCCTGCTGCTGTGTGTCACCCGCTGCCGCATCACCACTATCCCTCCAGCCACAGAGCCAGAGCCACCCATAGCTAAGAGCTACACCTTCTGCTGTCCTGACAGGTACCAAGATTAAACGAACAGTTTTACAACCCTGATTCCAAAAAAGCGGGTGTGTAAAACGTAAATGCAAATCCTTTTGAACCTATTTTCAGTTGAATACATTACAAAGATAAAATATGTTTACCACCTACGTCACCTTTTCTTTCAACAACATTGAGGTTTTTGGAACTGGGGTTATACTTTCTGCTGAAAACGTGCAATAGCAATACAATCTTTACAACAAGATTGAGTGAAGTAAAATCTTTTTACATCCAAGATGGCAAAGAAGAATCTCTAGTTGAGAGTGTACATGTGAATAAGCACTGAGTGGCATCTCTGAGTGTGTTTTACAGCTTATAGACAGAGGTTACAGTGCCTTGAGTGGCTCCTACTCATTAAGTCAGTTTATTGATACATTATTCATCAGGAACATCGCAGCTGGAATCTGAAGTGATCATACAGCCGTGACCCCTGTCTTAATAAAGGTTTTACATGCAGTCTTCACCTCACTCTTACTGTTTCCTTATAGGCAGTTGTCTTCCTGTGATGAGACGGGCTTGAAGAGGAGTGCATCGTATCCACTCATAAACTCTGACTCATTCCAGTTAGCCACCACTGAAGGTAAGAATGAGTGCCATCAGGGTAATAATACTTATCTGCTTCAAGGTTTTTCTCATTTTTCTTGAATAGGAGCTGGTCAAAGCAGAATCGAACCATTCTTTATCTTGTTAGAAACTAACCCCATTATTTGTCTCACAGGCCCAGAAATGCTGCATGCAGAGGACACACAGAGTCTTTGTCCAGCTAACAGAAAGGTGTGTAAATACAAATTTATTACAGTGCAGATTATTAGTGTAAAATATGTTTGAAGTACTGTTTGTAACTGATGAACAGTAAGTTAACAGTTGCTCTTTCTCTCTAATCTCCTTCCCCCACAGAGGAGACGCCGTAAGATGAAACCCATGGAGAAAGTAGAGACTCTGAAACCCTCTTTTCATGCTGCTGCAGAACTGTGTAATGGAGGTGTCGTGTGTAATGGTGTACCTGTCACCACAAACCCTACACCTCTTACAAAAAGGTTGCTTCAACCTATATTTAGAGACTCACCGTCAGAGGGCAGCTCGGAGGGGTCCTCACATTCAGACGACCCCTCCTTCTGTGGCATCACCACAGCTTGCTCCCGAATCTGTGACGGGCTCCCTCCACCCAAAACCCGGGCGGAGAAACGCGCATTAAGACGCAGGCGTCCTAAGCTCAGTTGCCCAGTGGTGGACTTGCTTCATGCCCCAAGGAGGGACAAGAGCGAACCATTGCCCATCTCCACCATACATGACATCATGAACAGGAAAACAGAGCAAAGCTCTGGGACGTTTGGGGTAAATGTTGCCCTCTCAGGACCTGTTTGACGTCTGACGTCTCTGCTCCTTTTCACTGAATGCTTGACTCTTTCCAAAAGAGGATGGATGTTCATTTCTGTAGCCACAGGCAGCTTTAAGCATTGACATGAGACAGTCCCTTCGCTCCTACTTTAGTTTTGTTTTCTGTTCATGTTGTCTGTTCAGTTCTTGTCCGGTGTTTCTATTTGTTATACTTCAAATCAAAGAAATGTCTTCCCAGCTTTCCATTAAAGCTTTTCTCTTGTTTAGAATACAGACTGTGACTATTCACCCTACAAATTTAACAAAATGATTCAAGTTTTATTACGCCAACACTACAGACTATCTCTTTCGTGAAGAAATCCCTGTTTTTTAAACATCAATCTCACCTTTTTTTCATAAAAATTCACTTTTGACCGGTAAACCTTCTGTAGGGACGTTGATTCAAATTATCAAGGACAAGCGCAGGACTTTTTCTTTACTCAGTTCACCTTCAACATAGAAGCATAGAAACAATCAATGGAAATTTATTTTGGGTGTAAGTGGAAAAATAGAACTACAACACATACAAAAGAAACTGTTATGTTGTTTAGTTATTCATCCAGTGAAGCTGAAAGAGAAGAAAGAGACACACAACATAAAGGACATGAATGAAAAATGTGTTTTAGTGATACTGTACACAGCAACTGGTGCTGCAATAAGCTGAAATGCACAGTTCAGACAACCCTAAATGATACTTCACATATTCCTGAGAAAAGAGATTAATCCATCAGCAACTGCACTCTGAGTCCCGTCATGTCCAATTTTAGCATTAGTGGATTCTTTAATGCATCATGTTCAGATCAAAGTGAAGCAGTCTGTGGTGGCTGAGAGACGTTTCAACTTGAGAAAACATCATCAACTCTTTAAATCAACTTCTGTCATCCAAGTTATTAATTAAAATAAATTAAAGGGACAATTCCCCCAAAAAAGGAAAATTCACTCACCCTAGTGCTGATTGAAGGTCAGGTGTAATTTTTTGAGTCCACAAAACACTGAAGTTTCACAGGAAAACAGCAGTGCAGAATCTCAATGTAAGTGAATGGTGATCAGTTTTCATACAAAAAAAACCAACTGCGTTTGAAAACAGGTCACCATTCACTTACATTGTTTGGTCATGTTAATATATAGAAGAATTTACCATTAATTTCCTCTGTGACTGACATTTTAATATTATGAATGTGGTTTGCTCTTCTTTTCCCCTGCGATTTGACCCAGAAGTGTTTGTTTTCCACTCAGAATACATCTTAGGGTAGAATGCAAAAGTTTCTCAAGAGAATGCACATAATAGACTGACAAAAAAAAAAAATGTCATGAAAATGTAATTTCTGCCTCTACCTTCAGTCTTTGACATACCTTGGCTTTGAAATCTTATGTCAGTGCATTGCTCAGTAGTCTGAAACACCACTGGCTGGGTGAGTGACAGTCCTGGAATTGTACAACAGTTCTACACACATGAAATTTGTGTACAGTTCCCTTTTTCTATAGCAGAATGAAGCTTAAGTCTAATTCCAGGTGATGCTGCAAATGCTATCGAGGGAAAATGTGAATAGAGGGCCGGATGGATTTGACTAAGAGCTTCTTTGAGCTGCGAGCATCCACTTCTCTGAAGTACCTTGAGGAGTCCAGTGAGCCCCTCCTCCTGGCCTCAGGAGTGCTGTTCAGTGACTGACCCTGAGCACTGGAGGAGAATAATGTCCCCCTCTCAAACTCGAGAGAATTTTCTCAGCGAGATAAGACAGTGGTGAGAGTAACAGTATAGGATTGCTGTTGACAGGTGTTAAGCAGATAGTATTTGCCTAACGTTTGGGTTTGCTTGTGCTTTTTGTGTGATTGAGAACCAGATGCAGTAGGTTTAACTTAAAGGTAGAATCAGTAATATTTGTCTGAGCTGTTTGTTAACGCACCTGAAAGATAGTTGATTGTTGAGTCTCATTTTCATGACATCAAATACTGACGTTTGGGCTGGTAAAGAATCCTGAGAAAAGCAAAACAATGATAAAATAAGTGAATAAAGTCCTGTAGAGACGCCACCACATACTTCTAGTGGGACATAAGTGATCATTGTAAGGGATTATGTTTATATTAGTCTATACATTGTTTCTTTTTTTGATGGTTTGTTTTTTCCAAAAATGTTTCATGTCATGGCTTTAACATAAATATGAACGTTGATTATGGTGAAGAGTTTATATAAAAATCTGAGACACATATCTTTTATGTGACACTGACAGACGGGTACGATCCTGAGATTGGCTAAGCGATTTGCACAGATTTTTTTAAACAAATGGTTTATTTTGCAAACCCTCTTAACCCTTAACAAGGCTAAAATGTCTTACAGGTGAACAGTGGTGGAAAATAACTAAGTATATTTACTGTACCTCGGTAATTTTGAGGTACTTGCACTTAGTATTTCCATTGTATGCTAGTTTATACTGCCAGTCCGCTACATTTTGAAAGCAAATATTATACCTTTTACTCCACTGCATTAATTTGATAACTTGGTTACTAGTTACTTCACAGATTCAGATTATTAATACAAATTAATCAAATAAAACAGCAGCTTTAAGTATGTTTTAATGCTAACATTTCTGTACTTTTACTCAACTAAGATTTTGAATGTACAACTTTTAGAGTATTTTTACACTGTGGTACTGCTACTTTTTCTTAAAGCTGTTTCAAGGAGTTTTCATTTTTTGTTGATTTTTAAGGTCCCTGTGGAAAAAAAAGTTGCCACCATGATGACCAGAAAATATAATGTTGAAAATGAATTATGAATCTGGTACTGATTCTTTTTAACTGGCTAAAGAAGAGCTCACTGTAACTTTTCCTGGGAAAATGTAAACCCAGGCTCGTTCCATCTGATTTCACTGAGAATCCAAACCGTGGCAGCCATTAAGTATCGTTCACCCCCATAATCAAAAATACACATTTTTCCTCTCACCTGCAGCGCTATTTATCCATCTAGATTTTTTTGTCGTGAGTTGCAGAGTTTTGGAGACATCGACCATAAAGATGTCATTCTTCTCTCCAATATAATGGGGCTAAATTGCACTTGGCTTGTGGTGCTCAAAGCGCCAAAAAAATATATTTGAAAAACTCAACACCAATGTCTCTTTCCAGAAATCATGACCCGAATACTCCACAGACCTTGTTGTGAGCTGTTTCATTTAGGAACTACTGTCTTTCTGGAGTGGAATCTACCAGAACTACTTTCTTTGTTCTAGAAAGAAAGAAAGTAGTTCCCTCATGAGACTGCTCGGTCTGTGGATTATTTTGAGTAACCGGGTCATGATCTCCGGAAAGAGACACTAGTTTTGAATTTTTCAAATGTATTTGTTTGGCGCTTTGAGCACCACAAACCGAGTGTCATTTAGTCCCATTATATTGGAGAGAGGTCAGACATCTCTCCGGCTGATATCTCCAAAACTCTGCAACTCACACCAAAACAATCTAGATGGATAAATAGCACTACAGACCAGGAGAAAAACATGTAGCTTTGATTTTTGGCATGAATTGTCCCTTTAATAGCTTACAGTAATACCTTCTTGCTGATGGTCTTGCTTGCTTATGTAGCTCATATACAGGCATCAGCAGAGACTGTTTCATAACCAGTTAAAACTCCTTGAAGTAGGTTTATGTAAAAGATCTGAATACTTCTTCCACCATTACAGTTGAAGCTGTACACGTAATTGTAACAGAGCTGCAAAAACCGCACACCTGCACACACCTGCAGTCAGACCTACAGTAGGTTCTGCTCCCCAGATCTGCAGGGACCAGAAAACTAAACCACGGCGACATCTCTTATGTAAGTGTGTTGTTGCTTTGTCCAGCAGGGGGCAGTGTAATCTTTGGATAAAACCTTCATTGTATGATTTTTGATCTACCCTCACCATCATTTTCCATGTGATGAGTCATTACACAGGATGGAAGTAAATTAGTTCAAGGGCTAACACTGCTCTCCACCATGCCAACTCATTTGCCTTTGCCACTGTGGAGCCACTGAACCGGTTGTCTTTATTATCCCGCCTGTGTTCTGGTATTAAAATGTACTTACTAGACTCTGAAACAAGGAATAATCAGGCAAAATGTGCTCCCTGTTTTGTTCTGTGCATTTGAAGAGACAGAAAATGTGTTTGAAGACAGCATCTTTTGATGTGCAGCAGCATTTATCATATGGCTCCAGCTGTGTTTTTTAAGTCGAAAAAAAAAACGGCATTAATTCCCTTACTTTTACACACGCTCTCTGTCTCTCGCTCACTGTGGTCAGGCATGGTCAGAGCGCTGGTGGATGTGAGAAATTAGGTTAAAACCTCTTTATTCATCTGACCCGGTTGGGTAGCAGGAGCCTTTCAGAGATAAGCGTGCCTGATGCTCTTTTTTTCCCCCCTTCATTTTGTTAACAGAATTCCTAGGTTTCTCTTTGCCCTGCCTCGTTCCAAAGATTATCTGTAAATGCAGTGCTGCAATCCTCTTTTCCCGGGCACTCTGTTTTTATCCGAGGTCTGTTATGGGCTGAATATTCTCAGTGTGCTGTTGTATCTGGATGTTTTTATTTTGGTACACAGGTGTCTGCTGTGCTTACTCCTAGCTAGCTAGCCTACTCTCAATTTTACACAGAAAACGTCTGTTTACTTGTCATGAATAGCACCACTTAACCTGTGAAACAGTTGTGCAATGTCTAATGTTTCTATGGAGCAAGATTTTTTTTTTTAATGCTAAAGGTGCGTTCAGACAGAAAGTCAGACAAAATTGGATCGTCTTTTATTTTACAGTAAACTAATAAGACCTAGCAAGCTGTATCAAAGTAGATGAAAACTTTAAACAGTATTAGACACTTTATTAGACCCTTATTAGACCCTCTGATAGGGTAATTAGGGACATGTTACAACAGAACTGTTCTTTTATGATGTGTCCCTCATTACTGTCTAAGAAAGTCTAATAATGGTCTAATAATCGGTCTATAATTGTCTAATAAAGAACATATTTCAGGTTTTTGTCTAATTTGATACAAAGTACGACTTGTTATGTCTTATTATTGTACCGTCAGGGGTATGGTGTCTAATTAGCAGTGCTTCTCAATCCTGGTCCTCAGGCCCCTGCCTGCATGTTTTAGGTGTTTCCCTGCTCCAACACACCTGATTCAAATGATCAGCTCATCATCAAGCCTCCACAGAAGCTGATAATGACCTGATCATTTGAATCAGATGTGTTGTAGCAGGGAAACATCTAAAACATGCAGGGCAGGGGGGCCTGAGGACCAGGATTGAGAAACACTGAGGGTAAAGCTGTTTGCTTACTGATTTACAAAGGCATATAATTTATTTTTTTTGTCTGATTTAATACAAAGTACAGCTTGTTACATCTTATTAGTGTACTGTAAAACAAACTGCAACTGAATATTCTGTTATTTGCTTGAATTCAACTGCTGGACTATCTGCCGTCTGTGTTAATTTGCCCCCAACAGTGAATGAACCAAATATAAAAATATTTGCTGTAAGCTATCTGACTACCAGAGGTGTAATGCTATTTGTTTAAGTACCAGAGCGTACCTGTGATGCACGCAAGCATGCAGACGCACGCTCAAATTGTGACTTGTTTCAGGTCATTTGAAGAGGACCTATTATGTTCATTTTCAGCTCTATATTTTCAATCTGTGATTCAACTACAGCAGCTTTGCTTGATTCACACTTCAACAACATCCTTATTCATATATACTTAGAGTGGTCGCTCATGCAGCCCCTCTATTCACCCTCTGTCTGAAACAGGTACTTGGAGCGGAGTGGTGGGTGCTGGATCTCACTGATTACTGTACAAGAACAAAACTTTATTTACTGATTTTAGTGAAACTAGATTATATCACAGAGAAAATATCTTCTGGTCTTCCCTGTGATGTCCTCCGGGTGCTCTGCCTCAACTTTCAACTATTTAGACAACAGAGGTTTCTGATGGATGTTAGCTGTCAAAGTAGCCGCTAATTTTGCCACTTAGCTCAGAGGTAGGGGTCTTGCTTTGCAACTACAGCACCCAGCGCTTCTGAGCACCATTTTAGCAGGGAAATAGCGATGTAGGGGGATGAATGTGATTAATTTGCTGTTTAAAAGGCCATAAATGAGACACTGAAACAAAGAGACAGCCCAGAGTGTGTCTGGGGACTGATTACTGTACAAAAGCTCACTGATTTAGGTGAAACTGCATCATATTTATGTATTTATTTTGTTGACCACTATTTACTGTACGTAAGACACTGACTGTGGATAAGGACCTTATTCAACCCCACTTCAACAAAATCCAACAAACCCTTTAACCTGCTCTGTAAATCTGAACGATCTGGCATTCGTAGCATGTTTCTTTATATATATATATATTATATATATATATATATATATATATATATATATATTATATATATATATATATATATATATATATATATACATATATCTATATAAAAGATATTTCGAATACTGTAAGACTGGTTAGTATCAGAGGGACAAGATTCATCCATTGAGTTTGTGAGTGTGTGTCTGTGTGTGTGTGTGTTGGTAGCTAAATCTTTTCAAGTGCCAGCTCTCATTGGGCCTGAATGCTCATCTGTCCTTTAAAAGGGCAAAAACTCTAACCCTCACTTTTCTTTTTCCAGCTATCCACTTCCCTCATTACTTCACTTTTTCTCCGCATATCCTTACATCTTGTTATGGATCCACTCACACCTTTAGATGTATATTTCTTCCCCCTGGTGCTCTCACCCTCCTCCTTTTGCTCTCGTCTTTTCCTCTCACCACGCACACTTCTCTTTCTCTCTCTCTCTGGGTGTGGGAGGGGGTCTGTTAGTGAGGAGCGGAGGATCCCGTCAGTGTGAGCGTATGCGATTGGAGGAGAATAATCCTCTGGGTGCTTTGCTTTCTTAGATTTTTGTGAGAGGGGAGTACGGGAGGGAGGGTGGGGGGGTTCTTTGATGTTCTGCGGATACCATTTGAGACCGCGGCATTAAATGCGGCTTTACAATTTCTGTCATAGATCCTCCCATCCCCTCCCTCCGCCGTCTTCATGAGTGTTATTGCTCATTTCCTTCTTTTTTTTTTTTTAAATTGCACCACTCATTATATTTTCCGCGACCCAATTTCCTGCGCTTCCTCCGCCCAGTGTTGGACATCACAATAAACACTCTTGTAGTTGTGATTTAGGAGCAGTTAAATCTTCTTCATGGTTGAGCTACAATGGCATTCTGACAGGGCCGTTTAGCAGGGTGCTTAGCAAGAGGCCGATAAGACGTTGGCAGCCACTTGGAATCAATTCGGCCATGCCTTACCCTCCGTAAGCCCACAGTCGCAGAAGTCCCATCCCCATGCTCTTGTGATTAAGCCCGGTGCGTAGGGCTGAAGTAGACACTCAAAAAGCTGCAGCAGACATGCCACATTTGATAAGCCTTTGGTTTGAGATGTATGTATATGAATAACAGTCTCCTCCAGGGAAGCTTCTGCTTAATGTTTCATGGACTTATTTCCTCCGTACCTCTCTGTCATCTGAGATTTGCTGCTGTCTGATGCGACACACAGAAACATGAGGTGTTCCCTGTGATCCTGGCTCCTCTGACACACAAGCCCGAGGTGTGTGAGGGGCTAATAATGGATATACTTGCGCATACGCACACTCGCAAGTCCCGAGTGTGGCATGGTTGCGGATGCAATATTGAGTCCACATTCACTGGGTCACACTGTGTTCTCACGCAAAGCCCACATGGATGAGACACAGCTGAGACACACACACACACACACACAGATGAGATGTGACATGTTGACTAAATACAGGATAGGATGCACACCATTCAGCCTAGAGTAAAGAATGATCATGCATGACGTGCACTTTCACAGAAGCATGTAGCCTAACCTTTCCCCCGCTGATGAATGAGTCACAACCCAGATGCCAAAGGTGACCTTACTCAGTGTAAGCCTCCGACTGGAGCCAAAACCAGAGACTGTTTACAGACCTTTAAAAACAATTCTAACATTATTGTTTACTCTCATTTGAATATTTTCATTTTAAACAAATTTGTTCGCTTTAAAAAAAAAAACTGAGCAAAATGAATGAGGGCAGCTAATCCAGGTACCTGTGCATTATGGCCCCACCCCTTTTTGCCTTACCCTCTAATTTGACTGGTAGTAAATACAAATTCCAAGGTTTTTGCCAGTTTAAAGATATAATCTGCAACATTTTCCTAAAAAACAAAACAACAACGTATAGACTCATAAAAACAATCTCTTTCAATCATTACTTATGACCCAGTAGAAGTGTGTATTTGTAGCAGTATGTGCAGAGCCCCTCCTTGTATTCTCCTATTTTTTCTCACTGTTTTGCTGGGCTCCGGACATTTCGCCAACCCATTGACATCCCGATGCATTATGAATAGCTCGGACAAATCCTACTAACTAAATTGACAAATTACCCTCTCTAAGTCCTGCCTTTTTTTTTTTTTTTTGCTCTTTTGCTCTGTGCTCCAATAACAGTTAAGCAAGCTTGGTACCTCGGCCAGCTTTCTCCTTTCCTCTTACCTGTACTTCGGTATGCTGTGTGCTAGGCTCATCTATGTTGAAAAGAAAAACACATTTGGGAAATGGTTGAAAGACACAAAGCACAATATATTCACATCTTAAGTTGGCTAATGGTAGCAAAACAATAGCTTACTAGCAAGCTGATCTACAACAATCATTAGTTAGCCAGCATTTTGCTAGTCTCACATAGCCAGACCTCTCTCCTCAGAGCTCAGTGTTTGAGAAAGGTCTGGATCCACACATTATCATTCTGGTATAAGGGGAAAAAACACACCCTGACCCTTGTTTGCATTTCTCTAAACCGATCACAATCATCTTGGGTGGCCCAGGATGCAATGACGGTGTCCCAGCAAAATCTGCGTATAAGGAGGTAAGCCCTAGCATTATAAAGTCTAAATCACCGCAGAAGGAAAAAAAACAACCGTTAGCTTTTTTACATTTGTACCATTAGTGTCTTTTCCACTGAATCTGGCATCTTCAGCACGTAGGTTGCTATCTCATTGTTGTTTTTTTGCTGGGATGCCGCGATGCAGACTCAAACAAGTCATAAAATGGCATGTTTTTACCCACAGAGTACATCTGGTGAGACAGATTTGCATTCTGCTAAAATTTCCTAGCTAGTTAGCTAGCGTGTTCTAGCTGACTAATTAGCTACGTTTGCCTAACTGTTGGAGCACAGAACAAAAAGGGGTGCGACTTGGGAAGGGTCAATCATGCTATGTATGTCTTTGGCGATCAATGATCTGCATCATTACATAGAAATCCTTTCAGTCTGCCTCCATCAAAGTGGACGAACCTGACATGTACAACCGCCTTACTGAATCTTCAGGTAATGTATTTCTGACATTTGTCTCTTTCCATATTGTTAAGACACTTTATTTTACTGTTTTGGTGTAGACTAATTAGATCTGTGGCAAAGTAGACCACTGATAGCAGTTTGTGCTTAATACAGGGACTCTTTAGGTTACTACAAGTGGAGAGAAATAGCAAATAGGTCAGTTTTAGCTCCACTTCCTACGTTACTTAATGCTATTCACTAGATTTATTATTAGAAGGAAGGTCAGCTCAGTTTATGTGAATTATTAATGTTAAAATACCCTCTACTGCGAGCATTTTTAAAGAGGACAGATTGTTGAACCAAATGCCATTATAAAAACAGGTGTTTTATGGTAAGGCCATATTTTTTCACAGATAAAATTTTGTTACACCGTTACTAAGACTCCTGTCTGATTCACTTTGATCAAGAGGCACAATCGGCACATATCATTTACTCAGTAACATCGTTACGTGATGAAATGGCTGCTTCTACAGTGCTTGCTTTAACCCAAAAGGAGGCGTGGTCATTCTCAAGACAGGGACATGACATGTAGCTGCTCTAATTTTATCTCAACGGCACCATTTAACACACATCTAGTGTCAATGTAACTGATTATATAACATACGGCATCAAATTAAATATTGATGCTAATGGATTATGTTATTCATGAATTAATAGTGGACTTTTAGTTAAAACTACTGCTCTACTTGACATGGGAGAATACAAAAATGGTAGGTAATGATAAAGTAATCATGAAATAAAGATGCATTCCTACTAACAATTAAGACCTTGTCCAGTTACGCCAGCTGAGATTAATCTGTAACGTTTAGGTGCAAAGAGAGCATGTTATTTAGTTGATCTCTACATTTTTTCTGTCCCTGTTATTATTAAACTCAGTAATTTGTAATTACAAAGACATCTGTGAAAATAAACATAAATGCAGCTTAGTGCCTACATATGTATATTGATAGAGCTGATCAATAATTGGTTATATATGATGTTGTATGTATGCAGTCCGTCCACACTAGAAAAGTATGCGTTTAAGTTGAATGAGCAAGCAGCTCATTCTGACTCTGTACATATGTTCATTGTCAGGCAGCAACCACTAGTGGGCTTAGTAAGTATGATAAGTTAGGTCACATGACTTATGTAAAGTAGTTAAGGTCTGGTGAGCCTGTTGCTGCTGGTACTCCACCAGTTTGGGAGTAATTGGCAATCAACCTATTCTATCGTGAAGATCGGCAGTTGGGCAGTTACAGAAATGTGGTTACAGTAATTAGGAACATTGGTCTACAGTTACTAATCATTGTAACGCTCCATTACTTTGAAATTTAGGGGCGACTTGTTCGCTGTCTTACCTGGAGGTAAGATTAGCAGTTAGCCTCCACTAAAAGAGGACATATGCAACTCCCAGTTATTCTAAAGTTGTCTTATTCACATGTTATTTATTAATGGCTGTCTTGCTATCATTATGCTAGACACAGGTTAGACATCCAGGCAGCATTGTAGGAAAGACCACCTAAACAGTGAGAAAGTCATGAAGAAGAGCAGAGTGTATTGAGACGGAGACAAGACCAAGACTTTGAGGAGTTGGGACCTAACACCAAGGCAGGACGAGACCAAGACAAGGCCAAGTGCTGCCACATCTCCGGCTCGCCACAGCCCGTAGCATCAGAGCTGACATTAGCTAATGCTGATGTAACATAACTATACATACACAAATCAGCTACGTAACCTTAAATGGCTTGTCTCGTCATTGTTAGCACAAACAAAAACATAACTTAGCCATCATCAGTTACACTTAGTTACTTACTTGCACTGACTTTCTGAATGCAGACAGAAGTGTGAAGTGGTCCCAGCTGT
Source organism: Lutjanus argentimaculatus (assembly GCA_034769285.1). Lineage (NCBI taxonomy): Eukaryota > Metazoa > Chordata > Actinopteri > Lutjaniformes > Lutjanidae > Lutjanus > Lutjanus argentimaculatus. Next base: position 11,561,710 of record JAWZSL010000011.1, on the reverse strand, counting down.
CTCGGTAAGCATTGCTGTAGCACATCTCGCTGCCACTGTGAGTGTCCCAGCACAAAAATAGATCCAACAATTACTCACAGTCAATGTACTTTTGTCATGACCAGCGCTCACTAAGAAACATAAAAAGACAATTTTTATCATGCGCCTCTGGCTGCCTCTGTCGTATGTGATCCAGTTGCTTTTTCAGTTCACAAATAATATCTACATGCATTTCCTCAAACCAAAATCCATTTCTTGTGATGAGCAGCAGTCTCCAGCATGCTACTGCATTAAAAGGGGAGACTGCGATTCGCCAACAAGCACCAGCTGTGCCAATCAACTCACCTGGCACCGCTCTCATGAGCCATCTCCACACCTCTCTCTCCTGCAGCTGACTGCCAACCACGCCCACCTCCACAGCTGCATTGCAGAATTTACATACTGCTGTGTGTTTTCTTTTGGATTCTGTTTTGCAGATGAACTATTTGTGGTTGAGGTAGCCAAATTTTGTACAGAAGATCTGGCTGACAGCCATAGCTTGTTCTCTTTGTCTTCCACTTTCACTTTCATTTTCTTGTGCGTGTCAAGGGGAGCAGGGAGGGGTTGACAGCTGTTAACAGTAACAAAAATTTTAAATTTCAAGTCAAGTTACTGTTTGCGGTTTTGACTGGTCTTGAAATGAAATCCAGCAAAATAAAATCCTTTGTCTGAGACCATGACAAGACTGAGTAAAAATGTGGTTGATTCTGAAACAAGACCTTCAGAAAGTGGTCTTGACTGGTTTTGAGACCAAGACCGATCTCTAGTACTACAACACTACATTCAAGTGTCACCTAGTTTTGTTCATAGCTGGAGGGTGTGTGAACAGCACAGCTGAGGCTGGGACTTAAGGAGAGCTGTGCTGTCACTGAGGCTAAGCTAGCTGCTGCTAGATTGTCAGCAAATCCCCCACATTGCAGAGCAGCCTGCTTGTCAAGTCTTGATAGTTTGATGTCAACAAATTAGCCTTTAGTCACTGGTTCATAAATAAAGTAATTATCATTACCTACAACATAGTCCTTGTTTCAGAGTTGTTCAGGAACCGCTGCTTTGAGTGTGCTGATAAGATGAAATGAGAAAACAATACAATGGAAACACCTTACGAAACAATACACAGTATAAGAACATTTGTTGGAAGTCAATCAACTCGATGACCACTTTTGGCATTGCATTGTTGCTAGGCAAACCTAATTCACCAGAAATATAGACAACTACTGCATCGTCTCATGCGCCTCTGTAATGTGCTAATTAGTATTTAAATTAATATGAGTCTCTTGTGTAGCTGCCTTTGTAATTGTGATTTATAAAACCACTGCAAAATTATGTAATGTGGCTCAGGGAGAAGCATCAAAAATGGCTGCATACTGTCAAGACAGAAAAACTGCACAACTAAAGAGAAACTGTGAGTGGTTTCTGGTTTTTGTTCACCTCTTGTGGATCTAAATGGACTGCCTGTAATCACCATATTCCACTTAAGGCTCCAACATAAAGGGTTATATCTAGAACCATCTGTGAAAGGTTTCACCCAGAACCAAGGAGAAGCCTTCTATGGTGTGATAGTTCCACCCAGAAACCTCTCTGGAGGTTCCATCCAGAATCTTTCTCAGGCTGCTAACGCAAACCTTTTATATTCTGAGGGTTTTATCTTGAATCTTCCTAGGAGGTTCTTCAATGAACCCTATTATATTCTGAAAGTTTTATCTAGAACCCACCCAGGGGGATCTACTAAGAACTTTTTTATTGCCCAAAGGTTTTATCTAGAATCCACCCAGGGTGTCCTACCGCTAACCTTTTTATATTCCAAAGGTTTTACTCAGAATCTCAGGGGTTCTACTGAGAACCTTTTTATATTCCAAAGGTTTTATCTAGAACCCACCCAGAGGGATCTGCTAAGAGCCTTTTTATAGTCCAAAGGTTTTATCTAGAACCCACCCAAGGTGTTCTATTGTGAACTGTTTTATATTCCAAGGGTTTTATTTAGAACCCTCCTTTTATATTACAAGGGGTTTATCTAGAACCCATCTTGGTGGTTCTACTGTAAACTCGGTTATATTCAAGGGCTTTATCTAGAACCTAGGAGGTTCACTGATAACCCTTTCATATTCCAAGGTTTTATCCAGAATCCACCAAGAACCTTGTTATTTTATGGTACAAAATTAACCCTTGATGAAAGTTTTCGAGAAGACTCAGATATATATAAACTATGCACTGAAAATGTGGAGCTTCCTACACAAAAGCATTTGTGTGTAATGAATGTCAATCAGTCTCAGGCTTCTACATAAATGGCAAACATCATCTGTGAATGAAACATGTTCGAGGTGTTGAAGATAAGAGGGACACTGTCTTATGAAATCCTTATTACACAGTAGTTTTTCTTCTGTAGCAGTGTAGACAGGCCGTTTGAAGGCCACTGCACTGACCCTCACACTGCATCAACCTTGAGGGCAAGTGACCCCCCCCCCCCCCCCCAGATTGTCGCCATGGTTACACACAATGGGGGGTCCTACAGATGAAGATGTGATGATAATGATGATGGTGATGGTGGTGTTGGTTGTCATACTTTGTCCCCGGGGCTTCTGTTTTCACATCAGGACCACCATCCTCTGCTCATGACCTCTGTCACCTACCCTGGGGAGACACTTGCCAGGTGAGAAAAGCACGCAACAGGAATTAGAAGGACCAGGTCGGCTGTATGTGTGCTCCCCCGAGCAAGGTTGTGTTTGGCTGATATGTCTGTCCTTTTCGCTCATTTTATAAACACGAGGCAGGTTATTTTCTTCCAGCTAAACTAGGAATGGCAGATACATTAGCTGATACATAACTAGCAGAATGGAGTTGCTCATAGTGACAATTTACTGTCAAATCAAGCTGAGTCACCTTCAGCTTCAAACCCATTACGTTTTGTTTACACATCTAAAAGAAATCAATGTTTTCAGGGAGTGGGGAAGTTATTTTTGTTTTAGTACCTATATTTGGCAGTTTTTATACTATCTATAATATACATGTAAATTTACTTCATGTAAAGGAAATACTAAGACTCTAACAACTTTAAAGGTCATGAAAACTTATTTTCAGCCAGGGTCTTGCTATGAGTGATGGGATCATACTTGAACACAGCATCATTTAATATTACATTTGGTTACTGGATTGTCCCCCCTGGGGTCCCCATGTTCCAAAAAATGCTGCAAAAGTGCCCCCTAGGATGCCCTTCCAATGGAGAAATAATGGTGAAGTACCCTCTAGAAGTGGGTTGATTATACAGCCCAACATCAAAAAAAAAGCCCAGCCAGTGTTGGGTTGTACAATCAACCCGACATGCTGGGTCAAAAATAAACCCACAGTGTTAGGTTACTTCTACCCTACATGTTGGACTGATTGTATTACTTAACATGTTGGGTCAAAGCAACCTAGCATTGGGTTACTCTTACCCACAGTGTTGGGTTGATTGTACAACCCAATGTCCTGGGTCAAAAAACCCAGCATTGCGTTATATTACCCAGAATACTGGGTTGCACATCAACTCAACAAGCTGGGTAAAAAAAAAAAACCCTGCAGAGTTGAGTTACTTTTACCCACCATGTTGGGCTGATTGTACTATCCAGCATGCTGGGTCAAAGCCATCCATTACTGGGCTACTTTACTCAGCATGTTGGGCACATTAGATTGATTTACAGTGTACTGGGTAGTACAACCAAAGGAAATGCATGTGTATCTCTTACCCAGCATGTTGGGTTGATTGTACTACCCAACATGCTGGGTAAGAGTAACCTCTTACTGTGCATTGGTGCCTCACCACATACAGCTGGTACCCTTTTTTGCCCTGCCTCTCAGACAGCCTGAGCACACCATTGATCAGAACCTGCTCCTGGAAACAGCTGCCTGCTGTGACTGGTTAGAATAGTGAGTGTCAACCAAAACAGTAAAGCTGTGGTCCATAAAACCAAAACAATGAGCTAAAAGAAAAAAATAGGTATAAAGGAAACTACAGAGTTAGGTGATAATAATCTGTGAGATCATCACTACCAGCAAAGTCTTTCACATACACATAGTTGTTTCACCTATTGGATACAGAAAGAAGGAATTGATGTGCCATCATCATCATCATCATCATCTCATCATCATCAATCTGGACCAAACCTGTTGCTGTTTGCTTGATCCAAAGAAGATTTTATTGTAATGCTAACTGTTATAAAGCAGAAAACTTGCCCAGGAGGTCACCTTGGAATACTAATGCTGCACATCCATGCTGGCAGTCTCCCATATCATTGGAACAAGTCCAAGACTTTCCTGTGATAGCCCATCACCATTCTGGCTCTCTATCTTTTGCCTTTGAGTGAGGGATGTTAATGTTCACCTACCAGAAGTGAAACTTTTCAACATCACCAAAACAACCCAAGTTAATAATTTTTCTCTTTAAGGGTGAAAAAGGGGAGAGAACTGCATTACGAAGGAACAACCTGACTAAAAATACCTTAAATGACATGTATCTAGAGTGAAACAGAGCCCCACAGTGCTCTCTGAGACCATCTAATTAAACCACTCTCCCTCCCTCTTTAGTTTTGGGGTATGCAGAAGGATGTTACTGAGGCTCATATCCACTAGTCTTGTATTGGATCATGTTGATGCCATGTCGGCCCTTGGCTCATACATAGTGCAATGAAGGGTGATTATTCAGTTTGAGGCTACAAGAAGGTTGTAGACAAGAATACGTCCCTGCAGGTTTTTCTAATGGGCAAACACAGACACGTGTATTCTTTAATTATGCAATTGCACAGTGAGTTTGATTTTACTTCACTGGGATAAGACAAGACACACAAAGATCGTCCTCTGTTGCTTCCCTGCTTATTTTATTGTCCTGTTGTCCATCATTTGTTGGTCCAGACTGACAGCTGAAAAACTTCCATGAAATTGTCCTCAGTGGATGAATCTTACTGACTTTGATGATCCCCTCTAGTGCCACCATACCGTTGACATTTCCATCACCAAATCATCAAAATCTCAATTGTACTTGTGTTCACGACCATCTTACCTTAGCATGCTAACATGCTAAACTCAGAACACGGTAAACTTGATTTACTAGCGTGCCATGGTAGCACACTTGTGAGGGTCCCATGTACTGAGGCTAAGTCCTCTGCACGTACTGTAGATGGATTGTAGATACATTGTTGGATATGAGCTTCTGTTCATTCCTATGAATGCTTCTCAGTGGCACCTGAAGTTGACTTCACAAATAAAATTACCCCAATCTTCCGCATATGCAATTGTATCATGTGGCCCATTCAGTAAGCACACTAGAAACTTCTGGAGGGCCCAGCAGCTAATTTCCAGTTCATCCCTCCGCTTACTTGAATGGGAATAAAATTATTTAATCATGTGGTTCTTCTAGCCTTTCCAAATGTTACTGAACTGAATCGATCAAATTCTAATATTAAAACAAATCGATTTTCAGGGCTGTGACGCTAAAAAAAAAAGTATCCATCATTTTACAGCTGCTTTTTTCACAATGTAAGCTTATGGGAAAAAGTCTTTTTGGGCCACAGTGCATCATGTGATGATGTCATTACATGCTTTAGTGTCTATGTCACATTTGCTTCATTCATTGCGAAATTGTTTTTTTTTTTTTCAGAAGCTATAATTAGAGATGTTCCGATACCATTTTTTCCTTTAAGATACTGACTCTGATACTTGAACTTTGAATATCAGATGATACTGAGTAACGATCCAATGTAAAAAGTCTATATATTACCATTATAATAGTTGTATACTACTAACTCCATGTGGATAGGATGGATATAATTGCCATCATTATTGTATGGCCTGGCTCAGGTTAAAAAAAAAATTGTCTCATTTCAGTAGACTTGTAGTTCTCGAGACCGGTCTTGGTCTCAAGACCGGTCTCAAGACCACTTTTTTGTGGTCTTGGTCTTGTCACAGCCTCGACAGTCTTTGGTCTCGGTCTTGTCTCGGTCTCGGGTCTCTCGGTCTCGCAATGTCTCGGACTGGCCGAGTGGTCTCGAAGGGATTTGTACAATTTGAAGTACAGTTTTTTATTTGTATTTTGCATTTGATTTAATGCATTTTTTGGTGCACCTGCATGTGTGTCTATGTATTTAATTACAGTATTGTGCTTATAATGGCCTTGTTCGAATAAATATATGGCATCATTGGCCTTTGAATAATATTTGCATATCGTTGTGATTGATTAAGCATTAGGCCTATGCCATTTCAGTGATGCTGATATTATACAGTGTAATTTGGCTACTATAATGGTAAATAATGCAATTTCAAGTTGATAATTGTGTGTATCTTTAATATTTAAAATTCACGTTTCATCTACAAATTAAGTACAATTTAAATCAGTGACATATTTACCATTCATTAGACTTTTTTTGAGGTGCAGGGTGGTGTTGGAGGCTTGTTATTTTGTTAGATGACTTTGGGACTAGTTAATAGTCATGTCAGTCCTTAATAGCACACTAAGCAGCTGAACCCAGTATGGTGCTTATGTTCTACAACTCATGCAAGATGACAAAAAACTAGGGTTTTTTTTTGTCTCGGTCTCGGTCTCGGTCTTGAGCTGAACTAGTCTTGGTCTTGACTTGGTCTGTCTTGGTCTTGGTCTTGGTCTTGTCTTGGTCTTGATACTCTCTGGTCTTGGTAGTGTCTTGGTCTCGGTTTAGGCGGTCTTGACTACAAGTCTACATTTCAGCACCAATAAATTATGTGATATTGAATAGGTGTATGGACTTGTATACTTGCCAAAACCCAATCCAGCATTGTGGGCAGTATTGGACATTTCTGATACTGGTAGGGATATTGGAACAACCCTAGCTACAATATATCCAACTTATACTGATGCCTCACAGCACCATATTTTAACTCCTCACATGACTAACTCTGTAATCATACAACCAATCTTTGTCATCTCTAAAATCCATATGACCTTAACTTTGCATAAATACTGTCTCACACAGCCTCTAGCTGGATGTTGACTCTTAAGTCTTGTTCTATAGCAATCTAAATACTCTAAACTCACATGATAAACCTTTACATGGTCCCTGGAGTCTCATTAACCACATGGTCTCATCTTTGTGCATGTGATCGTACAATATGTATGTTTGTTTGTTGTGTTTGTGTGTCGGAGGTCTCATATGTTCATATATTCACTCCCACAGAGACCTCCAGTCTGCTGGGCCAAGTGCTCTGCTATTTTTTGTCCACCAATCAGGACTTGTGTAGCAGTTCTCACGATGAGACACTTATGCGAAAGTTTATGTGAACTGTGCTCGAAGACAATGCAGTGAGCTGTCTCATAAACTTCCTCCTGCCAGAATAATTAATTCAGTCTTTGCCTTTGGGTCCAAATTTGTTTTAACACTGCGTTAATCTCAATCAGAAACAGGGCTCTGACTTATTTTGGACTCTTCGGCTATGACTAATTACTGAGTGAGTGATCAGTGATGCTCTATATGCCCTTGCAAGATGCCGTGTCCCTGTGTGGGCTTTTATAAAACAATAGGCCATGTCATATGTTGAGAGAAGCTTGTTTCACTGACCATTCACAGACCCTGTGTGGAAAGAAAAAGCCAGGCAAGAGAAATACAAGACTCATGGCAATAGCTCAGATGCATCAGGGGTAGTTAAGACTGCACAGCCATCAGCAGAAGTGGGTTGCTCCACATTGAAGCGGCTACTGTACAAGCAGACTCCCAGGATTGCTTTCCGACATACCCCATAAGCAATTTAATTCCTCCAGAGTTACTTTGTGCTACAGTCCTATCCACTTGAGAGCCTTGACATCATTAATCCATTAAACTTTAAATTCCAGAGGATTTTTAGCCCTCCTGCTCCCAGATTAGCAGTTCAGTGCGTTTCTGTGTCAGTTCACTGGGTTGAAATTAATTTCTCGACTAATTTAGTAATTGCGCGCCAAAGCTTTTTTATCTGTGCAGAGGATAAGCTGCATCACACTGTCGTTATACTGCAGGCAGGTTAGATGTTCGGGAAAAGTGCGGTTATGTTCACTCCGCAGCACACAGGCTTATTATTACACTTTTGGCATCAATACTACGCTAGTCTGCTCATAACACCTCTCGCACAAGCAAATAACTGACTGACCCGATCAAAGCCAGCAGAAAATAGGCATTTTCTATTCAATCTGTGAAATCCAGATTGGAGAATATTGCACGCTGTGACCTGTCAGCGTGAGAGAAAGCCCGCATCAGGATGTAGACACTGAAACATGATAATTTGCACAAGCTTTTAACCACTTTCTCTGAATGTCTGCTCTAACTGTGAGTACTGTATTATACAGGATGGCTGCTCTGGATAAGTGCTTGATTCACTGCTACAGCCTGCTTTGCCCATTATGGATAAGCTCCTCTGACACACACTGATGCAGAGGCTACTCCTTTCATATGCTGTCATATGTGTGTGTGTGTGTGTGTGTGTGTTGTGTGGAGGTGTGTGTGTGTGTGTGTGTGTGTTGTGTGTGTGTGTGTGTGTGTGTGTGTGCGTGCGTAGACTCGGTGTGAACATGCTCTTAGTTCTGTGGGTGGTGTGGGCTGTAATGAGGGAGGGGTGGGTGGGTGATGTGGGCACATGTGCGATGATGAGTGACTCTCAATCCTGCTCTCCCTCCCTCAATCCCTCATCTAGAGTGTGAGTCACTGTGTCTCCCCCGGCACCGCCGCCACTCTCCAGAGAGGATACACACACTCTGAGAAATAAAGGTACTAACTAGGATCATGGAGGGTTCTTTGGTTTGTCCCCATTGGAGAACCCTTTTTGGGTTCCTGGTTGAACCCCTTATGTTCCACGTGGTTCTGTTATCCAGAACAAGAATCCTCTATGAGAGGTTCTACAGAGAACCCTTCTTTGGTGTAATGATTTCACCCAGAGCCAAGAACAAGAACGAGAACCCACCCACGGGGTTCGACTGAGAACCTTTTTATATTCCAAGGGTTTTATCTAGAACCCATCCTGAGAGTTCCACCAGGAACCCACCTATAAGCCAAGGGTTTTATCTAGAACCCACCCATGAGGTTCTGCCATGAACCCTTGGGTTTTATCTAGAACCCACTCAGGGGGTTCTGCTGAGAACATTTTTATATTCCATGAGTTTTAGCTAGAACCCACACAGGGAGTTCTACCGAGAACCTTTTTATATTTCATGGGTTTATCTAGAACCCATCCAGGGATTCTGCTGAGAACCCTTCTATATTTCACAAGTTTTATCAAGAACCCACCCAAGGGGTTCTGCCGAGAACCCTTTTACATTCTAAGGGTTATATCGAAAACCTACTGAGTGTGATCTACTGAGAACCCTTTCATATTCCAAGGGTTTTATCCGGAACCCAGTTCTGCCAAGAACGTTTTTATATTATGGTACAAAGAACCCTTGATGAAAAAGATCTTCAGGAATTTCAACAATCTTTGGTGAACTCTTTCTTCCAGAAAGGTTCTTTGGGTGAAAAGGGTTCTTAATGGAACCTATAGTCTTACAAAGAACCCTTAAGGAACCCTTCTTCAAAAAAGGGTTCTTCAGAAGCAAATGGCTCTGGTTAGGACCTCAGCCCTTCAGAAAGAACCCTTTTGGAACCCGTATTCCTTAGAGTGTAGACACACAAACAGACACACACTCACACACACACACACACACAAACACTCCCCAGTGACAGTTTTGTGCCGGCTGGGACGGCTGGACACTGTCCCCACTGATCACCCACCACGTCTGACATCTCTGCCTCTCAGCGTGACTCGAGTTCACAGGGGTCGCAGGCGTCATCCGAACACGCCACCCCAAAAACTGTGTGTCTCCTCGGCTGTGGATCCACACTAGCTTGCAGCCTCTGAGAAACATGACAGCGTTTGAAATGCACATCGCTGCTGTTGTGACACTGACTAGAATTACACTAAATTACCAGTTTGTAGTGAGGTGTAATAACAGCATTGCTAGTCATTGTTCCCATGACGCCGGCTGCGCTGCTTCACTCATATGAGGCCCATCTGCCAGCAGAGATGTGCAGCTCTGTCTTACAAGGCGTGCGCGAACATGAGGCGCACCCTGTTATCACGGCACACACACGCATACACACACACACACACACACACCTACACTGGTGTGCTTGCCTGAGGTGTGAGAGTCGTGATAATGGTGTGTCTTGCAAACCCAGTCATCACGTGTCACTTCTGACAGTCATGCTCGCCTCCTCTGCTCGCATACATGCACCCACCGTCACAAATATGTGATTGTTGTCGCAAAGGTATGAACAACAGAAAGGAGCAGCCTGACAGGTTGTGATGAGGAGTGGTGTTGTCTTCTTCTCACACAAGCCACAGAACTCAGAAGCACATGTGATTCAGATATTTAGGAATATTTTGAACATATTGTAGCCAAAATGAGAAACCTCGCGTATTTTTTGAGGAATAGTACTCAACTTTTTAAAGTTGCAACCCGCTAGAATAATCAGGTTGATGTTTGCGACCCCCACAAAAAATCCATATTGCAGAAAGTCAGGGCGTCTCCATGTGCTTGCGCTTTTTTTCAGCTAGCACCAGCCTTTTACAGAGGTTGTTGCAGTCAGCATGTTTTTGCATGTACACGTAGTTAGTCAGGTCGGCCTAGGTGTCTTTCTGCACAGGCCTGTGAACTGTGATTCATTGAAAACACATTGCTTTTCCATAGTGGCGGGTTGCATCGCAGTTAGCTTGCTATTCCTCGTTGTTTTGGTGGACGTCATGGGGTCTGGATGATCTCGTCTTCAGCATTTTAGAAGCTGTGTTGGTCCAGAACATATGTAGGATCAGGATGGTGATAAAAACAGTAGTTTGTTCGTAGATAGTTTTGTTAGGTGAAAGAGGCAGAAAGGGCTGGATTAAGTATCAAACAGCTATCTTCCTGCAGGTCACATGACACCTGTCGGCCTGAGTCTTGAGCTGTAATATTTCTTCTGAGAGGTCATTGCTTTATAGTAGTTCCATGTGATAGTTTGCAAAATTAGCTATAGCTGCTTGGTTGAGCATGATACTGTGACACAAAGGCACCAAAATGAAAAAGATTTCTTTATGTGTGTGTCCAATAAGAACTTGTGTGCAGGCACTCTTTAACTCTCACACACTCACTAAATAAAATCTCTTCCAAGACAAATGATATCACTGGTACAGGCAATAATGGTGTAATGTAAAAAAACACCCCCCAGTCTAAAATTCAGCCTTCATTTCCCATCATGCTTGCTGGGCTCAGTAGTTTGTCAGATTTGCTGTTTTATGTTAGAAAATGTTACAGTAACACTTTATAGTAACCATCATTAATAAATGGTATATTAATATCTCTACTTTCTATCTCTCTATCTAAACTCTAGTTGATAGTTATTTCACTATAACAAACAATATTAAGTCTTTGTTAAAGATTACTAAATTTGTAAACCTTTAAAAAAATCATTACATTGAAAGATGGACCAGATATTTGCAACAATTTGTTTGAATGAATAATAATTACTTTGTAAACCATTTATAAACATTATTTGGCTGGCAATTATAAAGTTCAAATGATGATTATAATATCTTACATAGTTACACACATAACTTGTGTACATTACATTGTATACATAAAGTAATACCCAAAGTTGATTTTTCCTTAACCTCCTCAAGTAGTTTTTTGTGCCTTTATTTTGAAATTCTACTTTAATTCTATTAATTCTCTAATTCTACTAAAACGTTGCATATTTATTATTGCTTCCTTGACCGCAGAGCCCTGCATGTGCAAATATGGTGCTAAAGTAGTACCTACAGTGTTCCTACAGTTTTGAGTGAGAAAGTGTTGTCTATAAACATTATCTGGATGGTTATGGTGCATCATGAACAGTATTTGGATGTCCATCATAAAGTTGCAACTGATAATACTTTACAATTGCTTAATAAATTGTTTATAAAGCATATATAAATATTATTTGGTTTGATTTGAACTAAACTTTAATAAACTCAATTTTTCATTTATTAATGTCATTAATAATGTTACCCATGTTACTCTTTGTTAGTGTCTCTGTCTGTTCAGAACATGGTGGTAATTCTCCACAACCGTCTCGCAACCACCTTGTGGGTCCCGACCTCCATGTTGAGAACCACAGTTTTAGAGCACATATCTTTCCAAGAAACAGATACAACGTAATCATCTGTTGATAACACTCACGGTACAATCTCAGGTCTTGGGGTTGACTTTCTAAGCTGGTGTTTGTGGAGCCAGTGCCTGGCGTTGTGCAGTTGGTTAAAACGGTGTTTTCTCTGCCATCATCCCTAGTCATCCCTAATCCTGTGACTGCAGCTGTACACACAATGGGTAATCCCATCATGACTCAATTGTGTGTGGAAATAAAGACACACGTTGGCTATGAAGAGGAGAGTTATTTGTTCGAGCTCAAAGGGGACGGGGGTCTGTTGTTGTTGTTGTTGTGTGTGTTCACCAGGGATGGGTGAATGGTATTAAATGTTCACCTGCCAATACGGCTCCACTTGGATGGGGTCCAACATGGCTCCTGCTGCTGCTGCTAGTGGAGTAGGAAAGGTTTTCACGCCATGAAAAGGAGGTGTCACTCCTTTCAAAGAATTGGAGTTGCTGGATAATACAGACTAATGTGCATGGTGTAAGGTTAACAATACACCTCACATGGCAAACACAGGCTTTGCTCAGGGTGAAAGAGCCTTTTATCCGCTCCGTGCCTTTTGCAAAATGTATTATTGAAGAGACAGACAAAAGTGAATTAGAATATTCTTGCTAGTAGGTTATATGCTCAGGGAAAAAGGTCCAAACTGTTGCCGGTAATTGCGATGCTGGAGCCGAGCATTTCACAGAGGGATTTTTTGTTTACAGAGGGATACCACGTACAGCTTGAAAGCTCAGTACAACCACAGGCTGTCTGTGTTGATGCCTGTTTGTGGTGCACGGAGCCACTGACCATGCTTGTATGTGTCAGCCTGCCGTGGCCTCTATTTCTGCTCCTGCTTCACTGCGTTCTGTGCACTGGCTCAGATAATGAACAGTCCAACCCAAGGGGGACAATTAGCTTCTTAATGTGTCTGATCTGATAGACGTTTGCTGCAGTGAGTGGAGATCCTGTGGAGGAGTGAGCGCTGCCACGCTAAGGCCGTCGCCGCCTTTGAGGCTGGCACCGTGACACAGAAAGGATCAAACTTAAAACACAAGCCTTCTGTCTGACACCGCCGTGTCTCTCGGCTGTACAAGGAACATGAATGCCGCTATGCATTTGGGATTTGCTGTCTGAAGATTTCTTTCTGTTTTTTTTTTTTTTTTTTTTTTTTTTTTTTGCAGACTGCACCCCCATAGATTCCCACCACACTTAACACTCGAAGGCGGCAATTGCCTCAAGGAGTTGAAGCCGGTACCTCTGTCTGGAAACCCCCTTGACACACCAATCAGCCAAAGAGGCAGGGCAGACGCTTGGAATTTTAATCAAAAAGAGAATATTGAATTTGTAGAATTTGAAAATGTGCCTCTCAAACAAAATGCTCCCAACCCTCTTTGATATGGAAAGCTACTCCTCCTTCCTCCCTCCCTCCTTCATGAATTAAATTATTTTTCCTGTCTGTACAGTTAAGTAGCCCCAGGCACTATGACCCTCATTACATGAGTTGTACATATGAGAGAAAAACCTCCACGTCTCTTTATTTGCCCTTCATTTTTTTTTCTATTTATTTTCTCCTGAGTCTCTACTGTACAATGACTCCCCTGCTGGGCAGTGACAGGGTGGTGCTCCCTCCTGACAGGGTGTTAAATAGGTTGTGAGGAGGTCTGGAGGTTATATAAGATTAACAGTTCAGTGTAATTAATTACTGTGTAGGTCATGATGTGTACATCAACTACATGGTGATTAAACCACAGCGAGAATTTCTTTTACAGGTCTGAGCTATTATAAAATCTAGCTTTCTGTTTGATCTTAACAGCTGTCTGTGTTCCTGAATGCCTCCAGTTTTTCTGCTCCAATAAGTTTTAAAAAGTGATGCTATATTTTTTTTTTAAAAAAATCTCCAATTTTAGTCTCACTTTTACTGCCTTTGATATTAGTACAGTGATATCTGTATTGCATTTTCACATGAAGTTTCTGCAGTGTTTCAAAGGGTTGTAGATGTAGATCATTTGTACTTATATAATTTTTAAAATCACTACAATGCAATTTATTCATAAAATACCACTTTATATTTAGAGTACAGGTGCCCCCACAGATTAAAGAAGTAGCACAAACATATTTTAGCCCCTTAAAAACAGCGTTAATATCAGTTTAAGTGTATGCTATACGTATACTGTACTAGAATATTTTCACTGCTTTACCTTGGTGTCAGGTAGCCTTTTCCATGGGAAACTACCATTATACAAGCCACATATCTCTGCACACCAACCAGACTCCACTGGCAAAATCAACCATTTTACCTTTCACGACGCAGGTTTTGCTGGTCTAGGGTTCCCTAAATCTGTTAGTTTTTTTGTGTTATTATGAGACTTTGGTAAATCCAAACTAACCTTTTAAAGCCCCGAGAACACACAATAACACAAACAGAGTAACAGATCAAGGCATCAGTAGGGCAGCAACTCCTGTGTCCTGTGGCAATGGTGTCTGGTTGGTTTGGAGAGAGCCATATTTGGCTTATATAACGGTGATTTCCCATGGAAAAGGCTGTCTGACAGCAAAGTAAAGTGGTGAAAATATTCTAAGTATACTTAAAATTATTTTTCTAGGTGGACCTTTTTTTTTAAGGTGGCTAAAATAAGATGCACACCTGTACATTGCTTAGCTTCCTGAACTGGTACTCCTGCTGCTTCTGCAAACTAAAGGTTAAGACCTATCTTGGTGTCAGGAGCAGTGGGAAGCTAGTGAACAGAACCTGGGAACCAACCCCAGTTCTAATTCAGCACCTCAGCCACTGTAACACAGGAGAATTGACCTAATATTGACCTAATATACATGTTTTTGAGGGGGGCGTGCCGACCACCATCTACTGTTGGTAATTCATTGACAATAGATAAGTACCTTACACAACCCGTCTTCAAATAATCCGAATTATTCCTTTAAAGTCATAAGTGACATAAGAGAGCATGTTTGGGTCTGAAGTGAGATCCAAAATATCTCTTTCTGTGGTGTCTGAATTGACCAGAATGCAGAATTACACACAGTATTACTGTTTGTCCTCTGAGCCATCTGTCAGATTCTAAAGCTGAAGGCAAACAAGTTCACCTTTCCTGTCCGCTGACACCTGCGTTTACAGTCAGGTTAGCATGAAGCAGAGGCCCTCTAATCTAGTTTGTACTGCACGAAAAATCACTCCACATAATCTGACAAGGTGTAATTTAGTGAGGTTTACCCTTTCACCCCCTAACATAGTAACAGAGTCATAGTGTTTTACAGTTAAAATGATTTTGCTTTGAAAAGAATCAAATGTAGAGAAATAGTGATTTACTCTTATGTGCTCAGTTTATCCTCCCTCCTCTAGTTATTGCAAGTCCTATTTTTTGCTTTTTTAAATTTTATTTCTAATGATGTAGAACATCTGGAAGTATATTTTATGCATACTTAAACATGCTTCATCTCTTTTTTTTTTCTTTTCTTGTGGAAGCTTTAAACACAACACTGACATATCATTTAAACGATAAGTCAAACATACAGCTGCTTAGTCTACAGCTGGCAATTAGCATTCATTTGGAGTTGTGTTTCTGGCCATGAGGCAAAAGTAAATCTCAGTATTCACTTTACTTATAGCTCCGTTTTCCACTACACCTACTTCTTTAACTGCTACTCTGTCACATTTATCTACTAATTGCTTTGTCTGCGATTTAGTGCTGGCCAGGTAGAATCGGTTGCACAATCAAACAACAAACAAACAAACAAAATTTAAAAAAATAATTTAAAAAAACTGAAAAATTGTGGGCGGTGAAACCAAAACAATGAGCTGAAAGATGCTAAATCTCTAAAATGCTGAGGGGATCCGCAGAGTTGATGATAATTCCCTTGATCCATTGTCAATATTAAAAAAGCAGCTTTACAAACATTATTGTCATTAACTGGCTTTAATGATGGACAGTAGAAACTGTATTGTCTTAGGCTAGTCTCCCTGTCTTTATCTTTTCCTGTTTCCTTTATCACATTTTAAGTTCATACAGTATGTCGCGCATATCAACAAACAAGTTGATTATTTACACACCCAGCAGACAGAGAGCAGAATTAGCATTCATAGTAAACAAATATTAGGTACAATATTCTCTCTCCTTTAAACTTTGTTTTTGGTCTCCACCAACTCCTGAGAGAAATATCTATCAATTTAGCAGCTAAATTATGCACTATACATTCATTGTAGGCTAGTTCAACTTGTCTGCCATTTGGTTTTGGGCAGGTGAAGTATTGTAGTTTTAGAGAGGTTTTTTTTTTGCCTAAAAAAAGATGTGACTGAAAACAATAACAGTGGTGAAAGTGAACCAAAACATCAGAGTTGCAAACCGTAAAATCAAAACAATTAGCTTAAAGATGCTAAAACTCTCCACAGTTTTGGGAGAACTGTAGAGTTGGTGATGATTCCCTGTGAGTGCAAGTGACTCCTTTCACACGCAGGTAGTAATTTGATCCATTGTTAATGTATTAAATACATTACTGTCATTGACTGGCTTTAACGATGGACAGTAAAAACTGAGTCATCTTGACTACTCTCCCCATCTGTATGCTAATTACCTATTACTGAGTCTGATTACTCACATCACTCGGGTTAATGTAGAAGCCACAGAACTGGATGATTTTTCACATACTGTCTATTAGTCTACACGACGAAGAAAGTGGTTTTCATGTGTAAAATTTCCACATTTTTACTGTCCTGCAGTTATTTTGGAATGGCTTTAAAGATTTTATCTATTACCTTAAGTCTCTAGTTATTGCGAAGGCTTTTACTTTCTCGTGAGCCTGTGAGCTCTCTGCAAGTCTCAGCTGAAATTCTTTTTGCTTTTCCTTAATCGAAACTGAAGATTAAAGGTGACCGGTGCTTTTGCCGCCAGGGTCCCTATAGGCTCCTTCGCCTGAGGAGCTCAGGCTGCCAGAGTAAGTATCAAATCACTTTTTATTCTGTGTTTTGTTGGGATAACTTTATGTAATCTTTAATTCTTTCTCCATTTATTTCTTTCCTTGCTTGTTACAGTTAGTTATTCAGTTTTTAACCTAAATTTTTCTGTGCTTTCATGTTTTGAAAAGTGCTGCTCCATGAAGTATTAGCATATCATCATTCTTTGTATATAAGGCGTGATGCACAGTTATTTTTACGCACCATAAAAGCACATATGACGCGCATTAAATTGATATTAGTTAAAGGAGATTTGAGGGGTTTTATGATTTGGTTGAGGTGAGCAGAAGGCTGTAATGTATTTTAGTTCTGCTCTAACAGCTACAGTATGTCTGATGCTCCAGGTTGTGACACTCTGGAGTTACTGTTGGCTAAAGCATATGGCAGGCTCTTACTCTGCTTTGTGGACCCTTTAATTAACCCAGCGGTCCAAATGAGGTTACTTGCAGTGAAGGAAAGGAAAATCTAATGAAAACGAGCAGGGGAGAGAGGGATGTGTGTGTGAAGGGGGTGATGTGGGGCAGCGGTGGGGGTTGGGTATCCTGAGAGCACAAAAATGTTATGTAATTCATGGCTCGGTTATGTAAGGGATCAATAGTGTAACGGTAAAGAGAACTCAAGTTCCCCCCTATCCGCACGCACACATGCTAATCATTGTTCTCCTCTGAAGTTCATGGCTAATTGTTTCTCAGGAGAGGTGTCTGGCATCCTCTGCTGCTCCTGCTGTGGAAACAGAGATGGTGTTGCACGCTGTGTTGTCAGACATGCACAGGAAGAACTGCACGGCTTTATTAGACAGGTTTCCCCCAGTGCTTTTTTATGTGGGTCGTGGTGAATTTTACGAAGTGACTGGCAGAAATCTTAAAGTCAAACTGAAATTAAATGCATGTTGTTGTTTGTTTTCTTTTGCAGCTCTTATGTCGACTCTCAAAATCATGTCCTTTGCTCTTCCTGGGAAAAAAAAAAAAAAAAATAGTCATGCTTTTGGTTCCCTTACACAGCTAGCAAGAAAAATCCAAGCAGGCAGCAGCAGAGTGAAGGCAGATTTTCTGGCTCCCAGCAGGCAGCCAACACAACGCCTCACCAGTTTTGATAATACAATTCAGTGCAGACTGACTTTACAGTTCAACATCGACCCTGAGTAGGCAAGACGGCAGGTCTTTGGTGGTTCTCGGGTCACCCTTACTTGGCATGTTGCTCAGAGTGCAAGTAACTCCCTCCATTCAGCTCTGCTAAATGCCAATATCATGTTCAACCTACCTACCCTGCAAAATGCTAATTCACCTTAGTTTCCTGTAGTATAATTTGCAATAATTACTCAAATAATTACTCAAGTTTTTCAGAGGCAGTGTTATGGTCTCATTAGATCAGTTTCAAACTAACTTATCATTGACTCACTCCATTGACACAGTGTGGCATATATGTACTATAAAAATTGGGAATACTCTCAGGAAACCCAGCTGAGTACAGTGCAGTGAAGAATTGGCATTTCACTTCAACTGAACGTCTATATATGTGTGTCAGAAAGCCAACATCATGCAGTGTGGAACTCTACATGACACCTGTCAAGACCGGGAAATGGCTGTTCTCTGTATTCCAATTCCCCTGCTCCATCAGGATGGCCTTGTTCCTCTTCTCACTGTAGAGAGACAGAAAATCACAGGGTTTCCTTCGTCTTTACATCTCTTTCATTCTCACTCTCTCTTGTCTTATTTCAGCACTTTTGCTCTCTCTTTTGCACTTGTACATCTCTCTTTGATTCCCCTTCTCTTTTGTCTAATTTCCTAGCTTTTGCTCTCTCTTGCACTCTGTTGCCTACTGTCTCGTTGTGTTTTCTGCTCTCTCTCTCTCTCTCTCTCTCTCTCTCTCTCTCTCTCTCCCTGTCTCTTTCTCTGTCTCTGCTTCACCTCCTTCTTCTCAGCTCAGCTGCTCTGGGATTGTCCCTGATCATTCGACATCAAAATATCTTCTCCTCACTGTTGCCCTGTGTTCCCCTCATCTCGACCATGTAATATTAAAGTCAGAGGGGACAGCCCTGCTGTTTTCAATGAGCGCTTGTTCACGGCGGAGGAGAAAAAGACCGAGCGCAGGAGAGGGAAAGCGATGTCACCCACAGCCGAGCCGGCGAGATGAATGCACTTTGACTAAATCTCCCCTTTAGCCACTTATTATTATTCAGAAAGTCCAAACCCTGCTCCACCGCAGCTCTAAAACTGCATAGAAAATGTGAGGGATGCATTTGTAGATGGTCAACAAACAAAGCTTCTAAAGGCAGGGCTGAGATTGAGAACAACCTTTTCAGTTGATTATGCACTTTTTTCTTACTACTGTACATCCAAAGGCATGGGTTTCATTTCAACATTGGGAGGCGAGGGCGGACAAAATTAAGTTTTGATCTTGGGTTCTCCTCAGAAAAGCGACAAACACTTAAATTTCCAGCATTCTGCTGATTTGCCATGCACCAATTTGTGCCTTTCCATCTGTTTATGGTGGGAATATATAATATAATATATAATTACGTATAGAAAGGCACAAAATAAAAAAACAACTCAAAATATAATAGAAAATAATGCAGAAAGGCTTTCAGTCATTCTGTACTGCTTTTAAATATTTATTCTCCTCTAACATCTATGATTTAACACTGTCATATAAATTCATATCTAAATTCCAATGTATGAAATTCAAATGCCCTTTACTGTCAACAAATCCCATTCTTTTGACTGTCTTTGACTGTTGTGTAGCTATTGCCAAAATTAGCTTGTCTACTGCTAGCTTAGATAGCTAGCGAGCTTTAATTATGGGCAAGCACTGCATTATCTTAAAGGTGCAATATATAACAATTGTGCATCCAAAAATGAGTACTGCAGTCCTAATAGTGAGGTCAGGCCACACAATATCAGACATGTGCATAACTTCTTCTTCTTTATGTTTGATGACAGATTGCAACCATTTGATTACCGCCACCGCCTACTTTACCAGAGGCATTGTTGTATCTATGAGTCACATGGCAAGTTGTCAAATTAAACTGTTACTTTCATGTCTTTATTGTGGGTTACAAATGCATGTGTTCTAAATATTGAGCGGGACATGTCCCCTGCGCCCCCACGGAATCTGCGCCTGTATTCATCTGCCATAAATGCAACAGATTGCCAAATATGAATGACAATTGTCTTTTTTTTTTTTGTCCTTGTTGAAATGTCAAATTGATATGTCATTGAATTTCATGTTTGTGGTTGATGGGTGACCAACTGCTTTTTGGAGTAAATGAACCACTCACACTCACCTATTATCAAGGAAACCATGGGGGACTGCCTGCTGGGAGAGAAAACACAGACTTTTATGATGGGTCCCTCTGTAGTGCAGCCCACCAATGAGGCTGCATAGCAGCACATGTGCAATTAACACAGGACAGATGGTCCAAGTTCACATCAAATCAATGCCGGGAATGAAGTGATGGGGAGGGAAGCCCAGATCGCCCCATGAGCCCGCCATGGCTTCACTGTCACTGATGCATGGTTCAATTTGACATGTTTGATCAGGTGAATCCATGCAAGTGTACCCACTTTGAAATTGAAATACATGCCAGAGAGTATTTACAGTACCCCTCTGTGTTTTGTAACACAGGTGGATCTTCATTACAAAATCTATAATTTTATATGACTCTCATACATTATGCATGTGACATGCCATTAGTGAAGACAGGTAGAGGCAGGGCCAGGGGGTTTAATGAATTTTTCAGTTGATGTTGATAGGAGGATTTGCATGTGCGGGAGGTGACATTGTGTTTGTTCTGGAAAATTGGTTGAGATTAAGGTTCATGGTCATGGTGTGCGTGTACCAGTTAATACTGTTATAAAGAACTGGAAAAACATCAGGTTGTGGTGTGTGTGTGTGTGTTGTGTGTGTGTGTGTGTTGTGATCCTTGTATTTGGTTAAATTAATTAATCTCTGCAGTAATCCTGACCTTGTTAAGTTAATTTCCATACCAATGAAATATGTAATACTGATTACTGACACTGATTAAATTCAAATATGACACGATGTGTCACACAACACTGCTTCACATTGTGTTTGACCATCATGTCACATCGTAGTAGACTGTATTGCAGAGTTCACGCTAAACTTTCTTTTGACAACAAACGTGATAAATGTTCCAGAATTCTGACTATAGGACAAGTACCAGACATGTGTTCTGAAGAGATTTACAAAGTTCATATCTTTGTCCTTTTCTCATCCAAACACATTGGCGACGTGATCATATATAACAAAACAGATGGTTAAATGCTAATTTACCATGCCAGAATGAAATCTCCCAACGGTCCTTTCAGTACTGTCGAGAGCACTACTCGGCCAGACGTACCAATTAATGAAATTCTTGAAAGTCACTGTTTAATTAAGATCTATGCACAGTGTGAGCAAACTTTAATACTGAATAGAAAATAATCACAAGTAAATACTATTTTTATTTTAGATATTGTATTTTGTATTTGGCATATTTCCCACATATTTTCACACCACTCAACTACACATTATATCAGCTAATGTAATCCTGCTGTATTGTTTCATATTTTTCATGTTTTATTATGTGACCACCATAAATTAGTAAGAAATTACCACACATCAAGCACCAAATGTAAGTTAAAAAAAAACTAGCATGGTTCCTTTCAGCATCTTGTGTATTGTCTTGGTACCATTAGCCAGAAAGAGACCAGATGGTCTTGGCAATTCTTTCTTGACCTCATGCAACAGTTAACAAAACACTTACTTGCTCGTTCAGAGTTTTTGACCATCTTCATCACCAGATGTAGGGTGCTCCAACCTGCTTTCTTCACTCTGCATAAAAAACAAAACTACAAAACTACTTATGGTTTGGGTTAAAATATGTATGTTACATTGTGCAAGTCACATAATGTTACGCAACTTAAAACTTTAAATGACGTTGACTTTTTGTTTCACACGGACACAAACCCCTGCCTCCCGGGTGAAAGTCCTGTGTTTGTTTGAACCATCCAGCCACCCACCCCGCCCAAGCTCCATACACAGACTTTGTTGATCTTTGCATCACGTCATCTGACATTTTTTTAATGGGAAGGATTGGCATATGCACTGCACGCAAAATTGGACTTTGGTGTGTTATTTGTACACAGATTGGGCTGGATGCTCAGTTGTCATGAAAATGTACATGTAGCAAAGATGAGATGAAGCCTGTTTGATATGATGGAAAGCTCTGGCAAAGCAAATAAGTGGACTGTGACTTGTCCAGTAAAAAACAATACAGGATCTCACAGATTATGGGTAAAGTGATTAAAAAAACACATGTATAACAGGACATAAATATAGGGGTGCTTAGAAATGTTATGAAACAGTTTCAGTGCTGTAAAGTTGCTTCTTTGTCATTACTCACCACTGCAATATCAACCCCTCACATGAAGGAGAGAAGGCCACTTAATGAGCTCTCACACAAAACAAAAAGATCAGTCAAACTTTTCAACCAGAAAGCTGAAGGCTACTGCAGCTGTAGCGGCTAGTGACTGTGAGGCACTACTTGAGCACAGTGGTGGTTTGAACTAAGTGCTAACATCAGCATTTAACTGCTCACAGTCCTAATATGCTAAGTGTAAAAAGTATCATGTTTATTTAATATTATTTCTTGTATTTTACTTTTACTTAAAGCTCATGATTGGGGTATTTAATGAGATATTTTATGCAGTAGAACAAAATGTGAAAATGTCTTAAGCTTGTGTTAAATACAGACCTTCTTTCAGGAAAATAACTGAAAACCTTTGATTTCCAGACAAAGGAGCCGGAGGTGCAAAAATCCTAACTCATTTCCAGGTTTTGGGACTCATTACTGCTGCACTTATTATTTAGCATAATTTTTAGTTTACTGAAGGACCAGTGTGTAGGGTTTAGTGGCACCTACTGGTGACACTGCAGTTTGCAACCAAAACTTCTCACCCTCCCCTTCCTAGTGTGTAGACTAGGGGGAGGCTACAGTGACTATAAAGCCAATGTTTGGTTTGTCCATTCTGGACACTGTAGAAACATGTCATGCAACATGGTGGACTCCACAAAAGAGGACCTATGTTCTCTTTAGATATAAATGGCTCTTTTAAGGCAACAAAAACACAAAGATTGTTATTTTCAGGTAACTATACACTAAAAATGCCGCGGTCTGAGACTGCGGTAACAGGCAGGTGTTTCGGTGAATGTCATTGTGAGTAAAACCCAACCAAAAGTCTCTGTATTAAATCTTGTATATGAACATGTGCACAATAAACTTAGGAGACAAAAACATGGCTCTGTCATGTAAATAATTCAACAAGAAAATATGCTTGGTTCCACAAGTAGAATGTCTTGTTCTTCCCTGCACATGGCTAGCGCCTTGTTGTACAGCTGCGGGTATTCAGCCACCAGCATTATCAGCTCCCACATATTTGCTTTTTTCTGGCTGTTTCTGCGATGCTCGCCCCCTTCCATTTGATTGGCCTAAAGCCAGGTAGTGACTGTGAGCAGCAGAGCAAAAGCTGTACATGTTCACATAGGCGGCGACCACCTCTTACACCTGCCAGTCCAGGTCGAAGCTGCTCCCTCCCCGCTCCCCCTCATTGAAATGACTTGAAGCAGTGCGTTACCGTGTGAAAAGTCCCTCAAGAAAACATGAACTCATGAACATACTTATAAATATTATATTCCATTTCTGCCAACAGATCCCCATAAATCTTACATACTGGGCCTTTAAGTGAGAAAGTCTTGCTTAAAAACAGCTCTGAGTCTGATTTTGTCACAATAACAGAGTACTTCTTTTACAATAACAGACTACAGTGCAACACAGAAAACAAGTTCAATGCTTTATTAATGCAAATTTATTTCAAACCTAACTCTGGATAGTAAAATATTTTATATTACCCTGCCACTGGCAGCTGAACCAAAAACTTAATTTCAGACTCTGTCAGTCATAAATTTGTTATACATGATAATGGTGTAGCCCACGCCTTCCTCCAACAATGAAAAAGACATCAGAGGTCATAAACTGGTTCCTCCATTTGCCACAGACTGTTAATATTCTACCAGAGGCTGTAGTTTAAAATCAAACAGCCTTCACCAAGAAGAACAGAATATTTATATCTCACCCTGCTCCAGTACAGCATCAGCGCTGAGCAGCCGTGATTGTAACTGAAGTGTTGCGATAATGACCTTGCTTCGGGTAGTCAACAAAATATTAATTAGAGGTTGCTGTGTTTATGAGTCAGCTGTGGTCGTTATGCAACCCAGGCGAGCAAAACAGCCAACAGTTTGGATGTGAATTCACTAAAAAAAAAAAAAAACAACCAAATCTGTTAGGTTGGTCTTTGTGTGTAAAATGAAGCTGCTGTTACAGAAACCACATCATTAGTCAGTACAATGTTTTCGTGACTCATATTCATCAATAATGCAAAAGCTGTGATGAAAAATCAATACAGTAACAAAGAAGAAGTCCGTTCATTCGCGGTTTTAGCAGCAAGCTTGTTGCGTGACTCTATCATCCTGATGATTTCCTTCAGCACCTGCAGTCACAGAGGAAGCCGCTTGCAGGGGAGGGGGAGGCGTTAGAGTCGATAGCATTATGAGCATCCTCGCTAATTAACTGTTTCTAGTTCCCTAACCAAAGCCTGCAGTCTCTCTCTGTCTCCATCATTCCTGCCCCTCCTCTGCTCGACAGCCCGGTCTGATTTGTATTCAGGTGGCTTCCTCTCCTCCCTGTGTGTGACTCTGCAGAGCAGGTGTCCATGGCTGTGGCTCAGACAATGATAGCCCACTGATAAGCTGCCTCGCACAGGCTGATAGATAGGCAGAGACCCTGTGTTTTCTACTGACGAGAATGACACGTTTTCAGCTGGTATTTTGCAGTTATGGAAGGTCATTTAAATGCAGGGGACATAAACTTGCAAATCCCCATGGAAAGTGTGCTCTATGTACACACACACACTCACTGGCTTGTTTAAGAGCTATGTCAACAAAGGACTTTTTTTTAACGAAAACTTTGAGCTAAAGTCACTCAAGTTTCAAATGTCTGTGGCCCTGTGTTAAAGGAATAGTTTATCATTTTGGGAAAAACAATAAATCACTTTCTGGCTGAGATGAATAAATATAAAGCCAGCAGCCAGCATAAAGACTGGAAAACAGGGAGTAACAGCCAGTCAGAAGGTAATGAAATCCACTGACCGGAACCTCTAAACCTCACAAATCTCTAGCTTGATCTCATTTGCTTAAATTTTAACCAAAAATGTAAAATTAAATGTAAAAATGACTATTTGTAATTTCACAGAGGATTATGAGCTGGAATGTAACTTTTGACACTAACCTCCTTTAAGACCAAAAAAGTTTGGACAGAGCCAGGCTAGCTGTTTCCTCCTGTTTCCAGCCTTTGCACTAAGCTAGGCTAACCGGCTGCTAGCTAAACTTAAATGTAAAAATGACTATTTGTAATTTTACAAAGGATTATGTGCTGGATTGTAACTTTTTTTTTTTTTTTTTTGGCATTTTTGCCTTTATTTGATAGGACAGCCAGAGAGTAGACAGGAAAGGGGGCAGAGAGAGGGGATGACATGCAGCAAAGGGCCGAAGGCGGGAGTCGAACTAGCGGCCGCTGCAGAGGACTAACAGCCTCCATACATGGGTCGGACGCTCTAACCATCTGAGCTAAATGTCTGCCCACTGGATTGTAACTTTTGACACTAACCTCCTGTAAAACCAAAAAAATTTGGACAGAGTCAGGCTAGCTGTTGGCGTCTAATACTGGGACTAGTTGTCTTCATTGTTAAACAACCACCACAGCTGATGAATATCTATCTGACATGACTCAGGCAGAAATCATGCTCATGTAACATCAAATCATAGCACGTCAACATCAAAGTTTTATCACATTATGTTTAGTCATATTAGCCAACTTCCTTCCTCACTCACTGGCGTCTTCGGACAATTCTGTGATTTCCCAAAAGTTACAGCAACTAGCAACTAACTAGCAATGGCTAGCAGGGAACACACAATTACACTGAATAAATTATGTATTTATTTGTGTTGAACATTGTTGGAAACATCTAGAATAATGTACACAACTCAACAAAATATATAATGTACGTCTAGCATTTTAGACATCTTAATTCGGGAATTTTATGTAATCTAGCTTTAACATTACATAAAAAAACATTAGTAACTTACATTTAACTGTTGTGTAAGTCGCAGTGTTTAAGGGCCTTTCAATCAAGTTGTCTGTTAGAGGCAGGTTTCAATCCTGTGTTATAATTTTGATGGTGTATTTACCCTTTTGTTTACATAGTTGGATCACAAACTGCACCTTTACGCCCCCCAGACACAGTGTTTGTTATCTTCTAATGGGTGCATAACTTACAGACAGATCCCACAGGTCGAGTCAGTCCAGTCTTCCCCAAGTGAACTGTTCTGTTTGTGATGACATTGTGCTTCCTGATCCTGGCATCCGGCATGATACCACGGCGATTATCTCCTGTAATCTTTAATAATGTCCCAGAGAGGAAGACAGAGTGCAATAAGCCGCATCTGCTGTTACTGGCCCTGGCCAAACAAGGTGAGAGGGTGGGCCGGAGAGAGGGAGGGAGATGTAGTGTCAGCCTTGAGTTGCCTGTTGGTTTGTTGTGGCAATGAATCCTCTAACCTCGGTACAAGGTTAAAACTTCTTGTGCCTCCGTGGACACTGTTCATCTTCCAGATTAACTGTGTAACAAAACACATTTATGTCCAATAGCCCATGCAGTTTACAAAGGAGTTCCCTCAGGGTCATTCATTGCCTCTAAATTTTACTATTAACTCCTTTTTTAAATGGTCATGGGTTTGTTTGAACTAATGCTCATAAATTAAGCCACTTTGGTATGTTTCATTTGGTATAGAAGCAGCGTGGTCTGTGAACTGTAGCTTCGAGATCAGTTTTTCATTAAACCTAACTAACTTTGTGACTTTGGTCACAGGAACAATGTTTGTGCCCAAGTTTACTTAAGAAATGAGGCCTCAGGGTTTGTCACTCCCCGCTGAGCTGCAACGTTAATGTCAGTGTGTGCATCTGGGTGTATAATTGAAAAATGACTACATACAGTATAAATTAAGGGTGCCAAAGCAACAGCATGACAATGTGAAATAAATACAAACTGAGGGAAACAACTATAAATGTTGTTATTTGAAACTGAACCTAAATAAAAATATATACAAGCAAAGAGAAATTATGAGACATAGACAGTAGAAATAAGAAGTAGCTAGAAATATGTGCATTATACTACAATATATAACAATAAAATAGAAAAATATGTATACGACAATGTATGCAATCATGTACATAAATAATAGTGCTAAAATGAGTGTATAAATACATGTGTTAAGTTGCAAAAATATTATACATAAGGGTATTTGTTGGTTCAAATGTACAGTAAAATAAATAAATACAGATTGATTGCACTGTTGAATTATTATTTCACAAAGTATTGCACACTTGAATACATTATAATTCCAAATATAGATTGAGTGATTGTCCTGAAGTAAATGGTACGTCGTCAAAACTTTAAAGCTGCATTAATCTCTATACTAATATTATTATATTAATGATGGATTAAACACTTTGAGAAATGTGTTGCTCTTCATGTCAAACCCAAATTATCATCCAAACTCTGCAGTTCCCCTCAGCTTTACACATTATTTAGATGGATGTTTGCACACACCTCATCGTTTTTGGTTCATTCTCACCAATCTCTTCAAGCTTGGTTCCAGCCACAACATGCAGCTGTTTTCAGCAAACAACTCTATTAACGCAGTCACTACACTTACTGCTCAGGACCAAATGACAGCCCAGGTTAGCAACTTTCTGGTGAACACACTGGATCATTTAGCTGCTAAGCAGATTTCCCTCAGGAGTTGGTGAAGACCAGAAACAGAGATAAAAGAAGACAAAATATTAGACTTAACATTTGTCCAGTTTGAATGCTGATGTTGCTTTGTGTCCGCTGGATGTCTAAATAAGCAGCTGCTTGCGATAATTCATCAGTGTCGCAGCTTTTTGCTGTCAAATAAATCCATTAATGCGAGGAATTGCACAATGCATTTTGCAGCCCCAATTTAAATTCCCCTTTGATATGATGAAAACAAATGTTCTTTTCTTCTTCTTCCCTGTTCTCAGTTATACTTTTTTTGTTTGTATTAAAACACTAATTGTCAGCAAATATAAATAAGAGGGACCACCACATGCATACACACATCCATTAGTAGCCTGATGATGATTGATGATTTCCTTATATTTTTGTGTCGTACACAAATAGTGCCCAACCCTCATGGGTTTATAAGACACCAGATACAGTTGTAGTCTTCAGACATTTTTCTTTCATTACAAAATTACCATTTCCATTTCAGACATTAAACAGAATACTGATGTAAATAATCAGTCTACTTTTTTTCCCCCTAAATATTACCTATGAAAGATTTTTTTGTGTAAATGTTTGTAAGCTGACTGGATGACATGGCAGCCTGTCTGCGTGATCTGTCTGTGTGGAAGTAAAAATGGACAAACAATCAAGAACAAGCAATAAACTGACAGTATTGATCATGTTGTTTGCAGAGGGGAGGGCGAGAGGGGTGGTGTTTGCGGGTGATGGCACGGTTTTCAGACATGCTGATGGGCTCATGTTTCCCTGCCTGTGATAATGGATGAAGATTCATGGTGGCCATGGCTGCTCCATGCCCGCCGCGAATCCAGGAAGGATATTTATGTTGACAGCGCTCCTTCTCCCACCAAGCCCGGAAGGAGGATCACACAACCTGTCACTCAGATTGATGTCTCCCCTGACGGCACAAGTTAAAAGGAAAGGAGGAGAAGGTAATGAAGAGAGGATAGAGGATGGAGACTGCTCCCAGGGTTAGAGACGTATGAAGATGATCTCTCGTCGCTGTATCATCGGTATTCAATTCATCACATTGACATTCACGTACATAAACAAACCATACTGCATGTAGCCTACTGGGAGTTGCACCCAGAGAGCACTGTTGTGTAGAGCAAAGCTGCTCTATTTCACAGAGGATTTGTTGAATATGTCTTTGATGTGTAGGCTGTTCATGAGAAGGGGGAAAAAAGCATGCAGAGAAGCGCTCGGTCATACAATATGGATCAAATGAAAAGGAAATAAAAAGATGCAATGTAATGTCAAAGACGTGACCTCATTGCATATTGTTGGAATATTTATTATTTGGGATGTGGTGAGATGGGCAGCTACATTCACTCTTAGAAATAAAGGTGGTAACTAGAACCATAAATGGTTCTTCTGCTGGTCCCCATTGGAGAACCCTTCTTGGTTCCTGGTAGAACATTTTATAAGGGTTCCACTTGGAACCCTTTTAGAGAGCTACCTAGAACCCAACATGAAGGGTTATACCTAGACTTGTGAAAGAAAAGTTCTAGAAGAAAAGGCCTAGAAAAAAGTTCTAATGGAGAACCACCCAGAATCTCCATTTCGATCAAGAACCTTTACACCAAGAGGTTCTACTGAGAACCCTTTTATATTCCAAGGGTTTCATCTAGAACTAATCAAAGCTGATCTACCAAGAACATCTAGAACCTGCCCAGCCACCCCAGGGGAATCTACCAAAAACCACTTTATATTCTTGAACCTACCCAGAGGGATCTACCGAGAACCCTTTTATATTCCAAAGGTTTCATGTAGAACCCACCGAAGGGAATGTAAAAATATCTTTTTTTTCTAAGGGTTTCACCTATAACCCTGTTATTTGCTGAGGGTTCTACAAAGAACCCAATTATTCAGATGAGGCAAGAACACAAGAACACAAGTGAAACGAACTGATTAAGGGGATTCAATTTGAAACATGGATGAATGATATTTAAATATTTGAGGGTGAGGATCTTTTAATGCCCATGCCTTAAAAAAAAACTTGTCCTTCTTCCAAAAAGGGTTCCTCAAAAGCAGTTGGTTCTGGGTTGAGCCCCAGTCCTTCAGCAGGAACCATTTTGGAACCCTTATTTCTAAGAGCGTAGGTTGGTGTAGCTGTTATCCAGTCCCATCATCTTGAGAATGGGATGTCGTTTGCTTTTGCAGGTACTTTATTCAGCCACAACCAAGAATGCATTTTCTATCTGCGCGTGCTTTGATATCAGACATGATTTGTTTTCATATCGTGGCCCTGCATTGTGCAACAGGCAATTTTTGTGCAAGGCGAGTGCCTCTACATAATGATGAGAGGAAACATAATCTAATTTCTACTTTCATTTACAGGACAGATTGTTCAAATGGAGTAATAACTATCTCCTCTGCCCCTCGCCTCCTCTCCTCATCTCTCCTCTCATCCTCGCCCTCCTTCCCGTCGCTCTCTGCCTATTTCGGCCCTTTTCATTCCTTGAAGAATGCATTTGAAACCATGCAAATGAGAACAAGTGAACAAATGAATGTTTCATGAATGCTTTTATGATGAGAAAATGCAAATGAGGATGAGTGAATGAATGAATGTTTAATGAACGCTTGTTTAATGAAAAGGACTTATTAACTAGAGCGCTGACTTAGCACTGCGCCACAGCCCGGCCTACCACGCATGAAAGGATCACATTATATTTTGGCAAGGAGGTGATACAACACATTTAGATGAACAAGCGCTGCTAATCAGTCGGACCTGATTGACAGGACAGAGACATATTGAATTAGCATTTAACTGTCACTTTCCCTCCGCCGCTTCTATTTGTTTTGGATAATATTGCACAAAAATACAATCTGATGGAGTAAAATCGCAGGGGCCGTGCCAGACGAGCCACGTTTTTGGCTTTTGACGGCTGAGCAGGGGATGGAGGCCCTCACATGAGGGAGATATATCATTCGCCTCATTAACTGTTGTTGTCATATTTCCCCACATCTCACACAGAGAGGTGGAGAAAAGTAATGTTTAATTTCACCCTCATGTCCTCTAGAAGACGCTTATCAGAAGGTGAAGTTGTGTGTGTCTTTTTGCTTCTTTCACACCCGTGTATGTGTGCGTCTTTGTACTGACTTTTGGATGCACGCTTGTGCATGATGAATGTGTGTGCGTGCCTCCAAATGAGTACAACCTTGTGTTTGCGTTTGGCTCAGCTTGAAATTAACTTTAATCGTAATGTTTAAAGCCAAATGTGGTGCAACTTCTCTCTCTTTATGGGATCCTCCTGCTGCCTTCATCACTCTCTCTGGCCTCATCAATGAGGTAAACCCTGCAGGAGTGACTGGCTGATACACTGGAGATGATGAGTCTAGTTACTTTTTTTCCCCACTTAATCTTCTGTTTGGGAAATACATTCAAATCCATGCAGTCCTGTGGATGAATTAAGTTGTGGCTCTGTACTATAAGTACTATAAGTACTATATGTGTATGTTTTTTCTAGGAAAAGAGTTCTTCAACAATTATAGTCCATTTTTGCCCTGTGTCAAAGTTGCCATCTTTCCCAATTCCTTGTAATAGTTGTTTTTAGGGGGCCAAGCCCGCGGGGGCTGGGGAACGCGTATGCAAGGCATACGCGTTTCCCAGCACCAGCGGTGCTGGGAACCCTATTGTAATTGTTCCGATTTTTATTTTTATTATTATTTCTTTTATTCTTCCGTTGATAAAAGTGCTACTGCAGGCTACACCGTACAAGGGAGGGCGGTGGAATTTGGAGGGTTGGTCCAGACCCCTGCACGTACCTCAGGCGCAAAAATTGACATATGTCTGCCAGCAGGTGGCGCTATAACCAAGGGAAACACGTTTTGGCCGATAACTCCCAAACCCTTTGGCGCACATTCAAAAGCCTCATATCCACATATTCCCTGAATTGCCCTGAATCACCTGGGCTAGGCCACGCCCATTTCCGCCTATAATTTTTTTTCAGGAAATCGCTAAAACTCGAAAACCTACTTTTTCGCACTCCTCCTTGGGGTTTGGTCCGATCAGTGTGAAATTTGGCACGGACGTTCGTCAGCTCGACCTCATCTAAAGTTATCAAAAGAGTTCTGCTTGGTCAAAATATGCGCAAATTACTAACGAATAAAATTTTCTAGCTAGCTTATAAAAACGCAAACAGTTGCATATCTCGGTCAAAATAAATGCTAACGACACCAAATCCGAGATCCTCGGTTGACATGTAACTGTGGGGGTGTGAGCCAAATTTGGTTAACTTTGCCCACTAGGGGGCACTGCAAATATGCCAACGTTATATCTCTTAAACGGCAACACCGATTTTTACCAAATTTGGTGGGCATGACGCTGGGTCACTCCTGAGGCCATATCTTGATGGTAATCATGACTGGTCACAGTGGGCGTGGCTTATTACGACATAAACAACAAACATTTCATTTAGCTCAAGTATTATTCTGAGGGATGTGAAATTTACAGGGTATATATAGAATAGGACACACACCACCCACACCCAAAAATTATGCGTCTACTCCACTAGGTGGCGCTGTAACGGACACAATCACGTTTTGGCCTGTAACTTCCACATTTTTGATCACAAGTTCATAAACTTTATATCCACATGTTCCCTACATAGTGCCGCATATTCTCACATAGGCCACGCCCACTTCCACAACATATTTCTCTTTCTAATTTGCTACACGTTAAAAACCTACTTCTTCGAACTCCTCCTAGGGTTTAAGCTCGATCTGCATGAAACTTTGCACACACAGTCTCCAGATCGGCCTGATCAAAAGTTCTCAAAAGAATTTTGCTACTCCAAAAAATGCGGTACTTAGAAATAATCAATTTTTTCTGCTAGCCAAAAAACACATATTGTTGCATATTTTTGTCCAAGTAAAAGCTATCGACATGAAACTCAAATCACTTGTATCAGACGTCAGCAAGAGGCTCTGTACCAAATTTGGTGCAAATTTGTCAAAAGGGGGCGCTATAAAACAGAGAAAAAATCAAGCGACACAAAAGTTGCTCAGATTCGCACGAAATTTTGTGAGCGTGATGTGGAGTCACTCCCGAGGCCAGCCGTAAAGTTTAGTACTGTTTGGTCAAAGTGGGCGTGACTTGTTACGACAAACATATTCAGCAATAATACAGAGCTTCCAGTGCTCTTCCCATTACAATAAGAAGAATGAAGAGAGAGGGCAGCCTTGTTTGACCTGATGTGCGATAGCAAATCTTGGCGACGTACCTTCCTGTACCGAAATAGAGCCATTCGCGTTGCGTGGGCTACGCGACGCCCGGGGGCCGAGTCGCGCGGGAGGCTTGGCCCCCTTTCATAACTGCTTGCAGTTCTAGTTTTGTTTTTGTTTTTTTTTTTTAAAGATACATTTTTACTAAATAGTCGTTTCTTTCTATTATTCCTTCTTTTTGTAAGATTTAATATTTTTCTCACCAATGACAAAAAGCTAGTCTGGCATTTTCTCTTATCCGGCGGTCCAAAGCTCCTGTGCTGGTGGCAAACGCCAACACTCCCCTGGTGCTTGTAACAGGAGAGACTTAAAAGTAAAGTATACTGGAGCAACTTTATATAATGTTTTTGACCGCAGATGCGTCTTCATCCCGCTTCAACCCAGTCCAGGTGGTATGGCTAACTGCTAACTAGCCAACAGTAGCTACACTTTGCAGCAGTTTACTGTCTATCGGGAAACAATGTAAACAGCAAGCTGAGGCAGAGCAAGTGGGAAACCAGAAAAAAAGTAGTTCCAGTAGTTTCTACCGCAGAAAAAAGTAGTTAGTACATGAGTGCACTCACAACAAGATCTGTGGATTATCTTGAGGAACCATGTCATGATTTCTGGAAAGAGACACTTTTGGCTGTTGAATATATCAAATGCTCTTTTTTTTTTTTTTTTTTTTTTTTCGCTTTTTGTGCTTTGAGCACCAGAAGACAAATGCTATCTAGTTCCATTAATTCAAGAAAAAGGCATCTTTACGGCTGACATCTCCAAAACTCAACAACTCACACCAAAATAATCTAGATGGATAAATAGCACAGCAGGTAAGAGGAAAAATATGTATTTTTGATTTTGGGGTGAATTGTCCCTTTAGACGTCACCATGGTATTCATGTGCCATCTGGCATTTTTTGCTGAAAATTGCTGCCTTCTCCTGCTTTAAACAAAGCTGTTTTGGTTGGTGAGAGAGAACCAAAACATTAAAGTTGTGGGCCCTAAAACCAAAACAAACAGCTGAAAGATGCTAAAAAAAAAGTTTGTGTTAGAGCATCATTGCTGATGAAAATCTGACAAGACTCCTTCAAGAGTCCTTCAGTCACGTTCACTGACTTCCTTCCTCACTCTCTGATGTATCCAACATATCCCATGTTTTCATGGAAGTTATAGCAACTAGCTAGCAACAGCTAGCAGGAAACATGCCGTTACCTTTAATAAATCACAGAATATTCTTGAATTTAATCATTGTTGGAAAAGGGGTAATTTTTGAGGTAATTTAAGTACATGACTCAACAAAATATATCACATATGTCTCATGTTTTTAGACATTTTAATGCAGAAATTTTACACGTTACGGCTTTGCAGACATTTCTCTATTAAGGAGCTAATATTTAGCTGTTTTTTAGCTTGATTCACAGGTGTGTCAGCCTACCACAGCTAGCTATCTGGAGCACCATTGCTCTTTGCACTTCAGCTTGAGTTCCTCCCTTTAACCCAAATTTAGAATTTATGCATGGATATGAACAGATTTATGATAGCGCAGGTCTGTATGTCAGCAGTTTCGTGGTTCAGCAGTGTGTCCTTCAGGTCAGCCAGAGACTGTAAAAAAGAAAAAAGGCTCATCATCTAGTGGCAGGGTGGCACAGTTTTATAATCCCTGAATGAATTTAAACCTTTCAGCTCTAAACGGAACCATATTATTCCAATAACCGTCATTATCCCTCATATTAGCTTAGCGGAGGGAACACGCCAAATGGCAAGGGCCACTATGTCTCCTATTTGACCTTCCACACCCACAGCAACACTCACTGCATATGCTCTCTCCCCCCCTCAGCCCTCCCCTCTATCTCCCCATCTCCTCTCTCTCCCCCGTTGCTACAGTTGCGTTAGGAGGAAATGGGGCTTAACAAAAATATTGTCAAACTGCCTGGAAAGCCGAGGGGAGGAAGCTGGGCGAGCATATCCAAATAGCCTCCATTTGAATTGCTAATTTGAGCTCCAAAATAAAAAAAAAAAAAAGTGTTGACAGAGCTGAGAGGAGAGTGGGTCCTTAATAAAGCAGCAGTGTTAACTCTTGGGTGAGCGGCTTCAGAGTGAGATCAAAGCATTTTAAAACAGGGCGGACTTAAGCTTCTTCAGGGGACCTTCCTCACCCGTACACACCTCTCCCTCTTGGTTTCCCACTAATTCTGTCCCCTCAGTCGCTAGCCTCCACAATCCCCTTTTCTCACAGCTTGGGCTGTTGGATGAGAAACGCTACTTCCTCAAAGAGCATGCAAATGTGTGAATGTATGTGCGACAGAGACAGAGAGGGAGGCAGAGAGGAGAGGGAGGAAGAAGGCGAGCTTTGTTTGAGATGTCTAAATTGGGTTGCCTTTGTGCAAATCCACTGATCTCTTCCAAATGAAAAGAGGAACATACGTGCTTTTGTCCCACTAATAGGCTGTCCACACAGGAGTGACCCACACATCAAAACCAACAGTTACTCGTGTGTTACAGTATAGCATAACAGTGTAATAGTGACAATCACATAACAGCTAAATCACTTTGGCAATTAGGTTGTCAGCTTGTTTGTTGTCTCAGCAGGAGAGCTGATATCAATTTTGTCTCTGTGTGTTTGGCCTAGATGTATAATTGAACCTAGGCTGGGCCGGGGGCTAACTGGCCAATCCAAGTGCCGCCCCATGATCCTCAAGTACGATTGGTTATCAGTCCAGTGAGAATTGGGACCTAAGTTTCAACCAACTCTTTGACAACTGTTTTATAAATGTGCATTTTCTTTGTATGTGTAGCCTACTTTAGCCCACTTAATTCAATTATTGCATTATTTAAATAATAAATGTGGACGCTCCATATTATGTTTGCATGGTGTCACTCTGTTGTGCTGTGACTACAAGGATAATTTAGCTTTGAAATACAAATTTTAAACAGAAAATAAGAAACTTTGAAAAACTGTTAGCAATTAAAGTAGATATGAGAAAAGGTACATTAATTTATCAATATCAGTATATCAAAGCCTCTGCTCATTGTCTTAGCATGCTGAATCCTGGGGCACTGAGATTCATTACAAACTGTGGTTCTCTTCTCACCATTGTATACTTTACTTAAAAGCGAGTTGGTCTTCCTCATGTGTTTGTTGCCTCAGTCATTGGTATGTGTTTATCTACAAAACCATTCTGAGCATAATTCCTACTAACTTATCTTCTTCTTTAAACTGGAAGTGTGGAAGTCATCATCTTTGATCTGTGGACACTTTACGATAAAGTCTGAATTGGGAAAGAAAGCTTTAAGGTTTTCAGCACCTAATGCATGGAATAAATTACAGATTGATCTTCAACTTCAAAACCTTGAACCTTGAACAGGTTTAAAGGTATGGTGAAAACTGTGGAGTCCAGCTTGTCTGTGTGCAAGTGTTTTACATGAGCAAGTTTTGATGTTGTCAGTCTATGTGTTTGTTTGTTAATTACTGAATACTTTGTTAATTTCTCGATGGGACCTGGTTAAATAAACGCTAAATAAAAATAAGATTAAAAAAAATTTAAACACTACATGTCAACCCTGCATAAGTCAGTGCCCCACTCGGGCCGCCTGTGCCAAAAAGTCTGGAATCACCCCAGGAGGGGAGAGTCACATTTTACCAAGTTTATGGCAGTTCATTGTTAGCTAAGTTACTTTCACGACAAGCTACTGTTTCATCATTGTACTCCGTAAACAACCTCGGTCTCAGAAGCTGTGTTTGGTCCCAGTCTGGCCTTGCCCACTGGGAGACTGTTGAGCCTGGTTCTGTTGGCTGTTAGCAGCATCTAACAGTCACAGTTAGCTATTTAGCGACAACTAAGCCAACGCTATCTGTCTGTCAAGAAACTGTGCGCTGTAACTGAGCAACCAGAGGACATTACCAAATCAGTGAATACATTTCTAAAGTTTCACTTTTGTACAATTAAGTCCAGTTCCCCAGAAACACTCCAATCTGCTCCTGTGAACAGATATATTCGCTTTCCGTGCTCTGGCGGTGTCATAAGCAAGAAAGTGTTTCATTGGATGCATGGACTGCAGGATGAGCCATCAACAGTTTTAATCATTTTCCAGGAAAAGACAAACTCTGGAATACCTTTTAAGAGTACACAAGTAAAGCAGTAGAACAACTTTTTTTTTCTCAATATTGAGCCAGATACTGGCTGATACAGGTGACATATTTTGAGACAATAACTTCTGTATTGTGACATATTTCTGAGCAAAACAGGACAGGCAGGCAGGACGTAAAACTGGTAGGAACTTTATTTGAATGTTGAAAAGTGAGCGTGTCATAACAAATATGTAGAACATACCATGTTGCTGCAAGCTAGCTGATGAATCTTAACTTTGTGCAGCTAAAAGTTGAAGAATGATTGATGGATGGGTGTCATGATATTGGTGGCTGAAACTGGTGGATCCAGCGTACATAAGAACATGTCATATTTTGTTTTGCAAGAAGTAAATATGTAAAGTTTTTTTTTCTTTTGGTGTGGACTATATTGTTAAATAGATGCACAATGTGACCAGGATGTCAGTTAAATTTCATCTTGACTTTAAACCACATCTCAGTTGGTCTTTCTTAATGACTTAAAAACACAAGATTTGTTCAAAATTTTGTGATGTCACAAAATCCTGCTGGTAGGTACAACTCTAATTTTAAGTGAGCAGATGAATGTGAAAACATCAGTTTAGTATCAAACTCTGCACCTGCATCATTCTGCACAGTGAAGGTCAAATGTTCAGGTGAAGTATGAGCAAAACACATTTTTGAGTTTGAGGCGGACTTTAATGTATAAAGCAATAAAGAACTGAAGCACATCCACCACACCTGCAACACCTCCTGTATCAGGAACCAAAGACTTCAGACAAAACATTATAAAGATTAAAAATATACATAACTGGCATCTGCTACAATCACACATTTAACACTGTGCTTCCTTCCCGCTCACATATCCCACTCCTCACTCTATGGGAACGACATATTACAACCAAAATAAATCTGTCTGCTATGGGATCAAACAGAATATTGTGTTCAACCACAACATGACTTGAAACTACACTGATCTTTCCTCTGTGAATAAATAAAGCTGCTCACATATCATTCTGTGGTAGTGCCATATTGATTTAATTTGGATCACAGCCCTGATGAGGAGAGAATATTATATATTAAAAGAAGAAGTGGTAGAGAAAGAAGTCCTTAAAAATAAGCATGCTGAATCTGAAAGAAATACGTTTTCTTTAGTGGATTTGATTTGACTTGAAACACATTTTATCAGTCTATATTATGTACTTACTTGCCTTTTATCCAAAATGAAGTAGGGAATTAAAGTAAATGAGACCCAGAAAGAACAAGATTCTCAGGAGTTTTTATACTTAGTAGGATTTAATTTGGTTTTATGTTGTTTTTTCTAATCAATATATTTAAATTTTTTAAAGTAGTTATACAAAGGCTGCAAACAAACAAGAAAACATAAGGAATGTGTATATTTCAACAACAAAGTAGTGATACAAATCTGTATCACTTGACTAGTTGAAAAATGCATGAGCAAGTGAAGCAAACACCTCGCACACATCAGCTACTCTCTCTGTACTGTACCTTATCTGATGTTTTTCAAACTCCATCCAGAGACTGCTGCATACTGGAGTGCAGCTCATCCAGGCTACGTGAAGTGTAATGTAGGTCAGGTGTGTGAGCTGCAGTGCCGGTTCACGGCGCTGACCCAGTAACGAGCCCTGTCAGCCCACCTTACCCGGCACACGAGGTTAGGTTAGTCCCTCTGACTGTGTCATATGGCGGCCAGAGGAGCGGCGAGGCAGGAACATCCAGCTGTCTGATCAGCTGCGGCATCGACAGATGAAGGCATCCAGGATGTCAGTGTGTCGACAGCTGGTTCTCAGTTTAGAGTCCAAAAATACCCACTGGTCATTTAGGGATTTAATTATATATATTTAATATGTAATACTTAATGATCCAAGATGTCTGGATTTGAAGGGTGATCTATAGGACATTTGTGATCACTGCTTGCTATTATAATAAAGCATATAATAAAAATTATTAAAGCAATAACACAATGAAAATAAAACATAAAATCTACATCTGTGAAGTAAGATATTCCAAGACAGTAATGTGATAAAAGAATCGCTGCTGCTTATAGTAGGATGGTTGGTTATTAGAGCCCTGATACGGCCCAATTGCCTTTGAGACTAATTCCTGACCTTGGAACAGTCACGTGGAGAGCGTTTGATGTTGTTACTCCTAATCTATAAATTGATCAGTTGCCACAAGAAAATATACTATTGATCACTTACTGTGATATTAATTCTGCAAAGGTAAGCGACTGCTTACTATAATGTTTGCTTGTTTTTCATACATAGCATTGCGGCGACAAAGTTGCAGCTCAATTTAGCAACGATAGTTCATCTTAATAAAGTCACTCAATATGGCCTGAACCTAATTAACAAACAGAAACGCAACCTGTCAAATGATAAATAAGAGTCTTGCTAGCAGCTTTGTGTGGTTGTACTTAGGCAAAGCATGCTCACAATGACAGTGCTAACATGCTGGTATTTACCATAGTAACCATCTTATTATATGCATGCTAGCATTTGCTCATTAGCGCTAAGTGCAGTTGACACTGATTAGAATGACAAAAGTATTGAAAGTGGCTATAGTAGCTATAGTTCAGCAGAAATCTACTTTGGCAACAAGTATACTAGCAAACCACTGTCTGTCCACCAGCTAACTCTGTAAGCTAAATGACCTTGGTACTGTACTCTGTTCTCAAACTGGCCTTATAACATTTAATGACATCATGACGACAAGTCCAAAATGTACTACTTTACCTGAGGTCAAGCAAAATATTCATGACACTTATAATGGTTTTATGACAGCCAGTGTCAAGACCAACCACATATAACAGTTTATAATTTAATGTTAAAACATAAAAGTAAACACTTTCTTTAAGCTTGATAGTGTCAAGTTGTCATAACAAAGACATCTCAAACAATGTCAACTTTGCGTTAAAATCATGCGATTGGCCAAATGATGCTTGGTGACAACAGTCAAGATTCCTTAAGACTTCTTCCTGTTAATGGCAGGTGTCTTGACAGGGTTATGATAGTGTAATGACACTTTAATGGACACCCCTTCAAATTAGGTTTTATCAAAAAATCATATTATGTCATAAAACAGGATAGTAGAAACTACTTTTGAGATTTCATTTTTAGAGGTTTTATTTTAGGATTTCATGATATGAGATTAGGATCATAAAAACCTTATCACTTTTTATTAAAAAATGCTGTCTGTCATGTGATATTAACTGCAAACGTGGTCCATACTGGCTGCACAGAAATAAACCACAGATATGAACAGGAATGAAAAAGGTCAACCTATCCGAACGTCATAACATGACCGTGAAAAGGTAAACATGTGGGGGTTCACGTGTCCTTTTCACCACACCTGTTTCTTCTCCTGTGAAAAATTGAATTAGCAGGTGGTACATTAAGCAGCTTATGTTTAGTTTATGATGATCGCCCTCCCCCCTCTTTTTACCTCTGTTCCTCGCTCCCACTTTTCTGACGGATGTCGACTCGCTTCCCCGAGCTGCTCCACCTTACTCCTGTTACCTGCCTGCGAGGCTCTGTGACGGCTCCGTGTGTTTGTCGACTTAAAGCTGGAGCAGGGCTCTAATCTGCCATTAAGACAGGGGGAGAGGGAGGCTTACTGGTGTTTCTCTTACAAATCCACTTCTAGAAAACCCCGGCAGAGATGCTGCACTGCATCCCAACGGATTAGTGATGGGGCTACCACCACCGACAGGAGGAGAGGAGAGGAGAGGAGAGGAGAGGAGAGGAGAGGAGAGGAGAGGAGAGGAGAGGAGAGGAGAAGGTCAAAATGAAATGATGTGATGAAGAAAAGGTGTGGATAGGAAGAGGTGAATGATAGAGGGCTACAAGTGTGTGTGTGTGTATATGTGTTCAAACATTGCCTTTGTGCGTGTGTACGTGGGAATACTCAAGAGAGAGGAGTGAAAAGGAAAATGACACAGGAAGGCAGGGGTGTAAGAGCAGGAAAACGAGGACAAAAGGAGAACAGAGAGCGATGGTGGTGCTGTGTGGGTGCGCTGGTTGTAGAATGAGGGGTTGTGGGCTGTAACATTTAATATCTGGTATCCACACAGCGTTTACTTAATGTTGTGTGCAAATATCAGTTACTGGCAGATCTCTGCTCTGCGTCTTAACCCCTTTCAACCTGTTCAAACATACAACAGATTTACTCCTGCGTTCCTCCTCCATCCTCCCTTCTTCGCTCAGCTTTTGTTTAAAGGGATAGTTCAGATTATTTGAGGTGGGGATGTATGAGGTACCTATAAATAGTCAGTGTGTTACCCACAGTGGATTGGCGGTCAGCGTGTCCCTGGCTCACCTAAAAAAAAGTCAATATCCGTTTAAGTGTACGCTACATTTAGAATATTTTCACAGCTTTACCTTGCCATCACACAGCCCTTTACTTTGGCCCTACATTTTCATAATTGTAGCACTTCCGCACTGTATTACACTGCAGATAAGCTGTTTGGGTCAGTTAGAAAGACTGAAATCAAACTTGACTTTCCTAAAGATTTCAAAGATGGGTCCAGTTATGTGATATTGGACTTAGACAACTGTGGCTAGTTTCACTGAGTTTAGACTGACAAAAAATTAAATTAAATTAAAAAATGGACACAACAGTTAAATGCAACATGATGAAAGCTGCTGGGAGGTGTGTGGAAGCTGTGACAAAATAAACAAAATGCACTCACAA
Organism: Lutjanus argentimaculatus; assembly: GCA_034769285.1. NCBI lineage: Eukaryota > Metazoa > Chordata > Actinopteri > Lutjaniformes > Lutjanidae > Lutjanus > Lutjanus argentimaculatus. The sequence goes on along the minus strand of JAWZSL010000011.1, from coordinate 11,519,621 downwards.
AATATCAAGAAAGGAATATTTTCACACCTATTTTCTTTATTAAACATAAAAATTACAACAAATCGCCCTGTTTGACTAATACACTGACTGACTATGGATAAATACCTCATACAACCCCACTTCAAATTAGCCGAACTATCCCTTTAATGATAGCCAGACTGTGCGGCCCTCCAAGTGTCACTGTGATGCAGCCCAGGCATGACTAACACCTTTCTGAAGGCTGTCCATCTGTGGTGGGAACACCGGAGAGCCAGAGCAGGGGTCTGAAATGGAGCAGTCCTGACAGGCAGATGGCTCAGCTCCTCCGTGCCAGGACTGTGCCCAGTTCCCTCCACCCCCGCAACTCACCCCCATCTTGGCTCAGCCCATCTGTGGACTGGCCTTGAGGGGCAATGAAATGGCCCACCTGGGCTGACTGGGGGCCCCCGCTACAGTGTCCATTTTGTTCTGAGTCAGAGGTCCGTCGGAGCCTTAAAACACACACTTAGCACCGGAGAAACCACCCACGCTCATCCAAGGAGCTGCCCCTCTAAAGGTAAGTGGAGGGTTTCTTTTTTTTTCTTCTTCTTCTTCTTCTCCTCCATCAAACACTCTTGGTTTTCCGTGGGCAGTTGCCATGGCTACGGTAAAGTAAGCGACCACCTGTGGGCTCTCTTCTGATGTAAAAGGCAAAAAGAGACAAATCAACAGACTGCAAACTGATTGACCGAGAGTAGCCTGGAATAAATCCAACATTTCAGAGCCTCTGATGTTTCAGGACATTCACGCAGGCAGATAAAAACATCTTGATTCAGCAGACAGGAAAGTCTCTGGATCAGTCAGATAGAGGCTCAGTCGCAGTGGGTGTGGGCAGCAGATTTTAGCCTGGGTCAGAGCAGCCCCCAAACCCCCCAAAGCAGCTCGCTCTGCAGACTCCTCTCCTGCTGGACATCAATCTTGAGAGCTGCTGTCTCGGCAAAGAGCAGATTTGATTTCTCCGCTGAACAGAACTCAACCCTTGACCTCCCTCCCCTTAAAGCCCTGGTAGCCCCAAGTAGTTGCTATGGTTACTGTAAAGCGGGTGGTGGTAGTGCTTGCAGCCCTTCAGGATCCAGAGCTGCCGTGAACATTATAGGAATAGATATAAATTTGTACAGGCTCCTCGCAAAGTGTAATTGAATGTAGTCAGGCAACCGGCCGCTGTCAATAAATTACCTATTTATTTCTGGCCTCGAACAAGGTGACTGCATGCAGCACATGCTAGCATGCTCTGCAGTGTGATGCTCCTGTTTAAAAACACAGTCATGTCTGAGCACTCTACACTTGTATGTGTGTGTGCACTAACGTGTACTGTATGTGTACGTACATGTGTCCAAGCGTGTGACTATGTGTTGACTTGGTGCCAGTGGGTTTTGCTTCATGCCAGCAATGCAGTCTGGTGAGGCAGAGCGGCATGTCGGCCGCACAGCTGCGCGCGGGCAGCTCCCATTGGTCGAGGTTAACGAGGTAGAGAGCACATCTGCATCGGAGCAGGACACGGATGAGTGAGGCCACAGCAGAAGCTGACATGCTCACTCTCTCTCTCTCTCTCTTTGACGTGCCTGCGTGTGTTTTTATGTGTGCATAACTGTGGATTTATTTTTGTGTCAGGAAGGGTGTCAGTATGTCATTGAAAGGGAAATATCATCCATTCTAGTGCAGGATTATTTGCATTAGTCCCCCAAAGCTTTTACTGCGTGTGTGTGCATATGGATGCAGTATGCACAATGTAAGTAAGCCAATCAATGTGCAGTTAGTATCTGCTCCATCTGGAAATACATCTTTTAAATGAAAATAACAGTTAAAAGAGAAATCTGTATTATATTTACTGTGGTAAATCTTAAAATGACCATGATATGTCATCATAGATTAAGGACATATTAAATAATTGATTTTGGGATATTATGAGTAACAGTAACTGCAGTAACTGAGGGGCAGCGCTGCAGCCAGCCGAGGGGAAACTAAGTTACAATGTAATCCCCCTGCAACTGCACATTGTCAAAGTATGTCCGTTTTTGCCCCTGACAGACTCAGATTGTTGTTCTAAATTTCTAACATCAAGGAAAGGATCTGCAGAGATAGACATTTTTTAAGAGAGTAGCACAAGTTTTGTTTAACCAGAAACAGCTGTTTTGCTCTCGCCAAACTAACCAGACTCCTTTACAAAAGGCTAATTTCAACATCATCATCGTCATCTTCATGTTCATTCAAACTCAACAGAAACAAAATAAAACTCACTAAAACCATCTTGGCTGCGCCATCCACTGCGCCAGCGATCACCAATTCTGGTTGTTCGGTTGAAATAAACCCTGTCTTCACTGCATTTGATTGGAAAATGTTCTGGCTCTACACATCTGTTCTCCCCGCTGTTTCTTCTCTCTCGCTTCCCTCCCAATATTTTCACATTTAATGCCGTGAATAAAAGGTTTATTTCAACCAAACCAGAGCCGGTGACTGTTGAAAGACGAGCCAAGAGGTTTTTGGTGAGTTTTATCTGGTTTCTGTTGAGTTTAAATAAAGATGACAGTGACAATTTTAAAATAAGTTTTTTGTAAAGGGAGTCTGGTTAGTTTGGTGAGATCAGTAAAACAGCTGTTTCTGGTTAAACAAAACATCTTACATCTTACTCTTTTACAAAAGGTCTATCTATGTAGCGATCCTTTGTACAACGTTGTCAGACATTTAGATCTGAGCCTGTCAGCGACAAAAAAATGCATTTTTGTGGAGGTACGTTGACGCGCAGAGTTGCCCAGAGGGATAAGGTTGCAGCTCCATTTTGCTTCTGCTGGCTGCTACTTACTGGACCAATTCAAAAAATTGTTCACCCCATTAGTCATGTTGACATAGTAACATAGGAAAATAGAGTCCAGGTTGAAAAATAACAAAGTGTAAGTGTAAGTTTAGTTCACTGACTAGCTTTACCTGATCACAGAGTGTTCACAGGTGAATGGAGTTTGCTCAGTTGATGTGGAGGTGGATGTGTTGACATGTGAGCTAAGAAGGTCTAAGTGTGTCTTAGTACATTTATGTCCTTCTCATCCTTGTTGTTATGAAGAGTAAGTTAAGTGTGACATATCATTCTTGACCTTGGACAGTTTGTGAAACCAAAGCTAAACTCAAGGTCCAACTACTTCTTCTAAAGCTTTGATCTGTATCACGTGTCCTGCGTCAGCAGAGCTCAGTAGCTGCTACATTCTTTCATCCAGTAAGCCTGGACGTCTAGACATCTTTTGACCTTCAACACATCAAATCAATGCTTACTGGGATGTGTCTGCACGCTCAAAAATTAGCATAACACCTCATGAAAGACGCCTCAAGACTCTAAATCACATTCTGGAGAAATAACTGTGGTGCTGAGAGCATTTCAGTGCACACTGGAATCCCAGTTATGATCAGGTGTTTGAGTAATCCATTAATTCACAGAGGAGCTTCTGACATGTCACAGTAGTAAAAAGCACAATGTAAATAGATTAATGACTGTCACACTGTCATGGCTTAACGGAGTCATTGTTAATGTTATTAGTAACACCTGTGCTTTTCCTACTATTGTTGCATTTAAGCAGTGTTGTCAGAACGAAGCAGAATAGTAAAACCAGTGAAATTTCGACTTGGGAGTGTTCCAGCATTATTCCAATCCCACTGCTAACCTTGTACTCACATAATTTTAATAGCCTGAATTTGCTACTTTTGCTGTGTTACAAATTTGGAGCAATTCTTTAGCAGTCAGTGTTGGGGAAGCTACTTTGAAAGCACAGATTTGTAAGCTACCAATTACTTCACACTGGAAGAAGTTGAACCACAGCAAAGAGAGAAATCTACAATGAAAAAAGTCAAACTAAGCTGTCACTGGTTAAATGTGTTTTTCCACATCCTAATGGTTGAAAATTGTTAGTTTATTCATTTAAACTAAACTGTCTAATTTATGTTTGCCTGAACCATGTTTAAACTAAACAAACTATTTACATTGAGTCAATGTCAAATATTTTGTGTGATAGATTAGTTCAATTTTTTTTAAGTTGAATCAATGTTTTATTTTTTCAGTGTAGTTTGGTTAACTAAGGCTACTTAGAAAAAGAACTTCAGACTACTTTATATAAAATAAAGATCAAATTGACAATGTACAACATTATAACAAACTATAATAAATAAAGTCACATACCTGCAAAAAATGCCACTCATTTGAGGTTATTGCAAAAAGTGCCAAATAAACCAAATAAATAAAATACCCCACTATTCATGGGAAAGTGCAAGGAATGGCAACTTTGGTGCTGTATAGTAGAAAAGCATTGGTAAAATGAAAATAAAACATAAATTCTTTTGTTTTATGCTCCAAAATGGTTTGTAGTTTCAGAGGTTCACTACACAACCCTGCAAACAGAATATAGCTTCTGTAAAATCTGCCAAATTGGATTTTATTTAAGTGTAACTGCCAGCAGATTTGCCTTTTTGCTACATGTTTGTTGACACTTCTGTACTTCTTTTCATCCAGTGGGAGATATCGTCGCTGTCAGAAACTCCTGATTCTGCATCTCAGACTCTGAATTACAAACTTGGAGGCTGGCATGAAGGGTTTTTCCCGCTCGGCTGCTCATAATTACTGTCTTAAAAATATGACGCGAACGTTGCATGTGACAAGTCAAAATGTCTGCTGTGAAAAAAACGCCTATATGCGAGCTGGAGTACTCCAAAGGAAGCCAGTATCCTGTGACATGTAGGTTCTCCTGTATGCAGTCCTCAAATTATGCAATAGTCAGTCAGTAAAACAGCAAATATGATCACAAATGATGCAATGGTGGTTTACATGCTGAAACACACCTGAACTGATACAGATAATCAGAAAAAACATGGGTAATGTCAGAATCATGTATGAATAACCAGATATGATCAAAAACAGGATAAAATTCAAAACTGGGACACTGATGTGCATATGAATGTATCCTGTGTTATCTATAAAAGAGAAAAGCCTTTCTTTTATGCCTGATTTTTCAATGCAACGTGAGCTGGCAAAGTCACCCCTGGAATTACAGGTGCATCAGTTTGAAAAAGAAAAATCAGCAAACTTATCACGGCGAGGGGTGCAGTCATGCAATGGCAATAAATTCTGGGAATAAACATGCGCAAACTGCCTTGGCAAAGAAGAAGGAGTGATGATATGCTTCCATTCACTGCTCATCAGATTTATAAATACCAGGATTTATTCACACACACCTACAGTGAACATTTTGGCAAAGTTCTACCTCCCCTCCAGACTTGGAGGCTTTTATTGTGGAAATACTGTCCTATTTACCATTGCAAACAGTTCAGGGCTTATATTGCAGCATTAAAGGGACATTTGGTATTATTTGAAGTGGAGTTGCGTGAGGTACTTATTGATAGTCATTGTATTACCTACAGTAGATGCCAGTCACCCCCAGTTAGGAGAAGCAGAGAGCAGTACCAGCATGAAGGCTAAGCAATGTACAGCTGTAGACAGGGTCAGCAACAAAAGGTATTTTAGCCACTTAATAAAAGGCCCTCTTGAAAAAGTCATTATCATTTTAAGTGTACGCCATAGAATATTATCACCGCTTTACCTCGTCATTAGACAGCCTTTTCTGACAGGAAACCACTGTTGTTTAATCCAAACATCGCTCTCTCCAAACCAACCAAACTCCACAAGCAAAATCAGTCATTTTACATCGCAGAGCACAGTAGTTGCTGGTCTTTGATTTGCTAGTTTGTCTGTGTTGTGTGACTTTTGTGTTTTAAAAGGGTAGGTCAGATGCACCAAAGTCACACAATAACACAAACAAACTAACAGATCGAGGCAGCGTTAGACCAGCAACTCCTGTGTAATGCAAGGTAAAATTATTAAATTTGTCTATGGAGTTTGGTTGGGGTGGAGAGAGCAATATTTGGTTTATCAAACAGTGGTTTCCCATCAGAGGAGCCTGTCTGATGGCAAAGTAAAGCTGTGAAAATATTCTAATTATAGAGTACACTTAAACTAATATCAATTGGTGAATCTTTTTAAGTGGCTAAAATACTTTTTGTTGCTGACCCCATCATTGCCTAGCTTCTGAGTTGGTGCTCCTCTCTGCCTCTCATAACTGGGGGCGTGTCGACGATAATCTACTGTAGCTAACACACTGACTATCGATAAGTACCTTGTGCAACCCCACTTCAAATAATCTGAACTATCCCTTTAAAAAGAGGACTGAATGACAGAGTGGCCTTACTCCTCATTGTGGACTAAATGAGAGCTCATGCTTGTTTATGCGTGTGCTGTCCTCGGCCTCACTACGGTCTACTGCGAAGCATGAATGTGAGTGTACCCAGTCATGCATAAATATGTCTTTGTGCTTAATTGTGTTGCAGTGCACAGTAGTATCTATCTAGGACAGTAGCATGTAGTGATTGTTGTTTACACCGCCTATTTACATTAGAAAGCCCTGTAACAATAGACACTCTCACCGTGTAGATCCGATAGCCGGGGGTTTTAACGTGGAAGCCCATCGTCCTTATTGTCTGTCTCACCCAGGGAATGTAGAATTAACAGATTAGCCAACTGGAGGGGGGTAGAAGAAGAAAACGCCTGCATCTGCTGTTTGATTTAGAAAAGGAAAGACAGTAGTGATTGTTTGAGCAAGCATGCATGAATTCATATGTCTATTTGGGGATAATGACTGGAATCGTATGTACACGGGACCTGATGAATGCAAGCAGGCCTTGATAATGTGCTGAAGCAAGTGTCTTCCTTTCCGTCTCTCCTCCTTTTTTTTCTCAGAGTCTGTGGTTGTGTGTGCGGAGCTGAGCCTATGAACCGAAGCGTGTGTGGAGACAGAGAGACAGACAGAGGGAGAGATAGCGCAGAGATGAGAGGAGAAAGAGAGAGGGCAAACATATTCCTCTTTACCTTGGATTCACTGGCTGAGTCACTGCAGATGGAGGGCATTTTTCATGCTGCATTGCTACACAGTTCTCTTTACTGCCTTATTTTTTATGACACTCCTCCCCAAGGATGTTGGAGTCTTAAGGAGGCCCCTGACTGTGATTAATATAACAGGCTGCCCATTACCGACTGACATTTGAGTTCTTCTCCTACACCATTACGCATCTGCCTCATTCTTCATCGGGCGGGTTATGGCGACAACCGCACGTCACGCTACAGTACATGTGGAGGGATAGCAGTTAGCAGAATATTCAAACCTCCATCTGGCTCTTTCTCGATCTATTTTTCATTTTACTCTCATTGTCTTCTACCTTTCTGTCACTCACTGCTCCCCTCAGATCTTGTTCCTCTCCTCCTCCTTCAGAGACACTCACGCACATGTGGCATCTCTCTCATTCTGGCTGATTCCTCATGTACCTGCAGTTGTTTCCGTTCAAAGTAGGTTGAAATCATCATACTTGGCTGGCTGGCTTCAATGAAACTCAGCCATCCATCAAACATCACTTGTCTGCAGGGGTGGAGAGAACTAATTACAACTACTAAAATTACTGTAATTAAGTCATTTTATTGGGTACTAGGAGAGACCAGGGGCAACTGACCCTTCCTAAGTACCGCCCCCTTTTTGGTCTGTGCTCCAATAACAGTTGAGCAAACTTGTTACCATGGTCAACTTTCTCTTTTCCTTTATAAATGATATGGGGTCACATCTTAAGTTCGCTAATGTTAGCAAAAACCTAAATATCTAGTTATTTAAGGTGGTGGCAGTTGTAACAGTGGTTGGGGGTACGCTGAAAAAATAAGTCCCATAACCCACTGTCTCAAATAAAAGCACACCTCAAAGTAATCACCGTACTGCTGTATCTAATAATGTTAAGATTTTTTGTGCACAGTTCAAGTTCTCTTCAATGCCACATGCTTTCAAAGTAAAATCTGCTTTTATTTCCTTAAGACTCTGCAACTATTCTAGTGGTAACTGGACTAGAAGTAATTTCACATTTAAATTTTGTGAAATATGGTCATTTTCCAACAGAAAAGTCTGTCAACACGGCAATAAGACTGCATTCACAAATGGACCCCTGAGAACCTGCAGATCTGCAACGATTAGTCGACTAATCCATTAGTCGTCAACTATTAAATTAAGGGCCAATTATCATGATAATGGATTAATTGTTTTGAGTTATTCTCAAAGAAAAAAATGTCAAAATGCTCTTATTTTTTTATAATTTTCTGGGATTTCACAGAGTAAACAACTGATCCCCATATACATATATTTAGGTCAAATGCTAATAAACATCTACATATAAATGATTAAAATTCTTAAAGAGAATAGAATTATGCAATCCATTTGAAGCAAAACACAACACTGAAGAGTTATACCTGATAAATACCTCTGCATATTCTTTTTAAAGGTTAATTAATTTTTTATGGGGTGAGCAATAAGGGGTAAAGTATTCCAATTCATTATGGCTCTGTAAATAAAAGTTTTTCTCAATGAATTAGTCCTCGTGCTGGGTACCGCAATGTCACCCTTACCAGCAAATCTGGTGTTGTGGTTATGTCTGTTCTTGCAGTGAACTATTTGTTCAAACATGTTGGCATCTTTGAGTTAATAGTGCAGCTGAACTATGTTGAAGAAATTCTTTACTTAATACTGAACCATGAGAGGTTGCAGTGCAACTTTTCAGAGATTGAGAAATTGAGAAAATGATAGACAGATTAATCAATAATTAAAATAGTCTTTAGTTGCAGCCCTAGAACTGCAACATTAAACATTAATGGTTAAAAAGTAACAAAAACTCTCAGTAGTTCGTGAGAAGAATACTCTGTATTTTTTAATTCCAGTAGTTTTACTTGTATTTGAGTAATATTTCAGCCATGTAACAGTGCTTGTACTTGAGTACAGATTTTCAGTACTCTCAGTAATCTCTGCTTGTTTGTGTTGGGAAAGTTTCTGGTGTAATTATAGAGCAGTTTCACTGTTTATTAGGATTTAGAGTTGTGTTCTGAAGCCATGTATCGCAGTAACGCCCCCCGTGGAACAAATCAAAACTGGGTCAGAGCCTCAAAATATCAGAAGAGGAGCCTTATTATCATTTCTGTGTATTGTCAAGCCTCATATTCCGCCAGATAAAAAACTCTCTAAACAAAAGGCTGGCACATTTAGGATGGAGATGAGGAGACGGTGGGAGGAGAGGGAAACCCAGAATCCAGATGTCAGAGAAGCGGCTCTGTGGTTTTGTGTGTTTGTCCACAGCAGCCTCCAGCATCTAAATAACTCATAGTCAACATCTTGGTTAACTGACTCCACTGCATGTTGATCAAAGCCTTCAATCTGGGCCCTGCACCAGTTAAACTCCCAAATCCCTGGTGAATACACCGGGGCAGCCCCGCACACGTGGAGCAGCGAGTGCAAGGAAAGTCTACCTGTGTGTCAGTGTGCCTCAATTTGCATCTTGCGTGCGTGTGTGTCATGTAAAGTATGTGTGGGTGGTTAAATATATATGTCAGTTAGACACAGAGAGGTGTGCAGCAGCTGCACCCATCTGTCTGCATGTGCACAGGAGTGTGATGATGCGAAGATGTGTATGTAGGTGTGCCTGTCAGGGCTGTGAAGGGGAGGTCTGAAGGCATCTGAATCCGCTTGATGGAAAATCAAATGCTCCCCGGCTCCCTCCTCCCTCGCCTCGACTCCCTGTGCGGAGCTCCACTTTGCTGGCGCGTTCCTAAAGGACTGGTGTGGTATCTCGTTGCTGTGCTGCAAAATATACCCATCTCAGCTCGTCATTTATCTTGGATTGAGTCTTAACATCTTGTTTTCTTTTTTAAAAAAAGTGAATGTGTGTGGCTGGAAATGAGAAAATCAGACTTGTTTACACCTGTTTCAAAAATGTTAATGTCTTAAAATATGGCACACAACTGCATTCATATCAACATAGTCACAAAATACTCTTAAACCATGTTGATTTGCATCGGAAACAAGTGAAAAATCTCTAACCTACTAACTGTTTTTCCACCTGCTTCAACATAAGTATTTTTTTTGCAAATACAGTGGACTGATCTGGAGGCCTGAAACTGAGAAAATCTATTTAAAAAAAAGGAGGGGGGCTGGGAGCAGAAGTGTTTTCACACTCTCTTGACTGGGGTGGCAAAAGTGGAGCACTGACTTATGCAGAAGTGGCATGAAGTACAGTAGGTGTTTGTACGCGTATGTACATGCATGTGCACATGTCAGATTAGTGTTAATTTACCCCATCCCATATCTACTTTAATTCCTAACATTAAATATCCTCAAGTTTCTTATATTGCTGCGTTTAAAATGTTAATTCAAAAGATAAATAGCCCTACCAATCAAAACAAAAAGGACAGATCGAAATCAATCTGAGCAATGAAACATGATGCTTGGTCCGGTTTCGAGCTGGCCAATCATTGCATCAAACCTGCACCATATTGAATAAACAGCTGTGATTGGCCAGACAGAAGATGAGGGTGGTGGAAATCTGTTTCAGCAGGAAGGTTGCCAGATGCCAGAGCAAATTAAACATGAGCTTGCAGATTCGTCTGGTCCCAGGCCATTTGTATCTAAGTAAAATCAAATATCAGCCATAAAAATTTTAATTAAATCTAGCTACGCTCTTCCCCCATCCTGCTCAGTAGTAGGCACACGATTTTTGTTTAAAACTATTTGGTTTTACTTCTTAATGAAGTGCTACAAATACATAGACCAACAAAAGTTAAACTAATTTAGGCTGTATCTGCTACAAGACTACAAGGCTAGCAGTGGGTGACCATCGCATAGTGCATGAACACTTTTTTTTTCCCTGTTCTTCCTATTCTACCAATAATGCGTGAGTGCAGAATCACTTTATAAAACTCTCCTAAAAGTAGCCAATGTATTTTAGCTGCAAAGCATATGCTAAAAACATTAGCTCGCTAGCACTAACTAGACACCATTAGGGCTGGTTATCATTTTACTGGTGGCATCTTGATATTCTGAACTGCCAACTCCGACAAATACACCACACTCGACTTCACCACTAGAGACTGTGTGTAGCTGCTAGCCGTGGCTGCAGTGGCGGACCAATCACATGTTGCATTAAAGTGAAAAATGCTTGCAGTGATTGGCTGCAAGCAAATCGACACTATTTTCTAGATCTGGGTGCAGAAAGGATTGAATGCAGCTACTGTCTGAATGCAGAAGTTTCAAGACTACTTGTTTGAAACTTAAAGTATATATACTGAGAGCTGTTAACCAGCCCTCAACACCATGCATCTGTTTTCATAACCTTATCTTCAGTGTTAACTGCATGTCTGATAGCCTTTTTGATTGCCTTTTTTTTGTCAGTTTCAGTTAAGTTTCACAAACTGAAGGTCTTGTCAAGATGGACATTTTTGCTGTGCAGCAGTGACAGACACAACATACCATTTGTGAGGCTTTTTTCTGAAAAGTGGAGAGGCATTGCTGAAGCTGTGGTTTCCTCCTGTCCTGCATTTACTGCCTTCAGTATGTCCCTTTCTGATGCATCGCTTTAAAGGGCGTCAGGAAAACCCATTTCTCTCTCTTTCTCTGGATTCATTTGACACTTGTGTAAGTGTCTGGGGATTTTATGCATTGGGATGTGCAACACGCACCCACACTGAGACACTGAGAACTCACACTCACACAAACAGAGGCGCACGGGGTGAAACACACATCTGTACATTAACACAAACACACCCCCTCTATGCAGTGCAGTAAATACAATGATTGTATTTTGGCTCCATTTTCTTCAGGGTGGTGACAAGTCTTTTTTCCACTCACATGGTTGAAATGAAATCCAATTATATCTGTAATGGCTCTCCAACTCTTCTTCTGCTTTGAAGGAGTCAGCTTGCTTGAGTCACCACTGTTGGACCCAAATGTGCTCAGTAAATCAGTGATGCGCAATGGCGCAAATGTGCAATGGAGACAGATGTAGTGTGTGAGTGTGTGTATATATGTGTGTGCTTGTGTTTGTGTGGTCCCTGGAAGTGACTGAACTCCCATCAAACTTTGTTACTCTGCTAAGTGTGTCGCATGTTACAGCGATGGCTGACTATTTGCATATTTTAATTAAATAGCTGGAATTTAGAATTAATCACTTCCTAAATTTATGGGGTAATTATATGGTGTTTGTCCTTGACTTGGCAGCGTCACCCACCCATGAATAAATTCATCATAGTCTTGTGATGGCAGACAAAGTTACGCTGACACCTGCAAACTTTGTTTCCTCCACTTACCCCTCAATTACCCTCTCTTACTTTCTTTTCTGACACAATAAATCACATACTGTCACACTGTCTTTGTCATCAGGCCCTTGTGACAATTTGATCACAGTGATGTGTGGGTGGAAAGAGCACGCACAATACGTGTGTGTGGTGTGTGTGTGTGTGTGTGTGTGTGTGATGGGATTTCTAAACACCCAATGCACTCGCTGAAATAAAAGGCCTCTTTGACAAACCGGACATGACCAAAGTGTCGTGTGTTTCCATGGCACCCTGAGGAAGCGATGTGTGCTCAGAGTTGCTGATTGGGCAAAGACAATGCCACCTCACTCTTTTTACTTCTTTACATCTGTAATCGAGTATTAAGACTTACATCACCAGGAGATGGGTGATCGACCTGCAGGTCAGCTTAGCATTTAAGTGATAAAACCTCTTTGGATTAGCTTATTATTCAAAAAAATGTGCATAGCATAGTTTATAAGTTATCTACAGCTCAGGGTGAGAAGCTTAAATGTTGTACTCCTGTGTTCCAGGTTGCAAGTTATGATATAGAGAATTTTGAAAAAACTGTTATCATTTCAATGCTTCCTGATTGATCAGTAACTGAAAAGACAATGGATAGTGAAACTCCGGATGGACATCCGGCCATATTTCAAGGTAAGAAAACAAAATATTTGATAATCAGTTAGCTGTAATGCACTTTTGTGTTGGATTATTCTGAACACTGCAAATAAATATGTTTTAGTGAGCAAAATGTTTCATAATGTTACTGACTTAACCAGAACATTTCAGTTGAAGAGGCAAGTAGCTTACATGACAAGCTTGATTACATCCAGTGCAATTAGCTAGAACATTAGCTAGAAAGTGGCTAAATGCTAATGTCAGCAATGGTAGCTAATGGGTTATGAAATGTACTGTTTTAGCTTGAAATATGGCATCATGTCATTTTCACCATCCACTGTCTTTTCAGTTACTATTCAGAAAAATGTGCAGGGCAGAGTTTCTATGTCAGCTCAAAGCTCAACTGGCGTACTGCTGTGTTCCAAGTTGCAAGTTGTATAAATGTAGGGAATCTGACAAATCGTCATCATCTCCCTGCTTCCTGATTGATCAGTAACAGAAAAGATAATGAACAGTGAAATATTTCAGCATAATACAAGATATTTAAAAAATCATTAGCTACCATGAGACAACCGCTAACAACCACTTCCTAGCAAACGTTACAGTGCTTGTGACACGCTTTTGTTTTGGACATAATCTCGATGAACGTTATTCAGAAATTTGTCTTCGTGTGAGCGAAATGTCCCATAATGTTACTGACTTATCTAGAGCATTTCTGAAGAGTCAGGTGAAGAGACAGCAGACAAAACAATTGCAATCTTGATTTTCATCCAATGGGTTTGACTTCAAGGTTTGAATAAATGTATCCAAGATGTGTGTTGATATTTCAGAATTAATTTATACCTTACCTGTCGTATCATGTAACAATATCAAATGGTAGTGTTAGCCAGGAAGTGGCTGAATGCTGATGTTAGCTACAGTAGCTAATGGGTTATTAAATGTGTTGTTCCTCCAGAGTTTCACTATTCATTGTTTTTTCAGTTGCTGATCAATCAGGAAGTGGTGAAATGAAAATGTTCTGTCAGATGCTCTACATTTATTTGACCTGCAGCCTGGAACATTTGAGCTTCCTTCACTGTGTCAGAGGAAAATGGCTGCCATGTGACTATGGTGAATTGACTTAGGACAAATAATCCAAAATATATAACTGATTAACATTTTGGTCTATGCATGACTGCATAGTCAAGTCATCAAACAATAGGAATATGGCATGAATGCAGGAGCAAAAAAGATGCATATGGACTTGAGACGTTGCCAATTTTCTTCAACAGACAATAATCAAGATGTTTACACTTCTAATAACTGGCAGAAGTTATCTGTATGCTATGCTGTATCCAAATAGTGTACAGATGCAATGTAACCACATTGTGTTAGCGCTTCTAATTAAGAATGCGAGATCAGCAGATGGATATAAATCCGTTGCTTTTTCCCTCCCAAAATGAAAACTGGCACCTGTCATTGTCCATCTGCTTTATTTCCTGTTCTTGTGATTTAATATCAGCAGCTAATAAACCGTCACACCCTGAGCTTGATCTTCAACCATATGTATCCTTCAGGCTGTGGTTAGACTGTCTGCCTCCATGCTGCACTTCAGAGTGTTCAAGGTTGATATTTTGTGTGTACATGTAGCTTAATAGCAATGATGTATTTACACTTGATAAATGTCAGCATGAATCAGATGTGGTTTAAGTGATTGGTTACATCCTCACATTTCCTCCCAGTTCACTGCTGATGTTTTGAAATTCAACTACGACATTCAGGCACTTTCAAGAAAAAAAAAACTATAGTATGCAGAACTTTCTACTCAAACAGAAAACAAGAGTTCCCATTTTCACAAGTGAACAGTTTCAAAGCTAGTTGAGTGGCTGCATTAAAAACATCCTCATGGTCTGAATATCTCATGTTTTATGAACAAGATTTTCTCCAGACCTTTGTGACCTTGACAAGATAGTCAGTCTGGCAACATGAGATTAATGAGCTGGTGCTGTGGCTTTCAGACTCAAACAAGACACAACAATGGCAGAGCGCATCAAGACAATGAAGTGCAACACAGCTAAATGTGTGGCCCAGACACATTTTAAACTCCTGATGAACATCAGCACTGAATATGCTGCATTTTGCTGCATTAATCCTCTACTGTTACTCAGCATTTGCCTTGCGAGGCAGCTGGATTCACGAGAATCCATCTTACCAGGATTCAAGTTATCCGTTTGTGTCTGGACCAAAAGTGTTGTGGCCAATCAGCATCTTAGGAGGGACGACTGGCAGCTACGGGTGTGGTTTTAGGTGCGACGAAGTGTTGCGTGCAGGGAAGTGTTGATCTGATTGGTTGAGGTTAGCCTTTGTTAGACGTGATAGACATATGGTTCATCCAATTACCTGTGTTTTTTGAAAGTGCCTGCACTTTTCCAAACAGTTTCTAAGGACGACTTCCCAGATGGTTCAGTGTAACAAACCATCTGAGGTGTCAAGTTAACTCAGCGCACCTGCTCTGTAGACATCTGATCAAGTACAACTGAGTGGGAAAAGGAAAGGGTAACAATAGACCCAGTCATTCAAGGGGTAAAGTTAGTTAAAGCAGCATTAATGGATTTTGGGCCACTTGAGAGCAGTGGAGCAAGCTGTTAGTATATTCAACACTGACATAAAAAATTCATATGGTGAACATGTTAGCAAACTGCACACATCCTGCAGACACAGAGCAACATTAACATTAATTTTGAGTCATGTTTATGTTCACCTGATGAATCTAA
Source organism: Lutjanus argentimaculatus (assembly GCA_034769285.1). Classification (NCBI taxonomy): domain Eukaryota; kingdom Metazoa; phylum Chordata; class Actinopteri; order Lutjaniformes; family Lutjanidae; genus Lutjanus; species Lutjanus argentimaculatus. Next base: position 11,504,057 of record JAWZSL010000011.1, on the reverse strand, counting down.
GTCCAACATTTAATATTCTTTTTACTTTTTTTTTTCTTCTGCACCAACTACAGCCTGAAATATCTGACTCGTTTCCTGCTAGTCACTAATTTTGTCTGCTGTTTGGTGCTGATCAAGTAGTGCACAATGGGTTTACCAGAGCTTTTTCGCCAAAAACAGCTGCCTGAAAACTCTGAAATGCCATTAAAATACCCCAGGATATCTGCAAAATGGCTTCTTTTCATTGTTGCATCCGATAATGGCATATAGGTGGCATGTAGCTCAATACATATGTGATAAAAACACTTAGCCTAAACATCAGTTTTGACTTCACGGGAAGTTTAAAGTTGCCCATTTTAAAGTATGTAAATATCAGCCAATTTTCAAAGTTCCGCTATTGGTATCAGGAAGAAAAAATGGTATTGGAACATCTCTACTCAAAAACATGCATGCTAAACATTAGCGTAGCACTCATGTAACTGATGTATAGCGGTTAGATTGAACAACTTGCTTATCTGCTTCAATAAAAAAATGGGTGTATTATTTTACCACAGGTGCTCCGTGTTTTGTCTTGCTGGTGTCTCTGTACATTATGGTTATCAAGAGTACAGGAAATGAAGAGGCCTGGGGTGCGACTGATAAAAGGAGAGGAACTTTTCAGCAGCCGGAGCAGTCAGGGTCAAGGGTCACATGTCATTTATCGATGTCAGGCTTCTCCCCGGCGTTCCTTTCTGAATGCTAATCACTCACACAGCAACGACAATACGATTAGACTCGATTAAAACAGTCCATTAGCATAGAACTCAGTGGAGGCTGAGGACAATACTGAGTAGACAGGCCTCTCTCCTTGATAACGCGCTCATTCAGCGGCTGTTTACTCGTGTCAGGAATACAGCTGGATGGACTAATCAGTGGTCAAGTCTTTAACAAGCTGCAGGCTTGTCGTGAAGCAGGAATCAGCATCACACATGTCCAAAAGGCGTGTTTTCTGCCTTTGAAGTACATGTTGCCGTGATCCCAAAGCTGCTACTCTGTCATTGCAACCAGGAACTAGTTATTGATCAGCCATCAGTCCAAGATTTCACGGGAGGGGGAGCACCAGTTAACCATCTCTCCTCTGGGAGATGACTAATCATTTGCCAGGGAGCGGCGATGAGAATTTTGACTGCGGTAATCTCTGGATTGAATGGAGATTAACCGCCATGTGGGGTGATGACTCTCCTCTTTGTCTTTTTTGTCTGGATGGGGATCTGCTCGCCTTATCTTATCGCTCTGCCTCATTTCTCCGGGGCAGTTCCCCACCGTTATCAACACAGCTCCATCTACATGGAAATCAAAGCCTTTGCAGAAGTGGAATACGATTAGGGAGGGGGAGAAAAGTCTAATCTCTCCCCTCTTGATTCATGCTAATAATGCACCACAGCAACCAACGAAGAGCTGAGAGACTCGGCGACAAGACACGCTGTTGTTGTTGTTGTTGTGGTGGAGGTGGATAGATGGACGGATGGATGAACAAGGTGGCACAAGAGCGATGTGTTCATGTGTAACTCATGAAACATTTCATCTGCGAGGCTTCTTTTTGTCTGTGGGCCTTGAAAATGAGGATTAACTCCCGCTTCACAGAACCCAGCTGCCTGATACTGACCTCCTTTGTTTTTTAATGACCAAAGAGTAGATGCCTGCGTGCATTTGTGTGTGTCTATGTGTGTGTGTACGTGTGTGTGTGCATGCACAAGAGCAGGGGTGGCCACTAAAGGGAGGGAGGGTTACAGAGGGGATTAGAACCCACACAGCAGCCTCCCTCCAGAGTAAACAAAAGTACATGGTACTGTACAGTGTGTGTGTGTGTGTGTGTGTGTGGTGCGTGTGTGTGTAAATGTATAACATGCCGCTGCCACTGCTGGTGACACCAGACAAAAAGAGGAAGACTGAGTCCATCTGTGAAAGCAGCGGGATTAAGCTGTGCTCAAGCCAAGAGCTACATGTCAATCAACCGCTAAGTGTATGTGCGGGTGCGTGTACTTCTGCCAGTGTGTATGTGTGAGTGTGTGTTATACACAACTGTAACACCCACATGTACACACACTGCTCTCGTCCGGCAGCGCGGGGGGAGGGAGAACCCCAACACTGTTGTTTTCATTTGTAATCTGTGGGATGGAGTGAAGCCAGCGATGCATCAATCACGCTCAGCGGCTGCAACACAACAAAAAAATGAAAAGAAAAACTTTTTTTATCGCGTGTGTGAACTGTTCACACTGAGGCGTGAATCAGATATGACTGACACTGTAATGTAGAACAGACAAAAGACCTTAAAAAGCTTTTTGCTCGAGTAGAAGTACAGTTATCTGTGTAAAAAAGACTCTGGTAAGGTAGAAGTACTGATTCAACTAAAGTAAAAGTGAAAAAGTACAGGCTCTGAAATGTACTTAACGTATAACAGTAAAAAGTCAGGACATTTCTACCAGCTGTTTCCATGCAAAACTAACTGAACCTCACTTTTCTATGGAGGCAGATCTTCCTCTCTTATCTGTTATGTCTGTAAAGCACTGATGGATACAGCAAGGAATCATCTTTTCTGTGTTATTGACTGTCCATTTAGGTTGAATGTTGATGCTGGGAAGTCAGCACGTAATCACGCAAAATAAAATTTCCCCTCACGCTTAAAATTAAATTAATGAATCAACAAGAGCAAGAAAGTTCAGATACTTGTGTTAAAATGTAGAAAGTAAAAGTTTGTGTTAAAACATAGAAAGTTGTCATATAGTTCAGTACAGTAACTAAGTATTTGTACTTTGTTAATTCCCACCTTTGCATTTAAAGTTGCGGCTAGCAGAGTGCTTATTGCTTACGTGTTTCCTGTAAAACAGGCAGGAGGTAGTTTTTTTGTTGGGTTTGTTACCCAGCAACCTGGGGGGTCATGGTTAATCGAGCTAACGGCAATTAGTGGCTAGCTAATTTACTTAAGCAACAAGTGAAGCTATCTTGCATCAGGAAACTCCCTAAACAACTGCATTTGGCCTCTGAGGCTATATTTGTCCGGGTGAACAGTCGTATTTGTCTGGGTGTCTGCTCTCTTGCCCAATAATGGTTAGCTACTTTAGCAACAAGTAAGCTAAACCCATCTGTCCATCACGAAATTCTGTGATTAAATAACCAAGAACTGAAGCTGTGCAGCTGGAGGACATCAGAAAATATTTTCTCCGTAAAAATAATGAAATCAATGAATAAAGTTATAAAGTTTTGCTTTTGTGCAGTGAGGCCTGGCTCCCAGAAACACTCCATGTATTGTACTTCCATGCTTTGTTGCATCATAAGCAAGAAAACATTTAATTGGACAAAATATTTATCATACGCTCTTGAATGACAGAATGAGTCATCAACAGTCTTGAAGTCTTTTCCAGTATAAGACGAACACTGGAAAAACCATTAAAAATACCAGATCTACAAAATTACTTTTTGTCATTGTTGGGCCAGAAACCATAGCGATGTATAGAGCAATACATATGTGATTAAAAAAAAAAACAAGTAAACAACTTTAAGAAAAAATATTTCATGCTGACTTGTATCTGTTGGAATGTCCCAGACAGTCTTGTGCACACCCCCTCACAACCACACACACACACACACACACACACACATGCATGGGTCACCCCACTAACCCCCTCCTACTGGGTGCTGTCTCTTTGAGAAGCTTGTTGTTGTGCTGTCAGGACCCCCAACTGTTCCCCCATAATGCACCAGCACTTCAGCACGGCACCCTGTGGGAGCCAGTCTGAAGCCACCAGTGTGCCACCCGGTGCAGCCATTCACAAAGGTCGAGGCCGTCCAACATTAGGTGTGTATCTGTGTGTGTGTGAGGGGGCTTGACCTGGATGTAGTCGCCTCCTCAGTAGCCTGAAGCATGAAGGTGGGGGGTCATTATGCCCCCACGTGCCGTGTACTAGTGATTGAAGCTGGCTCGCTCCCCTGCACCTTTCACCCCGGCTGGAGGGGGAAATTGAAATCGATACAGCCTATGATGAGGCGACTGGAGTGGGACAGGGGTGAGGGAGGAGGGAGGAGGAGGGGGAGAGCTTCGCCTTGACGGATGGCTGGTTAAAGGGGGGCGATCAATTACCCTGATGGATTGCTTTTTGGGGATTTCAGAAATGAGACGGATCTCTGCTCCTTAAAGACCGATTGTCCTGTGAAGGAGAAGGAGGAGGAGGCTGCAACGCTGTGGTTTGCAACAGGAATTGAGAGGTGAAGTCCCTCCCCTTCCGGTGTGCCCCATGGGACATTACTTTGGGAAAAATATTAACGGTGGTCAATGGCAAGGGACTTTCTATTTAATCCCGTTTGAACTGTGCCATGAATTACACATGTGATGTTTAAGAATTTAAAAGAACTACATTCCTCGCCTTGCACAGTATATGTCAATATATGTCATGTCAACACCATCATCGCTGTTCCTTGTACCTTTATCCTACCTGATGTGTCTTATCACTGACTCCTGGTCCTTTTATCAGACGGGAAGCAAAAGACCATGCAAAATCAAAACTTGTGTGCCTACATCCCAGTACAAAAAAACACATTCATTCTTTTGCTTCCAGGCTGATAAAAGGACCAGGAGTCGAGAAAGAGGCAGTTTGTCGCATGTTGCTGTTCCTTGTAACAGTCCTTTTATCACGTGGGAAGCGAAAGGATGAGTAAGACTTGTTGCTCAAGTGGCTACCTCTCGGTACAAAAACACACTGGCATTATAGCTTCAGCAGCTAACATTAGCTTTTGGAAGGAGAGAGTCTGTAGGTAACGTACGAGACTTCTAGGTGTGTAGTCTTTCTAATTATGTATTTTCACAGTTTGACACTTAAACAACTAAACAGCAACTTTCTTGACTTTCGTGAGAGCCGAAGTCCCTCCCCTAACGATGGAACACCACATGGGACTTTACTTACAATGGAAAAATATGAATGAATTTAATTAGTTAACTTAGGTTTGGGAGCAGGGTCACGCCTCAACCACACCTCTAAACACCTGACAAGGCTACTTATCCCTGGTTAACCCATCCGGCCCTGTTTGTCTCAGATCTCTCGACCCACCCACCCCTTTCCCTTTCCTTCATCCTCTCCCCTTCTCCTCTCATCCTTCCTGAATCAGTCTAGTGCATACCTCCCCCAAGTCTCATTCTAGGTACGGTCCGAGGGTCCATGATCAGCTCGGGCAGAAACATGCCGAGACAGAACCCCCACAATGAGTCTCCTGCTCAGTCTTCAGCACACCCTTCCGGGCCAGCCTAGCTGATGACATCCTCCATCCATCTTCACCCCTCCCCTTTACATTCATTCATCATCAACTTCCTATCCCTCTGAATGTTCATTAAAATCCTTAACTACATATTGTTGTGGCGTGATTCTTGCTTGTGAAATGGTAGTTAATTGCGAGAGACAAATATTTTTAGATCCTATTTATTTTATCTATTTTATCCTATTTTATCCTATTTTAGTTGTGCCCCGAATTACAGATATAATATCTGTCAATTTAAAACATAATTTTACAAGTCAAGAAAGATGATGTTTGTTGTAAAAATTTTGAAATATCAGACCGTGAAGAACTGCAATTAGAAAGTTGTTTCGCTAATAAAAGGACCAGAAGTTGCTGGATAAAACATTTCAGGTAAGACAGCGTTACAAAGAATGGCGATGTTGGCGTTATGAGACAGGAGAGTAGTACACTGAGCGAATTCACTCAAACTAAGCTAAACTATGACAAACTGCAGCTCTTTTGTCGCGTAAAATTATCTTTTAACTTGACAAACATCATATGTGTAATTCCTGGCACAGTTCGAAAAAATATTTAGCTCTGGCCATTGACCACTGCTCATATTTTTTCTGAAGTAAGGTCCTGTGGCGGTCATACGGAAGGGGAGGGTATTCAGCTCTGTATATCACTCACTTACATCTTTGTTGTTGTGAGAAGTGGCAACTGGTCCCTCCTCCACCTCCTCTCCCCCCCAATCCTTTATTTTTCGAAAATGTTTAATCCCCTCTGTCCCCTCCCCCCCCACTCTCTCCCCCCCCTCCACACATTCTCCCTCTAACGGATCCCCCCTCTCCTCTCTCTCTCCCCCCCTATTTTCTCTCTCTACATTATTCTCTGTGCATTTTAATTTTTTCTCTGTCACCGGGGCCCAGTTTCCCCGCCCACTCTCCTCATTTTCGCCCGAGTCTAGAATAGTGGAGCCAAGAAATAGTTAATCTCTCCGGCTGCTGCTATGATTGGCCGCTGTATGCAGCCTTCAGCCTCCTTGAATGAGAAACAGGGGTAACCAGGCAACTTCAGAGCTGGAGAGAAGAAGAAGAAGAAGAAGAAGAAGAGGAAGATAGGGGCTTTACGGGATCTTAGAATTATGGAAGAATTGTGAACATGTAAAAAGCGAGGCAATGTGATTTTACCTTGTGTGTGTCCGGCAAATGGAATTAACAAATGGATTTTCTTAAACACGCTCTCCCCCCACCTCTCTCCTCCTCCTCTCTCCATCTCTCTCTCAATGGGGGAAAAATAGAGCGCTCAAATGAAGGGGACACAGATGTGGATTAAAACGCATAAATGGGACACTCCGCTGAGAAAAGGTGAGTGACATCTCCGTCCTGAGCTTCTCCATTAACCGGAGTCTTTAAAACTGTGCAACTGTAGAGCTGTTTAAGGATGCGAGGCAGCTCAGTCATGTCAAGATTTATGGATAGGATGCGCTGGCCGCTAAATGAAAATGGGTTGCGGAGCAGTCCGCCGTGGATGACTGAGACACAGTCACACACTGATGACAGAATAAGACAAATAAGATCAGAAATTAGCTTTTGAGTGAGATCGTCGATGGTGCTTTGGTGGATTTGAATGTGGAGTCCTTTAAAGCGCAAACGCCGGTCGCCTGTCAAATAAGCTGCTGTCCCACATTGAATTGCGCACAAATTGGACATGGACATTTCGTTTTGACATGATTGCGGTGCTTGACTTACATGTGCATGTGATGCTGCTTTATAAGATGTGATCTAAAGATATAAGTATGAACCAAAAGCTTGTTCAACCACGTCTGACTGAGCCCCCTCCCTCCCCCAAATATTCAAATGAAGAGATGTCCTGCTGCAACAGCAGTAAGTCATCTTCAACCGACTGCGTGTGTTAACCCGCTCCGGTGCCAAGTGAATGAGTGAATGATGACGCATATGTTCATAAATGTATTGATTTGTGTTCAGAAGCGGTTAGAAAATGCTCAGCAGGCTGTATTGGGGGGTGAGTACCTGTGGATGGATGGATGGATGCTTGGTTGGATGGGAGCGCGCAGCGCAGCGCAGCGGCACCGCTCTGACCAGCAGCGCTGAGCCAAAGTCTGCCTCAAACCAGTGCACAGGCCTGCAGAAGAGTGGGTCCTCTATGGTCTGCATTCACGTCCAGGGGTCATTGTGGGGATAAAAACAATCCTGTTAATTGTGGGAGCGTCCAGGCGTGGGGGGGCGTCTGAGCTGCGTCAGGGCGTGCAGTTGCACCCACATTTGGATTTTCCCGATGGGAGATGGATGAATATCAGGGAGCAATCACTCTCTTTTTGGGAAAGAATACACTTGAATTCAACTTTTTATAGTTTGTCATGTTAAATGTAAATCCTATTATCCTATTAAATCCTATTAAACTACCAGCAGCCAATCTACACTGTAAAAATATTCATACATAAATATTAAATATCTCTTATTTGAGTGCTGTTTTTTTAAAGGCCCAGTGTGTAAGATTTATGTTGATTTATTGCCAGAATATGTAAACTAAGAGTCTTCATTGACCACTTTTTCAGTTATTCGATAGTCCCAGAGAGAGAAAAAAAAAAAAACATTAAACAAAAAACAAAAAAAACACCTCAAACTCCATTCAGGAGCTGCAGCTTGCTGTTAGCCCGGGGGATCGTTGCAACATAGACCTTTTCTCTTGTAACGTTGTAGTCACCTGTGCATTGCTACTAACTGTGCTGTAGCTGCCATTAGCTAGTTAGCCAAGTTAGTGGTCCTTTCAGACCGGGACACAGTCTCAGAGACCATGGACAAATTTGAACACTGGGAAAACAGGACCAAGGTGATTTAACATTACAGAAGCTCCGACGGGACTCTGACCCTGGGAACGATGAAGACCCAGTGGGTTGAGGAGCGGATTTGTAATTTAGTAAGTTAATTAGTCAGTATACATCATCCATCGTGCTAAAAACTCTGTGAGAATTTGTTAAGTAAATAATTAAATTGATATTAGAAACATGCAACGACTAATTTACTAAGGGCTTGAACTGACGACTACTAGTCAGCTAGGAAAATATAATATTTTCATTAATGTATAATCACCTGACAATAAGGCTTGCTGTGTTTTCGTCACCTTAGACTGAGCGGTTTATATCTACAGAGGGAGTGGGTCCTCGTCCACGGAGGGCGCCAAATTGTGCTGCCATGTTTCTACAGAAGCCCAAAACAGACAAATCAAACACTGGCTCTGGATATGGCCTTTATTAAAATTTTGTGCAAGTTTCGTGGCCACCACAGGTTTTCCTCCATGGTTGGAAGTAGAGAATGAGACGAGGTGTTTGCAACTTGCAGGCTCACTGCTAGATGCCACTACATCCTACACACTGGTCCTTTAAAGCTACAATATGCAACATTTCCACATTAAAATGTCTAAAAACGCAGGATATATTTAATATATCTTTTAGTTAAATTATCCCAAATGTTTCCAACATTGTTAAAACAGAAAGAAATAGTAATTTATTCAAGAAAAGAGTGCCTTTCCTGTTACACGTTGCAAACTAGTTGCTATAACTTCTTTTGTTATTATTTTGATGTGAGAGACCCTTAGCAGCAGAATTTACATATTGTGAATTTAATAAATGTGGAAAAACAAGAGTAATGCTTTGCAAAATACATCCTTGATAATTATTTCTTGAGTAATCTTCATGGGGGGGCTGTTAGTAGAGTGTTTGGCCCCTTCCTAACATGATTTTCCATTATTTTAACCTCTCAATACTCAACCCTCCCCTTGGGTAAAACTGAGAATGAGCCAACAAGACCAGTTCAAATGCACAATGCAGTGCTGGACCATATGTCTATCATGATGCCCCTGTGTTTTCTGCTTGAGTGCTAATGTAAGGGCAGGCCTAGATGGAAAATGGCCATGACTATTGCTGCGGAAAAGCAGTAACACAACAGCTAGCAGCTATAAAACAAGAAATAATGTGGCCCACCTACGTCCTGCTGGCTCAAATGACCACAAGTGATGTTTCTGTTGCGACTTGGTGGGACATAAGCAGAGGTCGCCGTTAGCATTTTGACATTGGTGCCAAAGTTCATTGGCGACTTCTGCCAATCGGCCAAACTGCCTTTAGTAATCTCCTTACAGGGGATGTTCTGCAACAGATCCTAAGCTGCACCCACTGGCTCGATTGTAGGACACATGTGCTGCACACACACACATGCACACAGTACAGATTCCAGTTGTCATCCCAAGACAGTTCTCTGCAGCCCAGTGTGAGTTGTGGGGCTTAAGATGGAGCTGAACAAAACACTAGAGAGCATTAACTTCTCCAGTAAGGGCTTCTTTGTTGGGTCTCCCAGTGGAATCAAGACACTTAATTTAGCTCCTGACAGCAAAAGCAGCCAGTGGATACGGGAGCTATATCTTATCCGATTAAGACCATAATGCCTTTACCCCTTTGCAATTATTGCAAAATGGTGAGAGTGGTTTGGTTATTTCTTTTTCATGTTATCTCAGCACAATTACAACAATGCAAGGAACAACATTTGGGCTGATTGTTGTTTTGCACTCCTGAAATCCTTGGGGTTGTCTTGCCCATTTGCCGTAGTGTTGCCTCTTGGCTTTTGTCTCGCTGAAAGCCTGGTGTGTTATCACATTTGTTGTCTCTCTTCATACTGCAGTGGCATTACCTCGACTTGAACTCCCTCAAGATTTTCCGAGTGCTCTGAGATAATGCATCTAACGAACAGGGGGTTACACTGACATTAATGTAGCGTTCCAGCATTAGACACACGTTTGCCAGAGTGGCCTAAATCTTTTATAAAAGTAGTTTTAATGAGCTTGCAAGATTGTGTCTGAGTTCTCATTTTGCTGGTGGCCTTATCACATCTAGTGTGTTCATTAATGAAGATGTGGCCCCTGGCAGAGGCAGGTCAGGGGTGAGCTCAGTTGCCTCGACTGAAAAGCGGGAGATTGCTCAGATAGCGGCGCGCTGTCGGATGCTGAATGATGCACACATGCTCCTTTGGGAGCGTAATCAACATGACAGGTGCATCTGAAGTTGAGAGTGCAATGGGAGGGCTGTGGCAACCAAATGTGTCAGAAGCTAAGACTCAAACTACAAGCTGTTGAAGTTGCTGAGGAAAAATAACTCTGATCTCCTACATGGGAAGTTTAATAGTTGAATATTTTACTTTTATTTCCTGACATGAGTGTTGGATAAGAAGATCCTTACAAAAAACAGTTTGCAGTTTTATTTGGGTTATGTGCTGGAATATTTCTTGGCCAGGGTTGGGTTTAGGCCAGAGTTTCATGCAGGTTTTAACAACTAAATTAGCAAATTAAATTTAAGACTTTTTAAGACCAAAAAGCACAGGCAGGCTGCAGGAACACTGCAGGAGCGCAAGACGAGTGCAACATTGTAATTTGACAATAACAAGTGACGAGTCTTACACCCCAAGTTAACAGTCAATAAGCCCATTATGCTGAAAACAAAAGCCCACTTTCTGAAAATACAGACTCTGAAGTTTGAGTTCAGTGACTGCATGCCAGGCTCCATTAACATTTTGCTCAATTTAACCATTTGAAACATCTACGCGTTCTAAATGATTATTAGTGATTTCTTATGATTCATAAACAGACACTAACACATTTGACAAACATTAGGCATTAATTTTAACTCTAATTAACAAAATGGGGAAACAATAACACAAGTTACGGGTCGGAATAGAAATTTCAAAGGAGGAGTATTTCAATCTGGCATGTTTCCTCAGTCTCTGGTGACATATCGCAGTCATCTTATACAGATTTCTCCTTTAAGTCCTATTTCACGTCCATGCTGGCAAAAATAGGATGAAGGATATGTAGGAAAATCAGATTAAACTCTGGTGGGGTGTCATATAGTAACACCCTTCTGTACAGTTTTTAATTGTTTATAGTTATGACATGGTAACAGGTACCCTGCACTTTCATTCATGCACCACCTTTATTTGTTCTAATTTTACTGCGTTTTAATTACTTCAATGATTATTCAGTTATAGAAACAACTGCAGATTAGAAGATTTTCTGTTGATCGACTTTTGTACATTATAAGACGGAGGACAATAAATCACACACAACCACAAAAATGTTTATGTTAAATGTTCATCTCGACTTGCCTACAGAATTAACCAGTGATGTTAACTAAGTAAGGGCTCAAACAAGGAAAGAGTTAACCTGTATGAACTGAGTAAACATTAGCTGCTAATATATCTGATAATTAAATCTTATAGAAATTCGATTAAGCATAATTTTGTTAGAGTGGATCCAAACCTACAAGTCAGTCTTGCTTTACAGATTTTTGAAGCACAGTTTGACATGATGCTCTCTCCTGCCGAGCTAACGTTAGCTTGGCTTATAAGGCTATCGCTACATTTAGCTAAAAACACAACACTGAACCAAAATATGTCACATCTGAGCGATCAGTACAAATTTTTCCCCAAAACCGATTTAAAATCAAGACTGAAGTTAATCCAGGTTTTTAAAAATAACTTTAACGCAGTAATCAATCAATTTTTAAGACCCGTTATAATCGTAACTAAGACATTTTAAGGCACAAGTTTCAGATTATTGAGACTTTTTGATACTTTTTAAGGACTCATGGAAACCCTGAAATAGTCTGGCCATAAATTGGTTTTACGCACAGATAAGAATGCAATAAATTATAAAGTGTTAATCAGTGAACTTTAGAAGTGCGGATAAGCAGATTTTGTTACCTTTGAATAGAGCCAGGCTAGCTGTTTCCTTCTCTTTCCAGTATTAATGCTAAGCTAAGCTAAGTAGCCGCTGGCTGCAGCTTCATATTTATGATTATCTTGTTGACAACAATGTAAGATTAGTTCCCAAAATGTCAAATTATTACTTAAACATGTTTCCGGAGAATCATTCTGCAGAGAAAAAAATATTTAGCTCAGACAGACCTCAACAGGCCGATATAATGGTCTCTTGTTGATGTCAACACGCAGTTGTGCAAATATAAAATATGAAATTAAAAAATGTTTAAATGAACATCTCCTCTGCTGTATATTTGGACTGCATCTGTTTCAGTAATGAAAGTGGAAATAGGCTTGCACTTTTAAAACTGAATCCAGCCCCCAAAGAATTGAAGATATCATCTTGCACATTAAACTAAGGTTGTTTTTTTTTCACGTTATAATGAGGCTGTAAATTGCAACTCTATTTCCATGCATATCTTGTTACATATGAATTCATTAAGTTTTCTCCAATATCCATTTAGGCATTATGCAAGTAAAATTGGGCTATTGTGTTTACAGACGCATCAAACCATATCAAAGTCACTTGATATTATTGTTATTGAATTACATGTTGAAATGAGAAAGTGTAAAATATCCAATAAATAACAATTAGGTCAGTAAGTGTTGCTGACGGTGGTCGAGGCTTATGTAACGTTTCCATTGATTCATGTAATTTAGTCAGCTGTGCATTCTGCAAAAACAACAGTCAAGCACCGTTGGCTTCAAGTGTTTTATCACCGTTATGTCCCTCGTCGCTCTGACCCTGCGGAGTTGACAATGAGGCGGTGACCCCGCCGCTATAGAGAGTGTTACTAGAATCAAATGGGGCAGTGAATTGCCAGCCCATCACACAATTATTTCCATTGTGTGGAGCTGGGTGGCTAGTAATCCTTGTGCCTTGGCCTGTAACATCTGGTGAGTGAGTGAAGTGTTCAGTGTGAAGCCAGCAGTGTCGGCCTGCCTCCCATGTTTAGCCCGGACGGCCATCACTGCCCGCTTCGCTTCCAGAGGACTGGGCATCTTCAATGCATCAATGACACCAGCCATCACAAGGGACATGTAGCATGCCAAACCAGTGATTCATTAGGACTCAATTAGCTGGGAGGCATGGGGCGTCCTGCCATATGCCTCGAGGTTCTACGGCAATCTGTACCCACTCCCTACTACTGTACTCTCAACTGTCTTTGGCACTGTACAGTCTGTGCGTGTGCGTTGGTGATGCTGTACAGTACCAGCACAGGGCTACAGCCTGTTCCGTCTTTTTTATACTATTAAAACAAGTTCGTAGTGGAGATTTAGCGGCTGTGTCTCCAGCCACCCAGGTTCCGAGCTGGGAATGAGTCACAATGACCTTCAGCTCAACTCATGTTGCGCCAGTTGGCTCCGTATGAAATACTCATCCATCTACTGAAGTATGAGGCTGTGGAGCTCCAGATACTGTAAATCTTAGGAGGTAAGAAAGGCCCCGCTCAATATCGACTTCGCCTCGCTTGCCAAGAGGCGGCGTGTGCTGCCGACAAGATCTATCCGCCCTCAAATCTAGTTTGTCTTCTTATCTGTGCCAAGGTAAAGGACCCCCCACCCCCACCCCAGCCCACTCCTTGCCCTGTCCTCAGTGCCCCCCGCACCCCTCCCACCGCCCGCAACCCAATCATGCTTCTCCGCAACCCGAAATTAATGAAATTAGATCGGAGCAGAGAGCAGCCTTAAAGAAAGCAAGGGCAATGAACACACCAAGCTCCAGATACGTGATATGATGTGATATGATGTGATGTGATGTGATGTGGCACATGCACATGCTGTCCATACATGTAAGCTGGCATAAGCTGGCATGTGATATGTATTAATGACTGATACTGCCAAGATTTTAAAGGTCAATATGGCTGATTTGGTAAAGTAGCTGCCACTGGGCAATTTGCTCAGATATAAAAAATTATTTGCATTTAAAGTAACAGTCAAACAGCAGTTTCAGGAGCTGGGTGGGATATCATTTCGAGAGGGTTTTGGTCAAATCATTCAGGGGCCAATCCACCAAACTGATGCCTTGTCTTTCCCCAAGATTACATGCATAGATATGCATTAAAAATAGATATAATACAATGTGTCCTACACCTCATCTTAATGGTACTTTTAAGATACATCATGTAAAATCTTAATAAAAAACATCTAGAACACTGTCCCCACCCAAACTAAACTTAACCATGAAATAATATTATAAAGATTCCTCCAGAAATACCTCAGAAAAGTTTTAAAAAAAGTCCTGTAATGAAAAATACACAGTTATCATTTAGAAAAGTTATAAAAATAAATAAAATGGCTTGAGACTGACCATCACACATTTTGAATAGTTGAATGTGTGTTATTAGATACCATGCTGAAAAATGAATAATTATGTTTAATTTTGAAAAGTTAAAATGTGCAATGGTACAGACTTGGTGGGATGGGATATTTGATTGAACTGCTAAAAATACTACTGGCCTCCATTTGCTTTTTCCTCACCTGCAGGGTTACATCAAGAGGTGGAGCTGCAAGAATTATTCAATTCATTGATTAGTCGATAGAAAGAAAAATTAGTTGCCAACTGTTTTCACAATTGTTTCAGTCATTTTTCAAGCAAAAATGTCAAAATATTTGTTGGTTCCAGCTTTTCAAATTTGAGGATTTGCTGCTTTTCTTTGTCATTTATGAGAGTGAATGAAGAGTCTTTGGGTTTTGGGAATTTGTCATGAGCATTTTTCCACAATATTCTGACAAATACTAAATGATCAATCATGAAAATCATCAGCAGAATTATCAGTAATGAAAATAACTGTTAGTTGTAGCTCTAACAGGTGGTGGATAATATGAGGAAAATTTATATATTCAATCTCAAACTCACACCTCTGACACATGATATCGCAAGCTATATAGCTACTCACAAGCTAACAAGTCAAGTGCACTCTCACATAATGGGACAGTTTAGCTGGTCATCTTAAATCCCATTTGACTGGATAAATAATGTGGTATTTATATGCCACAGAAACCAGAACGAAATGGAAAAAATTACTCAAAACAGATTTTCTTCACATACATTTGACATATGCAGAGATACAGACACAGGATAAAAAACCTGGATTTTTATGTCACTGGGTCATTCATTTTTCTTTATTATATATTTATTATATATTTATCAATAACAGAAGAGGAAATATCTGACAACCAAGATTGATAATAATTATTTTAGGATAAGCAAGCTTTCAAAGGATTCCACAATTTGCAGAGGGAATTAATTTTATTATAAATTAATGTTGAATTTTCGCTGCTACTGCTATAGTGGAGGAGAGGTTTTGGACTGTACAGGCTGATTCTTAGGATGGACATTTCACTCCAGGACATCAGTCAGAATGTATTTGACAGGAGCCCAGTATTTTTCCACTGCATTTTATTAACTTTAGTTGACGGCTCAGCAATACACAGGGCACTTATTCACAACAGGAAACTAAGACTGGATTTGTGATGTGTGGTTCTGTGAACAGAAAATGAAAGCACAGAGTTTATGGCATATATTCATCGGTAAGTAAGAAGGCTTCATATACTTGGTTTCACCCAAGTTACAATAATTCATGTTCATTACTGAACTAATCACCTAAATGACTCAATTTAACTTAAGATCAAAAGTGTATGCCTTTACAAAGGCTGTTATCATAAAAAACACCAGGACAATATATCTTTATAATATACACTCTCCAAAAATATAAAGACAACACCTTTGTTTTTGCTCCCAATTTTCATGAGTTGAAGTAAAAATTCTTTACTATGTTCCAGTTTACTTCTAAAAACTGTAAAACTGTGTTCACAATTTTGTTAAAGTCAGTGTCAGTGAGCACTTCTCATACACACACACACACACACACACACACACACACACTCACAGGGCTGCAGATACCAATTTTTTTTCCTGAGGAGGGCAAAGTCATGACCCGCCCCACTCTGCTCTGATTGGTTTACTCTGGTACTCTTACCATAACTCCAACCCAGCAATCTTTATTAAAAGAGTAATTTTTAGCCAGAAAAGAAAGAAAATCTGTCTGGAGCTGCAACTTTTAAATTCTCTGTTTTCCTATTTTTGGAACTGGCATCCATAGCTAGCCGAGGCAGACTCAAGACCAGCCAACGGCAAAATTTAGAGGAAAAAGACTCCAAGCTGTTGGCAGAGGCAATAACACGCATTTTTGTCGACAAAATATTAAAACATCTTTTTTAGTCAGTGTACAGGCTAAACATTTTTACAATTAAAAAATGTAAGAATTACTTTAGGCCTGCAACAATGAAAATTTAAATGTTTTTTTTTTTTTTTATTTAAAAAAAGCACTTTAAGAATTCCAGCAAGACATCTGCAGATTTTCTACTGATGTTAAATGAAATAGAGACGCTGCTTGTAAAACTCTGAATGTTAATATGCATGTTACTAGTTATTTATTAATGTATTTTTGCTATATGTGTTGATGATCGATGAATGATTAATACTTTATGGTTGTACAAATTTTATCTCTCTCTGCTCCACACTGAACCTTGTATTTTAAGTGTCCTACATTTTATGTATGTTCACACAAATGTTGGTGATTAAATAAAATCTCAAATTTAAAAGTTCTACTAAAATCTACTAAATATTTTGCTCAGCCCTGCCTGAGGTTATTTTAGATTGTTAAATTAAAGAAACATTCTGTATTTTAAATACTTGTATCATTATTATTTCCCAACCCTGGAGACAGAGTAGGTCAGGTCGTAACTTTGCCCTGCGGGGTAAAAAATTGTATCTGTAGCCCTATGTGAAGCAGCCATAGTTCTGTGCCTAATAAATGTCTTATAAAATGATCAAACTGACCATTTTAGTGGCCTGTTATTGTACCAGTTCCAAGGCACACCTGTGCAATAATCCCACTGTTTGTTCAGTATCTACTTGCCAGGTGTGAATGGATTATCTTGACAAAGGAAGAAGCAGTAGTTTGCTCATCTGAAATAGTTTACAAATTTGTGAAGAAAATTTGAGAGAAATAAAACTTTGGTGTGCACAGAAGAAGATCTTTTACCTTCAAAATGGGATATTATATTATTATATTTTTTGTTGAGCTGTAAGAAGGAATCTCACATCAGCTTTTAACAACATGTCTGGTAAGCAGCAAGTCAAGTTTTGATATCCGCCTGATAAATTACCAAACCATCACCTTAGTGTTCATCATATAAAGGCCTGATATTGATGGCCAATATCTGCCTAAATATGCACTCAACTGGGATTGATTCACGTTCACAATCTGTAAATACAGTTTTTATTGCAGTAAAAAAAAGACAAAAGTCATAAAGCACACTATCAACAAAAAATGCTGTTTTTCAGTTGGCTTCCATTAAAATTTATGTGCCTTGTTTTGAGCGAGTGACTTCCAGAAATGGGGAAAAGCAGAGCATGTTTTTTGCGAATTAAAAGCGTAACTTTTCAATAATGCCAGGAGCGCGAGACGAGCCGGAGAAAGGAAAATCAAGTCAAGTCGGAGCCGCTCTGCCCCAGTTGTAAGGCACGTGCAGCCACCCAACTGCACTCCTCCAGCGTTTTCACCGCATTACCCAGAAACACTACGTTCGTGTGACCCAATTTATCAGCCTCTCCTCCCCATTCATCTGCTCTCACAGATGCACTACAGGAGGCTCCATAAGCAGCAGAGCATTCATCACCTCTGAGTAGTGAGGTCCTCCGGTTTCATCCCGTTGGCCCGTTCTACAACCCTATTCCCCACAGGCGGGACAGCAGCTCCATATGTGGCTGATGATTATAATAGTGCGGCAGGCTGGCAGCAGCAGGCACTACTGTGGCTGAGATGCATTTGTGCGTGCATTTGTGTTTGTGTTCCATAAAATATGTAATCAAATATAAGCTTAGCAGGGCTTTTCTTCCACCGGCAGTCAATTTAAATATTGTATCTGCCACATCTCCTTACTGCAGTGCTTTTTCAACCCCCTGGAGGTAATTGAGATGTTTAGTTCAGCCTGGAGGAGCTATCAAATTCAATTCTTCATGCGATTTCATATCTCCTGATTCATGTTTTTTCTTATTGAGCACAGTACGTCCCCCTTGTTGAGATCATTTACAGTTTTGAGTAATCAAACATTAGATGACGGCAAAAGTTCATCCACTTGCACGCAAACCGAGCATCTCTTTAATTACACTGTGTGAAAGAGGTGTGGATTTAACTTTATGGTCATTTTGGAGGCTGTAGTTTATGGTGTTTCTGATATTTAGTGTCCTCAATTCAGCAATACCAAAAGTAGCAGCCTCCAAAATAACCGTTCCATTTAATAAACACGGCTCTAAAACAGTTTCAACAGAAACTGACCATTTTAATCTTCATGAATGTCGGATTTATTGCAGGAGTGTTGTGTAAGACTGCATTAGTTTTAGCTTTGTGTACCAAATAATCTGGCAACTGAGCGTATAATGAAGTAGATTAAGCCAGTAGGCTGTCTGCTGGTATTATTTTCATGTGGCCAACATGGAAAACAAGAGAACGGAAGCAGCAGGGCTCATTATTTCGATTATTTAATTAATCTTTTAGTTAGTACACTGCAAAGATGGAGGAAAACATGACTAGTATCAAAAAATACTGTTGAGTCGCATTTTCTGAAATTCAGAAACATCCTCTGGCTACAAATACCAGCAGTCATCTCACCCTGTCTCCTAAAAAAAATTACACTAACTATAACCATACTGCTAACAAATACCTTTTTTAGAGAAGGATAATGACATCTGAGTTACATTTTTTTAGATCAACATAATAAGGAAACACAGGTTTAGTTTATTTGAACTGTGTTTTACTGGATTTTACACAAAAACTGAAGAGATGGACCCAGAAACATGAATTTGCAAAGACATAAAGAGATGCAGACAGTTAAAGGAGAAATCTGTAATATATTTACTGTAATAAATTATAAAACAACCATGATATGTCAGAGATTAAGGAAACATGCTGAATTGAAATATTTGCTTCTCTGACAACAAATGCTAAAGTTGCTGTGTTTTTGTTTGCCCGTTCAGTGTTTATTAGAGTTAAAATTAATGCCGAATGTTTGCAGAAAGACCAAGTGTCTGTTTGTGAGTCGTAAGAAATCATTAATAATCTTTTAGAAGGAGTAGATGTTTGTAACATTCATACAGAACATGTCTGCAAAATATTAATCAACAACTTATTTAATTTTTGCTACATCAGTGAAGGGATGATGAAAAACCAAAGCACTTCCTTCCTTCAGAAGAACATTACCACTGAACATAACCCATTCAGCCCTCATAACCTATTTAACAAAACAAATTAGTAACATACAAATGTCATTTATAGGAGACAGGGTTGCTTACCCACTTATTTATTGACTGAGTCAGATAGGGGAAACTTGCAGGAGTGAAACTTTTTTGAAATATTGTGTTTTTGTTAATTAAGAGTGCAGCTACATCTGTGAAGTGTAACTCTTGAAAGTAAATCAAATAGAAGTAAAAATTAAACCTCAAAGCAGGAATGGATTAACTTGCTAGGGGGGCCTAGAGAAAAAATAATCTGTGGGTCCCTGTTGAGCACCATGTTTTGCTCACTGTTATTCAGGAATATTCACCAAGTAAGCACATAAACTGATCAAATTAAGTCCATTAAACACTGTTAACCTCAGTTCATCCATGACACAAAATTTTAGTCCATCCAAATTTTCAGGACCGTCAAAATGGTGTTAAGATTTTATGCTCCCTTGACACAAACACCCATTCCTTGTGAGACTGACATGAGTTTTTAATCGTCAGTCAACAAGTTTTGATTTTTTTTTTTTTACTAAAATTTATAAAGCTGATAAAGCCTAACTAGTTCATCACATACATGTGCATGTGCAGTTAGCACAGATTTTGAGAGTTTAATGAACCAAAATGGGAAATAGTTAAAAAAAATGTACTCAATGTTTTTATGTTCCTTGCAGCATTTCCCTGTGTTTTACCAGCTTATTATTTTCCTTTACACACAATTTAGTAAAATCAAGCAGCGCATTCTCGTCACTTACCAACTTACGCACCAACGATTTGTCACTGGCCCTTGGTGTCTGGTACTGAAGCACAAGGTACCCTTGAGCGACTGTATCTGACGCAGCCAGAAAGCCTTTTTATCAAAGGATTAAACACTGTGAAATGCTGAGAGTTTGGGTAGATTTAGGCACAAGAACTACTTTGTATGGTATAGGATAAGACTATGTTTAGGGTTGCAATAACCACGTCACGTCACGTCACGTCGTCACGTCACGTCACGTCACGTCAGTCATGTCACATGAGGTTGTGTTACGTGAGGTTACGTTACGTTACGTTACGTACATTTGGCGTCACTGAAGAAACATTCAACTCAAAAGTTACATGAGAAAAGTTGTGTGAAGGTTAAAACTCTCCTGAGACCCTGCTTTTTTAATAGTTTGAAGAAAACAAATATGATGGAAACTTGCTGTGTGTCTCTAATACACTTTAAGATACATCACTGTTGCTTGTTCACACAATATTAATGAAAACATAGCGAGCCATGATGGTTTGTATTGAATTCAGATCACACCCTCTACACTTAAAATTTAACAAATTGACAAAATGGATCCGGTTGCTCTTACACCTTTATTATTACCCTACTGTATATTGCCACTACAGCTGCAACAATTAGTCGATAATTGATTAGTTGTGACTATTAAATTAATGGCCAACTATTTTAATATTCAACTTAACGTTTTGAGTCATTTTTTATGTTCAAATCCCTGGACCTGGATCATTTGGATCTGGGGCTCCTCACTTGGACTGATAATCCAGCCCATCAACTCTAAAGATATATACCCTTATGACCTTCATGAAGAAAACCGTACATTTCTGGATTTGCTTTGCAGTGCATCATCATTATCCTTCACTGACTCATGTCATTATCAGAAAAAGGGGCGAGGGAAGGCTGTATTTAACTCAGTGACTATCTAAAGCTATAGGCACTGGCATGTAAGTAAAATGTAGAATGAACGTTTCACTCTTAATGGCAAATGACATTTAATTTTCCTTAATGTCTGCCCAGGCTAAGTAATTGCAGTCACTCTAGTTTGGAACTTTGTACCTTTTTTAATTAAATGCAGATCTCTCTTGCAGAGACGCCCGCAGGGAACAGATTCTATATTTCTGATGTGTAGCTGCACCGAGCGACAAGCATCTGGCACAGCAACAGCGGTCAGCATGACGTCTTCTGACGAGACCCTTTAGATCACTTCTCATCAGAGCGTCACAGTTGGAGACTACCCTGATGTTTCGCTCTAATCAGACATCAAGTGTCATATTCAGAGGGTTTCACCGGGGCTCGTATCCGGCCTCTGCCTGGGTTTATACAAAACAACACCAGCAGCGAGTGGAGAAGCAGCTCCTCGGAGAGACAGCGGTGGCACTGCTTGTTTGTGTTCGCGGCCTGTGTGAGATCTTGACCTTGCGATGCCATTGTAATGAGAGGCAGGCGAATATTTCACTTATCATTAGCGGCATGATTAGCTGCCAATGGGCTGTGCCTGGCGTGGTTTAATCCCGCCGGTCTCCAGAGTGCGATAACATATGAGATGACAACAGTTTCACACCCAGTTTCACACCTCCCGTGGTTCCATACGTCGCAGCAGCCTAATCACTCATGAGAGATTAATGAGAGACGTTGAGGTGTGGTGGGAGATTCACTAATTACACCCACACATACTATATTGTCGTCAGGGGAATAGACAGTTTGTGTTGTGCGTGTGTGTGTGTGTGTGGGTTGTGTAAGCTTCTTTTAAAGTGCAGTTTTACGAGACACCTGTTACTTCACAGTGGGAGAAGTTGAGCTACAACAAAGGCGCCCTCAAGAGAAAAGAAGAAGCAGTTAAAAGCACTTTGTAGAAATGGTGATAGCTACAATACAGCTGCAAAAACAAAATCACATCACTGCAAAATACCACTAATTGGGATGTTAACAAGAGTTGTAGTGTAATTTATTTTAAAAAGAGAACTCACTCTGTGCTTTGAATAGCTCCTACAGCTGGCTGCGAGGAACTAGTGGAATCATGAAAGCAAACCAAATAACCCATCTGCCTTATCACAGCGAAAATGCTAACTTTCCTTTGTGTGTGATGTCAGTCACGCCTATATTTTTCTCTCAGGCGTATTTTTGCCGAACGCAACAGCCTGAAAGGAAACCCAGACCAACTGTGGAGTTTTCATAGCTGAATAAAAGATGTTTTAACACATCTTCATTCCTAAACAACAGAATAGGACGATTGTCAGTTACTCCCAAAACAACATACACATTACTGATAGAGAGCACTGGCAGTGTCAGGCTTACAGGTCCTTAACTACGTTACATAAGTCAGGTGACATAAACTCACGCGACATTACACATGCTGTTTATGCTGTAAACAGGTCACAGTTTGGTTGGGTTTAGGCATAAAAAACTACTTGGTTAGGTTCGGAAAAGATCGTGATTTGGGTGAAAAAATAACTACGTTACGTATGTCACATGACGGAATGACATCACTCGTGAGATGGAAGTGACGCACCAGATGTCACATTCACAGTGAAATTTTAAATTAGTCAAAATAACTCTACAGTTACTTTTCATTTCACTCAAGACACAAACCTCAGTCTACTTGGTGAAAGGCCAGGGATCCATCCAACCTCCACCAAACGTGGACTTTCTCACTCCTTGTACTTCTCCTGTCATACTTACTAAGTCCATAGGGACACTGTCTAATAATAAACAGACATATCAGTCGGAATAAGCTGCTTGTTCTTCCGACCAACCAATCATTGTTTTTCTCTTATGCCTAAACAAGTTTGGCTCTTTTGGACGGTATGAAAATTTTTGGGGTGGCATTTTACGCTTCATGCTTTGAACCTTTAGTAGGATAAAAATTTTCAATGGGCCTCCTTCCTAATATCATAAACTAATGTTGAATTGGTACAATTTGTTGAATCAAAAACACTTAAAATTGCTAGAATCTGTATTTTTGTAATAACAATGTGTCATATGTGTGAAAGAGTTGGTCTAGTAATGAAATATTAGTTAAATCTCAGCTCATCTTGGCTTTACAGAACTGTACAGGGAGTTTCAGATCATTCTTCAACTTTACTGTTTTGGTTCACTCTCATTGCTCTCATAGCTTTGGCAGCTGTTTTCAGTGAAAAGGCTCTAAATGCCACTGTACACTACCTCCCCAGCATCAAACAACAGACATAGCTTGAGACAAGCTGGTGAACATGGTGGAGCATTTAGTGGCTAAAGAGATTTCCAGCAGGAGATGGAGGAGACCAAAACTGGAGCTAAAAGAGAGTGAATCTTGGGCTTACATTCATCAGATGGCCAGAAACATGACTCCAAATCAATGATAATGTTTATAATTTGTTTATGGGTCAAATGATTCTGCAGTATTTATCAGCTCCGGCTCTGATCGACAATGGTGGAAACGTGATACCCTGGTGAACACGTTCATTTTTGCTTCTTTTCCGGTTTGATGAAATCAAGGATTGTTGCCTCTGTCCATAACTTATGTGATTCTTCCATAGGTATCCATTCAAGCAGCTCTCGAACACCATTCCAAATTAGTTGGTGTTGAGTTTAAAAGAGAAACTGAAGTAAAAGATATTAAAAAAGTAATCACTGTAACACTGTCACTGGCCCCCATGCTGCTCTGTTTTCCAGCACTTTTGTGATTTCAAATGTGACACATAAGGAACAAAAAACAGACAAACTCGTCTTCTGGCATTGGGAAAGTCACTCAATCACCCATTTTTCATAATTTTCTTGAGATTTAAAAACATGCTAATTTTGGTGTAAAAAAAAAAAAGGGTATAAGCAACCGTTCACTATTAGAAGTTTTTAACCGGTTATGAAACAGTCTCAATTTAATAATGATGCCTCTGCATGACCTACATAAGCAAGCAAGACCATTCACGAGAAGATCAGCTCAGTTTAAAAAAGCAGAATGGATTTTCATTTAGATAAATTTATTTTTTATTTCTGGCTATGGCAGAGAAAACACTACTGCTTTTGTCCACAGGGGCTTTCAAAATCAACAAAATAGAAAAGTTCCTTGTAGTAGCTTTAAGAGGTGATAGGTCAATGTTTTGTTAACAACTTGTTTCCTCTCTACAAAAAGTGCTGATTGCTTATTAAAGAATTAAAAAATAGTGTGATAGTTTAAACCACACATTTTAAAGGAATATTCAACTTCACAATAGTCACTAAATTGTGAAGTAGAGATTAAGGCAAACAGAATAGTGTGTTTACCAAAGTCCTCTTTACCACACTTTTTAACCACTAGCTAAAAACTGAGCAGTTATTACTGTCAGTGACTAAATGAACCAGGACACTGGTGGCAGTTCTGTGCAGCTCAAGAGAAGGCTGGTATAAAGTGTAAATCTGGCAGGAGAAAAATTCAAGAAAGAATACATAACCCTTCGTTTTTGGACACCCTCCCTCTATGTAATAAATTTCATATGGCTCAAAATGACAACAGTAATGAGGAACTCCTGCTGCTTTTTCATTTACATTAAGTGAAACTACTCCTCAACATTGTGTGTCTGTGTCACATGACGACAACATCAATAAGACATTGTGACAGAAAGTAGAAAAACAAAAAGGTTCCTGTTTTGAAATGGCTGCTCGGTGCTTCCCTTCAGCTTCATTAATGCCGTCTCGCACACTGCAGGTAATGTTTTTGTGCACGGCGGTTTTGATCATGGCAACTTTTATCTCAGCTACACTGGATCTCTGTTGTATTTGATAGTCATATTGGCTGTCCACAATGCTGCTGAATCAAATTTGAGTCCTTTAAAGACACGAATACAGTCAGAACAACAAACGGTGAAACAGTTATTCACAGCCGAGTTTCATAAGGAGGCTACTTGCGTATCTTAATTATATCCATGACCCATGTGCAATTAAAGAGGACACCTTTTGGCTATTTATTTAGTTCAAAGAGAACACAGAAGGAGGAAAAAAACCCTAATTGTCTCATTAATTACTCTCCGCATGAAATAATGACCAAACCAAGGTATCCACAGTTCTTTTGTAATTCACAAAAGACGGCATTGGTGGGGGTGGCAGCCAAATAAAACATGTTTCAACCTCTTTTCACAAACAGACGTTATGTTGGAAGAGAGGGAGACAAAGAAAATGAGGGCAGAGGAGAACAGGAGGGAAAAGGGGTAAATATGGAAGAGAAAGTGAAAAAAAAGGCTGTACACTTAAAAAATAAAGGTGCTAAGTAGAACCACAAGGGGTTCTTCAGCCTGTCCCAATAATTTGGTTGCAGTTAGGACCTTTATAAAGATTCCACTTGGAGCCCTTTCAGAGGTCCACCCAGAACCCAACATAAAGGATTATACCTAGAACCATCTGTGAAAGGTTCTACCCAGAATCCCCTATGAGAGGTTCTACAGAGAACCCTGCTATGGTGTAATGGTTCCACCCAGAATCCTCTCTAGAGGTTTTATCCAAAACCTTTCTACCATCTAAAGGTGCCAACAAGAACCCACCCAAGGTTTTCCAAGACCCATTTTATATTCGGTGGGTTTTATCAAGAACACATCTAAGGGATTCTACTGAGAACCTTTTAATATTCTAAGGGTTTTATCTAGAATTCTTCAAGGCGGTTCTACTGAGAATCTGTTTGTATCTAAGAGTTTTATCTACAACAAACTGAGGGGGTTCTACTGGGAACCATTTTAAATTCCACAGGTTTTAGCAAGAACACACTCAGGGTTTTGCAGAGAACCTTTTTCTGTTCCAAGGGTTTTATCGTTAGTTTGTGGGTTCTCTGGGGAATCTTTTTAAATTCCAAGAGTTTAATTGAAAACCCATTAAGGGGGTTCTACTGAGAACCTTTTTATATTCCAAGGGTTTTATCTACAACTCACTGAGGGGTTCTACTGAGGACCAGGGGCTATATCAAAAACCCACCAAGGGGGTTCTATGGGAAACATTTTTATATTTCAAGGGTTTTGTCCAGAACACACACAGGAGGTTCTACTGAGAACCCTTTTATATTATGGTTTAAAAAAAGGGTTCTTTTGGTGAAAAGAGTTCTTAATGGAACCCTTGGTCTTGCAAAGAACCCGTGACAAACCCTTTCTTCAGAAGCATTTCGTATGCAAATGTTTCTGTATAGAACCTCAGTCCTTCAGGAAGAACCCATTTGGAACGCTTATTTCTACAAGTGTAGAACAAACGATGAATCCAAAGTAAATCAAACGGAGAGGAGCGACAGACAGACAGAAGGAGAAAAGATTGGCTGTGAGGTAACATGGTGTTTGTCCAGGCCTTCTGGAGGCGGCCCAGTTCTCCCTCTCTCCCACTGAACGTGGTAAATGGGCTGTTTTAACACACTGTTCAGATGCTGAGACACAGCACAACAACAAACCAAATCAACAGTGAATTAAAGGCTCCTCAGGGAAGCCACACACTAACATTAGAGGAGGTGTTTGGGAGAGACGGATCCACCAATTAACTGTTCTGAGGGGTCCGGGAGTCTCACGCCGGGCTTCGTTTCCAGACCTGCTGTATGTGCAGCGGGTGGAATTAGATGAATAAAAGAGAAATTGTAGCCGATCTTGTTTTCGTGCTATTGTTTACTGCCACCATAGGGAGCTAGTGACACTTTATTAGCCTGAATACGTCTGTTATAGAGACAGAAGCAGCCTAAGAAATGCAAACTTTCAAAATAAACCCCATTAATATTTGCATCTTGAGACATCTGCTGTGCGAGTGTGTGTATTTGTTCATTTATGTCATGTCTCAAACTTGAAGAGAACCCCCCCACACACACACACACTCTCTCTCTCTCTCTCTCTCTCTCTCCTCGTTCTTCTTCCATCTAAATGGGCCCAGACATACTTGCTTTGCTTGCACATAATGAAAGCGCCATCTTATTGGTCTGTCATATCAGCAGAAATGTTAATTTTGGGCTGATAGCGATACTTTATCAGCCATGATGGATGTCTGCCTGCCATAGAGCTCAAGGTTTCAACCTGTTAATAGCGAGTTTTTCCACGCAACTGTTGCCTAAGTGTTGCTGTTGGTGGGAGGTAATGGGTTTCTGTAGCCTAAATAATATTGTAAAGAGTCTAGATGTGCTTTATATGAAAAGTACGCTGCGATAGCTTCTATTATTATTTTGCACAGTATAAATAAAATTGACGGCAGATACCGATGCTATGTCAATATTAATCCCAACAAGTGTTTATCATAAGGTCAAAATTTTAGTGTACAATATGTTTGCTTATGACTACTTACAAAACTACATTCCCATCAGCCTTAAGCAGCTGCACATAATGATTAGTGTTAAATAGCAAATGCTAGCATGCTAACACTCTGTAAAGATGGTGAACCTGGTTAGCATTATATTTGCTCAGCATCAGTATGTTAGCATTATCACATACTCACGTTAGCATGTTCATGCTAGTATTATCGACATGCTCATGTTAGCATGTTCATGTTAGCACTGTCAACATTTTGCTCAGCACAGCCACACAGAGCCACTAGCATAGCATTTAAAGCTAAGATATTACCATGATGTCATAAACATGCACATTAATTCTAAAAATAAAATGACTTGACTTCAACAGCCTATGATATGAAAACTTTGAAAATAAATCCCATTATATTTGCATCTGTTGCGCGAGCGTGTGTATTTGTTCATTTGTATCATGTCTCAGACTTGAAGAGACCACCCCTCCCTCACACACCCTCTCTTCTCACTCTTTCTCCATCTAAATTGGGCCCAGTTATCCTGCAGCTGAGCTAGTAAAAAAGGATAATGCAGGAGCACTTCAGAGGGCAGCTCCTCACTGCCCTCTCTGTGTAGCCGTGCCCGGCCATGCTGGAGCCACGCCTAACTGAGTGCACAGCTCCGAAGGCCTTTACTGACATAAATCTGCACAGCAAAGCAACTGTGTGGCAACGCTTATTTAGTTTACCAGCTGTAGCCGTTGAACCCGAAGCAATGAGGCTTCTCTTTCCCTCAAAAAGTAAATGAGAACGCTTCAAATGCTCAAACTGAATTTTTTTGTATGTATTTTCTCCCTCCCCTCCACCCTCCTCCTCCTCCTCGCTCGCACACTTGACTGTTCCATCGTCAGAGGCCCTCCATCTTGTCAGAATGAGGTGAACTAATGGGCCGTGGCTGAACAGCCTGAGCTCAGAGGCTATCAGTTCCCCCTGGAAGGCCAGGAAGGCAGAGGAGGAGGAGGAGGAGAAGAAAGGAGAGGTCCTTCTCCTTCTCTGGCTGCAATATTTCATTTTTGCCTCAGATGAATTCCTGTATATATCAAAAGGAATGGATAAGTTTATGGTACGATGTTGTACAGAGTTGTTGTCCCCGTTTCTTCTGCTTCCATTTTATGTAAAAGTTCACATTTGTGCTAGTTAAAAGAAAGCTTTGTAATTTACTCAATTTCATCACCGGTTGTCATTAGGTTGTCCTTTCTAGCCCTGATTTTCCTAAAATCCTTTCGTTTACAGCCGTGCTGATAGCGTGGCTTTGTGGATAACAACGTCCGTCTGTCTGTCCACCCCACTGGTCCAAACTGAAATACCTCAACAACTATCAGATGAACTGCCATGAACACCTGAGCAGACATTTGTGGTTCCCAGAAGATGAATCCGACTAACTCTGATGATCCCCAGACTTTGTCTCTCGCCTCACCATGAGGTTAACAGTTGTGGCTTGCAATGAGCTATTGAATGGATTGCCATTAAATCTGGCACACACATTCACACCCCCCTCAGGATGAATTGTAATCACTTGTAATCGTCAAATACTCACATTTTGGGAATGAGACAAAACTATCATACTGGCCCATGTTTGGCCAAAGTCTCCCGTCACCAGCTGGTCTGAAAACAGAGCCAAGAGGAGGAGCAGTATTCTAGTTTTCTCTCAGACCACTTGAATTACAGGATGCTTAAAGCATTAATATGTAATATTTCCGGATTAAAAATGCTAGACTTATATATTTGGTTTAGTTGTGTACTGACATTATCTGAAATGTTTCTAACAATGTTCAAATGCAGAGAAATATGTAATTTATTTAAGATGGCGCCGCTAGTTGCTAGAACTTTCAGGAAAAACAGAGGATATGTCGGATATGTCAAAGTGTAAAGATGGAAGTTGGCAAACGTGACTAAATATAACATGAATAAATTTTAAGATTACTTTGTCTGTGATCATGTTTTCTGCCTGAGTGATGTCAAAAAGATTCTCATCAGCAATGGTGGTTGTTAAAAAGTGAAGAAAACAACTCCCATGATCCCACGCCACTTCACAAAGTCATCAAACTGTGTCTTTTCTTATCGTTTTAATATGAGAGACAGTCCTAGTAGCAGAATTTACATATTGTGTGTTTAAAGGTTATAATGGAAATTTTGCCCAATAACGCCCCCCGAAAAAAGTGTGTACCATAGCTGTAAGTGTAAGGATGCATGTTATTGGGACTCATTTTGGGCGAATACTGATACTGATAAACTATATGCACATAATTTTTCCACCTAATTGAAGAGAAAATCAAGTCAAGTTAGTAAACCTACTTTTATTGTGACGGCCCACTGGTAGATCCAGACATACAGTAAGATACAACACTTTTCAAAATGTACACTGGGCAAAATAACTACTGTTGACAGGTTATTTATTTATTTATTGCTTGTGCCTGTTTATATTTGTTCTTCACAAATTGCGATTTAGCTCCGACTCACATGACTGATGCTAAGCACTCACTGCAAATAGTATTTTTGCTGACAGACACTGAAAAACTTTCACACTTGCATTGCTTGTACATAACCAAAGCGTCATCTTATCAGCCTGTCATATCTGCAGAGATTTTGAGGTGGCACTGATATTTAATCGTTTGTGGCGGATGTCTGCCCAATATAGAGCTTGGCTCTGCTCGAGGTTTCTGGCTGTTGAAAGGAGGTTTTTCCTCACAACTGTCACCTTAGTGTTTGCTCTTGGTGGGAACAATTGGGTCTCTGTAGCCTATATAAATAGGTTATATAGTAAGTTAAAAAAAAAGTACAATGGAGACCTTCTCTGTATTAAAAGTGCCCTAAAATAACTTATGTTATAATTTGGCACCATATAAATAAAACTGACTTGACATAAATTTTAAAGCTTTTATTAGCTGATACCGATGACTTGCCAATATTATTGCGCATCCCTATGAGTGTTCATTATAAGGTTAAAATTTTAGTGTGTGTAATATGTTTGTTTATGACTAACTACTTGCAAAACTACAAGAACAATATTCCCATCAGCCTCAGTTGTGTTTAGTTCTAAATAGCAAATGCTAGCATGCTAACACTCTAAACTAAGATGGTGAACATGGTAAATATTAAACCTGCTTGTGCTCAGCGTGCTAGCATTGTCAACATTTGGCTCAAAGCACCGCTGTGCCTAAATACAACCTCACAGAGCCACTAACGTGGTAGCTCTTGGCTTCTAACTGTACATTGCATTTGTTGCATTGTTTCTGTCTTTCTGTGACCTTATGGCTTGCCATGCCTGTGTGTAATATGATTAACACATTGCTTCATATGGTCAGAAGTGTTAATAGATTGCAGTGCTACCCCAAAGACCCATATGCCAGTCAACCACTCGCTACTCAGCAATCTAATTAGTCTAAAAAAAGCAAATTAACCTTATCTTAGATTCCAGGACTATCAGCTTATCTTGTAAAGCCACATGAGACAACTTTATCGTTGATTGTGAGGCTGTGATAAGAGCTGACACAGAGTAGAATAAAATGTCTAGCCTTGAACAAAGAAAACATTTCACAACAGTACAGATTACAGGCTTTAGGTATAGAGAGGACATAGCAGTAGTTGGACGGCCTTCGTTGCCATAGGTGACACAAGGTAGCGCAGCAGGGCTATTCAGAGGAGCTTTGCTAGGCCAGGTTGTGACAGTTGTGTCCCACTCCATAAGCTGGGGGGCATTTTGTAACAAAGATGACCAGCGCGAGGTGCCAAAGCCGGTCTGTCGAACAAACGTTCCACCAGCCCTGGGCCATGCCAGCCTCTGCCAGGAAGAGACGGAGATGGTCCAGGGGACGGGCCTCCCCGCTCCTGCGCAGTCACATGCAAGCTGGAGAGCACAGACTGCGCCTTCCGTCGGGACTGCAGTGAATGGAGGTGTAATTGGCCATATCCAGTGATAGATGGCTGTTCAACCTTTGTTACTCATTGGTGGCAGGATGCACAGAGGCTTGTCTCACAATATGAGGTTGATTGTGCAGTCTATTAAACACCAGTCTCAGGAGGAAATGTTACTTACTGGAATGCTGCAGCTTGAAAAAAAATCTCAAGAATGATCTGATTTAAAAATCAACACGCGCTCGGTGATTGCCCATTATATTTCTGAGACGGTAAACATGACTGAAAATCTGATCACACTTAATGAAGCCTTTTCATTCATAGAGGCGACTAGCAAGATGGAACTCAATATAATTGTTGGAAATTACAACCCTTTGTCTCTCGAACATAAATCAAAGATCTAAATTACAGTCTTTATTTTATTGCGAACAAATTACCATGACGAGCAAATTCTCTGTTGTATGTGCATTAAATACGTGATTATGAAGAACTGAAAGCAGTACAACCATATGTTATTTTTGGTCATTAACTGATCTTTCAATGAGACTGGTGAAGTGTTTTGATTGACCTGTAATCAGACTTGGGAAGTAATGGATTACATGTAATGGCATGACCTCATTAGGATGCAAAAAAAGGTAATTGTATTCTATTACAGTTGCAGATAAAAAAGACGTAATCGGATTACAGATACATTATATTAAAATAGGGATTATTGGCAGGACTACAATGTTAAAGTACATCTAAAAATAAAGATGGTTATACTACCATTACAACTCTTTAAGTCTCACAACACCACTCGGGTCTGAGTGAAACAAACTACTCTTACAGTCTGTTCCTTATCATGGCCTGAAGAGAAAAAAAATGCTTTCGGGAAACAGGAAAGACCAACTGCTAGCATTACACAGACCAACTGCTAACGTTAGCTACACAGACTAACCACTAACCATTAACGTTATCCACACAGTTAGCTAGTTAATCTGTGGTTACTACTATCACTACTGACGAATGGAGATGGTGAATCAACAAACATAAAACATTATATTGAACTAAACAATTTTATTTGTTGATGAGGTAATCCCAATGTAATAGAGAGTAATCAGTGAGTAACCTTCCCAACACTGCCTGTAAGGTTATACACATCTTTTTGACAAACTGATCAAAACAACAAAGATGTAATTGTTTCTGTTCTTGAAAAAGATTCAGATCACACCTCCTCCCAATGCACTGAAGCTGCATGACAAGATATATGTACCTGCATGTTGCCCAGGGGGTCTAGTTCTCCGTGTGTGAAGGTATACACTCAAACGCCTCGCCTGAAAAATCAATGGCTTGCATGATTGATACGCTTAATGTTAAGGAAGAGAGAGTTGCCATACATCAGGTTTTCTCGCAGCATGCCTGTTTTTGTTCAATAATCCGGTCACGGGGTAAAGATTCTGACGCAAGCGGGAAACAAACATCTCAAGAGATGATTTGTGAAATACAGGCAGACAGAGACAAAGACGGCGGCAGGGTTGATGGAGGGAAATAAAGAAATGCAAGCAGAAATAAAACTGACTTCCCTCAAGGAAGTTTTCCTTTTGCACTTGAGAGAGGTAATACTAAAATGAACAAATTAATAAATAAAGGGTGGCTTTTGTCAAGGGCTTCTGACATCCCCGAACAGTTGAGAATAGCTGGAGAAACGAGTGATGCTCGTTAACTCTGACCCAAATCATAAGAGACACTGGGAGCTGTTAAAACACAGAGCAGATTGGGGAGTCTGGGTGACCTAGATAGCATTGCTTTTGACAAGCAGCCGTACATCACATTAAATCGCTCTTCCGTCTAATACAATGAGGCATATCTCCCTCGTTGGTAATGAAAATTACATTCTGATAAGGTTCTTTGTGACATGGAAAATACCTCTCCCATCACTGACACTCCAAGGCTCTTTCTGAGACGTACTTATGGGGAGATTGCCCCCTTCGCCTGGACCTGGGCGACATTATCTGCCTCATAAGCACACATGAGGGGTGACACATGGTCTAGACAGCCATGCACAAGGAGAGTGGGTGGTGATGAGGCGATCGCAATGACCTGTTGTTCAAGGAAATGAAATTTTTATTAACATTGCAGGTCATTTTGGAATAATGGGAGGGTTGAAGGACTTGTCTGCGGGAGGAGAATGAGGACTGTAGAGAGGCTATTTGTTTTATACATATGCACAAAGCCATGCATGTGTTCTGTTTAAGATTCCTTGAACCTTGGTGCGATCTAGTGAACCAGCCCACGTTTCCACCAGTTTTGAGTGGAACAAACAATTCACAACAATCAGCAGAATATGACACGCTCAATTTGGTTCCCAAGGAGCACCTGCTATTCTTTGGTTCCAGCTGGTAACCAACTTTTCAGGTTCCAAACAAAATTATTTTTAGTGGAAATGCTCAGAAAGATTACAAATTAGGTGCTTGACCTGTAACAGAGTAGGTACCATGGTTTCACATTCCAAGAAAAAAAACAAAAAAACCCCACTTTTTCTCATTTACCTCCAGTGATATTTAGCCATGTAGCCCTCACATCAAAAATAAACTATTTGTTTTAACTTAAAAAAGTTGGCGCCCTGGCTGCCCTAAGTTGACTAAAATTGAAAAAGACAAGTTGACATAATCATGGAGATCTGACCTGGTGGCAGACATTATACACAAATGGAAAGAGAAATCTACTCAGAGATGGTCTTGTTTTCTTATGTAGGTCACATAGAGGCATCAGTAATAAATTAAGACTTTCATAACCTGTTAAAAACTCCATGTAGTAGCTTTAAATTAATGAGAAAAGGTTAGTTGATTCCAGTAAGTTCCTGTATGATTTTTCTTACAGTGCTATTTGTGAAATATTGTATTTAAATGTTGATTTAGCACTGGGTGAACGTATATCATTTTTGGCAGACAGCAGACACCTGTGGGAGCACAAAAATACCTTTGAAGGTACAGCCTGCTTCTGGATAAATGATACAATAGAAGCAGATTTTTCTCCCAAGGTTTGCTAAGGTAACGCTCTTTTAAACTAGTATATGCCCAAACCACGGGTAAATTTAGGACACAAATGTGGCTACTTGCCAAGTTTTGATATATCTGTCTCTGAAGGTTTTTGCCACCACCACAATACAGTGGAGGTGAATGGGATTCCATTTGGGGCAACATCTTAACAGGAACATCTCTATCCACAGACAGTGTCCCAGTTCCTCTGGATAATCCACAATCCTCACTGTGAATAGCTTTCTTAGGGACCATTTTTTTGATAGACAGTAGTTCAAATGAAAACTGCATACACTGTGGATTATCCAGATTAACGGGGACGCTGGTTCTAAAAGGATGTATTGCTGTTGGATTTTGTAAATGTCTTGTTTAAAATATATGAGCAGCACAAATTAAATTAATTTACCTCTATTATGTTAACTGGGGTGGACGAGAGGTCTTGAGGTGTGTTCAAACTGAAAGCAAAGAAAGTTGTAGCAACAGAACAATAGCATTTAAAGTCAGGCAAAGGCAAAGACACAAACATGCAAGGTTGTTTTATAAGAAGAAACTGGAAGATTAATTGAAAGAACTTGAGTGGATGTTGCTTGTGAGTTATAGCTAACATTTGTATAGTTGCTAGTTTGGCTGTTTTATAACTTTGAGTGAATAAGTGAGGGATAACGTACAGTGAACTGGTCATTATTGTGATATAAAGCTCGACTGGGTGATGCAGAACCCTGGAGCAAAGGGACGAGTGTGTAGGATTTAGTGGCATATAAGGGTGAGCTTGCAAATTTCAAACACCATGTCTAACCCTCCCCTTCCAAGCATGTAGGAGAACCTATGGTGGCAGCAAAACCCATGAAAAACATGAAAGGCCTGAATAGGGTTGGGTATTGTTCGGGTTTTTTCTGATACACTGCTCAAACAACACATTTAAAACAATACTGATGCCTAAATGGTGCCTGAACTCATACTTTAAAAAAGGAAACACACTGAAGGTTAATGACATGAAAGATTGAAGATTTGTTAAGGCAAATTTGAACTTGAAATCATATTAACTTTTAACAGTGTAACTATACTTAAATGCTAAAAGAAAAGTAAAAAAAAAATAAAAAAATACAAGGCCCTTCCCATAAAAAAGTTCCCATAAAAAATGAAACCTAACCTACAATAACTAACAGTTGCAGAACTAATAATAGCAAAATACAAACTCCACGTTCAAACTTCAGCAGCTTTTTTGCAGAAATATTATCATATTTGCTAACCTGCTGTCGATTTAATAACCAGCTGAGCATGGTACATCCCTCTGCTGTTAACACTTTAGACTGTTTAGCTTGGCATTTCAATTGTGTTTAAGGTAGCTACTAGCTAATGGTCGGCTAACGTCACAGCACCTGCTGCCAGAACCATTTGCTTGAGATTTTCCAGCTGTAATGTTAATTTGGCATGTTTGGCAATGCGTCTGTAACTTCTGTACCACAGGGCAACTATTTCAATCAACAGCTCAGGTGTGTGGCACCAAAGTGAGGCACCATAATCTACAATGTTATTCTGTTCGGTAGATACTGTGTTCCCATATTGACATTGTACCTAATCCTGCTCTCTAGACCTAGTGTTTGGTTTGTCCGTTCTGGGCCACTGTAGAAATATGGACATATAACATGGTACAACATGGAAGGAGGACCCATGCCCTCTGTAGATATAAATGTTTCATTCTGAGGTAACGAAAACACAATGATTCTTATTTTCAGGTGATTGTGCACTAATGAAAACATACTTATGGATATTATATTACATTTCTGCCATATTCTGCCAATAGATCCCTGTAAATCATACACACTGACTCTAGTTTAGTCTGAACACACCTTCAGAGAACACTCTCTCAACCTGGACAAAATCACTAGGGGATAGGGTTTGCTTTTTGTAATTTGATTGACCTTCTAACAAGCTATGTTGTTAATTTTTTTCAACAGAAACGGTCTCAGCAAGAACCAAATATCAAAATACAGTAAATTCTTTAAATACATTTCAAATGACATTTTCATTCTCACTCACTCGCACCACACACACTCACAATGTCACACAATGTCACACAGGATAATGTGTATTCGGTGCTCGATGTGCAGCAGCTCTTTTCAGGCCAGGGTAGGCTGAAGGCCTCCTTCTCCAACAATGGCCTATCACCATGCCAACAGAAGCGGTGCCAGCCGGGTGCCAGCTTGGCACGGCCCCCGTTTTAGCAGTGGATGATTCAAGGGCATTAAAGCACAATGTGTGTTTGGGGGGAGGTGGGGGGTTCCAGTTTATAGACGGCTGTGCCAGGATTTTCACCAGAGTTCGCTTTGAAACAGCCTGTCATTCATCGCTCGCTGCTGCTTCCCCTCCTCTCGTGCTGTTGGCCGGAGCTGGGAGCATTTACAATCCATCTTCTGAAAATTTGCTTTGCACGCACAGAAGCGTCGGTCATGCTTTAATGTTCTATGTTTACTCACAAGCAGCATGTAAAACAAGAGCATCAAGTATTTTGCCACAGGTCTCCTTCAAGGGTGGGCACCAAACAGCACGCGTTTGCTACACTCTCATTAGGGATTGATGATCCAGAGGAGATAATAACATCTTTGTTGATTTGGTAAATTGGTGCCTGCCATTTTGTACCTTAAATTAATGCTGTAATGAGTGATCAAGGGGCATGTGTTTGTCGTTTTAATTTTTAACCACCTCCAGTTTAACATTAACTGTCATCTCTGTCTCCTCTCCTTGCAGTGCTCGGAGCAAATGTCTGTGATGGGCTGCCGGACTGCATCTGAAGTGCTCTACCAAAGAATAATATCCACTCCTGACCTACGCTGAAGAACAATATTTCATTCAATCAATGTTGCAGTCTCCCCTGGGGGGAATTACTCCAGAGTTATAGGTGGACCCTCAGAAAAGAGCATCGGTGGACCATGTGATACTTGACCTTCACGAGAGAACTCAGGCGCACTCCAGAAGATGTCAAATCTGATCTGAAGCTGCTCTCGAGAGGATCACCTGGCCCCTTAATTCAATCATCTTTTCATGTGTTGTTTAGCAATACTCAAACATCATGGGCCAGCAGTGACGGAGTGTTGATATCAATGCTGGATCTTCATTTATTGAGGAGTACCAGACGTCTCACAATGGATTCGAACGAGATTTTCTACACCAAAGAGCGACTGTGAGAGAGACTGGAGTGGAGGGACTTGGACACTGGGAGTTGGGAGGATTAGCTAGTGTGCTGCTAACCCATGGTGGATCTGCTGTGAGCAGGACAAGGGACTCAGCAGTGGAGGATGTCAGCGGAGGCCGAGCTCCAGCCGGGTGTCAAAACCAGCCAGCGAAAGGAGTCCAGGAGGATCAAAGGTACGTTAAATGCTACTTACCAAATCGCAGATGCAGGTTGGCACACCCTTAGTTTGGAGAGGAGTACCAGCATGAAAGCTTAACAATGTGCTGCTGTGGAAAAAAGGTATTTTAGTCACTTAAAATGTCTCTTTCCAAACCAACCAAACTCCATTGGTAAAATCAATCATTTTACCTCCCAGAACACAGAAGCTGCTGGTCCACTGTTGCCTCTCTTCTGTGAATCTTAACTATCTTTTTAAAAAAAAAAAACTAAGTCACACAATAACAAACAAATTAGCAGATTGAGGCAGTAGACCAGCAACCCCTGTGTTCTGCAAGGTAAAATGAGTGATTTCATCTATGGAGTTTGGTTGGTTTGGAGATGGTGGCTTTGGTTGTCCGTCAGAAAAGGCTATCTGACGACAAAGTAAAGTGGATTTTTGATTTTTTTTTTTCTTTTTTTAAGTGGCTAAAATATATTTTGCTGCTGACCTTGTCCATAGCGGTTCATTGCTTATTGTCTGTGCTGCTGCCCCTCTCTGCTTCTCTTGAGTGAGGGCGTGCCAACCGCCATCTACTGTAGTATCTCATACAATCCTACATCAAATAATCCAAACTATCCCTTTAATGTATATAATAACTTAATAATAATTTTTGGAATTCAGATAAAAGTCTGTTAATGTTGAGAGACGAGTACTGAAAAGACAAACAGAAACATGTAGAAAAGGGGAGTCAGGGCAAAATGGGAAACTGGCAGCTTTCTCATGTTTGGCAGGCAGTGAACATAACCTTAAGTCATGTTTGGATGGAGCTAAATAACGCTGGACTACGCAGAGAGGAGCTTCACTCTGTCAAGCTCGCCGAGAGGCTCCCTGTCTCATCCAGGGATCCAGATGTAGTAACAGCTATTCCATGTAGCCCCAGGGTTTGGTAGCGCCATGATTTAGGTGTCATGGACAGGGTAATTCACACCCTGTCGCTTTGATGAACAGCATAAGTGATGTAATAGGACGAGGCATTCTCCGAACGTTCACTGGGAGATTGAAATGGGATTGAATTGGCTGAGAGGAGGAAAGAAGAGGAGATGGGGAGGTAGAAAGAGTGAGATTCTCAGGGAAGGTGGAGGGAGGATACTTTCTCCTTCGCCCTCCCTCA
This sequence comes from Lutjanus argentimaculatus, assembly GCA_034769285.1. Lineage (NCBI taxonomy): Eukaryota > Metazoa > Chordata > Actinopteri > Lutjaniformes > Lutjanidae > Lutjanus > Lutjanus argentimaculatus. The sequence continues at coordinate 11,465,342 of JAWZSL010000011.1, read as the reverse complement.
CTTCATCCTTTTTCCCCCCATTTCTCCATCCGTGAATAAAGCCACTCCAGCTAGTCCAGTAAATCTGGCTTCTGCGGGCTGCTGTAACGAGGCCGTGGGGCCAGGTCCTCTGTGGCTGTTTCGCAGGCCCTGACGGCTTGCTCAGATAAATGGCCGGGCTGGAGGAGGGCCCATTGATTTGAGTTAAGTGGAGGGGGGAGAACAGACCGAGGGAGCTATTACACACGTGGCCATGCGACTCGTCGGAGGGGGCCATCAGCACAGCCCATCAGCCCCTGACTTTAGCATGTTAATCACATGTGCTGCAGGGACCACTGTCACAATCAGCAAAGATGCTATTTAGATCCATATAAATGGAAATGGGGCAACATAAATGTATGCAGACGCTAGAGGTGGTTGTGCGCAGGCTGAGGCCAGGTGAAGGACACTGCTGAGGATCAGGTTGATTACATGTATTTAGACAAAGTGCTGCTTATATCCATTTGGTTTGGAAGCAACAGAAGAAACTAGTGTGATTTTAAGGATGAGGTTGCCATCGTTTTATATTTTTCATCAACAATCCCCCATGGAAAGACCAGAACCAAGCATGTGTAAAACAGTTTCCTGATACTTCCCTCCTCTGTCTGCTACATTCAAGCCCAAGCTCATCTTTGTGAAAATCTTTTTTCTAAAGGGTTAAAAAAATAATTTAATTTCTTACATGGCTAAATACTTTCCTAAAACTGTAGGGGACTGTTGGTTTTTGGCAAAAAACAACTCAATCAAGAGTAAGCAGTGCAGTATTTACAGCATTAGGATGGTGTATGTGGTACTGACTGTAATTTATTTAACAGTTTTGGGCAAGTAGCTTGAAAAGCAGTGTGCAGGGGACCGAAGTCTTGCCTTCACAGTAACGGGATTCCATGAATCACCTGCTTCCAGTCTTTAAAAGTCCAGTGTGTAAGATTTACAGGGATTTTTTTTCGCCAGAAATTGAAAATAATATTCTTAGGTGTGTTTTCATTAGTGTCTAATCTCCTGAAAATAAGAATCATGTTTTCGTTACCTTACAGCTGTTATATCTAGCCTGGATGTACAGGAGCAGGTGCTCTTCCATGTAGTCCGCCATGTTGAGCAGCCATGTTTCTACAGTGGGCCAGAACAGACAAACCAAGCACTGGCTTTCAATACTTCCCTTCATTGACAGTTTCTCAGCCACTATAAGCTCTCCTACACGCTTGAAAGAGGAGAGTGAGACAAGTTGTTTGCAAGCTGCAAGCTCAACACTAGATGCTACTAAATTCTGTGCACTGGTCCTTTAAGATAATCCAAGACTCTAGCTTTAAATTTAATGCACAAATATGGGACCGGTTGGGGGACCTGGTAGCTCACCTGGTAGTTCATGTAGTCACCTGGTAGCTCACCTGGTAGCTCCACTGGTAGCGCACATGTGCCGCATGTTAAAGGCTGATTCTTCACTGCAGTAGCCTAGGTTCAGACAATTTCTGAAACATTAGAGCATTTATTTTTATTTTCCACTGTAGATCTGTAGCTCTTCTCCTTACTTTGAACAAAACAGATGCTTACAAGCAGTTGTTTAATTTTGACTTGTCAGGTCTATCAAACATCCTCCACACTGACCCCAACTACCATAGCTGACATCCACAGATGAGTTGTAAAGTAACGCTAATGCTAACTACATACGTACAACTATATTGCAATGTCGGCTCCTTGCCAACGCTAGTTCAGGTTTAGCCTTGACAAATTACCACCAGCTGTCGCCTTAATAGTAATAACCTTGAACAACACAATACTCAGTTTTAACTGTCTACACACACCCCACAACTATTTCACAATGCATAATTTCACAATAAAATGGACCTTCCAGTAGATTCCAGTCTGTACTAATTTGTCGAGCAACCTCTTGTCAGGCTGTGATTAGCCTACAGTGTTGCCTTCCTGCTACTCCTGGTCTGGTTTTAATTGTGTTTTTACCCACCACACAATCCCAGTCACCAGCATCACCTACTGTCACAAGATATTTTTCAGTAGTAGCAGTAGTAGTAGTTGCAGTAGTAGTCATTGACAGGTTAGCTAGCTAACGGGACTCTGCTACTACGTTACTAAAGGTAGTGGTTGGTCTTACCTGTAAATATTTCTTTAAATTACATGTTGAGTCCTTGGATAATGGCATTATTTTCACAGCTTGAAAGAAGAATTTGAACTGTTGCTCCTCTTTTCTGATTTAAAGACAACACAATGGCAAAATTTCCCCTCAGTGAAAGAATTAAAGATTAGCTATGGACCGAAGTGATATTGTGAGACTTGTCTGTTTTGTGGTAGTATATTGTTCTTTATTTTAAACTTAATTTCAAAATGTAAAATTCTGCTAATAATCCCCTTTTTTACTAAATGAATCTGATTACATTTTTTCTGCAACTACAATGGAATACAGTTATCTTTTTTATGTATCCTAATTACATACTCCCATTACATGCAAGCCATTATTCCCCAAGCCTGTGTAATTGTAGCATCCTACTACTGTGACAAGCCTAATGGTTATCAAAGGAAAATTTAGGGTTGCATTGACTGGACACAGTATCTTGTGTTTTTGACAGCAATGTCATAGAGCTCATTTGGAAAAATCAAAACCTCACTGCAGCAAACTCTGACTGCTGCGCTAAAGCCAAAGCTCCCCTCTATCCATCAACAGAATTGCTTTACATGCGTGACTTTACTCTATCTCCATAGCAACTGTTGCTCTCCCACTGTAATCTGTGCACACAAAAAAATGATTCATTTCAAAAAGAGAGACAAGGAATGGAGGACATAGAGACATTGAGGGAGAGGGGGGGACGGAGATGCAGCAAACAGACGCAGAAAGAGGCAGAGAGGCAAACGAGAGACAGAGAGGCAGATTAAATCACCACTCACCTCTCGTACTGAATGTATGACATTGGAAAGATTGTGAGAGGCAGTGCAAATACCAACCATTTCACCCTATTCAAACACTGTTTCCCACATTTGACCAAATCATTTGCTGGTACGCTTCATCATCCTGCTTCACCATGAATGTGATAATAGCATCGTGGAGCCCCCTACCAAATAAATGATCTCACCCATCACAGCCCAGCACACATCAATACCTGCATGTAACTCTGCAGTGATTCAATGGACAATCCGCTGCATTGATGAGGTGCTCAATACCCCTCATTAACTCTGTAAATGCTTAACGATCAGTCATTAAACCAAAACCTCCATCTTGTGTTTAAAGTTGGGTGGAGGAATTTTGACATCAGTGTGGGCTGGACGGGGGAAACACGTGCTGCTGTTAATGTTTGTAAATGTGTATCTGTGTGTTTGCTGAGGCTTATGAAAGTTATTTTGTGCACATGGGGGAGGCAGATGGCGGCGACAGATTTGCCTTCCTCAGACATCCATTCTCTTTACTGCTGCTTAAAGTCATCAGCCCCCCGCACTGATGGGACATACCTAGTGTTTTCATTTCAAACGTCCTGTGCAGAGACGTGCAAAATAATGGTTAACACTGTAGACTGCATGTAGTTGAACACATGACTGATTTGGCATCGCCATACACGCTCATTATAGCTCAATGGATGTCGTGTGTGTGGCCTACTAGCAGGCAGGGCCACTGACAGCAAGAGACAGGCAGACACAGATACACACTCAGAAAGGTTCAAAGGTTAAGCTGCCTCGATGCCCGGATCCCCAACAAAAAGTTTCTTGTTGCCAAGTCCTTATATCTGGAGGGGCACTTCTGACTCTCCATCTGTTGCCATCTGTCCCTTCGCTGTCCCCATTCTAGTGTGGCAAGGAGGAGGATGCAACACTGTGATCAGAGACAAGCCCTCAAACAGTATGGAGCAGGGCGAACAGTAATTGTTCTCTCCATGGTCCTGGTTCAGGGCCTGTGTGTCAGGTAGGTGATAGTAGCGTTTGATTTGAGGACCTCTGATGTGCAGGCTGTTAAGTCTCAGCTCGACAGCGGAAGATTTGGCACTTAAATCCCCTTAAAGGTCCAGTGTGTAAGATTTACGGGGATTCATTGGCAGAACTGGAATATAATATTCATAAGTATGTTTTCATTATTGTATAATCACCTGAAAATAAGAAAGATTGTGTTTTAATTGCCGTAGAATGAGCCATTTATATCTACAGAGGGTACAGGTCCTCTTCCATGGAGTCTGCCCATTGACATAAATAAAAATGGACAACACGTTTCCCTTTCCTCCCACTGTACTAAAATGAGGCCAAAATATTCCGGATATGAGCACTGCCATCTACTAAATATACTATCTACTTAAATGGAGGGCGTGGAATATATGACCTATATTCAGGGTTCAAACTTAACTTTTTGGCTCACTGGCCACTTGGCCAGTGAGCTTTTAAAATCTACTGGCCAGAAGGATTTTTTACTGGCCAAAAAATTATATATAGCCTTTTTGTATATTTTTCAATTTATCGCTACTATAATACACTCATACGCATTTTTCAACACATATCATAGCAATATTAGCACAATTTTGTGTGGAATGAAGGTATGAGTCAGATTTAATCTTTTTATAAGTTCATTTATTTAACATACTTTGTATGCTGAACATTTCTAGTGAGGTTGAGGGAGACTCCTTTTGAAGTTGGTGTTCCTCGGCAGGTCATACAGGTTGTAACTCAACAACTCTACACAACCATACAACAAAAGCAATAAAAATGTTGATTTTTCAAAAAAAAAGGAAACAATCACATGCAAAATTTTTACTTGTAATTAGTATTTGTTTACATTGTGGTATTCATACTTTTACTGAAATAAAGGATCTGAGTACTTTTTCCATCACAGCAGGTCAGTGATCAGTGTTTCAGAGACTCTCTGTGGCTCAGTGAATACACTGTTTTAGTTATGGCGGTTTGTCACATTAAAACATCTGTACCACGACATGATTGTTTCTTCTTGGAGCAGCGCATCTTTCTCGATCGTGTCTAAAAGGGAACCCTTTATTTGCAAAACTCTCGCGGGATTTGTTTCTGATAAAATCAAACTCTCGCGATCTTTCACGGGTCTAGGGTTCCCTTCTAGACACGACCCTCTCTGTGTCTCTGTCAAACTAATGACAGCAGACTGTCTGTGAACAGCATGATGTTACACTCTGCAATGTTACACACACACACACACACACACACACACACACCTGTGCGGACACTCAGGTATAGTTTGTGACCAATTTTGGCATTTTTATTTTTTTAATCAGTCCGAGAGGACGACAGCATCTATGATTGATTAGTGATCAATCTGCCCTCCTCCCCCTCCCTCACCTGTTCGCTCTGCTGTGAGAAGCTCTGACAGTTTCTGACAGAGGAACACAGACTCTCCTGTTTAATGTAAAAGCCTCCTTATACAGTTGTTTAATCTTATAAGAGCAGCTGGTTGGTGTCATTCAGCATCACGTTAGTTTGGATTGTTTTAATAAACTCTCCTCCACATGCAGCTTCTCTGCTGCTGTGAAAACTGAATCGCGGGTGAATTACATGGAAAAAAAAAACGCGAGTTGGGTTTCGGGGTGACTTTATAAAACATCCTACTGATGAAGAAAGTCAACAGATCAGACACAGACAGAGAAACACACTGACCTCTGTGTGTGCGTACTGCATGGAGAAGCTGTATTGGCACAGAGAGGACAGGCGCTGCAGCCCTGTCAGTTTACATCAAAACTTAAACGTCGGAACTTATTAATACTCTGGTCTTGAATAATGTAACCGTTTAATACCGAATTTCAGTACCCACACCTATGTACGAAACACAGTGCGCTAAAAATCCCGGGTCCGTATAGGACGACGTCTGGGTCCGGACTCGGACCGCGGTCCGCCTGTTAGTGACCAGCAGCATGTTGCGTGACACAACCGAAGCGTCACAGACATAGGCGGGGGGAGAAAAAAAAACAACAAAAAAACAGTAACAACAACAACAGTAGTTGGGCCTTTTCTTCCACTCGCCAGAGTGGCCACTTAGTGGACGGACTTTACTGGCCAAAGGATCAAAGTAGGTCGCCACTGGCGACTGGCGACCTCTAATTTTGAACCCTGCCTATATTGCAGCCAGCCATCAGGGGGCGATCAAGATGTTGTGGCTTCACTTTTGGGGAGCTGTCATGTTGTCCATCTCTTTGTATGTCCACCATGTTGCATCACCACGTTTCTGCCAGGGCTGTCCCAGACAAAGTTTTTTTTCTAGTCCACTAGTAGTCGTTAGCTAAAGCCATTAGTCGACTAGTCATTGCATGTTTACATCGATTTAATTATTTAATTATATTTTGGGGAGGGGGGCACGAAGCGAGCTGCCGTTTGAATACAAATGACAAAAGTGGCAATGATGCTAAATGTGTGTTTATTTATATACACTTTTACCTCACACAAGTCAAGGTTCAAAACACAGGAATAAATCATTTTCAGCTTCACAGAAACAAATACTCGTGGACTTATCAACATGATGGATGATGTACAATTGCAAATTAACTCCCTACAAACATCTCACCTCCTTCCCCCGTCTTCATCATCTCCGCGGCTAGAGCCCTCAACATCACCTCGGTAAATTACTGCACTCCTGGTTGTCTAATAGGACTGCCAACTGAGTTAACTAGCTAATGGCAGCTATAGAACAGTTAGCAGCAGTGCGCCAGTGACTACAGCGTTACAGAACAAAGGTCTATGTTGCAGCAATCCCCCTTGCTTAACTGCTCTCGAATGGAGTTTTAGGTGTTCTTTTTGGCTAATGGATTAAACACGTGATCAGTGTTCTTTACAGATCTTTACAAATCTCTTTACTTCATGTAGCATGGAGAGAAGACTCAAGCACAAGTGTTCTCTGAAAGGTCTTTCACAGGGTCTTGCCTTGTATACAAGAACAACAGTTGCTGATTCCATGACAATGTTGATTCAATCACTCCTTCCAGATGTTAACAATGTGTAAGCACACTAGCCTTCCTGAGTACAATGTCCCATTGATTTTACGCTGAAGCTTACTGTCATCTTCCTTCCTCACAACTTAGACACACAGACATCAAGTAAGACTTTTCTCACTGCAGTGTAATTGACTTTTAGGGGCAGCCCTAAATATAACTGATTAGAAACAAACTTGTCAGCCTACATTTGTACATCAGCATGATAGGAACTACCTAACATGACAGGAACCATGTCAAATTTATTTAATGTGTACTTTGATGTTTTAGTTTGGCCTATGTCCTATCTCCTAAAATGGAGGGGGTGGGATTTATGACCTATACATCACCTATACTCCAGTCCACCATGTTGCACTGCCATGTTTTCTTCAGTAGCTGAAAAAGGGCCAACCAATCTATAGGGTAGGGTGGGTTCTCCTACACACTTGGAAGAAGAGGATAAGGCAAAGTGTTTGCTATCTGCAACCTAACTGCAAGATGCCACTATATCCTATACACTGGTCCTTTTGTCTTTACTACTTTGTTGGAAAATGAGGGCAACAGGAAATATTGGGGGCAGAGAGATCCGACAGAGGTCCCTGGCTGGATTCTAACCGAGGACGCATGCGTCTCAGCCCACCAGGACTCCCAAATGGCAGGCATGTTGTCCCACGCGGAGGATACACTTAGACGCAGACTAACAGTAGACAAAGCTTTAGGCAGCCCTCTGTCAGACAAATTATGAGCATCGGACTTATGGGGCCAGAAATATTGTGAGGACCATTCAACCTTGGGTAATTGTAAATCCAGAAAGCCAGAGGAATACGTGTCATCCCCCCCGCTCACACACGCGCACACACCTTCTCCCGCTCTCTTCTCCTTTCTTACAGTGTGTAACAACATGAAACAGCATGCCCCGCAGCTCTTTAGTTTTCAAATACAGCACACTCGCTCGTCTGGATCTGAACCCAGAGCACGTAGCGTACGAGTTATGCCACTGTGTCAAGACTCTCATTCGGTATGCAAGGCCTACATTTTTGAGGATCTGCACATAAACCTCTAAATCTCTCCTGAAGTGTTATTAGGGGAAATGGCACGCTGTATGTAAAGAAACAAATGGCACAGAACATCTGGTTAAAGCTCATCTGAGAGAGCTGCACTGAATTGGACCGATCGTGTTTAAAATGCAACTGGAGCAGCATGCATTTTACATTACATTACAGAGTGTATGAGTCAGTAAAATCAGGATGGAATACATAATACTGTGTGAATAGACTACAGACGCTGTATGAGGGGTGGCTTGAATCAGGCACAGCAATAATTATCGTAGGAGTCCACCCTCTCTTGCATCCGTCCTGCAGGGTTTAACGAACGGCACACACATAGAAATGTCTGCAGTTTGTCTTTTTAGTGAGTTTGTCATCAAAGTGGGAATGTTAATTTCTCTACATGGTCTCTGCGTGCATGCCAGGCTGCGTCTGGTTGATGTTCAGAGGTACACGGTGGCTGTATATAAGACTCATTATCCCCTGGCAGAGAAACAAGTCTGAATTAGACCCAGATTTGACATTCACTTGCTTAGAGACTTTAATGACTTTAGCATCGTCAAGCCCTCCCCCCCTTTAGAGAATTGTGCCCTCATGAATTAGTGAGAGGGTGTGCATAGCCAAGACAAGAGCTTGCATTTGAATTTAGATATTTTTTTTCCTCCATTTGCAGGATCCACTTGATCAAAATTTCTAGTTTTTCTTTTAAATTTTTCCTTGGAAATTGCACAGATGGAAGAAGAAATTTCCTATGCTTTATGATAGATGTAGTATGGATTTAGGTTAGATCTAAACCTTAAACACCCTTGTTCCTTTGACCTAGATGTTGATTTTGCATTTAAAAATCTCTCTTTTGACAGTGTATAGAGTTTATTGTATACTATAGTACACAGATACCGAGACCTCTACCCTCTATTTCTGCTCTTAACCTTATTTCCTTGGAAATGAGGGTGCTAACTAGAACCGTAAAAGGGTCTTCGACTTTCTACAGGAGAACCCTTTTTGGTTCCTGGTAGAGCCTTTTACAGAGGTTCCTCTTGGAATGCTTTTCTACCTAGAACCCAGCATGAAGGGTTGTACCTTGAACCATCTGTGAAAGGTGTCACCCAGAAGTGATGAGAGGTTCTATAGAGAACCTTTCTATGGTGTACTCATTCTACTCAGAACCCTCTCTGGGGATTTTATCCAGAACCTTTCCACCCTCTAAGTGTGCTAACAAGACCATACTCAGAAGACCATACCAAGAGCCATTTATATTTGAACGGTTTCATAGGAGAACCCAACAAAGGAGGTTCTACTGAGAACCATTAGCATTGTTATATATCTCAATAAAGCTGACTGTTTCTTGTGATATTTATGTGAGTATTTTTTAATATTTTGAATATTATCAAATGTATTATCATGTTCTCTTTAGCTTTTTGTCTGCATTTTAGGGACGCACGATAATGGATTTTTGCAGATACCCGATATTTCCAAATCATTTTGGCCGATTGCTGGAACTGATTTATGCTCATACTTTCATCATCATGTGTCTTCTGGCATGAACATATTATTCTGCCTGCTCTTGCTGTGATAATCCACTGGTAAATACAGTCATAAAATATAATGATTTTCAAAATAGACATATTAACTGGGCAGAATAAGAAAACTACTGCTGACAGGCTTTTTTTTCACTTTGTTCTTCACTATATTGGTTGTAATGATCAGGATGATGACTATAATGATCTTACGGTTTGTAATATTAAAGGCATGTGATTGGCTGCACCTCACATGACCGACGCAGACCAATCATCAGTCGCAAATAGCAACTTTGATATCTGTTTCAGAAAAAACCTCCACACCGCCAACATACTTGAGTGTCATGTCCGAAACTAAAGCTGCCATATCGGCAGAAATGCTGGCATTTTGAGTTGTTACTGATGTTTCATTTTAAAGTCGATACAGATGATGTACAGAGATGTTTTTGAATGTAATATACAACTTAATTGCTTAAATAAACAGGTTTTTTTTTAAAAGATTCTTTAATGAACCAGTTAGCCTTCTGCTCCTCTCTCAGCATAAACATAAAAGTAATTGAGGACACACACCTGTGTGTTATCCTCTATTTATTCTCTGTGCTCTATTTTGTGGGCTCATTCCTCGGTACCCTGAAGAGGACTGTCATGTTGAAATGTTGGTAAATTATTAAAATACTATTTTTGCATCGTGGCTACAAGTGTATGACTGCCTCTCACACAACCTTCACTTTTTCATTGTCTGTACTTACTGCTGTGTGTTCCTCTTTCCTACTCACCCTGAGAGATGTAATGGCAAAACTGTGCGTTTTTTGTTGTGGAATAAGGTGTTTTTGGTGTAATATTATGTTTGAGTGCAGCCTGACAGTCTTTGTTTGGGATGTGAAACCCTGTTCTCTTCTCACACACAGCTTAGCCAGACACTTAAATGTGCCGTTAACTGATGTACTGTATGCGCTCATGACCTAGAATTGAGTGAGCAAGGAGCCTGAAAACTGTTAAATTCTCCAAGGTGCCGGTGACCTTGATTTGGAAATCCTGCTATCTCTTTGTGTAAATGCGGCGGGAGTCGGTGTTTTGCAGCTGACAAGCCCAGCACAGGTTACGAGGGGATGGTTCAGACATTGTAGACGCACGAGACGCAGTGCTTGAGGTTCGCACCCTCATAATCAAAACAGTACAACGGCAGCCAGTGCAGAGACGAAATAAGAAAGGTGTCAGTGTCAAGGTGGTGTCAGGCCAGCCACAGAGATTGACAGACAGAATAATCAGCAGCAGGGGCAGGAGGGAGACGGGAGGTACAGCCTGAGGACATCCAGACACACATTTGCAAATGCCCCCTCCCTGTCCCTGTCTCACACCACCATCCCACCACCCAACATCCATCACCCAGCTAGGGAGGGCCTGGTGGATTGTGGGTGAGCACTGGACCGAGATGATTTCCCTCAATAGCAGCCATTCAAGCTGGTTTGTCACCACCAATAGCACCCATGGGAACTCGGGGCGTGGGTGAGGCGAAGGAGTGCGCACCCCCCACTCAGCCACCCGGTAACCTTCCACCCGAGCTCTTGTGTGTGTGGTTGTCCCACAGTGCCCCGCAACAGAGTTCAACACTGAGATTCCGGAAGTGAAAATCCCATCCTGAGTCTAGATTTGGATTATTAACTATAATGTCGCAACCATCCAAGGTGGACTGATCACGAGCTGTGAGATCGTGATGGTATGTGAATGATATATACTCCCGTAGAAAACGTAGGCTACTCCCAAGACAAACATGTTTTATTCACAGTGCCATATAGGGTTGGGCTAGTGGATGATGCCATCGTACATCGCGATGCCTGACAATCATCATCCACTGAGCCCTTTGAGGAGGACCAAATTATTGTGTGATAGTTGTTTTTTCAGCAATTCAAATACGTCTGAAAATACACATTAACATTAATCCGACACAGACACTCAGAAAGAAAACCCTTGACAAAAGCTAGCTAACCTATTAAATAAGTGTGCAGCACCTATCAATAATGGCGAACTGGTTATCTACGTATTATTGAAACATGTTGGTCAATTAAAAGTTAAATTTAAGATGTGGTATGGAATGAGTAGTCCCCTCACTTTTAAGATTATTATGTACATAGTTTTGTACTTTTGACTTTCTTCCATTTTCCAATCCGTTTTTGCTCTTTTTTTGATCAAATGTTTATGGTCACTATTCATCTAACAGTTGATTGGCTTAGTTCCAGGCTTTATATAAGGATTTTCAGATAAATAAATGGAGTGAATGAATGAACTGAAGCCTTTAAAAAGTGGGCGGTCACCGTTGAGCTCCATCACCAATGGTCGAGTGTTCCCGTTGTTTTCTCATTTGGTCCACTGCCTTTACCCAACTTCATTTTCAATTTCAAGTTCAATTTTCTTTCAATCTTGCTCGCTGCTGCTAATTTGCTATTCATTCTGCATTTCCTATTCCATAAATATTTATACAGGGGCCAGCTCACATATACACACACACAGACAACACACACACACACACACACACACACACACAGCAGCAGCATCTATACCTCAAGCAGGGCGTGATGCTAAAGTTGTAGGATTCAGTTGAGCTCACACATCCTTGTTTCCTGTAATCACTCTCTTTCATTTTCTCCTCCTTATTTCCTGTCCTCTCTTTTACTCTCCGTCTCTCCCGCCGCAGGTCAAGACCGCAGTGAGGCGGGGCTTATTAAGCGTTTCCGTGGAGATGGCGTGCGCTACAAGGCCAAGCTGATCGGGATTGATGAGGTGACAGCGGCGCGTGGGGACAAGCTGTGCCAGGACTCCATGATGAAGCTGAAGGTGCAGACTTCAGTGTGTTTGTAAATGTTGTGTGTGTGTGTGTGTGTGTGTGCTGTGGGGACATCATTGGGCCTCGTCACTCATCTCAGTCAGATTTGGAGAATACATGCTCGGGCATGTCTGTATTTTCTATTGAATGAGTCATGGAAGCTGTCTTGTCCTGTATATGACTCACTGAAGCCCTGTAAAGAACTGACCAGACGGAACAAATAAAAGTCCAACCTTATTATTCCATATTCTTTGTCATGTAGAAAGGACTACTGTAAGGTTCTATCTTTTGCAAAACGGTAGCAGCTTTGTACTTTATTTTCCCTCTAATAGGCACCTGTATTTTTAGTGTTGCTCAAAGCTCTGCATTTATTCATACAGCTTTTTTGACCTTGGAGGCAAACTGGCTTCCTACTCTGTGAAGCTTAAAGCAGTATGTCACTAAGTAGGAAATTTTCACTTTTCAGCGTATGACTGCAAGAACACTACCCCCCTAATTTGTCTGACTCTTGTGTGTCTTCTCATGTCTGTCAAATCCTATTTTTACAACAAAGACCATGATGTTATACGTGTAGCACGTATGCAAAGTGTGATAATGTGACCCAGATAATATTTTAGCCAGTGCTTCTATATAGAATGTGTTGTAAAAGTAAATTAGGTCAAATTCAGCCCTACAGTAAGTGACAAAGTTGGAAAAAAGCCTGCACACTAGTGCTTGTGGATGAAAGGGTTGAGTATGTCGTTCACTAAACCCTGCTCCCCTCACTTACTATCGCTATCCCTCTCAAGCTTTCTGTTCTGACGTGCAGTTTACAGTGATTACAATGATGAAGGCAGTTTTACCACTTGAAATTGAGCATTAAAAAAGCAATAAACAAAGCATTATTGATATCAGACAGTAGTAGACTGAAAGGCTTCTCATTTCTAGCTAGTCAACCATCAATTTTGTCGGCTGAAATGACGAATTAGGCGAGCAGATTTTAGCAGCTGTAGTTAGCTACTTAATTAAGCTAACATTAGCTCCATGGCCTAGTTGAAAGTGCTGTCATCAGCTAATTTTTTAACATTTTTAGCTGCCTTGAGTATGAGCTTGATGGCTGATACATGTTATTTCATGCTAGAAGACGAAGCTAAAGCTATGTAGATGTCTCAGGTAAAAAAAAAGGGGGGGGGCTTTGTTCATGTTTTCCACATAAACTTGGACCATGAACATGAAGTAGCATGAAACATCAAGCCACTGTATCTCAGATAAAGACTTTGGTTGGGGATCATATTCTGAATCCCCAGTAGCCTGAAAATGTCCCACTGGACGACAGCTCGTTTTCCCAAAAACAAATACCCATTGCTCCCCATCCGCACTGCTTCAAAATTAATCCTGACTCCAGTATCTAATAACTAGTATCAAACATGTTTGATTTTGTCAGAACAGCCAAGATGACAAAAAGACTGGAAGCAACAAAGAATACTTATTGTGGTTATATTAAAGGTATTGAACATTGTGCAAAATATTGTCAATCAGCAGCTTCAGTAAATACTTAGTATCAGACTTCTGTCCTAAAACAAAATCAGTGGAACCCTGTTGCTAAGACACTACCAAAAACTTTGATTTGAACATGTTTTATAAGGCAGGGATAACTTAACCTTCTCCCTCATTAGTTTCCACTTTAGTTAGTGGTGATACCAGCATTACCACACGGGGCTGACATTTCTGGAAAATTAAAAGAATTTCTAGATCTTGACAAGTTGTTCAAATCATAAACAATAAAGCACTATATTATTGTTCAGTTCCAAAATACACAAATATTTTGTGAGCTAGTAAATCCACTATGATCTGTATGTTGAACTGCACATGTAATGACAGCAGAATGTTGAAACTGCACTTTTTCTTAAGACATCTTTAGACTGTTCGCCATTTGTTTTGTAACTGGATGGTTCATTAACTGAGAACATTTTCAGAGTGTACTTGTACTTCTTTACACTAAAAGGAAAAAAATGGAGGTGTTGCTATTTTTTAGCTGATTATGCAATGGTTTTTACCAGTCTGGATGACTTAAGGTCAAATTGGGCTGCATGTGGCCCATGAACTAAAGTGAGTTTGAAATCCCTGGCATAAGGCCAGAAAGATCCAGCAAAATCCCAGCTGATTCAGCAGCATGGACGGGGGCGGCAGTCACTGAACTATGGGGAGAGTGTATATTTTTGGAGCAACTGGTTCTCAGAGCAGTGGGCATTTGTTTTTGGGATAATGGTCTGTCAGACAAATGAGTTTTCGATCCAATGGTATGTATATCTGACTATTGGGTTTAGGAATAATAACAGGACACTGGCTAGTCCTGTTGTGCCTAGTTACAGTTGCTAAGCTAGAAATGAACAGTTGCTGTTTAGGGGAGGCTTTAGCAAATGGTCAATTATCAATATAAACAACATATTACTCAGAGATAGCATGTTTTCTCTTCTCAAAAGTTTATTCTGTACCCTCTTAAATGGCAATTGTGTTTACTGGCTCCAAAGTAAAAGGGAGGAAATACTTATCGCTCTCTTTGTTCAGGAAAAAAGCAGCACTTAAGCATCTTTGCAGCACTGTAGGTGGCTACGGGATAAATCCTTCTCCAAAAGGGGACGTATATGCATGGCTTTTTAAGTATCTTCTCGCAGTCTTTGCTGGAGCTTAAATGTGTGGGAAGACCCATGAGAAGAGTGGTATAGCCAGAAGGCAAAGCCTCTCATCACCCATATCCATTCCAAGCAATATGTCCAATAAAACAACTTTTTCCCTGCCTCGATCTGACATTTCAGCAGTGCCCTCCATGTGACTCCAGTAGTTACCAGCCACCAGCCAGTTACAGTCAATGGAGCAGTCGATACAGACCTGCTATTATCTGGACAGGGGATAGAGGAGGGGACGGGGTCTCTATTGAGCTGCCTCTTGCTGCCTTGAGGACTAATCCACCAAATGGAGAAGCCGATGGCTGATTGACAACATCCATCGACTCTCCCGCCTGCCCGCCCGCCTGCCTCACTCTCACTTACTTCATCTCTTTCTTATCCCTGTTGCTTGTTCTGGTCTTTATCCTCCTCTCTTTACTCTTTCTGTCTTTGTGCTCCTTTTATCCCTCCAGTGCCTCTTTTTCTCATAAGAATATACATTTATATATGAAGATGGATGGGGTATTTTTTTTTACATCTCCCTGCAGAAGCAGAGCTTGGTGGTGATTAATGCTAGACCAGTAATTGACCCTTCCAAAGTCTGCCCCCCATGTGGAAGATGGTGAAAAGATGTTGCTGGGGGACCTATGAAAGCAACTAATGCTGCCTTCAAATTGGGTCCGTTTGGCATGTACACAAGAGGAGTGCATATGAACGCCCCTCTCTTGCGGCATTCACAACCACATAAGTGGAAATTTTCTTAAAGTTCAGCAAGTTATGTACACTACTTGTGAAGTCATGTACATGACTTGCCATGTTGTAACCATGTTAACCATGTCCAGGAGTTCAATTTGAAGGCAGAAATATAGTCTTAAGTTAGCAAAAGTGTTCAAAACGTTAGCAAAGTAGCTAGCTAACGATTGATGTAGGTTATATGGCGTTATTTTTTTCCAAGACTGTTCCACTTAGTCCCGCCCTACTGTGCTGTGATTGGCTTGAAGCGCAAATGTAGATATTTGCAGTTGACTTTGTTTAGATTTAGTTAACTTCTTGTTTTCAGTATTCAGTTAGTCTGGTTAGATTTCGGCACAAAACCTACTTGGGTTGATTTAGGAAAAGATAATGATTTATGGTTAGAATACACACTTTCCACAACATTAGAAACGGCTCTCTGTAAATCACAAGGAAGCTTCATCAAGGCAACAGGTACAAGTCAATCACATCACAGTAGTAGTAGTAGCAGCCAATCACAGCATAGTAGGCAGGGACTAGGCGGAACAGTCTTGGTGAAAAAAACACTAGAGCATGACACGGGAGCGGATTTTCACTCCTGTCCCGTCCCACTCCCAGAGAAAAAATCCTGTCCCGTCCCAATCCTGGGCCGGAGTAAAAAAATTAATCCTGTCCTGTCCCACTCCCGTAGAATGACTCCCACTCCCATCCCGCTCCCACTCAAAATTACTCCCACTCCTGTCCCACTCCCGTTTGAATGTCCCCGACTCGCTGGAGTATTTCACGAGCACTGCGCAAGTTTTACACGCTGCAAATATGGTGTTTTTTCCGTCACGTTCCACTCTCATAAAACTCTTCAGTACATCCGACTTCCCAACAAGATCTCTAAGCTTCACCGACGGATCATTATTTTAACTTTGTGCTGTAGCTCTACTTTCGACGCATCGTCTCCCTCCATGTTGTTTTGTTATGTGTGTCGCCGGCAGCCGCTCCGAGTCACTTTTCACTTCCGGAGGTGACAGGAAGTCAAACCACTGTTGTAGTTCTTTTGTGTTGCTAGCGCGGTCAAAAGAGTGTTGGCTCTCACTGAAAGATGACTACAAAAATGGACGCATCTGTTCATCTGGTTGTTTAACACGGCTGAAAATGATCATCTATTAATGTCGTTCCCGCTCCTGCCCGCTCCCGTTGCTTTTTTTCCCGTCCCGTCCCGATCACGGGATTAATTAAAAAATGACTCCCATCCCGTGGGATTCCCGCGGGAATCACGTGACCCACGGGAATTCCCGAAAAATGTCATCCTCTAAAAAACACCTCTATCTGCATCTTCACAGATTACAACACACACACACACACTTTCTTACAAGATACACCCACCTCACAACAAGACACACCCCCTTCGATAATATCCTGGATTAACACACGTATTTGAGCATAAAGTGCAGTCTTTTCCCTAAACCTACCCAAGTTGTATTTGTGCCTAAACCTGTGGGGGTGGGGGATTTGCAAAGGGTCAATTGGGTTATTAAATATTAGCTAAGCTTTAAAAGACAGAATCTGAGGTGGAGGGTAGCCGATGTACAGAAGATGTCGACCACTTGTCGACATCACTGAACCTGCAGTTTTGTCAGACATGTTCACCACAGCAGGGAGCGACGCCTTTCTTCTCCTCTTATCTCCACACCTCCTTTCTCTTCTTCTCTCTTCTATTCTCCCTTGCAGGCTTTGTTCTATGAAAGACATGTCAAGCACACAGGTCGCATCAAATTGAGCACGGTGGAAATGTTAATTGTTTTCTTTATTAGAGCTGAGAATATGAGGAAAAGAGAGCTGCCGAGATCCATGGGAAAAACGCACTTCAAAGGCTGGATTGGTTGTTCAGTCAGCACTATGTGAAGTTGTCGGAGTGAGCTGGTCGGTCAGCAGCGTGCGATCCATTCTGTCAGCAGATCTCACCTTATTGTTGTTAGCTTGCACTTGTGTATGTCACGTTGAAGTGCAGTAGACCTACTTTAAGGAGAGGGAGAGAAAAAAGGTGCTTGAGAAAAAAAAAAAGGAGGCCGCAATAATAATAAGACTTGCTGCACAAGGCGACGTGTGAATTCCTCTGAGAGTGAAGCTTCAAGAAAAGGCACATGAAAGAACATTCTGTCCTATCACACCTTATGTAACTCCTGTCACCCTACCCCCCAATCTTTTCCTCCGAATCTCCCCCTCAATCTCTCCCCCCATCTCCCACTGTCACACTCACCTGAGTCGGAAGAGAAGAAGGCTCACTTGTCTTTCATGCTGAGCTCATATCCTTTCATCTCCTCATGTCGTTTGCCTTTAATCTCCTGCAGGGAATGGCTTCCTCGGCACGTTCCAAAGGGGAGCACAAGCAGAGAGTCTTCTTGACGGTCTCTTTCGGCGGGATCAAGATTTACTGTGAAAGATCAGGGGTGAGTAGCATGTCAGCGAGCGGGCCCTGTGGCAGAGCTGCACTGCCAGGCCTCTGCCAGCTGCTGTACTGTGAACCTACAGTATAGGACATCCAGAGGGCAGACGCTCGCTCGCACGGTTCAGTTCACAGCGGCTGCCAGGGCCGCCATCTTGTAAGCCTGGCTGGCACGGTTGACATATTAGTTCAACTGCAATACCTGCACAGAGGGAAGATGATTCACAGTATAAAAAAATATAATTGTTTTAAAGGCACAGTTCACCTCAATCAAAATTACAGATTTTCCTCTGGTCTGTAGTGCTGTCAATCCATCTAGATTGTTTTGGTGTTTTTTGAGATATTGGCCATAGAGATGTCTGCCTTCTCTCAACTATAATTGGACTAAATGGCATTTGGCTTCTGTATTTTAAAAATTTGAAAAACTCACCAGCAATGTCTCTTTCCAGAAATCATGACCCATTTACTCAAGGTAATCCACAGACCTTGTTGTGAGCCATTTCATGTAGGAACGTCTTTCTGTCAAGCAGAAAAAAAGTAGGTCTGATAGATTTTACTGCAAAAAGAAAGTAGTTTCTGGTCCAATTATATTTGAGAGACTTAAAAAAGTTAGTGCCCGGGCTGCTGTAAAAAGTCAAATAAACTTGATATTCTGTCAGTTGTACTTTAGAAAAAATACTGAGTCGAACCAACAATTCTTCAGTCAAACATTTGAAGCATGTAGTATTTATCATAATCTGCATAACTTTTGATTAACTATTAATTAACAATTCAATAATTGTTTTAACTTAAAAAAGTTTGTGTCCTGGCTGCCTTACAATTTTAAGTTGACTGAATCTGAAAAGACAAGTTGATGTAATTTTGTAATGATTCAAAAAATAACTTTTCTTGTCAAATAAACTTGTTATTAATTCAGTTGTACTTGAGAAAACATGTTCACTAAGCTTGAGATATTAAGTTGAACCAACAACTCTTCAGTGATACTGACAAACATTACAAATAAATTTTGTTTTCATCATATTTGTTTCCTTCAAACTATAAAAAAAAGGGTTTCACAAGGGGTTTGACTCTCAAACAATGCATGCTGGGAAGACTTAATATGCAAATAATTTGATTTACCTAATTTAATGTGTTGATTGAACTCTGTACAGTACATTCATAACTTGTAATTTCAGGTCAAAAGACTTCAAGTTAGCAGAATTCATGTTTGTGAGCTCTAAGGTGTTCTTATAAAAATAGAAATTTTACATTTAACTGGGTTGAATAACTGTATGATTTTTACAGTGTTCACATCGTTATGCTGAGATGAAATGTGTCATTTTCATCACTGCTTTTGCAGAAGTCCAAATTCTTCTCCAATTATCACGCAAAAAGAAGCAATAACAAGCTTTCCACAGGACAGTTTGCCCTTTGGATCATAAAAATTGAACTTGACAGCATTAAATTACAGGTCTTGCATTTGATATTTGAACCTGAGTACCATGGTTTAACACATACGGCAGTCAGATTAGGAAAATGCTGCAGGACCTACTTAAGATCACTCAGGCCCTGTCTGCCTGCTAATGTAGCGCAGTGAGCAATGTTATGGTGATGTTATGAGACGGGCTGTTTCCGCCTCCATCCTGGCTTCCATCCCCCTGGCGGACTCAGAGGCCTGCTGTTCCATTACAGGATGATCGAGGGGCTCGGCTCTCCCCCGTCCTGGGGCGTAGTGTTGGCTAGATAGGCCCACTCTGCTCATCAGCGCTAACCGATAATTAGCACTCAGTTCCACCCCTTAATGATCATTGCCGCTAATGCTAATTACACCACGGCTCCACCTCAGCTGTCGTTAGCGCTAAACTGATAATTATGCAACAGCGTTTGTCCCATGGCTGTCGACCCCCACCCCGACGCCAAACGTCTATTCCCAAAAAAACACCCATCTTTGATAATATCTCTTTCTAATATGGTGGTGGTGGTGGTGGTGGTGGAGTCTTTTGCCTGTAATGAAAAAACACATTAAGCCTCCTGCCCGCCGCCACCAACCAGCTCACCAGCTTTTGACAAGCTCATTTGTTGTTTTGGAAATCATGCCCCTAATGCTCTTCATTTTATTTACTGATTACTGGCAGTAAATAACACTCCACACTTAATATCCCTCTTGAGTTATTATGGTGGAAATGGGGATCACTCCAGCGCAGGCAGCGTCAGCGAGCATTTAGATGGAAATACTTTATGTAAAGCTGACATGATTCTCTGCTGAATCGAGCAGACTAGTCATATTAGTTTTGTATTTTACATTAATCTGAGGCGTTACCAGCGACGCTCCCCTCTGAATATCAGCTAATATTCAAATGAAAGCTCCTCCCCAGTGCCTAAGCTTATCTCTGCTAATAGTGGAGCGGCAGGTGGGTGTGCCTGAGTGACAGCTGAATTGCTCTCGGTGTGTATTTATGGGAGTGTGTCTGTGTTTTGTGAGCTTTTTTTGGGGCTCTATTGTCTGCTAAGTGTTTCAGAGCTGCCTATTACAAATAGAGTGAATAATTCATACAGTAGATAGATTGTGAAGGCTGGATTGTCTACTGAATTTGGCATTTCTGAACCACCAAATTCACAGCCTCTCAAATCCTGCTGATATCAAAGCTGGGCGTAAATGAAGAAAATCTGGCATCCAATCTGGCACAAATAAACAAAACATACTGGATTACAAATTTTATAGTAACTATAGGGTCCAGCACCGTGTGATAGAGATTTGAACAGCCTTTCTCCTCCCTCTGTCACTTTCAGGCTCACTCTGTGTTCACTCTGTGCTGGCTGGTTGCATTTGGCTCAACAATATGCAAAGATATTTAAAGTAGGTTTGACCTACTTTTCCAGCCAACACAGTGTACAGTGCTTGTACTTGTAAAACATTATATAAAACAGGCAGACTTTCAAATTAAGCACGACATGTTTTTTTTAAATCATCTTTAAGGAGAGCAACACATACAGTGGATTGTAGGGTTGTAGTGAGTATTCTACTAATTATTTCTTCAATTCGTCAATATAGAGGAAAAAAAGACAGGTCTCATAAAATGAACAACTAATTGGTTTTCTTTTTAGAAGAATCTATATTATCACATTCAAGGCTCCAATTGTGACTTACACCACCTGATATTTTGCTTTCTGAGGTATTTTAAGCATCACTGTGAGGGGAGTGTGTGACTATCATGATGCTCAGGCTTTCACAAACTGACTGCAGCTTTTTATTTTCTGTGGTCACTTTCTTGAGCAAAACCTAGCTAACTTAGGTATTATAACTGGCTTTCATCTCAACCAGCTATCATATTGATTTACATTAAATGCTAACGTTAACGCTACCTTGTGTTGGTCTGGAGACAGAGTTTGCACTTGTTTCAGTTTAAACTGATCCCAAATTTTGAACAATTTCTGTCATTTTCTCTGGTCTCTTCTCTTCGTCAAATCACGTCTTCTTCATGTGACATATCCAGAGTGTAAACTGGTTGTGTGACAGTATAGTATATATATGTGTGAAACACAGTGCGCTGTATAAAGTTAAATTGATTAAACAATGATTTAAGTGCTGCCACAATTAATCAATTACTTGTTTATTAAATTCATCGTCAACTATTTTATTAACCCGTTAACTGGTTTGACTCATTTTTAAGAAAAAAAAGGTCAAAATTCTCTGATTTTAGCTTCTTAAATGTAAATATTTTGTTCTTCTATGACACTAAACTAGATATTTTTGAGTTGTGGGCTAAAAAGACATTTGAGGAAATCATCTTGGGCTTTGGGAAACACAGATTTTTTAACATTTTCTGACATTTTTTTTAGACCAAACAACTAATCAAATAACCAAGAAAATAACTGACAGATAAATCGACTATGAAAATAATAATTATTTGCAGCCCTTTTTTTTAGCAATCAAGTAATTCCAGTTTATTGAGGAATCGTTTCAGCCCTAGCAGATTATTAGTCTGTTTAATGCAACCAACATGGTCATCCCTGTAACACTTCACATCTCTGCTGCGTAGGTGCTCCTGCATCACCACTCAGTCCATGAGATCAGCTACATCGCCAAGGACACCAGGGACCACCGAGCCTTCGGCTATGTCTGCGGGAAGGAGGGCCACCACAGGTTTGTGGCCATCAAGACGGCACAGTCAGTAAGTGTTTTTCCACTCTGCTAGAGCTGTTTTTAAAGGTATACAATGCTGGATTTTCCCAAAAAACAATATAGACTCACATAAAAATAATCTCTTTAAATCATCACTCATGACCCACTAGAGGTGTGTGGTGGTGTCTGTGTCTGGCCTCTGCCTGTATTTTCTTATTTTTCATATTTTGCTGCATTCAGGACGTTTCTGGGTTCCAGGTTGTGAGATCGAGACTCTATAATAATGTAGTGACCAGCGGCTGTTTCCATCTTTCTCCCCTGCTCTCTGACTGTGAGAGCTGCAGAGAGAGATACACAACCATACACACAGACACAGGCGGAGCAGACTGAGGAACTTTACAGCCGTTTTTCACACAAAATTTGGCATTGTGGGGAGGTGTGGGCGTGTCTATTTGTGCCTTAGAGCATAGGTGCTGTGACAAAATCAGAAAATAATATTA
Source organism: Lutjanus argentimaculatus (assembly GCA_034769285.1). Taxonomy (NCBI): domain Eukaryota; kingdom Metazoa; phylum Chordata; class Actinopteri; order Lutjaniformes; family Lutjanidae; genus Lutjanus; species Lutjanus argentimaculatus. The sequence goes on along the minus strand of JAWZSL010000011.1, from coordinate 11,442,616 downwards.
TATTTCTTTGATTCACTGCTTTGTTCTTGCAAACAACTGGTCCCTGGCATCATTCACTCTGCCTTTCTCATCTCTACCTCTCTGGTCTGTTGGGAGGAGGGGGCTGCTTTACAAATGATACTGCATGTTCTATCTTTAAGTCATTGTAGGCCAGTGGAAGTCAAGTCTCAAGTCTTTTATAGCAGTCCTAAACCAAGTCACAAGACTGCGTGAAAAAATTGACTTTGTGTTTTTGCTTTCAAGTCATTTGTTGAGGAGTTGAGTCTGTATTTTTAAGTTTGACTCATGCCCAAGTGTCAGATGTTCACTATTTTGTTCAATCACAAATCTGCAATTACTGCTCAAGAGCTCTTACGGAGAATTGTAGAATACACAAACAATGGTTTTGCTGGTAAGGAAAAAACTGTTACGTGAATTGTGGGTCAGTTCAGGAACATAAAAATAAAAAAAAGTGTCTGTTAATTTGTTTCTAAATGACTGTGATGCAGGAAACTGCCATAAGTTCATTTTACTGGAGAGCTCTGAGTTTTAACAGCAGCATAGTTTTTCTAATCTAAGAAACAAACCATGTCAAGGTCAGGCGCTTTACAGCAGTGAGAAACTAGTTCACCTGATAGATGCTTAGATGCTGACTTAATTTTCTGTTTGAGTTTTTGATTGAGCGTGAATAGTCATCACTCTCCACTCTCTGCTGAGCCTTGTGGGTAGTGACGAGGTCAGGGCCAGTTCATTATTACATAAAGACAGACACATTATATACTAGTGTCTGTATTATTCATCGGGATAATTGTACAGTGACAAAATTAGCAGATAATGTGGTTCTGATCGGACTTTTAACCGACAATGAGACCTTTATAGAGCTGCGATTAACCTCATCTGTAACTGGTGTTTGGATAATTAATACATTTTAAACACAAAGAAAACTAAAGAGATTATAAAATGATTGTAGAAGAAACTCTTCTGTAATTATGAACAACATAGGCCTAACCATTGAATGTATACTGGAGTACAAGTACCTCGGCACTATTATTGATGGCAAACTGAAGGAACACCAACCACATCTCCACTTTTTAAGGAAACTCTGACGTTTTAATGTTTTATTCTGACATTATGTTACAAGACCTTCATTCAGAGAATGCTGACATTTTGAATTCAGTGTTGGTGGGGCATGAATATGCACTTTTATCTTCAGCATGACGGTGAGCCCAAGATGCTGACTAAAAGAGGCATCACATCCTTTGTCCAGCACAGCATTCAGCTGCTCAACAAGCTCCGATCTCAGAGTCTGAATTTGGCACCTTCTCTACACTTGATGTCCCTTATTGATTTTCCAAAATTATGCTTTTAATGATGCTTATGGTTTAGGTTATATCAGATGTTGTCACGTATGCTTGTTGACTTTTATGCTCTTTGTGCATATCAAATTCACGCAGGGACAATAAAGGTTTCATTCATTTGATAGCAAAAACATGTTTGTGAGGATAACATATTGAGTCTTAAAGTTAGTCTTTGTGACCTCAGAATTCTGTAAAGGTTTAACTTATTCTTCAAAAAAATCTTTTTCTTCTTCCACATCTTTTGGATTTCCCTATTTCTGCCTGCTTGCCTACACATGTTCATCCTCCCCGCTCACTGCTCTTCACTGACCTGGATTTCATTGCTGTACTCTTTCGCTCAATTCTCTACATCTCTATTTTTCTTTGTTCATTTTCTCCCCTTTCCCTACATCCCTGTCCTGACTTCTGCTCCTTAAATTTCCACATCCTCTTCTTCCTCTTCTCCCCACTTCTCTCATCCAGGCGGAGCCTCTCATCATCGACCTGCGCGACCTCTTCACACTCATCTACGACATTAAGCAGCGGGAGGAGATGGAGAAGAAGGCCCAGAAGGACAAGCAGTGTGAGCAGGCAGTCTACCAGGTAGGACGCTCAGAGCGCATTTCTGCCTTTTTCCTCAGTTTCATTTCCCATTCGGAGGCGAGATCACACGTTATAACTCAGCCAGCAATTCATTCACACAACAGAAATCCTAGCACGTCCAAGCTTCCTTTGAAGTGCACTGCAGACTGTGTTTGTCTGCACCGTTGAGTCCCGAGTGTTGAAGATTTAAATAGAGTGGAAATGCAACAGGTTTAGATGTGTTCTTCTACTGGTGTCAGGTATGTGTGACAGGATGCGTTGGTGTTTCAGTGATATACCAAATCACAGTGTCATTAAAGGGATAGTTCAGATTTTTTGAAGTAGGGTTGTGTGATGTACTCATCCATAGTCAGTATATTACCTTCAGAAGATGGCGGTCAACACGCCAACAGTTTGTAGAAGCAGCAGGAGTGCTGGTGTAGGAGGTTAAGCAATGTACTGCTGTTTTATTTTACCAAAAAGAATCTGTCTGACAGCAAGGTTAAGTGGTGAAAATATTTGAAATATAATGTACACTTAAACTGATATTGACTTTTTTTAGGTGGCTAAGGGTCTGTGTCCACATAAAGGATTTTTTCTGAACACGCCCTTTGTTCCCAACTAGCAGAGAACGTCTGCAGCAGCATGTGGCCGCCTATAGAAAAGGCGCTGTGCACAGCATCTTCCTTCCAAGCACTCCACGCTTTTTGGACAGCCTCTCTGAGCACTTCTAGTTGAAAAGCTCTGAAGTTTTCAGAAAGGCACTGTGGTCATCACCATTGTTTTATTTCAGACAACCAATCAGAGATTAGATGGGGACTCGTCGCCCTGGAAAACCTTGAATCATGTCCGTGCAGCAGCGCAGAGACAAAGATGCTGTTTAAAGTATCTGTGTTCAGTTCTCAGTACTTTTGGAGCGTCTAACTGAATCTCTGTGGTTTGTATTTTAGTCTCTCCTGTGTCGCTGATTGTATTTTCACATTATCTGCCTTATTTTAGTGTTTCATGTTTGCTTTAAGCACTTCCTGTAGGTAATACACTGACTGTACAAACTATCCCTTTAAAAGACAACACACTGTCGGTCTGTAATTATGCTTGCTTGCAGGAAAAGACACACTGAGTTGTTCTGCCTCCTCCATCTATTTTCTAATAAGACTGTAAAATCGGCTGCTCTGTCTTAACTGATGAAAAACAAAATGTGTCATCTGCCTTCTGTCCCACCACTGCACAGACTATCCTGGAGGACGAAGTGGATGACCCAGTTTACCAGGTAGGTCTGTAGGCACACAGAGCAGGAAAACCAGACACTGCTGACTTTGATGCTTTTCTAGCTTCACTGGTGCTGTTTTCACTCTTAAAGCTTGGAATCAACAAAAACAATTAATCCTTAATTTAAATATCTCCTCCAGTCACTGATCTGCTTGAATTAATGATTCATGATATGCCACCATTCCAGTAATACACAGTAGACCATCCTAGTGGACAGTTTTGTTCAACCATTCAACTCCCATTTGCCAGTGCAGTGTTGTAAAACCATATTTTTTAAGTTGATCTGTGTCAATGTTCTGATTTCTTCCAAAGACATGCCCCCCTGACTGGTTGTTACCCCCACCCCTTTTTGCCCTGTGCATTTATTTGGCTGAACATGTTTTTTTTTTTCTCTGTGTTTGCTCACACTGAATACAGACAACACTAACTCTTACTCTGAATGCTATGTTCAGTGGTACAGTACGTCCAGCCACCTCCCAGATCACCTCTGTTCTTTGCTCTTGAAGTGTGTTTTGCATAAAGTCATTCCATTTGCAGCTTTTCATTATGTTGATGTTGGTTGACAAAACTCCAGACTGTGGCCAGAATCTCTAACAGAGTGCTTTGACATTTTGGAAAATGCACTCAGTCTTTACACTCCTTGCTGAGAAGATCAATACCACTTTCATGTCTGTGCAGCAAATATGTGCTGGAGACAGCAGCCAGTTACCTTACTGTAGCTTAGCATAGAGACTGTAAATAAGGGGAAAGAGCTAGCTCACACCTTTTCAGTTTGATCGGAACTAAAACAACAAAAAACAAGAACGTCTGTGCAAGCAACCCTCACTCTGAAAATGGCAAATTAGCATCTGGATCGCTAACGGTATGAATGTAAACAAGCTAGCGGCTGTTTCCATTTCTTTTGCTGTGATTTAGCCATTTTAATGCTAGGATGTGCAAATGTTTCACCAAAAGACAGTACCCCATAACACTATTTTGCAGGGGCAACATTGCTCCATCCTGGGTTTAGCACTGCCCAACACAATTTTGATTGGTCTAAAGAAATGCAAACAAGCCAGAGCATTTTTCCCCTATAACAGAATGATAATGTGTGAGGACAGAACTTTCTCCAGCACTGAGCTGCTATGGTGATAGGTCAGGTTATGTAAGACTATATACAGTGTCACAAAAAAGTGAGCCTTGGTTCCGTCTGTCAGGTGTAAAAAGGCCCTCAGTCGTTTGACGAAAGTGTAGATTAATTTTAGTAAAACTGGTTTTATTTGTTTTCTTAGTTACTTGCGTCCGTGTGACTGTGATCTGCAGTAACACAACGGACTGACTGTTTGAGGAGAATCACTCACTGACTGATGTTTCTTCTCAGCTACAGCAGCGTTACTGCAGCTGTTGTACCTGTGCTCTCGACTGCAGAGCCTTCACTCAGTTGTGCACAGAAATACCATTTGTTGTCTGAAGAGAAGCTAAAAGGTTGGAAAACTTAATATTTCTTTGGCAAACTTGTAGAGGAAGATTTAGACGGTTGATCGTCAACGTTAATCCTACAATTTACTCAACATGAAAGATAGCATACGGCAAGTAACTGTAACATTAAGTCACAGCACTTGATCATGTTACATTAAAGCTACTGTATATGTAACATATAAACACATGTATTACATGTTTTGTTGAGTTGTGTACTTACATTACCTTGAATGCTTCTGACAATGGTCAAGTGCAGAGAAATCTGTAATTTATTTAAGATAACAGTGCGTTATCGCTGGATTCGTTGGATATGTCAGAGTGAGGAATGAAGTGGAATGTAAATGTTGGTGTGCTGCTTGCATGTTGTCAAAGTTTGTCCCAGGTGTTTCATTGCAGATTTCTCTCTTAATTCTCAGTGAATTGTGGGGGAATGAAGTGCATAATGTGTGATGGGTCTTATTAGTTGTAGTGCAACAGGTCAAACAGCTCGACTTCTGACAAGAGAGGAGGCGCGGCGGAGGGCCCCATTTCACTAATCAAGCAGTCGGCTACAGTGTGTGATTCCACAAATGATTGCTGGTTATTGAGACTTTGCATTAAAACACTAATTAGTTCATTTGTCCATTGTCCATCTAGTATATAGTATATTTATAATAGTTATCTTTGTAAATAATTACTGCTTATTTGATTTAGTCTTGTTTTTGTCCATTTTTGGTCATTGTTTTGATTAAATTAACGCTGCGGGGCTGGTAGACAAATTTTGTTACTATTGGATAAAGTCAGGCTAGTGGTTTCCACCTGTTTCCAATCTTAATGCTAAGCTAAGTTAACCAACTGCTGGCTCCAGCTACATATTTACCACACAGATATGAGAAAGGTATCCATCTTCTTGTTTTTCTCTTGGCACGACAGCATATACATGCATTTACCAAAATGTCAAACTGTTCCTTTAATTTGAGATCCACAAAGACATTTATTAACGTCAGCCTTAAGAGGAGATACTGACTGATTTGGGGACTTATGAGACCTCATACATGGATCTCAAGTGAATATCCTGACCTGCGGGTCTGTTTTCTCTCAGAGAGGTGGAGCATCACATTGCTGATGTTGAAGGGAGACCTCTAGCTAAGACCTCCACATTGCCTTGAACTACTGCCTGACCTATTATACTTGTGCTCTTTCCTCTTCCCACCTCACTCTTTTTTCTTTCTCTCTTCATCTCCCCATTCCTCTTTCCCATGCCCCATTTTTTCCACACCCTTCATTTTCCTGATCTCATTTCACTCCCTACTCGACGCCATCCTCGCCCCCCTGTGCTTTCATTTATTCTCGTCATGTCTCACTCCCTTGTTGTATCTCTTATTTTACATGCCAACCCTTCTCTCTGTCTTCCCATCTCATTATTCTCTGCACCTCTACGCCTTGCCCACTACTTCTGTTCTATAGTACATAGTGTTTGAGGCTGGACACGAACCCCTCCGTGGCCCCCAGTCAGAGGAGAGCGTTTATCAGGTACAAAGACAAGCATTGCCCCCTTTTTTTCCTCCCTCTTCATACCCTGTGATAGATGATAATAGAAACAGTACTAACAACATGACTTGTAAGAATTTACAAAGTGCAGATTGTTTTTGGAGAAAGGATTTTCTGGGGAATCAGAAAAAAAAGTAGGATCAAACTAAGGTTACTGTTTTTTTAATGTGGCTGAGGATGAAAAGCCATCCAGGAAAGAACCAGATGAAGCTGTGAGATCTTAAAAAGGGTTCAGTTCATGTAAAAGTTATAATCCACAAGATTTTAGTCCCTGTTTGATTTGGAGAAACCTGTGGTTAAAGTCAAGATGAAATAAAAACATGTCTTTTTAACTCTTTCATAGAATATTGTGCACATATTTAACAATATGCAACAAAAGAAATCAATGTCTTTGTATTCTTATATCAAAATCCAATTATGTTTTCTTCCTCTTAAACAAAATTGACATTGCTCACATAGGGTGAACCAACCAATTTCAACCAATGATATCATGATGTCCACTACATCAATCAGTCTTCAACGTTTCGCTTCACAGAACTAAGATTCATTAGTTAGCAGCTAGCGACAGCATGACAGGTGGGGTTATGACATTCCCACCTTTCAATGTTCAAAATCAAATTCCTCCAAAAGCTATGTCCACCTGCTTATCCTGTTTCATTCAATATCACAATACGGAGGCTAGATATTCTGATATGCCGTTTTGTCCGGACTTCACTGCATATTAAGGCAAATTGAATCCAGCATGGGAATGGCGGACTCCGCCAATAACAAAGGCAATTACATAATGTTAATATAAGGGATATACCCAACTCAGAATGTTGTTTGCCAGATCGTATGTGGCTGTTCAATATGAATATTTGACTATTTATTCACATAATATAGTAAATGGAAATGTTAGAAATGCGCAAAAGAAACAAAAAAATTGCTGAGACTAGATACAAAAAAAACTGCTAGAGACGATATAGCATCAAGTTGCTCTGAGCTAAAAATTCACCACTTTCAGAGCCTAATTGGGCAAGGCTTCTTTTCCTCCAGGCCAACTGCTTCCGTCTCAGAACTTACTATGTGTATAATCCAGGCTTCACTCTCAAAACGACTTGAAATAGTGGAATGATCTTACCCTGGAGAGCAGCGCAAGTGAGGAGCGCTCACTCTGCAGCTACTTTTGGGGACCGAAATGTCCCCATAAGTACACTAGCTAGCACAGTACGCTAGCACTGACTGAAAAAAACAAAAAACAACAACAACAACAAAAAATGACAGCTCAGCTTGGAAGTCAACTGTGTGGATTCAAATCTTTGACTTTCAATTGTCAGCCCTAGTTAAAATACCATTTGAATTCACTGAAATCTTAGGGATTATAACTTTAAAGATGCAAAAAAGAAAAAGGCATCAACTTTCTGTTTAAAATTATGCCCCATACAGCATCTAAAACAGCTGTAGAAGAGTCAAGGTCAGTTGTTTAGTCTGGATAGTTCAGTCAAAGCCGGTATATCAGACTCCTTTTATATATCCAACGCTTTGACCTTTTGGCTCTAGACCATTTGAAGGACCACGAGGACTCCAGGGACCTGTCGTATGGTTTAATCCTAACCCCCTCCCTCCCTCACCCTCTCCTCCTCCTCCTCCTCCTCTTTTTGCCTCTCTGTATCTTGCGTTCCTCTGAAGATGAAAGATGCAGAGAGAGATTAATCACTTGCCATGCCATTTGATCTCAGAATGAAACAAGATCAATAGACTTGGGGAAAACGTAACGGAAAGTTAACCAGTCGAGGGAGCGATAGGGGAGAAAGGCAGCAAGATTAAGAGCAACATATAGTTGGAATAAATGTGAGGGAAGTATACAAAGGAGGCCAGGGCTGAGGAATTTTCGTATTGTCAGATGAACCAGTTGAGACATAGTGGTGCAGAATAACAATAGGCTGTCTTAATACTCACAGAACCAGCATGCACCATCCTCAAGCAATGTTTGCAATCAATATTGATTTAAGTAGAATTGATTCAACAAAAACAGCTGTAGAATTTGCATAATCCCATTGCTCTAAAAGATAAAATTACATCTTTTAAAAAAATGGACTGAATCAAAATTGATTTAGTAAGCTTTTTTCTTTTTCAATAGACCTGTTTCAGTTCTTGTAAGCTCCTGTTTCTTAATAACCCAGCCTACACATAAAAAAAGGTGTTGCTCTGTTACTTATCGACCTCCAATCCAACGCAGGTCCCAACCAGTCAGCAGAAGGAAGGGATCTATGATGTCCCAAAACGCCATTTCATGACTGTAGGTGTTTTTATTTTTTATTATTTGTTTATTTTTCTCTTCTACTTGCAAACCTCTCCTTAAGATCCTCTTGAAGGAAGTGCCTTAAGCCCCCCTTGACAGCATCCATTTGTAGTATTTTGCTCTACTGTATTGAAAAGTTTTACAGCCTACAGGCTCCAAAACGCATTTCCCAAGCCAGCAACAACAGGGGTCTACGTCGGCATCCGCTTTCTGAGATGATGATGATGAAGCAAAGCTACTTTGGTCATGCCCTAGCCTGCTTGAAGAGATAAGACTAATTGATTGGTCAACCAAAGTCAGACATGTCAGCAATTTCACAGGACATTAGGGAGGCAGGCTTCGTATCCAAAATCCAATCCTGTGCAGAATCTGACGCATGTCGGTACCAGATGTCCGAGACCAAATCAGCTTGATCAGAGTCTGTTTGCTGGTCTCGTCCCACTGGTACATCAGGACTGACTAGATGAATAAAGGGGTGGCTGCTGCGTCTTCCTCAGAGGATGAGGACGAGAGGTTTGTAGGTGGGGTGGGTGTTGGGTTGAGCTGCATGCAGTGTAGTCATGACTACATACAGTCAAGGCCACCAAACACTCATTAAAGCTGTACCTTAAAGGGATAGTTTGGATTATTTGATGTGGGGTGTGTATGAGGAATGTAAAGTAGCTGCAGCAGTTGGTGGTCGGCATGTCCCCAGTTTGGACAAACAGAGTGGAGTACCAGCACAGAAGCTCAGCAATACACTGCTGTGGACGGGGTCATCAACAAAAGGTATTTTAGCCACTTAAAGGCGCAGTAAGGATTCTGGAGAAAGATAGTTGATTGTTTTGTCTCATTTCCAGGTCATCAAATTTCCAAAAATTTAGATTGGTGGCTCTAAGATGGCTGAATGTTCAGTCTCATTCCCAGGTTGTCAGATACTTCAGTTTTGGGAATGAGACTCAACAGTTAATCTTGCTGACCTGTGATTGGCCAAAGTCTCCTGTCACAGGCTAGATTTTTTTTTTAAACCTGAAAACAGAGCCAATGGGGAGGTGCTGAAGTCTAATTTTCTCTCAGACTACTTCAATTACATTATAATTACATTAGTAGTTATTATGAAACTTTTGGTCAATGGTGCCAAAATAAACTGCCTACCCCAGCTTTAATAAAAGGGTCCACACACACAAAAAAATAATATCAGTACACTTTATTTAGAATATTTTTACTGTTTTACTTGAGTGTACTTTGCTTTACTTGCCTTTTCTGACTGGCCAAATATCACCAACCAAACCCATAGGTGAAATCTGTCATTTTTCCTCACAGATCACAGAAGTTGTTGCTCTACAGCTTTCTTGGTGGCTGTTTGTGTTATTGTGTGACTTCCATGAATCCAAACTGTCCCTCAAAAAAACACCAAAGTCACACAAGAACACAAAGGAACTAACAGATGGAGGCAGTGGTAGAACAGCAACTCCTGTATTCTGTGAGGTAAAATGACTGATTTGGCCAATAGGGTTTGGTTGTTTTGGATATTTGACTCATTTATTAGTGGTTCCCTGTGAGAAAAGGCTGTTTGACGGCAAAGTAAAGCAGTGAAAATATGGAAACCGATATGAATTTTTTTAGGTGGACCTTTTTTAAGAGACTAAAATACCTTTTGTTGCTGACCCTGTCCACAGCTGTGCATTGTTTAGCTTTCATGCTGGTGCCCACCTCTGTTTCCCCAAACCGGGGGTGTGCCGACTGCCATCAACGAGTAGCTCATACACTGACTATTGATAAGTATCTCGTACAAGCCCACATCAAATAGTCCAAACTATCATTTTAATGAATAGCAATATATTTTTCTGCAATGAACTGATTTGATCAGAAAGCAGCACAAAAAGCATTTATTTGATTTCCCCTCCCTCTTTCATCAAACTGAAAATATATTTCATCTCATCCTGGTAGGTTTTATGAGTTCCTCACCACCATGCAGTGACCACGCTATTACATTTCTCAAATCGCTTATAAAAAAAACATTCATTCAAGCCTATTTCGCCAAACATTCACCCAGAGAGAATTTCCACGCAACTTTTGAAAACAGCCCTAGCAAAGTGCTTCTCTGCTCTTCTTTGCTGTTTGTGTGCTTGTTGCTCAGCATATCAAACAGATAAACTGTCCCGGCCCCCTTCGCTATCTCACCCGAGCAGCCCATGCCAGTATAAGTAGCAGCGCTTCCATATCTCTAAGTGTTACTGCTTGTCTGTTCATTCAGTTGGAGCTTTTTGAGAGCCTTCGAGCTCCCCTGATGTGTGTCAGTGCCTGCAGGGAGAGACCTCTGTGTACAATGTTTACCTTTTTTCAAATTCTGACTCATTCTGTGCCCCTCAATGGTCCCAAAGTGGCGTGCAAACTGTGCAATCCGCTATGTCCCGGCTTATTCAAGGAGGACATAAACACCCTGTTACTGCAGCAGCAACTCTGATTGCTGTGATTCCTCCCTTTTCTTTCTTTTCTTTAAATATCTCTGTGTTTGTTCGTGTATCTGTTTATTTATAGCATGAAAATCCTGTGTGTCCTGTGTGTTTTTGTGCTTTTACGGTGACTCATTGTCTGCTTGTGCATGGCCCCAGAGACATTTCATGCAATTTAGCCATTCCATAGTCTCTTCCATAGCCGTGTCCCCTCTCCTTTAAAGTAGTGCGAGTGGAGGACAGAGGGGACTAGTGCAGGGGTCACGTCTGCCTATAGGGTGAGGTGGCCTCATTGTCTCGGTTGGGTAGTTCCAGGAGCTTCTTCTTTCACTCATTCGATGAAATAAACACACTCCTCCGTGTGCGTCCGCCTCATGGAGCAGAATCAGCATGATAAAGCGGCCCGGGCTCTCACGGGGGCCCCCTTCTTGATTGGCAGACATAAGAATATCTAATCAGAGCCTGTTTTATAGGACTGAATAGCCTTTTACCCACTCAATTATAGCGAGCCATGAAAGATTCATTTTAGATCCATTTTCTGATAATGAAACGAAGGGGATAGTTGTTTCTTGCCATCCGCAGCACAAACTGCCTTTGTGAATAGATTTCACTCCCCACACCTACCCACCCATGCAACCACCATACCCTATCTGGAGATGAATTCAAGGTTTCATGACTGTGCAAATCTCATTGTTGTGATGTATCACTGGACTTTGTCTCTCTCTCTCCCTCATCCCTTGGTTTCAACTTGCAGAATATCAACCACTTTGATCTTTTTGGCGACATGTCCACTCCTCCCTCGGTGAGTTTGACCACACAAACCTAAACCCTGATTAACTTTGTGTAAGAGAAACAAGTTTAAAGAACTGCACAGAAAAAATACTAACATATTTTATGAAGGAATGCACAATATTATCTACACTAGGTATGCACTATATTTGATTTTTGACAATACCAGATATGCCGACATTATCCAACTCAGTTTTGTTGATTGCCGATTGCCAACGCCAGTGCTGATACAATACTGATATATGCATGTTTTTCTATTATCAAGTTTCCAATAATGTACGTTTGCTCTGCTTATCTGGTCACATAAATAATGTTCTTTCAAAATAAAATGTAATCTTTTAAAATAAAATGCAACTATTTTCAAAATAAAATGCATTCTTTTTCAAAATAGACATATTAACTGAGCAGAATGAGAAAGCCACTGCTGATGGGGTGTTTTTCCCTTTGGTCTTCACTAATTGGTCTAAACGATTGAGATGACGGCTCTTAAGATGGAAAATTAAATTCATAGTGCTTGTAGCGCTAAGGTAATGCGATTGACTGCTCCTCACATGATCTATGCTGAGCAATCATCAATTGCAAATAGCATTGATACCATTTCAGCAACTTCAAAATCCTCCATTGTATCAACATACTTGAGTCATGTGTGCAAAATTAAAGCGTCATCATATCAGCAGAAATATTGGCATTTTGAGCTAATATGATGTTTCATTTTAAAACTTTTATCTGATTACTGATGCACGATAATATCGGCACATCATCAGTATCAGCAGACAAAAGCTTTAAAATGAAACATCATATTGCCTTGAAATGCCAATATTTCTCCTGATATGATGGCTTTTTTTTTTTTTCAACACTTTGCCTCGTCATCAGAGGGGCTTTTCTGATGGACATGAGAACAGAACATGGGAGTTGCTGCCTGGATCTGTTAGTTTGTTTGTGTTATTATGTGACCTAGGTGAATCCGAACTGTCGATTGATTCTAATTAGGGATGCACAGTACTAATATTATATTATTATATTATTTGTCTATTTTGAAAAGTAATGTATTTTATTTTGAAAAATATTGTATTTTATTTTAAAAGGCATTGTATTTTATGTTTGCATCTTGCCAGTGGGCCATCACCATAAGATCATTAAAACCAGTTAGTGAAGATCAAAGAGAAAAAATAACCGTCAGTATAGTTTTCTTATCCTGCCCTGTTAATGTGTCAATTTTGAAAAGCAGTGTATTTTATTTTGAAAAACAATGTATTTTATTTTGAAAAGCCTTGTATTTTATGCAGTATCTGCCGGTGTGCCATCATGGTAAGAATCAGCAGAATAATATTCCAGGGACAATTGATAATGAAAATATGTGCATATATCGGTATCAGCATCGGCAATCAGGCGAAATGAGTTGAAAAATATTGGGTATTGTCAAAAATCAAATATCGTGCATCCCTAATTTGTTTTGTGATGGTAGGTCATTTTACTAGGACACTGGCAGAGATCTGAATAACCCAAATATCCGACAGTACTGCAGATTAAAGATAAATGGGCAGTGGCGGTGACTTTTAGGTGACTTTGATAGTGGTGACATCTTTGTGTGTGTGTGTGTGTGTGTGTGTGGTGTGTGTGCGCTCTGCCTCCCAGATGCCCCCATCACCTGCCAACACACTGGACCCTAGCAGAAGCAGCCGCCAGCAGCAACACAATCCTGCTGAGATGTACGCCCCCTTCAGCCCCACCTCCGTGCCGTCAGGTAGCTACCCGGACTGAAACACTGCATCTTTTTCCACAATACAAAACATAAAAGAGAATAAAGTGCTGGTGGGGATGGCTTTCTTTGATGTGTAGTTTTGTGAAAAAGCCCCGCCAAGATTTGGCAGGATGTGGATTCATCTCAGTTTTTATAAGGACCACAAATGGTGCAGCAGTGTGATTAAGCTGTAACCCACTGAGATACAGTAAAGTGATGTTACTTAAAAGACCACACTGGTGGTTTTGCATATTTTACCAAAACCACTGACATTGTGGTTTTTCCAAGAACAGTCAAGAACGTTCCAACGTCATTCAGCTTACTGAAGAGCGACCTTTTTAATCTAAGAAACAACTTGTTTCACATCATCCATTTCACAATGTGTCTGCCCATGATAAGACAGCTTATGAATGCTGTTTGACAGCTGGCTCTCAAATCCTAGATGTCCTGGAACAATGAAGCATTTTCAACATAGCCGGTCCTTGTAAGCTCATTAACATGCAACAGTAACATATTTGAACAATATATGATTGTGATAAAATTTCCAACGGCATTTATCTATTGAGTACAATTACAAAATCTTCAGAGATTTCTGGGGGGAGTTTAAAGCATTTTTGCAGCCAATTGATTGAGCTGTGTGTTGTAAATATCATAAATAATTTGCTTGACCTGGGTTAAATCAGATCAAGTTTATACATTTGGTCACATGTTGAGTTTACCTGAAGACATCATAATTGTACTTAATAAATCTTTGAAATGTTCATACATACCTTGTGAAGCAAGTTTGCTTGCGAACTTAGAAGAAACCTGGGGCTGTTAAAGCAATATCAAAGATGGCCTTCTACTTAAATATGTGTGTTCTCTAAAATGTCTGACTTTGACTACACTGACTTGTATCTGTTCAAAGTCACTAGACACTAGAGACTAGAGTCACTAGAGAGCTGTTTTCATATTCCTCTTCTGAGGATATCTGTACACTTCCCTGAAATATGAGATTCAAATGTATCTCGAGAAAGCATAGAGTTGGTAGGTTGCACATCCAAAAGCCAATATCTGTCTAAAGAAACCTGAAACCTCCAGCGCAGAGCTGACTTGTCAGTACAGACAGCGAGAGTTAGTATTAGCTGTGTCAGCCACCGCCACTTACAAGCTAACACTTGCAATCTAACGAGCTAACATAAACAAATAAAAGATGCTAATGACACTTACCATTACATACATATGCTCATTGCTGATTTTGGTGCATAATAGACTCCTCATCTGAGTCTAGGTCTGATTAATGCCACTGGGCATGTTGCATCTATGACACCGTTTTGATCCATCCCACACACGGCTTCATGCCACACCACAAGCACTTGAGAAACGGAGCGCTAGGCCCCCCCGATCTTGTTGACTTGCTCAGATTTTGTTGGTGTTGGTCATTTTCCCTTGATTTTTGTGCTTCTACCATGGGTAAGTAGGCTTGGTAGTTCAGTAGTTTCTATTTTGTCTGTTTTCATGATCTGGAGTCTATACAGGGTCTTTTATTTTGAAAATCAACTGAATTCTCTATGCTGATCCTGTGTCTGAGTTCCTGCCCGGTTGATCTGCTCTGTGAAGCTTGACACAGCATCCGTAACGTATTCTCGGTGGAGCAGAGTGATGGGCCGCTTCTGGGATGTGCTGTGGCACTTGTGGTGGAATCACAAGCATCACAGCGGCCACTTCGCAGCCAGAATGTGTCACAGCCATGCCCAGTCGAATCAAGCAGTGACTGAGGCTCACACACGTAGGGCTTAAAACTACATGTTTCCTCTAATGCTAACACTAGCCATCTTGATGCACACTGGTCAACCTAGTGTGGTGGCACAGATCCAGAAATTCTCAATGAAGGGGAAAGAGTAGATGTGCTTCCAGCCCTTTTTCAGAGTTGTTTTTTTAACTTTTTATGTGGGAAAATAACGTTAAACGAAAAATTAATCATAGCAGAGTATTTAAAGCATGTCTGGAGGGGAACTTAAATAGAGGACCATGCTGTAATTTTGAAAATCGATGTATTGAACTCACAGTTACAGGAGACAAAATGTATGCAGTGCTCATAATAATAATCATTACCACTTCCTTTTCCTGCCCTAATATCCTTTAATCATTTTATTTCTCTCCCTCCTCCTCCTGTTTCTGCTCCAGGTTATATGACCATGGGTCCGGTGCAGGCGGCCCAGTGGGCGCAGCAGCCGTTTCCTGCCCAGGCTCAGACTCTGGCCTTCCCCGTGCAGGGGCCCCTCCAGGTGGCTCAGGTCCTCCCCGGTGGTCAGCCGGTCATCTGGAGCCAGGCCAACATTTTCCCTGCCACCCAGCAGCAGTGGGCGGCCATGGCGGCCTACATGCCAGCCCAGACCGTGGGCGTGGGGGGACATGCCATACCAGCTGCCATGCTCCAAGGCCTGGTACCCATTACCACCATGTGCCCCCAAGCCTGCGACCTATCAGCGCCTTCCTCTGCCATCACCAGCCCCCAGCACACGGCCGACCCCGCCCTGCTGCAGAGGCAGCTGAGTCTGGGGAAGGAAGGCCTTGGCGTGGACTCAGACGCAGGCGAGGGCCCCTCTACATCAGGAGCCGGAGCAGCAGGTGTTGGACCCGGCGCGGCGTCGGCAGCGGTGAGCAGGTGTGGGACCCCAGGCCTCATGAGTGTACCGGACTCACTGGCCTGCAGTCAGCTGATGCCACCTTCATCTGTTGCGACCCAGGAAGAAGAAGGAAGCTGTAGTGACCTTGATCTCTCCAGGATGACCTTGAGCCCAGGTACATCCACGTCACCGTCTACTGAATCTCGTAAGTGTTCCTAATTATTGTCCTCCTGTATAATGCATGCAGTTTACTGTCTGTACCACTTTATATGAAAAACATGCGGCATTTTAAAAATATTGGATCTCAGTTGAACCATTTTATTAAGCTTTTTAGCAGCATGGCTCTCTGGATGTTAATGTCTGACAGTCCATCCACCGCTTTACAAACTAGACTATCTAAACTATTTTGTATAGTTCATTCATGGTTCCAGAGGATGAATCCTACCCACTCTGGCATACTCGGTGATCTGATTTTTCCTCCAGCACCACCATGACATGTTCACATTTATGGTTTTGAATGAAATTTCTCCACAAGAAGTGGATGGATTGCTATGAAATGTTGTTCAGATGAACTCAGGATGAATTGACCTTTCACAAGTCCCACCCCTTTTTGCTCTGTGCTCCAATAATAGTTGAGCAAACTTGGTACATCGGTCAACTTTCTCCTTTTCCTGTAAAAGGGACATGGGGGCTCATCTTAAGTTAGCTAATGTTAGCAAAACGACTAATGATTGACGTAGATTACCTAGCTAGTTAGCTAACATTTTGCTAACATTAGCTAACTTAGGATGTAAATATATGTTACTTTTACAGGTCCCCCGGGAACATTTTTATCCTTTTAGAAAATTGAAAACGTGGTCTTCTTTTCAACATAGACAAACCTAGCACTTCTAAGTACATCAAACAGGAAAGAAAAAAGATGACTGGATAACCAAGCCTACTCAAGTGTCATTGGACCACAGAGCGAAAAAGGGTGGGGCTTAGGAAGCAGTCAATTGTAATGACTTTTATCATCAGGTCAGAATTTCAAATTTTCCAAAACTTGGTTCTACAAGCAAACCCTTCAGAACTAATGATATTCCAATCAACCTCATCTGTACTTTGTGTTTAGTGCTAATTGACAAATGTAGTATGTATGTAGTGCTACTAATAAGATGGTTAACCTGGTAAACACTATAAACAGCATGCTAGTATTCACATCATGAGCACGTTAGCATGCTGATGTTAGCAAGATGTAGATGTAGTTTTATTCTACAACACTGTGCCTCACACAAAAAGAAAACAGCGTGCGTGTGACCAAAAAGTCCACTGACCTTTAGCAAGACAAAGACTTATGTCAAGTCAAGTCAGTTTTATTTATATAACCGAATATCACAAATCACAATTTGCCTCAAGGGGCTTTACAGTCTTTTGACATGCAACATTCTCTGTCCTGAGACCCTAGATTCAGATAAGAAATGAACCTTTTAATGGGGAAAAATCCAAACAAATTGCAGAAAGAGCAGCAGAGCAGAGGTCCCTCTCCCAGGAGGGACGGATACGCAAAAGAACCTGAGCCACACGACCTCCTCCCCACCATGGAGACCTGGAGAGAGGACAGACTGCACAAGCACACGAGAGGCAAAGCTCAAGCACATCATTCACAGAGATAGGAGAAAAGAAACAACCACATAGAGGGAGAGAAAGACAAGGACAACATGAACACAGGGGAGAGAGAGAGAGAGACAAGAGCAGGGGCTGAATCTCCTGGAGGACGGAGATCAAGATCTAGAACATCTGGAAAGAGGCACTGACTGCCAGGGGAACAAGAGAGGTCCCAGCACGAGAACTGTGCTGGTAGGACACAAACAGACAGAGAGTTTGAGAGATGCAGTGGCTTTCAAAAGGTTTACAGGTTTACATTCTCGTTGGCAGGATAAACATGGTGTGTAAGTACTAGGTTTAAAAGATTCATCGAGTCAGAGACCCCGGACGGGTAACAGTAAAGCGGCTAATTGAAATTTAAAGGGATATTTTGGTTTATTTTGAGGTGTGGGTGTATGAGGTACTTATCCATAGTCTGTGTATTAGCTACAGCAGATGGCAGTTGCCACGCCCACAGTTTGGAGAAGCAGAAAGGAGTACAAGCACGGAAGCAAAGCAAAGAACTGTTGTGGACAGGGCCATCAGCAATGGTTCACCTAATAAAATCAGCATCAGTTTTAAGTGTATGCTTTATTTAGAATATTTTCATCACTTTACTTAACCTTCATACAGCCTTTTCTAACAGGAAACAGCCATTATATAAGTTAATATCACTCTCTCCACATCAACCAAATTACACAGGCGAAATTAGTAATTTTGCCTTGCAGAACACAAGAGTTGCTGGCCTTGATTTGTTTGTTAGTTTGTGTTATTGTGTGATTTTGGTGTTTTAAAAGGTTAGTTCAGATTCACTGAAGTCACACAGCAACACAGACAAACTAACAGATCAAGGCAATGGCACATCAGCCACTCGCATGTTCTGTGAGGTAAAATTGCTAATTCAGCCTATGTAGTTTGGTTGAGAGAGCAATACATATGCTTTTGTACTGTAATAGCAGTTTACTGTCAGAAAAAAAACTGTCTGACGGCAAAATAAAGCAGTAAAAATATTCTAAATATAGTGTGCACTTCAACTGACATTGATTTTTTTAGGTGGACCCTTTTCAGCGGCTAGCATACCTTTTGTTGCTTACCCTTTCCACAGCAATTCATCGCATAACTTCCATGCTGGTGCCCCTCTTTGCTTCTCCAAACTGGGGGCGTGTCGACCAGCATCTAGTGTTCATCTAGAAAACATTCGTTTTAAAGGTGCTATATCAACATTCAGTGACATCTAGCAATCGCAACATTTGCAGAACAAATTCATAATATCGGTAACAGCTACTCAGTTATTAAACCAACTCTGGACAGACACTAATGAAAACAGACATGTAACAATATGTACCCATCAGGTTACTTACGCATCAAAGAGAAGAAAAGCTAGCTCAGAGTCAAGTTGGAGTCCAGTAGTAGCTCATAGCTAATATGCACTAACATGCACGCAGCTGGCCCAGCTTCCAAAACAAAGAACAGAGAAACTCAAGATTACAACGCGTCCACTCTGTCTCTCCTGGGATCTGTGCCCAAGTTCCAACCCAGCTTACAACAAACATAACCAATGAATGGGCTAATTAGCGGAATAAAATGATGATCACCTAATAAACAATGTAAACACTGGTAAACTCAGAATGTTATCAGGTTATTTAAATAAAATTACAATTATATACTTTCTAATATACTTTTGTTAAAGGGTTAACCCCCACGGCCGCCAATTGAATAGGCCTGGTATTCAGAACACAGAATGTCAGGTTTAATAGAAAATAAAAGTCGAGGACATGACACACAATAAAGGTCATGATCTAGATTTGAATGCACTACTTCACAGTATGGGCTATGCATGTTACTAGCTTGATGCTAAAATATATTCACAGAGCACATTAGCATCAAACAGTAAACACGCCACATTTCAGAAAGTGGAACAAAACAAAGTTAAAATTCGACTATATGCCCTCTTGCTGTATTTCATGCACGAATTTACGCTTCTCATTCCCTCTCTTCGCAGCATCCACCCCAGCCCCTCAGCAGAGCTCATCCTCAGACTGCCCCCCTTCCCAGGCAAGTGACCCCCCCACAGATCACTCCCCTGTAGACCCCGAGGGCAGCTCCAGCAACGCCAAGGAGGAGGAACAATCGGTGAGCACCGCTGTCCACCCCCCGGGGTCACATCCCAGTCAATAAGATTCATGGATCTGATTTACCAACTGACTGGCATGATGCCGTAATCTGTTATTGTCATATGGATGATCTGTTCTCGAGTAAATCGCATGTAATCACACGCAGGGTAGAATGTCATGTGATTAACATGGCCAAATGGGATTGATTTTTCCCCTTTTTTCAGAAAAATGTCAAGTCAATTAAACGTGAAAGGTCAAAGATGATTTAAGTGTCTTGATTAGATCATATATAATAAGGTGAAATTATGTTTCATGCTAATCATGCTTGTTGTCGCTCTCTTAAATGTTTGGTGGATGTTTGTCTGGGAAGGAAAGATGCACTTTTTTGCCAGTCCTCACATGCTGGAGTTGATTTTGCCTGCAAAATATAAATTTTACAGCTTCCTCTCTCTGTCTCTTTCAGGGCTCTGTTCTTGCAAGGTCGATCTCTCCGGTGCCCAGTGGAGCCTCTGATCCTCCGCAGGATCAGACCTGTCCACAGGAAGACAGCTAGAGAACAACAGACACTGAGTGCGTATCTCATGGTCCCCTCCTCTCATGTTTGCCCTTGTTACCTATCAACTGTATCCTCACATTGAGGCATTTCATGTATCCCCCCCGCTCTTTTTTTTATAATCAGTGCCCTCTCTTATATTTTCATAACCTGCGCTATGTTTCTTTATTAGCTTTATATTTTCATTTGTCTGTCTCCTTTTTTTGTTGTGGATGAGTGGTTTGCTGCCAGTGGGAGAGGAGCCTTGGTTTAGTTCAATGTTTCTGTCATGCCTCTCTGCGTCACCCCAACAAAAGATAAGGAAGGCACAATGTTGCCACCTGGTGGTCAGAGTTATAACTGCACAAATACAGCCTCATGACATGCAGAGGTGGCAAAAGACACACATTACACACAAGTAGAACCACTGATTCAGCTTCTTTACTTCTTTGGAACATAAAAGGGTCTTTGTAGAACCCCCTGGGTGGGTTCTCTTTGGCATCCTTAGAAGGTGAAAGGGGTATAAATAGAACTCCAGGGAGGATTCCAAGTGCGAACCATTATACCATAAAAGGGTTCTCCTTTAGAACTTCTCATTGGGGTTTCTGGGTGAAACCTTTATATGTTGGGTTAGATAGAACTGTCTGAAAGGGTTCAAGTGGAACCCTTTATAAAAGGTTCTACCAGGAACCAAAAAGGATTCACCAATGAGGACACGCTGAAGAACTCTTTAAGGTTCTAGTAAACATCTTTATTTCTAAGAGTGAGATGTGCAAAATTAAGCCTTTTTTTCTTTTGTTGGAAATTCCCTCATCTCTAAAGGACTACCCAGATCTTTTGCTGGTTTTCAAAGTTCTTTGATGTCCCTTTGGTGTTTAAAAATTGGTAGTGCTGTGCTAAAAAACCCCTCACAGGCAGCTGACAGATTCACTAGACGCCTTTTCTCTGCAGTCTAGTCTCCCTCTCTGTCTGTTTTGTCTTGTAACATCTTCTAAGCCATTTTCATCTTGTTATGTCTGTCATGCTCATGTGTGATGTGCACTGATGGATACACCAAAGCATTGTCATGGAAACAGTCTTCATGTTTGGGAGGTGGTGCGAAGTGACACAGAATAAAAATAATCAATAATTCCCTACAAATGCATTAAAACTAGAGTAATGTAAGGAATAGAAAGTGTATTGGCAAGAATTTGGTGATACAATATAATACAGGCGTTATGATCCAATATATCGCGATATATTGTGATATTGTGAGCAAGGTGATTTATTGCAATCTTTTTCATTTAATTTTATGGAAAGCGTAAAATGAGTTTAACACCATAACACCATTTGCAATAAATCTGAGTTAAAAAAGTTTACTTGCGTTTACATTGCTATCTGGTGGTCTGGTGTTTAAACACAACACAAAATGAACCACAGCAAAGGATCTTTGCATGTATCATGATTCACGATATCAAGAGTGTTTCTGACAATCACTACAGTATCACAAAAAAAAAAATTGCAATACTCAAGTGTATTAATATTTTCTTACTCCCCAAGAAAGTGCTGCTGTTTGTGTTAAAAATTAGGCAGTAAAAGTAAAATGAAAAATAAATACCCAAGTAGAGTACAGATTCTGGAAAAATCTACTTAAGTACAAGTATTTGTACTTAGTTCCCACCTCTGATGTTCTGGTTGATTATATTGTCTTTTACACTGTAAAAAGTGTCTTTAAAATTGTGCCTTAAAAATTTGACTTTTCTAGTCAAATAAACTTCAAATTAATTCAGATGTACCTCAGAAGCTCAAGATATTGAGTTGATCCAACAACTCTGCAGTCACACTGACGGACATTACATACAAATTTGATTTCTTTTTACATTTTCTCAGCCATGACTGATCTTAAAGTGTATTAGAGACACACAGCAAGTTTCCAGTATACATTTTTCCTTCAACCTATTTAGAAACTCAATTTGATGAGTTTATTGAACCCTGTATAGCACATTCATTTAACTCATCAATTCAAGTTAGAAGAACTCATGTTTGCAAGTTCTGAAAACAAATACTAAAAAAAAAAGTTCAATCAACTTGAACAAATAAAACTAGTATATTCACATTAAGTTGATGAGAAAAGACGAGTTGATTCCATTAAATTCCTGTATGATTTTTTTTTTTTCCAGTGTCGGGGATGGAAGCTCTCGAGGCCCAGACAGAAGCTCATGAGAAAGAGAAGATGAGAGAGATGAGTGACTGTGATCAGCAGCAGCGTCTCTCACAGCTGGATTACACAGACTTGTTCTGTTTTTTCAACCTTGAAAGGATATTTTGGCAAGAAGCTGGATCTGCTTCCCTCCAGAGGCCACATACTGTACTGTACTGTACTCCTCAGCATGACAACCAGACTTTGGCTTTATCGTCCAATCAAATAACCTTTCAACCAGGAAGTGACCTTTGATCTTACGACAGGAGGTGACAGCACCATCCTGTAACGGATTAATGAGTTTATACCTGTGAGGAGACGTTAACACGGCCAATGTGACACTGACGATGCAAATTATTTTTTGGAACCTTTTCGAGAGGGGCACGTGGTTGACCTTCAGCTTGTCGACTGCCACCAGCAAAGACTGTGCACAGCAGATGGATTTGCCAAATGTTCTCATCGTGTTGCTCCACCGACTCGTCCATTTGCATGAACAGACTCGATGTGGATTCAGCGGACTCAGCTGTGAGCAAACTGTTCTCTGCAGCAGCAGCTTCCTTCTATAGATCTGAAACAAATCGAAAAAAAAAAACATGAGCTCTTTTTCTTATTTTATAAGCTGTGAATTCTGTGTTGATGACGCGAGTCATGAGAGATAATCGAAATGACTTTGAGGCATCAATGTCGAAATCAAAATTTGCCAAACATCTATTTTGTAAATAAGAATCTTCCCAGTCCCCCGTACCTGAGCCTCTGTGCCATAAGATAGCTCTCTGCCTCTTTGGATGCCAACTACCTGTGTTTCTCTCAAGCAATGCCCTACCAGCACCTCCATATTTGACGTCTGGATGTTTGTTTCGCTTTTGCTGCCATTTATTTTTTGATTTCAGAGAACTTGTCTTTGTTTCTGTTCGGTTGGTGAGATATGAACTGTGAATCTGTGTTACATGGTCATTCAAAATAAAAGCCTGCTGTACCTGATGAAAGAAACGAAGGGGTCGATAAGAATAGCGACGAGAATCCTACTACTTCTTAATGGTTACAGACTTTTTTTTTTAGTAAATAGGAGGCAGATTTTCCTGCATCTCTTTGTTTTTTAGATATTCTACATTTCCAGCCGAGGTCGCATTGTTTACAACCTGCCTCTTAGGATCATATCTCTGTTTGGTTTCTTGAATAAATAAGCAGAATAAACCCATACTGATGTGACATGGCTTAACAACCACGAGCTCAGAGACAGTAGAGTGCATTTCTATGCCTTATCAGGTTGATTTTTTTTTTTTTTTTTTTTTTTTTGTTGTCCAGTCACTGTTCTTGTCAGGTCATTTGTACACAGTAAACAGGTCATTGTTGTAACAAAGCACTTGGGCATATTGTAGGTCTGCTCCACCGAATGGAAAGGGTCAAAAAGAAAGGCGTTAAGCGCTATATAATATGAACAATATAGATATCACTATTAACTGCTAGACTTACAATAACAAATGGTAACTGTACCCCTGCTCGTGTAAGAAAAATGAGAAATAGTCCAAAATATTTTGTAAATTTTATTTATGGAATTAAGAATTGTCATGAAAAAGAGAAAAAAAAGGACTTTTGTACATCTATGACTTCCCCCATACACTGTACCCATGCCACTGTTCAGTCACAAATAAAATATCATGTGATTCCCACTTTTCTGCCTGGTTTTCTTCTCTTTTTTAACTTCATGCCATCTTTCTAATGATCTGCTCTGTAAGGAGCACAAAAGCAGCCAACAGAGGCTGCTCTCCTCTCACAAATACTTCATTAATCCTCCATGCAGTCAATTAGCCATGCGACTGTGTATGTGATATATTGTTGTTCTTTTTTGTGCAGATTATATTACTTAATCATATGAGGAACAGCAGTGTAATAAAAAAATGAAAGTATTCAAAATAATTGATGAACTTGATTAAATGAACTTGAATCCTTGAGTTTTAGAAACTCAAAAAAATTGTTGGATAAACTCATTGAAGTGAAAGTGAATTATGGGTAATAATTTAATAAATTGATATTTATTTGTTGATGGTAAATGTAGTCAACTGAAGACAAAAATTGCTCATTGTGTGCTACATTGACCAAGAAAGCTGTAGTTCTTACTGCATCCAGTGATGTCACAGTGATGTCACTGGACGTAAGGAAGAACTACAGGCTATTTCACCTTGGATTTCTAGTCTCTGGGAGCATGTGCAAGATGAGTATTTTTGTCACCTAATGCTTGTTCTAGCCAACCAAGTAATAGGCTAAGGTGGTGGTGGCGGCGTTGGTGTCATGCAACGCATCCTGGTACACGTAAGCACTGCTGCACAGCTCCACAAGCATCTTTCTTGATCAGTATAGCACTGAGGAATCTAGTCAGTTGACTACATTTTCCATCAACACCGACTGGACATCCACATCAAGAATGTTTTAAGGTGGAAGAAAATAATAAGGAAAAAAAACAAACTTATGTTACACATATTTGTATTCATTTTTTAGCTTTTGTTGTGTAATATTGGGAAAATTTGACCTCTTTGATCCTCACAGTAGAACAGTTATTTTTGTTGAAACCATCTGAGAAGTTGAAAGGGAAGTCACATTTGGCGGAACAGCTAACAACTCACGCACATCCGCTCTTTGTGAAGTGTCACAAGCCAAAAAGAGATCAAGAGAAGAAAGCTGGTTTGATCTTTAGAATGCTTTATGTTTTATACGCGTATGTGTACGTGTGTGCATCTCACGAAGGAGCAGAAAATTTGCATTTTTATAAATACATCTTATATGAAAGAGCAGTGTTGAAGTTTTTGAACATTGGTGATTATGTTTAAAATGCTCAGAAAGACTCATTTGGGCTGTTTTAGGGCTAAATGTGGTACATAACAGGCTACATTTGGACTAAATCAGACAGATTAAACACAGGTGGGATGTTTAAGTAACTCCAGCTGTCAAGTCAAAGCAGTGGAGTAATAGAAAGTAAAATATTTTCCTCTTAATTGTTCTGGAGTATAAGTATAAATATGATTTAAACTAGCATAAAATGAAAATACCCATGTCATGTACAAGTACCTCAAAACTGCAGCAACTACAGCTGGGTCATGGGATTGCGTCATTTTGTGAAATCCGGGAATGAGTGAAGGTAAACAAAGTTTAAAGGTCACAAGGACACAAACATGACTCAAATGATTAGACAATAGGAGACTTTTAACAGGAATGTATGTCATTTGCAAAGCCTTTATTTTCCACCACTGCCATGTGTTATTTAAAGTATGTTTTTACAGCCATTTTAGATTGATCATATCAGTACATGATTGATTGATTTTATTTATTTAAGTGTCTTGCACCAAATGGTGCCCAGCCCGTATGGGCTTACAAGACATGCATAATAAAGTTTATGATAACAGATAAAAAGAAGTTTTTAACTAAAAATGCCTACAGATTCTAAAGTGCCTCATTATAAACTGTCTCATACTTGTGGTAAATATACATAAGACCTAAAACCCTCACTCTTAGTTCTGCGGTTCTGAGGCCTGCAGGATTGTGTATTCAGCTCCACGTCTGAGTCTAATGGCAGCAGTGAGTTCATATCCCGGCCAGTATTGATCAGTGAGTGTTTACACTGAAAGCTGAGGAGTGTTGTCCACTCGTTCACAGTCAGTCATCACACACACTACCATGCTTTCTGTGCTGATACGGACGAGTGCACTCAGTTTGCAGTGTCATCTACTGCACATTACTTTGAGCTTGGTGCTGCTAAGGTAAGGAGTTTTATTTGTCTGTAATTTTTTTTTTCATTTTCTGATTAAGTTTCATTTTAATCAAGGTTAACTAATGCAAATGTCTTGCTGTCAAAGACACGCCGACAGAACTACTGATCTGTCAGTAGACAATCTTCCAGCAAGACTCTTCCAAGAGGCAAAAAGATCTGTCAAAGTGACATAAACGTCTATTTCTTCTGACTTGATTTTCCATCCACATGTCACAGTAAAGTCGGCATCACAACAGCAAGCGATGAGGAGCCTGGTGTTCGTGAAGCTCGCTCAGTGGGCGATCAGGTGGTAGCTCAACCGGTGGACTGTGTTTTATCAGACTGGAGCGCGTGGTCACGCTGTGACACCTGTCAGAAAAAGAGAGTAAGTATTATGATCCCAGACAGGTGATAGTGGGCCTGGGGAACATCACAGCAACAATGTGTGGCATGTGTTTGTTGGACACTCTGATAATCTGTCGTTACAATGGAATAAAATCACCCATTGCTGATAGTTTGTGCTGATGTGTGAATTAAAATGCAGTCAAAGACACGTGACAAGGAATTGGCTTTTTATAGCAAACTGTAATATGGGTAAATATTGCAGAAAAGATTTAGCTCCACCCTTAACACATACATGAACATAAAATCTAAAAAATACCTCATAAAGAGATGGTTTGAGTGTTGGTGGGTGCTGTGGCAGCAAACTGTGTTAGCATGATTATATCAGCTGTATAATAGCAAGAAATGTCCGCTTATAATAGCTGTGCTGTTTAGTTTAACCTGCATGAATATGATTGGCTGTTACTAGTCAGCTGACAGCCACACAGCTGTGAACGAGCCAGTGATTGTGAAGCACAACTGAAAAAGTTAATATTAATCAGCTACAGGGACAACTGTGCTTCATTTTTAAGATTAAAAGTTTTCATTGTTTCCTCCATTATGTAGGAAACAGCCTGTAGACCATCATGTGACACCAAAATTCATCTAAATGATATCATCTGATGTAATCAGCTGAGAGTTTGATTGAAAAGATCGGTACCACTCACATTATATATATTGTAGTGACTTGATTCAACAAAACAAAAAACCTACAAGCCACTGAGGGGCTGCTATACCGGCTTTACTATTTGACGCGTCTCTTTGGTGCAGCGGGTCGATTAATGCAGACTCACAAACGTCCGTGCAGCAATCCTCAAGCGTGTTTATTTACACATCTTCTGATCCATCACAATTAACGTCCGTTGAACTACATGTACTTATATACCTTAATAACTTACATGCAAACAAACAAAGGCTCCCTTGTGCCACGCTACACCTGACGGTCAAAAACTGTTTGCTTCACCGGAAAGCAACACCTGTGGAAGTGACTACTTCCTCCTCTACATATACATTCCCCACACACTCCACATACCACCCACTGTGCACATGAGGGAACTACAAGTAAACACATCTTTTCATATGCACATCTGCAC
This sequence comes from Lutjanus argentimaculatus, assembly GCA_034769285.1. Taxonomy (NCBI): domain Eukaryota; kingdom Metazoa; phylum Chordata; class Actinopteri; order Lutjaniformes; family Lutjanidae; genus Lutjanus; species Lutjanus argentimaculatus. The sequence goes on along the minus strand of JAWZSL010000011.1, from coordinate 11,414,941 downwards.
CTGAAGGTAACCCATAAATGGCTCTAACACTCCGGCCCCTAATTGTTAATGGCGGCTGACATAACAATTACATTCAAATTTACCAATGAGCCACAATGCATGTACCATACACATGATTTGTATTAAACCCACCATCATTCATAAACATGACCCTTGTTAAACCCAGAGATCACATTGACTGTTGACTGTTTGTGGCCTCTTGCAACAGACAAAGCTTAGTCACAGGTCTTTCTAGGATGCTTGTCTTTGTTTGGAGACGCACAGAACGGACTAAACCTTTTTTGTCTGGGAAGGTTTCCAGAACTCTGCCGAGCAGCCAGGATCCACGAGGAGCAGTAGCATCAACTACCATGACAACGTCTCCAGGAACAAAACTTCGCTTCTCTCTGTTCCATTTTTGTCGTTCCTGGAGCAAAGGGAGGTACTCCTGTACCCATCTTTTCCAGAAGAGATCTGCAATGTACTGAACTTGTCTCCACCTCCTCTTCATGTACAGATCCTGCTTGTCAAATAATCCTGGTGGCAACACTGGTTTACCTTTCATCAGAAGAATGTGATTCGGAGTGAGAGGTTCGAGGTCGTTGGGGTCATCCGACAGTTTGGTGATGGGACGATCATTTAATATGGCCTCGACTTCACACAACACTGTATGGAGCCCATCATCATCCAGAGTCTGCAGATGTAAAACGGAAGTGAGAACTTTCCTGACCATACGAATGACACGTTCCCATACACCGCCATGATGTGATCCTGCAGGCGGGTTGAAACTCCAATGGATTCCATCTTGAAGTAGAACTCCTTGTATCCGATTGTGATCCAGAGATGCTACAGCCTCCCTCAACTCTTTCTCTGCTCCAACAAAGTTTGTGCCATTGTCTGAACGCACATGAGCAACCTGGCCTCTTCGGCTGATGAACCTTCGCAAAGCATTAATACATGCATCAGTGTCCAAAGATGGTGCCACCTCCAAATGAACAGCTCTACTTGCAAGGCATGTAAAGATGACACCATAGCGCTTGCAAAGGCTTCGTCCTCTCTTCACCTCGATGGGTCCAAAGTAATCTACTCCAACGTTTGTAAAGGGAGGAAGATCAGGTAGAACCCTTTCCTTTGGCAGGTCCGCCATCTTTTGCTCCCCTACCTTTCCATTGTAGCGCCTGCAGAAGCAACACTGCGATATCACTCTTCTCACCGCTGAATTGGCATTTGTGATCCAAAACCTCTTACGCAGCTTTGCTAATGTGTAGTTTCTTCCACTGTGACCCACTTGCTGGTGAATATGCCTTAATATGAGCGTAGAGATGTACTGATCCTTTGACAGAATGAGAGGATGCTTTGTGTCCTCTGGCAAAGACGCCTTACCAAGACGCCCTCCAACTCTCAGCAGTCCCTCATCCAGGCGTGGGTCTAACTTGTAGAGAACACTGTCTCTTGCAACAAATTTTCCAGCTGCCAATGCAGCAACTTCTTCTTTAAACCTTTGTTGCTGGCTATAGCGTATGATGGAAACTTCGGCCTCCAGGAGATCATCTGGTGACAATGCTTGCCCTCCTAGTGCGCCTTTAACCCTTTCCATCCCCAACTGTGCATGGCAGGATGAACTATTGGCCTTCTGTCTGTGGACATCAAGAGCCTGCAACTCCTTCCTCTTCTGTCTCAACTCCAAAAGAGTCCTCCTCAACTTGAGAAACCATGCAACAGCCATCTTAAGTCTCCTCCAATCTGAAAAGTATGCTATAAGCTGGTCCATAGCATTAGGAGAGTCTTGGATTATGACTGCATTCATAGTGACCTCCTTCTTGACTTCTGGATCGTCACATGCGATAGTTGCATCTGTTGCATCTGAAGGCCAATCCGTTTCTGGCTTGAAGAGAAACTTTGGGCCCTCAATCCACCTACTGCCATTCAGCAAATCATCAACTTTCATACCTCTGGAAGCGTCATCTGCAGGGTTGTCCTTGGTATTAATATACCTCCACTGAGAGATGTGAGTTGCATCTCTAATGGTTGATACCCTATTTGCCACAAATGTATGGAAGCGTTTATCCTCATTTTTTATGTACTTAAGCACCGAAGTGCTGTCTGTCCAGAATGCTGACTGATCCAATGGCACCTGCAATTCCGCTCTCAACATCTGATCCACACGGACAGCAAGTACAGCAGCTGTCAACTCCAGACGAGGAATGGTTACCTGCTTTAGGGGGGTGACTCTGGCTTTACCAAGCAGAAAGGAAACGTGGACATCACTCCTGTCGTTTTGTATCCTGATGTAAGTAACTGTGCCAAATCCATCTTGGCTAGCATCTGAAAAGTGATGCAACTGTGCCTGCGTAGGCTGTCCAAAGTTTCTGGGCTTAATGCATCTCTTGATTTTGAATGATGCCATCCTTTCCAGGTCATTCAGCCATCGTGTCCACTGGTGTCTGATGTCTTCAGGTATGTTGTCATCCCACCCACAACGTCTCCTACAAAGCTCTTGCAACATGACTTTAGCAGGTAGCGTTACTGGTGCAAGGAAACCCAACGGATCGTAAACTGAGCTGATTATAGACAACATTCCTCGCCTGGTATGAGGTTGCTCCTTCACCATCATCTTGAACTTAAAGGAGTCTGTCTCCACACACCACTGTAGCCCAAGGGCTCTCTCGACTGGAAGTTCGTCTCTATCCAGATCCAACTCCTTCAAATCCTTAGCCCTGTGCTCTTCAGCAACGGTCTGCAATACTGCCCGGCTATTGCTGATCCACTTTGTCAGAGTGAAGCCTCCTCGCTGGCAAATGTCAGCTAGAGCTCGGACCATAAGAACTGCTTCTTCTTCTGAGGGCAGGCTCTTTAAACAGTCATCCACGTAAAAGTTCCGCTTGACTGTCTCCACAACATCTGTCGAAAAGTAAACCGAATTGTCCTCGGCTGTTTTCCTGAGTGCATAACTAGCACAACTTGGGGATGAGACCGCTCCAAACAAATGTACAGTCATCCGATATTCCACAATCTCTTTACTCACATCGCCCTCAGGCCACCACAGGAAGCGAAGGAAGTCCTTATCCTCTTCAGCAACCTTGACTTGGTAAAACATAGCTTGTATGTCTCCCATGAATGCAATGGACTCTTGCCTGAATCTGGTAAGGACGCCAAGCAGTGAGCTTGTAAGATTAGGGCCTTGTAGGAGTTGGCTGTTGAGTGAGGCTCCTTTAAACTCAGCTCCACAATCAAACACGACCCGCAAACTGCCTTTCCTGGGATGACGTACACCATGATGGGGAATATACCAGATTTTTCCATTTCCACGATCCAACTGATGCTGAGGCACCTCTTCTGCATAGCCTTTCCTAATGACGTCAGTAAAGAAGCTGGTGTATTCCTTGTGCAAGAGCTCATCCTTTTTGAACTTCCTTTTTAAACCAAGCAGCCTTTGCCTGACCATGGAGAGGTTGTTGGGAAGAGCGGGCTGATCACTCCTGAAAGGCATGTTCAAGCTATAGTGTCCATCCTGAAGCCGAGCTGATTTGTCCATGATCTCCAAGAACTTAATGTCCTCTCTAGACATCCCTTTTTCCTCTGACGCTCTTTCGTTGAAGTCGTGATTGTACTGGTTGCTCAGCATTTCTTCCAGCATACCTACTGAAATCCTATTAACAGCGGCCACTGGAATCCCTGCCTTGTGACTACTGTCATTTCCTTCTTGTAGGGGACCATTAACCACCCATCCTAATACTGTTCTCACAGCATATGGACCATTTCCCTGGCTGTTGACAACTTCCCAGGGCTCCAATACCCTGGGAGCATTGGTGCCAATCAACAGATCAACAGCGGCCTCTATGTAAGGAACCTGAACATCGGAAAGGTATGGCCATCTTTCCAATTCTTCCTGTGTGACAATATTGTTGGTGGTCACAGGCATTTTCCTTTGTGTAAAGACTTCTGGGAGACTGTAGAAGAAGCTACTATGGAGACCTGACACCTCCAGACCATTCAGAACATTAGTAGAGACAACCTTTTCCTGTCCCATGGTGCGTAAGAGGAAATCTGTTCTCCTACCAGCAATGTTCAACTCCTGCATAAGGTGTTCTGAACAGAAAGTGGCTGAACTGCCAGGGTCAAGGAAAGCATAAGTTTGTAAAATCCTGTCTCCCTTGCTGGACTTAACTTGAACTGGCAGAATGGGCAGAATGCAGTCTTCCTTTCCGGCCCCTGTATGACCACAAGTTTCTGAGGAAGCTGGTATGACACGTGCTGTTTCAATGTCTGTGCTGATTCTTGGCTTCTTTTTGATATGGAGAACACTGGGATGATTTTGACCACAACTCTTGCAAGTTAAGCGCCTGTCGCAATCCTTGCTCCTGTGTCCAATACACAGGCAGCCAAAACAAATCCCTTTCTCCCTTAAAAAGGCAATCTTGTCCCGATGCCTCTTTCTTTCCAGCTGAGGACACTCTTCCAAATGATGGCTTTGCGAGCAGCATGTACACGTGTGTTCTGAATCTGAGCTTCTAACATTCTTGGTAGCGTCAACAACGGTAACATTAGTAGCAAAGCTGTTTCCTCTGACTCTGCTAAACTTGGACTGAGACTTGGACTTGTTAACACTCTTTAATCCAGCTGAACCACAATGTGTATCCTGGATGTCACCAAAGAGTGGATCACTAACGATCCTAACTTGGCGTTCGATGAACATGACGAGATCTTTAAAACAAGCTCTGCGGTTATATCTCTCCATGACCTCATGAGCTGTTGTCCTCCATTTTTCCCTGAGTTTAAATGGCAACTTTGTCATAATCATTCTCATGTTAGTTGGCATGTCAAGTTCCTGCATGTATTGGAGCTCCTCCATTGCATTGCAACATCCGCGTAAGAATAGAGAATAAGACTGCAGTGCCTTCACGTCCTCTGACTTTACTGGAGGCCAGGCCAGGGCCTTCTCTATATAAGTTGCAGCAATCTTGTGCTCATTGCCGAAATGCTCTTGTAGAAGCTCTTTTGCCACAGCATAGCCTCTTTCAGGAATCATATGCTGACAACTCCTCACCAGTTCTCTTGGCTGCCCTCTTGTAAATTGCTCCAAGAAGTATAAGCAGTCAGCTTTATTTGTCTTTGACTCCACGCCGTGTTCAAAAGCTCTTATAAAGTTCCTGTACTGAAGAGGATCACCGTCAAACACTGGGATGTCTCGTGATGGTAAGGACATCTGAAGTTGCTGTTGAACAAGAGCGGCTGTTATCTCGTTCTGACGGTGCATTATGGTGCATATATCTCCTTGTATAGGTAGAGGGCGTGAATGCAACTGTTCATCCTGCAGTACAGGCTGCTCATGAATAGCTGGTATAGAGGAGGTTTGATGTTGCATTGTCTGTTGAACTTGATGCCTTTCGTTCCTGCTTTCCAACTTTGGGTTTTGTTTTGATCCAAAGGTGTATTGCCGTCCTTTTCCTTCAGGCTGTGCCCCATGTGTTCCATGTAGGTCCTTAGGTACTGAAAAACTACTCGGTGGCAATGTGTTCTTTGCCAAGGGTTCATATGACTTTGCAGCAGGATTGAGCGTTTTGGAAGTTGTTTTTTGTCCAGTATTCTTTTCCAAGTACGAATTCATCCCATCCGATGACGCTTGTGAGCCACAATCTGAGGCAGCTTGTAAAACGGCTAATTTAGCAGTCGATGCAGCTATTTTAGCATCCAACTCAAGCTGCTCCCTTTTTTTTCGCAGCTGTTCCTCCTGTGCCTCCAGAGCGTGTTTTTCCTTTAAAACTGCAGCCTGAGCAAGGAGTGCAGCTCTATCTGCCTCTGCTTTAATGCGAGCAGAGGATGTTGTTTTATGGCTTTTATTACTACACCTAGTTCCTTTGTCACTGAATAAACTCTTTTTAGAGCGTTTACTGGCAACATTTGATATGCTGTCATCAGGGTTAACATCATCATCAGGGTTAACATTATTCACATCACCATAACCATCAGTGTTTGTCAACCATTTTTTTACATCAGCAATGAAACCCTCCTCAACAAGCATTTTTGCAGCAAACCATGTGTTTTGTTTATCCTTTTCCTCAATGGGCAGTAAAGGCACCACAGCATCATGTATGATTTTTGCTTCCTCACAAATAACAATGACTTTTTCAAGTGTACATTTTACCTCTGCTACATTATTGCTCTGCACAAATTCCTGAGTGACCTTTCTTAGATTTCTAGCCCTATTTAATTTATCTTTCCTTGAATTTTGTAGCTTTTCTAGCTTTTCAGCAAGGGCTTTGTAAGTCATTTTAACAGGTCTTTTACTTTTTACAGCTTGTGCTTCATCATCATTGTCCCCCATTTTTGACTCAGTCACAGCCGCTTCAGCCGCGGCAGGCTTGTCCGAAACCGCGTCGTCACCGTTCATATTGTCTCTGTTTCCTTTAATGATCCGCGATGAACGAAAGTCACAGTCGGTTTATAAGGTTTTATTCAGCGACCAATGCATTGGGATTACGCTCGCAACGTTATGTGCACACAATTTCTAATATGGCCATTATTAAATTGGTAGCGCTACACATACCTCAAAGAGCCGTAGGGCGCCGTTAAGTTGGACCGGTCGGTGCACTCCCACGTAGGATGAACTCTTTAATAATCGGCGTCCTCTCCAAAGGCAAACGATGTCATCTGTGTCCTCCAGCGAGCCAAACAGCGCAAACAAATCCAGCGGCGAGTCCGCCTCAGTCCAATGATGTAGCTTCGGATTCCCGCGTCATAACTAAAGCGCAGTTTTTGACTTAAATGTAGTGACTTGATTCAACAAAAACAAAAACCTACAAGCCACTGAGGGGCTGCTATACCGGCTTTACTATTTGACGCGTCTCTTTGGTGCAGCGGGTCGATTAATGCAGACTCACAAACGTCCGTGCAGCAATCCTCAAGCGTGTTTATTTACACATCTTCTGATCCATCACAATTAACGTCCGTTGAACTACATGTACTTATATACCTTAATAACTTACATGCAAACAAACAAAGGCTCCCTTGTGCCACGCTACACCTGACGGTCAAAAACTGTTTGCTTCACCGGAAAGCAACACCTGTGGAAGTGACTACTTCCTCCTCTACATATACATTCCCCACACACTCCACATACCACCCACTGTGCACATGAGGGAACTACAAGTAAACACATCTTTTCATATGCACATCTGCACCTGAAGGTAACCCATAAATGGCTCTAACATATATATATGGTAAAAATGAAGATAAAACCAGCAGCCATGTTAGCTTAGCATGGAGACTGGAAAAACTCATTTTATTCTGGTAACCAAATGTATTGAACTAAAGCTCATTAAGTAACACCAGAAAACCAAAATGTAAAAACAACAAAATGCTGTTTATTTCCTGAACTAAGAAATTGTAGGTACTTTTGGATTTAGCCCAGTGCCCATTACTCCAAAATTATGCAGGCTATATAAACTTTTTTTTTATTTATTTGACCCCCAAATCATGATCTCTTTCATAACCTAACCAAGTAGTTATGATGTCAAAGGTCACTTGATTATTGTTAAAGGTCAAGAATGTTTGCGGTTCAATGGGACAGTTTTAAGACTGCATGGCAGAAGCTTTAGCATATATCAATCTTCTCATCAAACTACCAGCAATAAAGAAAATATACAACATATTTTCACATTAACTAAAAACTGTTAATGTTAATTTAACAATCAGGCAAATAAAATGTGCAAGAACAACTAGTTTTATGGACTGCAGTGAAGTAAATATATGGCCATTATCCCAGTAAACTATTGGCCAGACAAATTGATGTAACCAACTGATAATGCACCAAATATCATAAATGAGATTAGATTTGGATAAATAAATAATTATAGTGTGAGGATTGAGAGACATGTCTGAGGCGTTCAATCTTTTTTTGTCTGTGAGGTGGAGAGTTCCACTGCTGGCAGAGGTCTCAGCTGATGTACTTCAGTGCTCTATCTCATCCACTTTACAAGGAGGGGGATTAATAACCTTGACATGACAAAGTGAAAACAGCCCTCTAATGGGATTACGGCTGTTATGGCTCCCCGGGGCAGTTTCCGAGCTCTTCCACCACTTTTATTCGGTAGTGGCCAGCCTTCGTCTGTGTTTCTCTGACCATTTATGTGTTGTGTCTCCCTCGACCATCCAGTATCGCTATGCTAAACTGGAACAGCCGTCTCAGTTTGGAGGGCAGCCGTGCAATTTTCATGGCAGGGAGGAGGAGGCCTGTCCCGTTCCAGCCCGCTACACCTGTGACAATGTTCCTCTGTGTGAGGGATTTCTCTGCGCCCAGACAGGTATCTCCTACACCCATTTCCATATACTCTACTCTCTTTTCAGGAAAACCATATATTCAGTGTTGTGTCATACAACCACGCAGCGGTAAAATCGTTGGTTGAATGTTCAAAGATTCCAGTTCAAGAAGAATGTTAATATTCTGTGTTAGATGTTAGTGAGCCATTTCTTCATTCCAGTAAGGAGATTTCAGGATAATTTGAATTTTTGAGAAGTTTGCTCCTAAAGGAATAGTTTTGGGCAACACACTTATTGTACCACTCTCATGTCAGTACCCTGCACTTGATTGGGACCAGCAGCCAGCTGACGCTTCCCCAAGTGTGGCCAGGGATTAGGAAAGTTACATTAGCTTAGCTTAGCATAAAGACTGGAAACAGAGGGAATCAGCTAGCCTGGTTCCGTCAGCTTATCATTTCTAAAGGTCAATGAAGTCGCTGCGCCTGTACAAGAAAAATTCATTCAAACAACCCCCAGTAGAACGGTAACTTGTCACCTCTAATTAATAAATCTAATCTCATTTGTTTAATCTGTACAAGTATAATAATAAAATTGTGGTTTTAAAGAGATTGAACTGCTAGACTATTTGTCAGCCAAGCACAGTGACTTCCCTCCATAGTCTTAACCTTTCAACAGGGTTTGGCTTGCTGTTTGCCACTGCCCTCATTCTTTATGCTAAGCTAAGCTAATCATCTGCTTGCTGTATCTTCATATTTAGCACACAGATGTGGTATCAGTCTCCTCAGCTAACTTTCAGCAAGAAAAGAAAGCATGTTGTCAAACTATTAATGTCGCCTTCTTTTAGAATGAACCATTATAAAATACTACCCACGCCTTCTCTCTCCTTCAGCCCGATGTATCCACAGAACCCTGCAGTGTAATGGGGAGGATGACTGTGGCGACATGTCAGATGAAGTCGGCTGCGGGAGGGTTTCCAAGCCATGCAGGGAGGAGGTTGACGAGTATTGGGGAATCGAGAACCTCGCCAAAGGGTGAGTCACATTCCCATGAGTCTGCAATGTGAGTCCAAGATATTTTAGATATGTAAACAAATTGCTCTCCTCAAATCAGTCTGCTTACCATCAACACTGCTGCTGTTACTCATCTTTCAGAATCAACATCTTGAACAGTAACCTGGAGGGAGTGGTGCTGGATAACAGATACTACGCTGGCAGCTGCTTGCCGCACTACATCCAGGATACCAGATTCAGGAAGCCTTACAACTTACAACAGTACACTCTACAGGTGAAACTGGCTGCCTATCACACTTGTGTATTTAAGAGTACTGAGCTCTACAAGAGGACATACAAGTCATGATTAGTGCCAATAGTTACAACCTAACATTTTAGAAAGGGTGTATTATTAGAAACTGGCCATTTTTTCTTTGTGTTTGTTGCATCAGCCAGGATAGAGAGTTATAACCTGAAATAATCATTGTTAATCTTATTCTCTATTCATCTTTTGTCATTATTCCATATTCTGAATGCTTACAGTAAAGTAATTCTGTCATTAATATGGTACTGCTTAATGCACACTAAAAAGGAAATTTTCCTTTCCATGTATTTACAGACAAGAGGCTCACATGATTTCACCCTGACGTCATTTGAATCATACTCTGATTACATGGACTACACCAAGAAGGAGCGTAGATCCAAAACCACAGTATCTATTGGCTTTTCCATTCCAGGTGTATTTGAATTTGGCTTCAACTTCAAAGATGAGAAATACACCAAGTCAGTGAAGAAGATTCGCCGCGCTTCTGGCACCGTGAGATATCGTTTGTGCTTTCTTTTCTCTTGACTTCTGTATCCTAAAAAAATAAAACAAAGTGGGGTTGTATGAGATACTCATCCACAGGTGTTCCACCTACAGAAAAAGCCATATAAGCCAAATATCGCTTTTTTCAAACCAACCAGACTCAATTGGCAAAATCAGTCATTTTACCTCGCAGAATGCAGGAGTTGCCTTCTGTGAATCTGGGCGTACCTTTTAAAACACTGAAGTCACACAATAACACAAACAAACCAACCAATCAAGGCAGCAGTGGCGCTCCCGTGTTATGCAAAGTAAGATGACTGATTTCGCCCATAGAGTTTGGTTGAGTGACAGAGAGCAATATTTGTCTTATAAAACAGCGGTTTCCCATCGTAAAAGGCTGTCTGGTGGCAAGGTAAATTGTGAAAATATTCCAAATGTAGCGTAAATTTAAAATTAAATTATTGTTTAAGTGGCTAAATTATGTTGTGCTGCTCACCTTGTCCACAGCAGTACACTGCTTAGCTTCCATGCTGCTTCTCCAAACTGCACCTCATGCAACCCCACTTCAAATTGTCCAAATTATTCCTTCAACAGATTTATGATTCATACAAACCCACAATACACTCCAAATATCTATAAATTCCCTCTCCAGCCTTAACACGAAAGCAGTGAATTATCCAACACCTGCCTTCCACTGATTCTCCCCTCAGACCAACAGCTTTGTGAGGTCTAAGGCAGAGCTGGAGGTGGCCCAGTACATGTTGAAGTCAGATGATTTGGTGCTTCACCCTGAGTTCCTGCAGCGCCTGCGCTCCTTGCCACAGTCCTATAGTTATGGGGAATACAGACAGATCTACAGAGACTACGGCACGCACTACATCACAGAGGCAGCCCTCGGAGGAAACTTTGAGCACACCATCATCCTGAACAAGGAGAAACTCGAGAAATCAGGTAATAGGTTTTAGTGGCATCAGCTACTGTACGTCTTGCCATCCCATCACCAGTGTGGTAAACTAATAAACCATTGCACTGAAATGTTAACCTCATGGCCTATGTTTGTGAAGGATAATATAACTTTGAAAGGCAGCTGACAGAGTTTTGTTGTTCCAGATTATTCTTTGGAGGACTACATGCGCTGTGTGCAGGCAGGCCTTAAGCTTGGGGTCAACATAAATGGCGTTTATGCGTCGGTGGGGTATGAGGGTGGACTTTGTGCTGGCCTGCTGAATGAGATGGGAGGTGAGGCTCCATTTTACATCATATGTCCTGCAGAATGCCCTGTGTTTTACAATAGACACATGAGCTGATGCTAAAACTGAATGTGTCTCTCTCCAGCGGACACAGCGCATGGCAGCATGATGGAGGACTTTACTGCTGTTGTAAAGGGAGGAAGCAGTGAATCCATCACTGCTTTGTTGTCTAGAAGGCTTCCCACACCACAGCTGATGGGCCTATGGGGCAATTCCGTGCGTTATAATCCCGACTTCATTCGCTCAACAGTGAGTTTCTCTAACATTCGCTTTTTTTTTCTCACCTACCTGTTTTTGTTCATGATAGATGTTATAGTCCCAGTTGTAACAAACTCTTATACGCATGTTCCTCGTCTCCCACAAACTCCTGTGACACAAACGCCCTTCCTGCGCCCTGCCCCTTTTCGGTCTGCACTCCAATGACAGTTGTACAAGCTTGGTACATCAATCAACTTCCTCCTTTCCTTTTTTTTAGATATGCTATGTGCCAGGGTCATCTATGTTGAAAATAAAATTTTAAAGACCTGTAAGATCTGTAAAAGCGACATATATTCACGTCTTAAGTTAGCTAATGTTTACAAAATGCTACCTAACTAGTTAACCAATCTACATCAATAATTAGCTAGCTGGTTAGCTCATGTTTTACTAACATTAGCCAACTCTATAAGGCCTATCTTATGACAATCTAAAGTGCATGGTCCAAAGGTTTTAATTTTTTCAAGGTGTGTCCAAATCCACCTTTGCCATTTTGCGCTGTCAGTGCACAGGAGTATCCTGCTCTGTGCGCACATGGCGCACAGCAGAAAAAACATTATCAGCATGAGGACCTTGATTAATTCATGACCATGATCATCATCAGAAAGTCAGCTGTCATCAACCTTAAGGTGCACCCATGTGCAGTTTGCTGGTCTATTGAGATTTATTAGGCTTTATAATTAGAAGAATAATTTCTTATTTGTTATTAGTGAGAATAATTTTTGAAACACACACACACATGAACACTGTTTATTTCAATATTCACGCTTTACTGCTGATAGAAAATATGTTCAAGGGACACTTTACTAATCCACATTCCTGTGTGGGTAAAAAACTTGTGACTGGTTAAATGAGGCGTGTTTTGTGATTGTGGAGACGTATGTGTGCGCCTCAGCCAAATGTGCTGTTTACTATCTTGTGCAGACAGACCTCCTGCACCACAGACTTAAAATTTTTTGACGTTTTAGCAAGGGGTTTTGATAACAATGAGCCATGCAAGTACCAAACGTGCCTGGTCACACCTTCATTTTTAGACCTCCTGCCCATGGGTGCACAGACAGCACAAGTTCATTTGCTGTCTTGCAAATGTAGGAAAATGACAACTACATCGGTGTAAGATAGCAATGAAACTCATGTAACCTGCACCATCTGCTGTGCAGCAGGTGTAAGAAAGGGTGATAAAGGGTAATAAAGGTGACTGAATTGGCGCACAGCACAACAACTCTTTTTGTTCTTCCTTTACAGTTTAAAATCTCAATTCGCAGCTATAATAAAACTGTCCTCAAGGAATTTGACCTGACTTATTCATGCAAACACATTTACAAAAGAGTTGGTCAGTGAAGGTACTAGAATTTGTACACTTACAGAGAGGCAAAGTACAGCTAGGCTGATCAATAGCAAGTTGGAGGACAAACAGCAAACAATGTCCTTGCTCCAGCACGGGCAAGTTTCAGCATTTTTGGGGCTTTCCAGTTGGCTCTATCTAAAAAACACTCGATTCAAAAAAATTTGAGCAGTAAAAAGATTCTGGTTGAAAAGACATTTGTTTTTGGTTGAATTACATTTGTTTCTCATTAGACACGGCCGCTGTATGAGCTAGTGACGTCCAGAGACTTCACCCAAGCTGCCACCCTAAAAAGAAACCTGAAGAGAGCCCTGTCGGAGTACCTGGCAGAGGCTAGCTCATGTCGATGTGCTCCCTGCCACAACAACGGAGTGGCTGTTTTGAAAGGTACCTCAAAGGACATTATTGTTTCGTGTTTTTGACAGACTTTATGGTTCTACATCAGTTATTGACTGAAAACTTGCTGCATTATTGTGACCTTATGTTTTGCCTTCATTCATAGTTTGTGCAAAAGCTTAAGGTTTTACTTAAAGAAACATTAAAGCCCCATTTCCACCCAGAACTTGGTCCCAGGAGATACTTTTTAAGGAACCAAAAGTTCTTTCATGGTTGTTGTTTCCACTGTGGTCTAAAGAACTGCAAAAATCAGGCACATTTGTCTGCTGATGTATGAAAAATGACAGCTGTTTTTACACATCATTTTTGTGGGCGATTATACAACAACGATGACCCTAACCTGTATAAATTAAGGGACAGGCCTCAGGACAGAACAGTGCTAATGTAAGTTAAGGTAGAGCAGGCAAAATGCTCTCTACTTCAGCGTTTAGTGAGTGGGCGCAGGGGGAAACACATTAGTCTCTGCAGCCTGCAATTCAGTGTGCCCGTCTGTTTCATCTGAAATACAATACTGTGAATACTTGACTAATCAGAAATGCTCAGCGCTGCAAGACCCACCCACAAAGTTCCTGTAGGACCTGCAGTTCCTGCAGTGGAAATATGGCTATGATGTCCTCAAAAGTTAAATTTAGACCCTGATCCCTACGGCGGAAATACACGAGGTGTCTCCAAAGGTTCCGAGTCCCTAGAGAGAAACTTCCTTAAGTGGAAACGATCCTTGAATGATCACCCTCAATGAATGAACAAGGAAGCCAGTAACACCAACAGAGCTGATCATTTGCATTTTTTGTGTTTGTACCCTAACAGAAAACAATAGTGCAGCAAGTGACTTTGATAATGATTTAAATCATGTTAATGATGTTGGTTGATAATTAAGATGGTGAAAGACGAATGTCCATCTCCCTCAATAGGCACCAGGTGTGACTGTGTGTGTCCTGTTGGCTACACTGGACTGGGCTGTGAGATCACTCAGAGGCGAAAAGGTTAGCATTCAAGATCCAAAATACAAACCACTGCATACAACATGACATTATTTCCCTTTCTTTGCTCTAAACCTACTGAGTTACTGACATAATGACATGAGACATGATACGACTCTTTCTGACAGATATAGCCATTGACGGCAGCTGGAGCTGCTGGGGCGCTTGGTCATCCTGCAGTGGAGGAACGATGACGAGGAGTCGGCAGTGTAACAACCCAGCGCCCAGAAATGGAGGCATGACATGCAGCGGACTGCAGCAGGAGTCCACTGAATGCTTCTGAAAGTGTGAAATGTCAACTTTGACATAGAGATTCTCATTAAAAAAAAAAAACTTGAAAATGTAGTCTGTGTGTGTTTTTCTTTTGACTGACTAGTGTGCCATAATTTGTATAAAAATGACTCACACGAATGGAATATCTTCAATAAATATTCTATGAAGAATGTTAGTAGGGGAGACTGGGGACAGTAGCTACACCCTTTACATTTCTCTCAGTTAATCAGAGACCATTTTGACTAAACTAACCAAATCTTTATGTATCGAGGTTGCATCTTCTTATTACCCATACCATTTAAAGACAATCACATATAACATATAATTCACAATATTTACTTAAAAGGAAGAAGTCAGATATTACAACCGATCCCACCTCTGGGGACAGTTGCAACTTATTAAAATCCATTGAATATCACTAATTAACTTTTCCTTTTCGCATAGCATTGTGAAAATATGCATTGTTTCAAAAACTATATATTAAACATGCATTTATTATATATACTGTACTTATGTATGTTGAAAAAAGCAATACACGTTTGTTTTTGGGTGAACTATCCTTTTATGTGCCTCACAATTTCTTGTTTATGTCAAACAATATTGTTGTGTGATCCGTTTTAATACACGTTGTTGTTGCAGTCGTCCCAAAGCTAAGCAGCAACGGCAGAACATCATGCTAGCTAGATACACTGACACAGATACATGCTAACAATGTCACTCAGAAGTAAAAAAAAAAAACATGGATTCAAATTGGTTAAGTTCTGATTGATTCCTAAATCAAAACAAAACCTCCGAAACAAGTTTTTCAATTTATTCAGCAGCAGATTTGAATAAGTCTTCTGTCTTCCTGGTGGGTAGATGGTCTAACTGAATGTGTGCATTATGAGTGTCATCACTCTATCATGTTTCTGACTGAAGAAGTGAGACTTGCTGCAACCGACCCTTGTTGCAGCTGTCCCCAGTCTACCCTGTTGTAGCATTTAACTAGATCTACTTTATAGGCAGTGACCAGGAATTCATGTATGTTACCCAAATATAACCTTCGCATTGGAGACAGTTTAAGAAATGTCACATAGAAGCTTCATTGTACTTCATGTTCAGACAGAGACACATTCAGACACGTGGTAAAGTCTGTACACATTTATTCCTACATTGAAATGCATGTCTCACAATGTGTCCTGATAAGTGGCATAGATTTCAGAGGGGTTGTGAAAGAGCAGTTCTTATTAACCGAAAAAAACATAGCAGATTATTCTGAATTAGCATTTTAAGAGTATGTAGGTGTAAAGCAGACGTCACACTAACAGCGCTGAGTCTGAGAGGAGGAGCCCAGGCAGGTTGCACCACCTCCCTGAGGTGCAGGATTATTACAGGTTCTTCTCCGAGTCTTCCTCCCGGATGCACAGGATGACCAGGCCCCCCAGCACGACCACGACCCATCTATCCTGGTGTCTGTCGAGTAAAATTAAGGGGTTTTTTAAGCTGATTACAACAAAAAGGATATACAGCGTAGATTTGGAAACAGGATATGTGTGCACACTGTCATTACTCCATCACATCCTCTGACCCGAGGAGCAAGTGAAACAGGCAGCGGCTCAATCAGCAAATGGAGAAAAACACAAGAAAACACTACTGTGCATGCTTGAGAAATTTTACAAGAGGTTCGCACTTGTCAGGCTGTCAAAAGGGCAAAAAGTCAGAACTGATCCAGTGGTAAAGGAGTTTCCAAATAAACTTCCTGGTCTTCTGGTAAGACATTTTGCCGTGGTAGACATCTACATTCATGCCACATTATGCCACAGTATCTCAGATATTACGTAAGAAATTTGTAGAAGAGAGACATAAACTGAGACTTTCTTGACTTGTGAAATTGTGTTTTAAAATGGCAAACGACATATGTGTAATTCATAGCACATTTTAAGCTGAATCAATTTATTTATATTTTTTCCAAATTTAGGTCCAGTGGGGCACAGTGGAAGGGGCGGGACCTAGGCGCTCTATTAAGGGTGAGCCTGCTTTGAGTGACAGGAGGGTACTGTCACAGATTGTTTGAATGTGTTTACCTCCTTTGCTTTTACTTGCAACAAAAGTCTCACCTCCTCTCAGACTCTCTTCACAGGCAGCTCCCTGGTAGCCCGACTTACAGTCACATTTACAGGAGGTACCAGTGAGGACAGGGATCCCGTTGTTCCTGCAGGGGGCACAGTGACAGGAGTCGAAGTGCTGCAGATACTCGTCCAAGCCTCTCTGCAAGTTGGCCAGCCTAGCACCTACATGGTCAGCGGCTGTGCTGATGCGCACTAGCTCATAAATTGGCATGATCTGGGTCATGGGGGAGGAAGGACAGAGTACAGGAAGAGGAGAAAGAGAGACGTTAATAAAAAGCAGATGGCCACATCAGCAAAGGCACAACAGCAATGTGATGTCATATCATGTTTTGTTTTTCTTCTTGTTATATCAAATCATAAAAAAAAGACTGTTTCTTCCAGTAAGTTACCTCAAATTCAATGACTGTTGGGTTGTTTTTGAGGCTCGCTCCCCAGGCCTTGTAGGTGTCAGGGCTCCTGATAGCCAACAAGCCAGCGCTGCTCTCTAAAATCCCTCCCTTCACTAGAGTAACAATGTCCTCAACCACACCTGATTTGGAGGACCCGCCTACATAAGAAAAGAAAAACATTTGTAATACAACCTCTGATGACACTAATGCAACAATCCTTAATATCATTTGTTGGCTGAATGGGAATTAAACATTTACAAATAAAGCTAATGAACTCAAATTCAAACTGATGAGGTGTTATGAGGACCTCAGGTACACTCTTTGAAGTAAAGATGCCAACTTGAACCATAGCGGGTTCTTGGCTTGTCCCTATGCGAGAACCCTTTATGATTCCTGGTAGAAAGAAATATATTATAAATATAATATAAATATAATAATAATTATCAATAATTATCAAGGGTTTTATCTAGAACCTGCCCAGAGAGTTCTACTGAGAACCTTCCTATATTCCAAGGATGTTATCTAGAATCCACTCGAGGCCTTTTTCACCAATGAACCTTGGGGCTATCTAGTGAACCAGCCCACGTTTTCACCAGTTTTGGGTGGAACCATTTCAATCAAGGATGTCATCAACAGAGGGCGTTGCACAATATAAAATGACCTGTTGAATATGACATGTGCACTTTTGCTCCTAAGGAAAAAAAAGGGAGGGAAAGAGATTTTTTTGACCAGCTGGAAATCGACTTTTCAGGTTCCGACTAAGTTCAATTTTGGTGGAAATGCTCAGAACAGTTCTAAATTAGGTTCTTGAACTGGTAAGGTGCCAGTTTCCTGTTGGTGGAAAAGGGCCCCCAGAGGTTTACGCGCTTCATGAATGAGATCTTCCACAATTCTTTCCTCCCTTTTCTCTAGATGAAAAGGGTTCTTAATGGAACCCTTAGTTTTACAAAAAATCCTGACAAACCATTTCTTCATAAAGGCTAGAACCTAGGCCCTTTTGGAAGAACCGCCACCAACTGCCAATGGAATTTGTCTCACCTCGATTAACCTTCCCCGTTTTACGACATGAGTTCGCACCCAGTTTTGCAGATACTGTTAACTCATCACTGACGGGATAGTTTATACCAATAGAGGCACCAATGCATCCTCCAACTTGATGAGCCGATAGGCCTGTGAGAGTCAGGGAAGACAATTAAACTAAGGTTACTTTACATGACATTTCCTATTAGATGATATTGATTAACAAACTGTAAAGACAACAGTACTTGATTCTGCCATCGCTGTTTTGTTGACAACCACAACATATTCAAGGGTTCCTCCCATAGTTCCCTCTGTGACATAGTGGGTCCCAAATGTTTTGAAAAAGCGGGAGTACCTCCCAAAGTCATACTGCTCTGGGAGCTCCATGAGTGAAACATAGAAATCTTCATGAAGCATCAGTTTATTGCTTCTCATTTTGAAGTGGGCTGTTTGCACTTTGGATGAAAGCCTGACGAACCCAAACTCCTGTGGACAAAAGGCAACATTTTGTCAGTGAAGTGATTTTTCTTTTTTTTCAGAGGTAGAAATAGTAGCAATGATACAAGTTTCGGTAATTTTGTCTAACATACATATTTGCTTTCATACTATGGAAGCTCATTTCTGTCAGTGTAATATAACTCATTATAATGAGAAACTTTCTCAAAATAAGTCATTATTTTGACATATTAAGTCATTATCTTGGATACTAAATCATTATTTGGAAATACTAAGTCTTTATGTGAGATATTAAATTATTAATTTGAGATACTACGTCATTATTTGAGATATGGAGTATATTGGAAATACTAAGACTTTAATTGAGATATTAAGTCATTATTTTGAGATACTAAGTCATTAACAAAGTTTCTCATTACTATAATGAAAATCTATATTTTTGCTAAATATAAAATTGTTACCACAGTTACGAGACTGTTTGCTGAACTTAGCATAAAGACTGAAAATGGGGAAATAACTATCCTTAGCTCTGTCCAACGGTAACAAAATCTGCCTACCAGCTCCCTGATAAACATGTTATATCTGGTTTGTTCAATCTGTACAAATCTGATTTTTTCAACCTTTGGACAAAGCCAGGCTAGCTGTCTCCCACTGTTTTCAGTATGAATGCTAAGCTAAGCTAACCAGCTGCTGGCAGTAGCTCTCTCTTCTCGGCAAAAAAGCAAACAAGCACATTTTCAAACAATCCAAGCCATTGCTTTAAAAATTTACCAAACCCTGACATAAAGCGATCAATAATTATGTATTTAAAACAAAAACAAATACTTGTTTTATCATGTAAAGCATGTTGACCTGTGGATAAATCAATATATCATACCTGGTTTGTATGCTGCGATATGTTCCGGAGAAAACTCAAATTCCGCACTTGCTTTCACTCCCACTTCCACATAATAGATCCCAACTGAGAAACCAGCATTGACTGAACCCATTACTTTCCTTGCTTTCAGCATGCTCCTCATATCTTCATAGTATTCCTCTGATCCCTCTGACGTAGCTTCAGCCTGTAACAGGTTAAACTTGATGTCAGAATGTCTTAGTTCAACAAACAGCTGATTTATTACGTTACACGAAGAAATAAATCACAACATTACCACAAAACGGTAGGTGTGGTAGTTATAAGGTTTCCTGAAGTTTTTCTCATCTTCATTGTAGCCCAAGTTCTCACAGAATGAGTCATAGGTGAATTTCTTCCATTCACCATTATAGACGTATTCACACTCTCCTCCAAAGTATTTCGGGTCAATCACGTGATCCACAAACTCTCCAGTCAAGACATTGTAGCTGTGAAAATTAAAATTTTTAAATTTGTCATTAAGTATGAAATGAGACGGAGCAAGAAAAATTTTGATGAGTTGACAATGCACAGTGTAAAAAAAACAAAAACTTGTTTTAACTTGTTTTAAGTGTCCAGGCTGCTTTAAAATTTTAAGATGACTGAATTTGAAAAGAAAAGTAATTTTATAATGATTCAAAAAATAGTAAATATAAAAAAGATTTTGTCATCAAATAACCTTGATATTAATTCAGTGGCACTTGAGTTCAGTAAGCTTAAAAATATTAAGTTGAACCATCAACTGTGCAGACACACTGATAAACATTACAAACAAAGTTGATCAAACAACTATGACTTATCTTAAAGCGTGTTAGAGACACACAGAAAGTTTTAATATAAACTATTTAAAAAGGAGGGTCTCAAAGAATGCATGCTGGGAAGTCTGCTTATCATGTTTCTTTACAAACTTAATTTAATGAGCTGATTGAACTCAATACAGAATATTAATTCAACTCATCATGTCAAATCAAAAGACTTAAGTAAAAAACTTATGTTTATAAGTTCTGAAGTGTTCCAAAAATAAATACTAGAGATTTTAAGTTTAATTAACTTGAATAAATATAATTTGTATATTTGTATTTTTACAGTGTATGTGCTTATTGAAAATATTTCTTTACAACTGTCCTGGTCTTACATTTCAAAGGTGGATAATAGCTATGCAGTATTTACCCCTGAGTGCCACGTTCAGCGCCAGGGATTGGCATGAAGGTGGAACACTTGTCCTTTCTCTCGTTGAGCTTTACACAGTCGTCTTCATCAGAAGAATCATCACAGTCAAACTCTCCATTACAGCGGAGGGACTGGCTGATGCAGCGTCCTGGACAGACAGACAGACAGACAGACTGTCTCACTCACACAGATTTACATGGACTGTACATCACACCTGCAGGGAGGATGTGCTATCTGAGTGTTTGTTGATGGGGCTTGCCTGTTTCATTGCAGGTGAAGCTCTCTCCGCAGAAATCTGGCACCAGACACTGTCCGCTTGCAGTTGGACAGTGCAGCTCCTCCAACAGCTTAGGCTCAGCGCACTCTGTGCCACCAAACTGTGACGGCTTCTCCAAGTATCGGAAACGGAACTAAGCCAGAGTTAAAAATGAGTTAGTGCTTAAACTCACTCAGTCCAATCACTGAGATATAGATCCGTACTAAAACATTTATACTGTATTACATTACTGTATGTCCATAGTGGTGCAGGTAAAACCACATCATTCTTTAACATTTCTGTATTCCATATAGGAAGCTGTGTAACATTTGATATACTGTAATAAAAAAAAGTCTGTCTTCACTAGATTATGTTTCGAAATAAACAAAACACCTACAATCCTTTTGCTGATAAATTTGCTTTTCTTCTTCAGATAAAGTTGAATCCTTGAGTTTTAGAAACTCAAAAAACTTGTATTTCACACTGAGCTGTGAACTTGTCTTTTAATTATTTGGGTGCTTGAAAATTTGCAATTGAAAATATAAAAATAAATATTAAACCAATGACAATTATTCACTGTCACTTTAATGAGTTTTCTGAAGATAATTTGAAATAACAATTTTGGGGGGTATTCTAAACTTTCAAGTTTGTTTAAAAGGAAAAGTAAATTATCTTAACAAAAATAGTTTGTAAAACTCAGTTGGGCTCAAAATTCAGAAAAATCTCTTGCAAGATGCCTTGGAATTTTGTGTTTTCTCATCCTAAATGAGTTGAGTATCTTAGAGATAGCCTAAAATGTCATTTTATGAAACCAACAGTGTCCGGGCTGCCTTAAAATGATAAGTTGCCAATGCACACTGTAAAAAAACAAGAACTATTTGTTTTAACTTAATAAAGTCAGTGTCTGGGGTGCTTTAAAATTTTTAAGTTGATTCAATTTGAAAATTTGAGGTAATTTTGTAATGATTCAAAACATAATAAATATAAAATAAACTTTTGCCATCAAATAAACTTGTATATTAATTCAGTTGTTCTTGAGAAAACATGTTCAATAACCTTAAGATGTTAAGTTGAATCAACAATTCTTCGGTCACACTTACAAACATTACAAACAGTACAAACATTTTTTTAAATCTCCTTTTACATTTACACAGCTATGACTTATTTTAAATTAAGAAACACACAGTTTTCAGCATGTTTTCTTCAAACTATAACAGAAGAAAGGTCTCAAGGTTTTCATCTCTCAGACAATCGTGTTTCTTATAATCTTAATGAGCTGACTGAACTCTGAACAGCACATTCGCTGAACTCATCCTTTCTGATCAAAAGACTTGAAGTTAGAAGAACTCATGTTTATTAGTTCTGAAGTGTTCTGAAAATAAATGCTATAGATTTTAGGCTTAATTAACCTGAGCAAATAAAACTTGTATATTTATTTAAAGAGAAAGGATTAGTGATTCCACAGTGGGAGTCTACATTTATTGACCTTAGTGGAGCAGGAGTGTTGATTAAGTGTAATCATTGTTCCCTTTGGTCCTCTTGATCATCTCATCCACAATGATTTGATCAAAGTATCGGACGCAAGACTTTCCAGGAGTCTCAACTTCAGTGTTTTTGGAGAGAGGTCTCATACTACAATTGCAAGGTATTGTACAAGCCAACCATGATAAAAGTTGTCATTTTGATTTTCATTCAACATCTTTAAAAGACCAAAACACCATTACCTTCTTGTCAGTGCAGGAGGTACAAGGACTCCAGGGTGACCACCTCCCCTGCAAACAGTCGACGGGAATCAGCCTGTTTACAGCTCTGGCCCTCCTCGTCCCAGCCCCACTGGCCCCCAAAAAACAACCATTATCATCTCAGTTCATCTTGTAATACCCATGATGCATGAAATATATTAAATAACTGCTATCAAGATGTTATCAAGTGAATGGTAAGTGAGGAATACTGCACCTGTCATCAGCAGCTGTCCATGGCCTCCTTGATGCATTCACAACTGAGCTAAAACTGATAAACAAGTAAAGTGTGCATAAAGTCAGGGGTAAATTAATTAATATCCCCATACTGAAAATGAGCTACTCCTTCAAGACTGAAATGCAAGTCACAAAACAGCCGTCAGGGATCCTGTGGGACGTTCCACCACAGCAGTTTTGACCAACCACAGTGAATGATTGATCAAGAGTAAACACATGCTCAGCTGTCTTTTTTTTAAATTGATCTACAACCTCCATTTCCCAGCATCACCCCTGCAAACACAACATTCCTGCCAGAACATGTTGTGGCAACTCACACAAACACTTAAATGTAACAACTTAATATTGAAATAATTGTTGTCATTAAAGTTAAACATTTTTTAATCATATTTAGGCACATTGTTGTAAATAAATAAATAAATAAATAAATAAAAATTAATTAAATAAATAAATAAATCCATCCATCTATCCATCCAAAAACAACTTGGATTCCGACGCTTCTGATTTGTCAATCAAATAACATGAATGTGCACGTTATCAGGTCACGCGCAGCACGCAGGTGCGTCACTGGGTCGTGTCCAGAAGGGAACCCCAGACACGCTGAAAGATCTCGCGAGAGTGATAAATCTAACCCACACAAGGTTCTTTTCCTAAATCTAACCAAGTTTTTTTGTTTTTTTTTTGTCCTTAAATCTACCCAGATCATAACTACAACGCTGTAACATTGCATAACATACATTTGCACTATGACGAAACGACACCTGCAAATCTCGCGAGAATTTCGCAAATCAACGGTTCTTTTCCGGACAACCGTCTCGCAGCGGCGCTTTCAAATTGTTTGTTTTAGCATAAACTGTCTGTTGGATCGACGTCGCTAAATTCATCGAAGAGCCGAGTAGGCGAGTAATTTCATTTCATGTTAATAACTGAACAGTGATGTACGAGCAGAGCTACAATGGAGCAGGTAAGCTAAAGTTTTAACATTTATTTTCTGAGTATCTTTAGCTAAGTTTTTGGAAGCCGTCTTTACCCTTTGCTACGTCAGCGGTTACCCCATCTGTAATACACTACCACGTTTAAATCAAGTTTGTTTCAGTAGTTTATACCACATAGGTACATCTTACCGAGTTATCACAGTTCTAAATGCTGCAGTAAGGGGCTGATTCACACAGATTACAAAACATTTTCTCCTTCACTTCTATTGTGTTCAGATATCTTAGGTTAACTTTAACCACTTCAAACCATGGCTGCAAACGGATCTTCTCGTTTGGTCCTCTCAATCTAGAAAAATTACATCTAAAAAAATCATCGGCGTCTTTTCTGGAGCAATGGTGTACCTGTCATGTTTAATGGACTAGACTAACTATATTTTTTATTAGTGTTTATTGATTTGATCCATAAAATGTCAAAATATAATAAAAAAAAATTGTGATGTGTTTCCCAAAGCCCAAGATGACGTCCTCAAGATATTCAATGTACTGTCACAGGAAAGTAAAGAAATCAGGAAGTATTCACATTTGAGAGGCTAAAATCAGAGAATTTGGATATTTTTAAAATAAAAAAAAAAGTTAATTGTTTGGTTTATAAAATATCCTGGGTACCTTGGGCCATATACGGGGATGGGGCCCGCAGCACCGACTAGTGGCGGGCGACTGCATAACGCCTTAGGGCAACAGTTAACTGACATTGTACATGAATAAAATATTGATAAATAGTTTAAACGACTAGTATTTGGTAGCGACTTTTAAATCGTATAGCTGACTAATTGCGCAAGTCCCTAGTTAGAATACTGAAAACGGGCCATGACAATTTCCAAAAGCTTGATGCCTTCACATGCCTTGTTTTGTCCACCTATCCAGCCATTCGCCACAAACACATTCAATCATAGAAAGATATCATAGAACAAAGTTTTTCTGCAGCAGCATGTCAGCGTGATCACACCAGCAATCTCCTGTTTGCTGATTTTAAGTCATATTCATCTAACTCTTTATCTCTCCCCTGGTCACCCGTGCCCCCCCCTGTGCCCCCCAGTTTCAGAACCACTGTCATAGAAGATTTAGGAAACCAGCCAATATTAACATTTGAGAAGCTGGAACCAGAGGATTTGGATTTGGTTCTTAAAAAATAACTCAAAATGATGAATCCATTATCTAAATTGTAATCAGTTAAACAAGCAATCATTGAAGCTCTAGTTTGTTTCTGGAAAAGAGATGATTGAAATCTATTCATCTCCACTGTAAACTAGCTCTTAAATTAGGTTGTGTCAGCATTTTGGCTCCCTAAATTAGCGAGTTATGGTAAATTGTTTGTCAAAGTAATATACTTTTCTATCATTTATTTGTGATTTTTTTTTTTTTTTCCCCTTGAGGGACCGATCAACTTCAAAGCTCTGAGGGCCAAGTTTCAGGAAGAGGCCCTGCTGGCTCAATCAAAAACCAGCCGCCCAGCTGTTGCAGAGAAACCCAAACACCTCCCTCCTCCTGGAGGTCACTGCAGCTCCGTGGTGAGCAGTATTAATATTGCTGTGGAAAACAAGACACCAGTGGTTCCCCGGGTCATCTTCAGAGATGGGTTGCGGGCATCTGGTGGCAAGCGACCAAATTCCTTCCCTCCGCAGCCTCAGCAGACATCCCCCTCCTCCCAGCTTGCTAATGGAGACAGCACAGCAAGGCAGTCTCTCAAAGACCGACACATGCCGCTGGTGCTTCCTGTCCTGCCTGTAAAAGAGCAAAAGACAGAAGCGCCGGCCAAAATGGAGCACAAACTGGAACCAGTGCCAGGGAAAGAAGTCTTGCCACAAACTAAAATCAAGAAGAAAGGTTTGCTGCTTCCTTTCAAGTCAGCCAAAGCATCGAAAGTCAGTGCAGAAAACGGAGAGGAGCCTACGTATGCTGATTTGACCACCAGACCTTCCAGTGCTCCCGGCGAGTTGCCCTCTGTGGAAAAACAAACCACAGAAGATGGGGTTTCTCTCCAAAGTGACACCGAGTTCCCTCTCTCCAGCCCAGATATCCCAATCACCCCTCCTCCCGCAGAGATGAGCACTGACTCCGACAACAAAATCATTAGCACCTTGGAGAGGGCCAAGAAGAAGTTTTCACGCAGGCAGATGTTGATCTCTGCCAAACCTAAGAGCTCGCATTCCCCTGACCAAGCCTTGAGAGACAAGGTGTTCCCTTCGCCGCCAAAGAACACCGAAAGCATTGAGCCTGAGCTCCCCATACCCCCACCAGTGTGTCTCCCACACCTGGCTTGTATTTCAGCCCGGCCTTTCTTCAAAGCCAACACCTCTGTACGCAGTAAGTTATATCATTCAGTGCTAAACATTTTTTTGTCCACATCAGACACCTTTCTAATGCATTTATAACATTGTTTTCCCTGATGGCTAGAGTCTGCGTTGGATGTGCAGTTTGGCAAGGATAAAGCTGAACTTCCGTCTGTCAGGGCTGGTGAGCCTCAACTACCCTCTGTTCCTGCCGAGAAGCCTTTACCCGACTTGAGGTTGCTTGGACCATTGCCACCAAAGCCCCCCAGACCTCCATTAGTAGATCTCAGCTGCTACCACCTACCCACAGTTAATGGTATGTTAATTTTGGGATCGTTTGAATTATTTTATGTGGGGTTGTATGAGGTACTTATTGATTGTTAGTGTATTACCTCTAGTAGATGGCGGTCGGCCTCAGTTGGAGAGGCAGAGAGGAGTACCACCACGGAGGCAAAACAGATTTTAGCCACTTAATAAAAAGGTTGACTAAAAAAGTAGATATCAGTTTAAGTGTACACTATATTTAGAATTTTTGACTGCTTTACCTTGCTGTCAGACAGCCCTTTCAGATGGGAGACTGCTGTTAAATAAGCCAAATGTTACTCTCTTCAAACCAATCAGACTACATGGGCAAAATCAACTTAAGTAATTTTATCTAACAGAAAACGAGAGTTGCTTGTGTACTGCTGAATTGATCTGTTAGTTTGGGTTATTTTGTGACTTTGGTGTTTTAAAAGGAGAATTCGGATTCACCGAATTCACACAATAACAAACGAACTGAGGCAGTGGTGGACCAGTAACTCCTGTGTTCTGCGAGGTAAAATGATTCTGCCCATGCAATTTGCTTGGTTTTGAGCAGGGGTCAGCAACCTGCAACTTTTTTGCCCCTGTCCAGTGGCTCCCTGTAGCTTTTGTATTTTCTTTTGTGTGTGGACTTATTTTTAGCCAGCAAACTACGGATAAGTACCTCATACAACCCCACGTCAAAAAATTCAAACTATTCCTTTAATTTTTTGCTTCTTTTTTTCCCTACATTTTGTTTGACTTTTGTTTCCCCCCTTTTGTGGCCACACAAAAATATGACGCCCAGAGCTGTGTTTTACTTGGACATCAATGACTGTGTATTATACACACTGCAGTTTACGTTATACTTATTTGTGGTCAGGTTGAACATCTGTTTGAGTGCTGATTTTGGTTCCTTATTATAGAGGTGTCACCGGGTCTGAGCCAAGCACCAAGTGAAGACCCAGACCCCGAGCCAGAGTCTGAGCACCCATCATCTGTACTTGACGCTCCGGAGTTTCCAGACTTTGAGAATCCAGAGATGGAAACAGCAGAGGGTGAAGCTGTTGACATTGGTGCCCTGGAGCTGGAGGCCTTAGACTTAGTCAGCACTGACCTTCCTGTACCAGATGTCTGCAGGGTCGCTGATTTTGAGGATCTGCTAACCGACTCGTCAGTGTGTGATCCCGTAGAGCCCCTTATGAGCACCGGCGTCCAAGATCTGAACCTTGGCAGTCAAAGTTTAATACCCCTCGATCCAACCAGCTTCCCTGAACCAATAAACCTTTCAGAGTTCCCAGAGCATGCTGTGCCAGAGCAGTGGTCTCAGAGTGAAGAGGTGAGCAGCATAGATCCTCTGTCTAACTCTCAAGCTGATGAGACTGATCTGGGAGCTGCTGAGTCTCACTCTGCTGCACAGGAGACAAGGTGAGTTTTTTTTAATGACTGCAGTCACACTTTGAGCCGTTGTTTCTAAGGATGCAGGATATGGATTTTTCTCAGCGGATGCTGATGACAGATAATTTTCCTCTTCTCATTGCTGAAATTGATCAGATAACAGATAATTTCACATTTTTGTATTTAAAAAAAAAGACGTACATATACCCTGTTAGTTTATGCATTTGAGGGGTAAGAAAGGCTCAGATGTAGTGAGCAAAGCTGGATGATTTTAATATTCCTTGACTCTGACCAAACCAAATCTAACTGACATCACTAGTACAACAAAATTAAAGAACAGTTCTGACTCTAAACTAAATGTTAGAAATATGCTTTGGCTTTTAAAAACCATTTGGCCTAAGAATTCAAACTGAATGCTTTAGATCTGATATTATCATGTATGTAGAGAGAAGCCAATTCCAAAAAAGCTGCGGTGCTGATAATATGTAAATAAGAACAGAATGCACGACCTGAAGTGCTCAACAGTCCGGGTCTCTGTTGTATATCGTGTTTGATAATGCACCACACATTTTCAGACAGGTCTGGACTGCAGACAGGTCAGTCTGGTACCTGAACTCTTTTTCTATAAAGCCACGCTGTTGCAACACATGCAGAATGTGTCTTGGCATTGTCTTACTGAAATAAGCAGGGATGTCTCTGAAAAAGACGTCATCTGGTTGGCAGCTTATGTCACTCCAAAACCTGCATGTACCTTTCAGCATTAATGGAGCCTTCACGGGTGTGACAGTTACCCATGATGCCATGGACACTAACACACCCCCATACCATCACAGATGCTGGCTTTTGAAGTTAGTGCTGGTAACAATTTGGATGGTCTTTTTCCTCTTAAGCGCTGAGGACACAATGTCCACACATACTTTTCCACTTTGCATCAGTCCATCTCAGATGAGCTCAGTTCCAGAGAAGTCTGCAGCATCTCCGGATGTTGTTGATTTATGGCCTTCGATTTGCATGTTAGAGTCTTAACTTGCATTTGTAGATGCAGCCACAAACTGTGTTTAGTGACAATGGTTTTCCAAAGTGTTCTGGAGCCCATATAGTATCCTTTATACAGTTATGTGGGTTTTAATGCAGTGCCATCTGTGGGGTCAGTCAGCTGGGGCAGTTTTTCACAGTGGTGAACCTCGTCCCATCCATGCTTGTGAATGACTGAGCGTTGCAAACATGGCCATTTAACACAGTCATGATACTGTCACCCATTACCATTTAACCTGTTTACCTTTTGAGTGTTCCAAAAAAGGTATATTTTGAGCCTTCCACAGCTTTCTCAGTCTTTTGTTGCTGCTGTTCCAACTTTTTTGAAACCTGTTGCAGACATCACATTCAGAATGAGCGTATATTTACAAAAAACAATTAAGTTTATCAGTTTGAACATTAAATGTTCTGTCTTTGTCCTGTATTCATATTCAATTGATTACAAATCAAAAATATAAATGCTAATCATTGAATTCTGTTTTTATTTGCGTTTTACACAGTGACCACTCTGTTTTGGAATTGGTTGTATTACAGCAGATATTTATCAGCTATAATTTTGTTATCAGAATGACAAATAACAATTTGAATTTCCCATTACTGGACACAAAGTTATCGGCCCTAATAATATTCTTGCATCCTTAATTTTTTCACATTTCAATGTGTCAGCACTTTTGTTTGTACAACTTGATTGTTTTTCTCTCCTTCAGTGTGTATCAACAGGACAGTTACTATGAGGCGTGTGATAATGTGTATGAGGATGTCGAGAACATGAACAAATTCATCTTAGGCCAGAACTCGCGGAAACGAAAAGGAGGTCTGAAGAGTAAGACTATGCACTTAATATAATTCAATATAATGTTTTTTTTTCCCCCAGCATCCACCATTTGCAGACATTTGTTTTCCCTGTTCAACTTCCTTTTTAACCATTTTTTACAGATCCATATGCTGACAACCACCCTACGGTAACTATTTTTTAAAATCTTGAGCATATAATCATCTTAATGAGTAATTTTTATAAGAAAAAGTTTGGAGGAGTCGTTTAATTATAGTTAAATTAAATTACAATAATGACTTGAAGTCGGATTGTGTGAGGTACTTATCAATAGTCAGTGTATTAGCTACAGTAGATGGGAGTCAGCATGCCCTCAGTTTGGAGAAGCAGGTCAGTTTGGTTGTGTTATTGTGTGATTTTGGGGCATATGAACTGTCCTTTAAGCCGCGGAAGTCACCCAATGACACAAACTAACTTACTGAGGCAGCAGCAGACCAGCAACTCCTGTGTTCTGTGAGGTAAAATGACTGATTTTGCCCAGTTTCGTTGGTTCAGAGAGAAACAATATTTGGCTTTTACAACAGCAGTTTCCAGTCAGAAAAAGCTGTCTGACGGCATGTTAAAGCAGTGAAAATATTCTAAATGTATACACCTATCTCTTTAGGTTTATGGTTAGAAACACACTGAAGAAATGAAGCAGTTCACTCTGTTTTACAAGCTGAACAATCTGTGGTAAATTAAAAATCATCTGTGTTTATTTCCAGAAGGAAGAGGCCTGTCTTAACATATGGCCGCGGAATCCATGGTATGTCTTTTTTTTTTTTTCCTCAAACATACAAGTCCTGCATTTTATCATTGATATTTGTTTTTGCTAGATGGAAGGCAGCCATTGATTTCTTTTTTTTTCCTTACTATGATAATCAAACTGCAGGGCCAGTGTAGCAGGAGAACATGTTCATTCAGCTCATAATCATGTCTTTAGGTATGTTACACATCTCTTCTCTCTCACTGATGTTTTGATTTAAAAAAAATGATGCTCTACAACAGGTCACATCCATTTTCCCTCTGTTTTTACCCTGAAACATCCTTTTGTTATTCAGTCAGTTTTACTAGCATATGGTTCCATTTATATTTCAGGTGGTACATCTAATCTTTATGGAAAATAAGCTACTTTGTGCCACTGAACGATCTGATTTGTTTTCAGTAAAGAGCGCCAAAGCCCCAACACTGCTGACTATAAAGAACAGAAGAAGAAGGAGAAGCAGCGCCTGGAGAAGGAGAAAAAAGAGCAAAAAGAAAGGGAGAAGAAGGAAAATGAAATGAAAAAGAAGTTCAAAGTAAGTTAAGCAATCAAATTACTTGGAAGCTGCTGATTTCTTTCATCTGCAGAGCTGTTTTTTGAAATGCCACTTATGCTCGATATTCAGCCAGTTTTTTTGAGTCAACGATCGACTTGTTTACTTGTGAATATGAACATTTTAAAAGTATTTTTCAACAAAATATTACCTCCAAATTCTTAATAACTAGGATTGTCAATGGTATCACAATGAGGGTCAGTAAAAAGAATAATTATGGTAATTTCTCAGCTTGGCATCATTGCATGGCAACACTCTGATGGCTGAGATTTGACTCTCTAGGTGACCGGTGAAGAGGAGCCCATGTACCACGCCAGGGTGATGGTGGCCAGCAAGGTTCGCAAGAATGACCTGCCTGTGAAGAGCGGCGACACAGTCAGCATCATTCGCACCACCAGCTGCCCCAAAGGCAAATGGCTGGCCAGGGACGCCAACCACAAGTGTGAGTTTAGATGTATTGTTTCGTTTTCCTGTGATTATGAAATCAAGCGCGGTTGAAATTTTCAGTAAAATCAGAGATAACTCAATGCATAACTGGGTCGCTACGCAGTATATTTGATTTTAGTTATTTCCAGGTGTGGATAAGTTTGGAAAAAAGAAAAGAGTGTGGAAAAGTATTTGTGTTTCCAGACTATAAGCCCTACTTTGTTTTACATTATATAAATTTAGAATTTGTAAAAATAAATTGAACATACACGCGTAGTCTCTTGAATCTTTAAATTGCATATCGTCACTGTCGGGCAAAAACCTTCAACAGTTAAATATTTATAACACCCACAGATAGACATAATTCTGATTTATTAACGAAAAACCAAAAGGAGGACAAATGAGGTTTCTGCCCGACAGCGACGATATATACACAAAATTACAAAAACACAAATATTAAGCTTGTCTGAACATTTGGGTCATGCAGGAATGCAGTTAGCTGTGTTCATTTTTGTTTCCATGGACACCGTGAATAAAGAGATGCCATTAAAATTAAATTATTTAACTTTCTCCAACTCAAATTTCGTTCTTATTTATAAAAGACACTACAATTTATGTAGGGAACAAGAATAAAATATTATTTAAACAAAATGTTAGATAATAATAAATAGTAAGTGTGTAGTTGGTACATATTTCCAGTAAGTGGAAATATGTACGAGCGCCGGTATTAGTTCTTCATTTCATTTGGCATAGAGTTAAAGTACCTCAGTATCTATTAACTTCACCTGCATTTTGGACCACAAGCAGGCCAAGAAAAACATCTGATCACATAAAAGTTGTTACTGGGAGTCCCTGATGGGAGTATATTTACACCACGGTGTTCTGAGTGTTTTCGGTAACCGCTCTGCTCTGTTCTGGGTGTTGCAGATGGTTATATTTCAGTCATGAACGTGGAACTGAATATCAAGGAGATGCTGGAACTTGGCAAGAAGGCCCAAGCGGCTGGACGAGGAGGCAACCTGGAGGGAGACACTATCAGCATTGGGAGCAGGTACTGGGTAGCTCACTGATAAAATTCTGTATTTTCTCAATTAAAAAAAAACAACAACTTGTAAGCATCTCTTGTTCGACAGTCTGTCAGTGTGTGTCTTGATCAATAATTCATAACTGTTTTCTTTGTTTTGCAGATCCTCAAGTCGCCCTGTCCTAACAAGCAGCTGTAGGTATCAATATCTTCTGTGCAAAGATATTAAAGGAGCGATTCAAATTATTTAGTTGTAGTAATGTTGTATGAGATGTACGTATGTACGTACCTCACACAAACCCACATAAAATAATCTGAACTAATCCCATTATTAAACTGGTTGTACTGACTCCTCTAACACTACCTGCATTAGTGTTTTCATGAGCACAGCTGATGACAGCGCTGTTGCCTAATAAAGACAGCACATGCAAAGTTAACTGGTTGAAATGATGGATGGGCTTGCTGACTGACAGAGAGCAGTTGTACACAAGCTGGCAAGCAGCCCACAGACTCGCACAAGGCGAAGCCTGCTGGCCTACATAACTTAACTAGTTATCATCTGCTTGACAGCCATGTGTTGTTTTATGATTGTGAAGGAATTCCATGCAGCCTGAGGGTTTTTGTTTCTACCCTGCCAAACATCTATCATCAGCATGCACCCTGTGCTTAATCAAACTGGATTGTTTGTGCACAGTCACAGATGACGACAGTGAGGAGTGGGCCTGTGAAGATGAGACCCTCTCACCCTCCAATGAAAGCCAGTAAGACTGAGAAAATGTGCTGTCCTTTACTGTGGCTTAAAGAACAGAAACCATCGACCACATAAGAGTACATTAAAGTCATGAGTGGAATTTATGTGACCCACAATATATACTGTTTATAATTATTTTCTTTCTCTTCATTCTGTGTAGTAGCTTTCCACAGCAGACTGCCTCAATATCTGACATGTGTGAGTACAAGTTATATCCAGTCCTTTTGAAGTGAAAACATGAGAACAGAATAGGTTTTTCCCCCCTCTCTCAGCCCTCCGGTTTAGTGGTTGTTTCATGTTATGCACTCTGTAACATGCCTTTGATGTGCACTTTTACCATGCCGTTTCCTCCCTCCCTCTTCTGTCTTACTGTCCTTACATAACTCACCGCCATCCTTCCCTCACCCACCTACCTCTGCCCTTCATGTGCTCACTTTAACAGCATGTGGCCATGCGAGTGCCCAGCACACTCTGAGCGATGCCAACCTGGAGGACCTACACACACAGTAAGTCTGAAACACACAGGTGTCAAAGCAGATACCTTGGCATGTTTCTCTTGCTAACCCATATGTACATGAATGAACTTTCCACTTCCATCCATTCTCAAGACAGCGATTTTGCTCATATTTCTCTTTGAGTAACTAATATTAAAAGACCAGCGGCACCTAGTGGTGAGGGTGTAGATTGCAACCAACTGAATACTGCTTGTGTCACCCCCCTTCCAAGCATGTAGGAGAAACTACATGGCTGCAAACTCGCTAAAAAACATGAAAGACTGTATACAGCGTGAGCGAGAGTGTTTGGTTTGTCCAGTCTGGGCTACTATAAAACATGGCTGGCACATACCGTGATTTGTGTTTTCACGTGAAAACTAATGAAACCTGTGTTCATTTTGACATCAAATTCTGATTATTTTTGGTCTTAGTCTTTTGACAAAAAAATCATTATAGTCTTCTGAATTGTTTTAGTTGTTGTCTAATTTTAGTTGACGAAATATAATAAAATATTAGTCAACAGCAAGTGTATGCTACTTGACTTCTTGGGTAGATTATTTTTATCCAACCGTGTGCATCTAACCTCCCTACCACTCAAAGAGACGAGCTCCTCAACATTTGTCTTGTTTTTTTTTCATTGATGAAAAGTGTCAGAAATTTTTTCCGTTTTTGTCATCATAACTAACTTTTAGTTATGATTGTGTTTTTTGTCGGTGAAAAAGTTGTTAACAAAAACTATGACAAAAATTATTAGTCAACGAAATTATCACTGAAACATACTTATAAATATTACATTCCATTGCTGACATATTCTGCCACTAAATCCTGCTTAATCTTACACACTGGACATTTTGAAAAGAAAAAAGTAATCTAGACGGATAAACAAACTGATAATTAGAAACATTATGCATTGGTCTTAGAGGGAAATAAAGCTGTTTTGGCTAGGGGATACACCAAACTAGGGCAGCATCCATTGTTTTCTATTTCAATTAATCTGCAGATATATTTTTCTTGATGAATCCACAATCTTTCTTCTATAAAATGTCAACCAGCAATCTGTAACTCAAAGAAAACAGTTATTATCATATATTACAAAAGAAAAGCAGCAAACTGGCATAATTTCAGAGCCTAAACAAGCAATAATTGGCTTAAAAAACACAAAAAGTTTGTTCAAAATTAATCAAATCAAATGACACACAAAAAGGTTTGTTCAAAGTTGTAAATCGATGCTTCCAAGCTTGTTGAATGACACCAAACAGTCCAATCAGAGCTCAGAACCTGCCGATTTGTCATAAAAGCAACCCAAAGGTACTGGAGAAGGGCTTTTATGTCCATCCAACATTGTATGTAGAAAATAATAAGTTTGAAGTGAAATATATAGTATTTTAATTTATCCACCATTTCTTTAGTATAACATTACATCAAACAGAAAAAAAAAGCTTCACTTATATGAAGAGATCAAAGATTTACAGTGTTTCCCCTGTGACTGCAGAGGCCTGGTGGTCCACCAGCCCAATGGGAACCCCCACTCAGGCCAAAACAATCTTTTTTAAATGCCAAAAATATCCATTCGTTGGAAATATAAGATTTGTGTAAGAAACTCTTGGATGCAAGTGCCAAGTGCTATCAGAGCCCCTTTAAATTACTGTGGAGCACAAGCATATGGGATGAAGGTTAGCTAATGCAAGCATGGGGCTGCCTAAAAAGAGAAGAAAACTTGAACGTGGGGGAAAGACAACCAAATAGATTAATGTTTTTCTGTTCTTAAACCCCAGAGCAAATAAAAAATACAGATGGGGAAGAAGTTAGAGCCATGAATCATGCACACTGTGTTCATGTACTAATGTTTTCCAAAGGCCATAGTTTACACAACTTATTTTTCTGCTATAGATGCAGTTTATTAAGTCATCCTTTCCTTGTGATCACTTTGCTTGAAGTCTTGAACATACTGAGTGAATAAAAAATTTGAAAGCAAGTATAAATTGCAGATGGCCTTCTGTGATACCTAACCAAAGTGTTACCATCACCTTTATATTCCTGTTTGAACATATGGAGGGTATCAGCACCTCTTGGACACAGCTTAATATAAGTGGTATTTAAGTCATGGTCACTGTATTGGATTGGAATATATTGTACGGGTGCTCCTTGCCCCCTGTAGGCCATTAATGAGTATTACAGTAATTTTATAGTAGTAAAACAAGTCTTTACAATTTGTTGTCTTCAAACTTTAGGACCAGACACGAGGCCCTGCAGAAACTTGCCATCTTCTTTCAACACAGCAAAGATGACTTTAGTGACATCCCCGACAGTGGAGGACCAACCCCTACAAAGTACAGTACTCTCTTATCCATTATCTCAATCACTACTTTATTGAAATTCACATTATCAAAGGGTATAACGTATAGTTTTGATTATTTGAAGTGAGATTGTATGAGGTAGTTGGTGATAGTCAGCGAACGGCACAGCCCCAGTTTGGAGAAGCAGAGAGCCAACCAAAACCAAAACTCCAGCTGCTGCCATGTGGAGGACTGATTGAAACCATGGCGCAGACATGCCATGCCCAGTGGAATCAATCAGTTTTGGTCAATATTAGTTGAAGCTGCTAAAATACTAACTGGGGGCATGCTGAGAGCATCTACTGTAGGTAATACATGGACTATGGATAAGTTCCTTATGCAACACCACTTCAAATAATCCGAACTATCCCTTTAGTCTACTGATGTCATGAAAAGGTTTGTTAAATTAACCTCTTCTTTTCATTTTTTCCATTCTGTCCTATGAAAAGTGCCGAGCCACCAAGTAAGTTTGGAGTTTACTTGTTTCCATGACTCCTCTGTTGTCATCACTTGTGTCGCTCTCTCTGATAATGGTGAAGCTGAGACGAGGGTACTTAGAAAACTCTTTAAAGACACTACGGTCTCAACACTGGTTGGCGTCTTGCCTGTAATGGAAAATAACTTGTCAGTACATTTATCTGATTCCTGTCACCTGGAGACATGTTGCAGGACAGGTTGCAGAGACAGTTCAAAGTTAATGTGACATTCGTATCTGCTTGTCTTTATCCAGACTTCTTGTGTGCCGTTGAGGAGCCTCCATATCCGTAAGTGTTGACTGTTTCCTTCTCATCAGCAAGTGAAGCTCCGTTTGATCTTTATTTATATCTGCAGAGGATTTTGCCAAAGAAGCACTCGCAGTACTTCAGGTTCTTTGGCGTGCTGCTCATAAGCTGTGATGTCCTGTTGTGTTTTTGTATGACAGCGAGCAGGAGGTCGACTTCACAGAGCTGGAGCTCCTTCCTCCCCCGCCACTATATGCTGACACCTTCTAACCTTAGGATCGCCTATTACAGGGAATGTCGGCGTGAAAAACTGTACAGCTCACTGCTGGGATTTGATATGATGAAGAATATCTGCCGCTGAGACCGGTTTGCTGTGTATCTGAACAAACCATCGTGACTAGAGCTGCTGATGTGACTACTATAATTTTGATTTCACCTTTTTGTTTAATTTGTTGTGCATGTGGGCACATTTTTATATTATGTTCTGCACTTTTTTTTCCCTTTTGTTGATGTTACTGTTTATGGAGCACAAATTGAATCATTGCACTTTATCTAAAATAAATGATACTCATAAAGTAGGCAGCTGTTCACTTGTAGTAGCTTAAATTAAAGGATTTGTTTGTGAATATGTTCTTTGCATTTGGATTTTCTTTTGTTTCTGCTACATCCAATAAATATTTGTCATTGATTTATGTTTTTGATTACATTGTCATGACATTTTCCTTGATTGAAAAAGACTCCTTGAACAGTCAGTGTATATAAGGGGTGTCATGATTCCCAATTCCGCAATTTTCTTTTATTTTTTTCGATTTACACTATTGCACTTTACTTTTGCACTTTTGATGGCTATGCCTTAGTTGTGTTAGACTATCTTGTAAATGAGTGATTTGTAAAGATCAACAGATCATTGGGTTTGTGCCCTGACATCTGCCATTTACATTTTCAAATCCTTCTTTAAAAAGATAATCTATATGGTACCAAGTGTGATATAACAACTGGTAAGATACACTGTCGTCTTCGAAATGTTTTTTTTTTCTTCAGACGTGCCAGGTGCCGCAAGTCTGCAGGCCTGGAGAGAGAAAAAAAACACTAGCAGAATTGTTGATTCTTACTTTGACTTCTATTATTGAAATTGAAAACTTTCAATTGATTTTTAATCAAATATTGAAATTGTGACACCCCTGTGATGTATACAGTGTAGCTGCCTCAGACTGAGGCCTATATAACATTTACAGGGT
Organism: Lutjanus argentimaculatus; assembly: GCA_034769285.1. Lineage (NCBI taxonomy): Eukaryota > Metazoa > Chordata > Actinopteri > Lutjaniformes > Lutjanidae > Lutjanus > Lutjanus argentimaculatus. The sequence goes on along the minus strand of JAWZSL010000011.1, from coordinate 11,377,042 downwards.
TCCCACAGTCATGGAAAACCAGGACGGGTCGTGGAGTTTCAAAATCTTGTTTTCTACACCTGGAAAAGTAGTAAATTAGTAAAATCCATCAATGTTTTGAAAAAGTCATGGCATTTTACTGTGCATAATGAATTGTTTAATCTTTCACGTAATGTAACAACTAAATTTTCAGTAGCTGTTGACATGTGTAGTGTTTGACCAGGTTCATATAATACAGCTCTGTTTCTGTACTTACAGATTGTGAGTGGTCATGTAAAATTGATTTCTTTTAATGTGTGGGAACCCTGCATTTAATAATCCACTCCTGAGGTAACTTATAAAAGGTGGCATTTATACACTCGACAAAAATATAAATACATCTTGAGTTTTTGCTTTTGTGTGAGTTGAAGTAAAAGAAAATCTATGACATCTTCTGTGTACACGAAAGGTTAATTTGTCTCAACTTTTGTTCACATATTTGTTAAAATCTGAGACGTTTCAATGAGCACTTCTCCTCTGCCAAGATAATCCATCCACCTGACCTGAGGTGTGTCATAGGGCTACTAATACCTTTTTTTTTTTTTTTTTACCCAGGAGGGCAAAGTCATGACCTGCCCTACTCTGCCTCTGATTGGCTTACCCTGATACAGTATGCTTACCCTCACCCTAACCAATTGCTCATCACGCCTAAACCTAACCAACCATCGAAAAGTAAGTAGCCAGAGGCAGATTAGGGCGGGTCATGACTTTGCCCTCCTTAGAAAAGAATGTGGTATCTTTAACCATATATGAAATAACCACAGTTCAGTGGCTAATAAATGCATTTTTTCAAGATCAAACTGCACATTTTAAAGTGACCGTTTATTGCGTGTGAACAGAAATTGTGAGAAATAAACCTTTTGTTTGTCTTGTGTGTCAGTGTGTCAGCTTTGCACCACTTATATTTGATTTTCCTTCATCATGGTGGTCAGCATGTCAGCTGGACATTTTGTATTACACCTTGTCATTTTTAGCAAGTTTTCCTCAACCACAGACCAATTTATAACCACTGTCATGAGAAAAAAACAACCGTTATTGTGTAAAACTAACCTCAAACCACATACAATTTACAACTTGTTCTCTGACTTGGATTTGTTCATTGTTATCTGGCTGACTTTGCTGTGTGAAATCCCCCTTGTTGCTGCTGTGTGCATCCCCCTGCAGCAGCAGCACCATGAGGTGAGTGTGGGAATGAGCCTGTGGGAAGCAGCTGCCATATGGTATTAATTGAAAGAGGAGGGGCTGGAGGAGTGGCTTTCTTGGAGGACTGTCACAGGACTCCCACTACCCCCAAGGAAATGAGTAAAGGATGGCTAGAAGTTAGGAGAGGTCGGGCTGTGATTGTTAGGAGAGAGGATCTAGTGGTTAGTCTTTTAAAGAGCCAAGTTTCTCTACAGAGTAACATCAGGTCAGACCTTGCATGACGACTCCTCCTCAGGATTCAAGTAGAATCGCTCCTAGTAGAAAAATAAAGTCGACGGATCCCTGCGACAGACAGAAGATTTTTCATTCCCCCTTTTATTTGAACCCACACAACACGTTTTAAATGCAACGCTGTTTGATATATGAGAAAAGTATGGCAGCCGAGACGAGGAACGGCGGGAGTTCACTGAACAACAACAACATCTGCAAAGAGCACAGCAGGAGGAAGTTACTGGTCGGAGTGGACCTCTTCTGCCTGTTTCTAGGTAAGAGCCCCACTCTGTTCATGTTATCAGTGACATGGATCACGTTTACTAACACAAGTCATGTTCAAGATGAAGATGACTTTTTGATATCTCCTGTGTATTTGCCATAGGAGCATTTAACTTTATATAGCTGTAACATTCCCTGTAGTTTGTGAGATTGTTTTATATGAGTATGAAACTGTATCAGGCAGGAATTTCACGTGTCTGTTGATACTGTCCTGATGGATGAAGCTTGTCACTTGAATTAATAAATGCAACAGAGACTCTGAAGATACTATAACTAACATTATGTTGTGACTAATGTAATTCTTATTTAACCACTTTTTCTGTACAATTTAAAAAATGTTTGAACTACACTTAGGATGTAACAATGTGTTGAATATCACAATAAAAGATTGTAACAATATATCGATTATCATAAATATTACAATGAAAAAATATGTTACTATGATATTACAACATTTCATTATAACGAATAAACTGGTAATAAACATTTTTATTACCACTAAAATGTTTTAGCTGGCTACACCAGTTCAACAAGCTGTTACCAAAGCAACAAGCAATGCCCCATCAGCCAACACATTTAGCTTTAATAGCTTTAATAGCTCTAAATCTACATAGTTTCCATAAAATACATTGAGGTAGGTAGTGGAAGTTAAAAAAAAAACAGTGCTGGCAAAGGGGGAGTTAAATTGCTCCAGGAGGGATATATTTCTCTGGTCTCCACCCACACCTGTACTGTACCCCTGTTTGCTTTGACTCCTCATTATATTTTCCAGAATGGCTCACATTCCTCACCAGCAGGAATTCTCTTGATCTCAACATCTGGCATAACATATATATATATATGTGTGTGTGTGTGTATGTGTGTGTGCAGTAATTAAGGGAAGTGGTGAAAAGGTCAGACCTGAGTGTGTGTATGTTCATCAGCACAGGTCCTGTGATGTTTAACAGCTGCAGACTCTGGGTTAAGGTTGTTATTGTGGGCGAAACATTTTTGGTGCATTGAAGTTTGAACCCAAAAGTCCTTCAAAGGGTTTGTCAGACCTTGGGGCTTGAACCTCTGACCTTTCACTAATTTCTATAATTTATTTCTTCTTAGATACAACATATATAGTTTTCCAATGTGTTCTGTGAACCATTATTGTAAGAACATGAGTGCAAACAGCAGTTCATGGGAAAAGAACCAGTCCAACTATTGTTAAAACAAACTACAGTATAAACAGTCTTTTTCTGACAAGTTATATTTAGTTTTGGTCTAGTTTTTGTCTCTATGGTGGGTAAATCCCAGTGATTTGCTCTCTATGTACATAACTTCCCACAGAGAAGCTTGTCAACAAACCAGCAGTGTTTTTCTGGCTGAAGATGTGGTGTAAAGAGAGCAGCCACAAGGAGGAAATGGTGGGTCTTTACTGGTAATCAGACACCACTCCTCCAGTCTCACACACTGATTGCACTTCTAGTATTACAGCATGCAGGGATATATCCCTCCTGCAGGGATACCATCTCCAGTCACCATCAGTGCCACTGAAGATAACATTAGTCAAAATTCACCCTGATTTAGTGGTGATTGGATCTGAATCCTGCCAAATAATGCTGAGGAAAGCAAACAGCTGTTATTTCGTTTGTTTCCTCGAAGTCCTGGTGAGGTTATCAGGTTCACTTGACATTAAGCCCTGGCAGGTGGGTTTTATGTTTTACACTTAATCATCTTGTAATGTTTCCATGTACTTTTGCCCTAGTTCAGCAGTAAATAAAAAGTGGTTAATGATCAACAACTGCACTATATTTAAAGTATTTTTAAGTTTTGTGAGGCTCTTGTTTTTTTATGTTGAACCAGGTAAAAATTATGGACAATTGGGGTTAAAAGGTCAGTTCCCCAAATTACAAAAACACTTTTTGTGATGTTGATGGTATCTAATGCTTGTAGTATTTATGTCAGGTTATGCAAAGAGGAAAGTGAAAGCATCTCCATGTTTGTAATTTGGTTGAACTAACCCTTTAAAATGAACTAACGAAAGGTTTGATGCCTATCAGGTATGCTAATAATGTGTACCTAAAACAAATACTGAAAGACACTGAAGTGTCAGTTGATATAGCCTGCAGTTAAAGAAGTTGAAATGCCTGCTGAAATTGAAGGGCTGAGAGAAAATGAAGTATTACCAAGTTAAAGTCAAAGTACTTTAAAAAGCAGAAGATTCAGTTGAACTTGGAGTTGAAGTGTCAAAATGGTCCTGAAAAGAAGCAGGTGCTGCCCAATTATAGCAGCCACCTTCAACAGTTAAAAATGGCACTGGGTCATTAGTTTAAATTTAAAGGGACAGTTCACCCCAAAATCAAAAATACATTCAGCATTTTTCCTCTTACCTGTATTGCTGTTTATCTATTCAGGTTGTTTTTTCCAAGTTTTAGTGATATCAGCCTTGGAGACAGACTTATATGGAACTCAGCTTGTGGTGCCCAAAGTGCCAAACAAATACATTTGAATTTGATGTTATATTGCAGAGCCAGCAGACATCTCTATGGCCCGTTTCTAATAATTGGGAGATTAATCAATAATGAAAATAACTGTCAGTTGCAACCCTCATGTCTGCATGCTATATGTAAGAATGTTCATACAAGGTCATATATATTGTGCATAAATGTCCATGTACTTTAATGTAATGTTTCTGTGTATGATGCATTTATGCTTTTATCTACAAATTTTGTGTGTTTTCCTACACAGTAGTTCAAAAGGCTAATAATCAAATAATCAGTAAATCAATAAGATATAAAATGAATGTTTTTTTTTTTTTCACTTTTTTTCCTTCATTTTCATTCATTTCTCAGGGGTTCGATCTCATTTTTTCTTTCATTTCAAATTTAATTTTCCTCATTTAACAAATGGCTCCACCAAAAAAAAAAAGTCAAATGAGGTGCAATTAGTTCCATTAGTAGATTCTTGATTAATTATTGAATCATTTCATTTTTAATCAGTTAAATTCTTTAATGGTGGTTAAACTTTTAATGATTAGACTAATCATTGGCAGGCCTAATGTACATAAATGTATTGAAAGAGCCAATTTATTGCCAACATTATTTTTTGATTGTGTGTGTGTGTGTGTGTTCTGGGTGTGTGGGAATAGAGAAGGAACAGATATGTAAATGTGAAACTGTCTTGTGTGTAATACCTCCTACTCTTGAATAACAAAAGCGCAGAGAAACGGAAGAAAAGCAGCAGTTATAGCCACTAGCAATTCCATGCACATGCACTTTTATTTAACCCAAACAGGCAGACCTGGTTTCCTCTCCACAGTGGAACTATGAGCTAAGCTTTGCAGCAGGCCAGGCTGACAGACAGAGACAGACGGATGGACAGGGGGCAGGTTGTGCGTGGGGGCTGCTAAGAGTAAAAACAACTGCATCTGTGTGTACACCACAACTACCTCAGACATGTATACATTTGTACGCCAGACAGTGAGAGATCCCTGCAAGTGGAAAATGTGCGTGTGTTTATTTTAATAGTCACACTCTGCGTTTTGGCGAATGCCTCCAAAATATGGTGGGGATTTAATTCAGCGTGAGGGTTATACATTGATTCTAGTTTCCACAAGCTGCAGCTGTAGTAGAACTGCCAGGACTGAACTGGGGGAAAGGGGAACCAGAAAAAAAAAAAGTTTTCTCCCATATTTTGATGCGAGGCAGCGCTCAGTTTTGAGCTGAAAAGTCATCATCATTCTTCATTTACAGTGTTTATTTTCAGTGAGGGTTCCCCAGCTGATTGTAAAGCAAACTGCTTCAGGGGCAAAATCGAACAGAAGACACCTGATGTGGACATTAGGAACTAAAATCTCAGGGAAAAGAAATGTCTCCCTCCAGGTCCATTTTGTTTGTTTCTGTTGTCTTTGGGGTTGATGTTGAGCTAATGCAAAAGACATACCCACGCCTGCTGACTGGTGTTGTTGTTGGCAGGACAAGGACACCCTCCTCCTCCTCCTCCTCCTCCTCCTCCTCCTCCTCCTCCCCAGCCTGTCAGAAGCGGGAAAGGAGGAAGAGGGTAGGAGGGGAAAATCCTAACACGCTGCACTCAGTGCTGATGCCGCACTGTTTAGACGGATGGAAGGGGTCGTAGAAGAAAGCCCAGCTGAGCGTCTGGAAAACAGGACCTGACGGTGTCTCACTGTGGTTGTGTTTTTTCCCCTTCTTTCCAATCAGCTGATTGAATCACTTGACCCGTCCAGGTCCCTTTAAATCTGTGGACAATTTATCTCATCAATCCATTTTCCACGTCTGTCTCATCGGTCTCTGCCCTCTGCCTCTGGCCTTGTGGTTTGTATCTGGTCTGTAAATGTGTTTAGAGGCGTCTACAGGGGTCAGGGGCCGTATTACAAAATCTTCCTAACTTGCAGATCCTATCTTAACTGTCTGGTAACCATGGTAATAAAAGTTAGGACCTGATTTAGGGAAAAAAAAAAGCCATTACAGATGAACAAATACAGGGGCGTTGGGGATTTCCATCAGTAATACTAAATTACTAAAAATCCATTTTTAGACTCTTCCTATCTTAACTTAAGGACGTTTCCGTGATACGGCGTCGGCACTCTGTTGTTAATGTCTCTCACATCCAGCACTGTATCAGCATCAGCAGTGTATTGGGTGGGGGGTGTTGTTGTCTGGCCAGCCAAAGTCCCTGTTTTGGGAAGGTCTGTGTGGTTCTGTTCATGGCCAGGCTAAGCAAACTGAGGGGGTCAGACATTCAGGATTAAAGTACTGTATATTTTTACAGTTGCAGAACTCTGAGACATACCTCCCTGCTCTTTGTCTCGACACCAGACCTGCTCCGGAGCTGACTGTAGCTCCGTCCAGGTATTTGTTTGAAGGGCGAGAGTGAAAACGAGACAGTCAATAATGCGAATCCTGCTGAATGTGGAGGGAAGGCCAGCACTCTGGAGTTCCCATCATGCAGCAGAGCTCTGTCTGTAACCTGAGCCCAACCCAGCTGGACCTTCAAAGGCCAGACTCAGCTGTGTAGATGTAACCGGCTGAGGGCCTCAGCAACTGAAGCGTGTGTTGACATTTGGTTTAAGAAATCACCCCCCGTCCCCAGCCACCCCGCTGCACCACAAACACAACCGTCCCACCTTCAGCAGCTCTCAGCACTGACCTCTGCACCCCGCACTTTCTAGCGTTTGAGACAGAGAGCCAGGGAAGAGAGCGCGTGAGAGGGAGATGTTTGTTTTCCTTTGTATCGACAGATCGCAGAATTATTCAAAGCGTCACTTGAAAGCCCACCATCAGTTAAACGCCGCTTTGAAGTGATTTGAAAGTGTGTTTTCTAAATTCTGTCAAGATTTGAGGCCTCCCCTGGGTACCACACGTCCACACTCAAATTTCAAAGTCCCTCCATTGAAGCCTTTGGTACGTGAGGAAAATAAGCTGTCGTTTTTGGCTTGCATCTTAGCTACACCCACTCTGTGTTTGTTGTCAGGAGATAAATAAGATCTTTTTGCCACTTTAAGTGGCGAAAGACACTAAATTGATCAGACGCAGACATCCCCTTGAGGCATCTTAAAGTGGTCCTTTTTAAGTGCACTTGAAAGCCTCGGCAGGCAGGGGAGGGAGGCTCTGATAGTGTTTGTGGGGTTTTTTTTCTTGTCAGTTAGCAGCAATAGTCTCTGTTAACATGACACATCCAAACCTCTTAGCTCGAACTCATCCTGTTTGAGATCAGTTAAGCCCAAAAAGGTTCACTGAAGTCTAAAATAATGCTGAAGCTTTGATTTTTGGCTTTAATTTCATCAGATTTTATTTTGTTTATTTTCTCATGACAGCATCATCATCTGTTTTGAAAGCAGGATTAGATAACATAACTAAAAGACATGTCTGCTGGGAGTTTTAAAGTTGTGTATGACTGTCTAAGATTTCTGTCTTTGTGTATGGAGTCACAAAAGTGCCATAAAATAGAATAAATCTCTAAAAGAATAAGACAGTAAATGTGGAAAGATAAAGGTAGATAACAAAATATAAGCAATAATTGTTTGATATTATAGTTATATCTAAATATAATATTATTGATATATATATTATACATATATATATATATATAAAGATAAATATAGTTTTTTCTAAGCATGTTCATTTATTTTCACATTTATTTGCTTGTTAACTTTTTTATATGTTAATTTATATATTTTAAAAAATATATAGTTGTTTATTTTTGTATATAAATTGCTGTATTTTATTCTGTATATTTTCAAAAATTCTTCTGATTTAGTTTTTTTTTTTTTTTTCCTTTTTTTGCGATTGAAATTTGATTTTCGATATTAGAGGGAACGATAATTTTTATATCTCTACTTATTTTCACAGGGATTGCAGGGATTTTCACCAAACAAAGATATTTTCTTAAGTCTTGATTGAATAGGGATATATAATATTGAATAATGTAGTCAGGAATATATGAACACACAACAATAGATAATGTAAAATGATATTTTGACACACAGTTAACAAATATTGCGCCTCAGTGAAATTTCAATTAATTGTTCAGCCCGACAATCAGCTGGCTTTGGGCAGACCTTCCTGCCCAGGCTGAGTAGTCCATTCCTGCCAGGATTCATAAATAACTACATTCAATCAAAAAGAAATGGGAGAAAGCAAAAGAAATATGAAAAAAAGGGACAAAAATGTATGAATGACATGGTATAAAAAGAACACATTTTAAAAATGTGCAGAAAAGTTTTTATATGCAAAAAATAAATTAATATACACGGAAATAAATGAACAAATACATTTAGAAATAAAATGAAAATGCTTATTATTCTTTTATATTTTCCTATTTGTCTACATACTTAAATATTTATTTATGCTTTTATATATTTCTCTTATTTCCACATTTATGATTATTTTACTTATTTATTTTTTATGGCACTCCTATGACTCCGTATTTGTGTGCTCCTCTGTTGGCCTTCTTGTTGATAATGTTTATTGATGCAGCTGTCCACTGTTTTGTTTTAAAGAGCTGTCTGACCTCTACGTGTGTCTGTGTGCGTGTGTGTGTGCGTGTGCGTGTGCATGTCATACAGTGTTGCTTGTTGCCGTGTTTTTGCACAAATCTCCCTTCCCGCCTTACCAGAGAGGATTCTTCTGCAATGACAACAGCATCAAGCTGACCTATAAGAGCAGCACGGTGTCCAACACGGTGCTCACAGCCGTGGGCGTCTCTGTGCCCGTGGTCTCAGTAAGTCCTGCTGTGGTGCTGCAAGAGGGAACTAGAGAGCATATGTTGGGACACACTCAGTTCATTCAACGGTTGGCTTGTGACACCTCAGAGGACATGATTGGTTCGACAGACTCTGAGTCACACTCGGTGGTTTTGCATGTTGTACCTCATTAGCTTTAAATCATGTGTACTGTATATTACTGCCAACATTTTCCAAAGCTACTGTATATTATTATAAGCTTTCAGAAGCTTTGAGATTGATTTCTTACCCTAGAGCCGAGGTGGCCAATGCTTTCCATTAATTTTACTACTGTAAGAAAATGTATTAACTGTTACAGTAATTCATCAAGTAAAAATACCAAAGATTTGCTGAGCTTGATGGTTCTTTATTGACCTTGAAAATAGTCGTGTGTAATGAAGCAACTGCTGAATAGCTAAAAATGTCATTTGCGTGAAGCTCTTACGTCAAAACAATCAATAAAGAAGTTTCTGTAATTTAGCTCAACTAATTGTCGTGTACTTTCCTGACAAAAATATTCTTTCACTCGTATCCCAGTTGACACAGTTGTTATGGAGACGTGCACATGAAAACACCTGAACCATTTTTATGACAATTGACCCTCCTGAAAACCTGCCCCTTTTTGCTCTTTGTTGAGCACATTTGGTACCGAGCAGAAACTCGTTTAACTTTCTCCTTTCCTGTGTGTTCTTATATACTTTGTACTAGACTTGTCTACGTTGAAAAGAAAACCACATTTCTGGGGGACCTGTACAAGGTAGCTAACTAGTCGGCTAGTGTTTTGCTAACATTAAATAACTTAAGGTTTGGTTTTCTTTTCATCATAGACAAGCCTAGCACACAGCATATCTAAGTACAGGAAGCAGGAAAGCTCAGAAAGAAATCTTAACTAAGATCACGTCATTTCAATGTAAAGACCTTTGAGTTTTGGGGATTATTTCACTTTCGTTCACTTAGAATAGGCGATTTTAAGACTTAAAGCTGCGCTCTTCTACCCTGTTTTTGCTCGTTGCTATTATTAATTTGACTTGCACTGCCACAAGGCAATAATGCAAGTTGAGCTCGAAAAATGTGAGCTGACTAAACATGTATTTTATGTTCCTTTCGCTTCCAATTGTCTGCCACTTCATTGGCATTCTGTAGGGAAATTAATGGAAATTAATGGCAGCCTGCTGAAATAGAGATCTGTCTAAAACCACATGGTGTGCATTGGAAAATGTCCAGCAGTAAAGTACACGATTTGTACTTAAGAGGCTAAAACATACAAAAATATGGTCCTTTAAAAACCTCTGCTACAAATGCTTCACCAGCTAATACTGAATATTGAACAAAGCTGGAGTGATTATTTCTTGATTAGTCACAGATAACAACCTCTGAACGAGCTGAGCTGGTCCCAGATGTTCCCTTGTTGCCTCTTGCTTGTACCTGCGACCTCTGTAATTTGCGTATCATTAACCCAGCACCTCCATCTCTCTCTCCCTCACCCATCCCCACCACCCTGTTTCTCTCTGTGCCGCTCACTGCTTCTTCACACTAGCCGGCCTGCCTTTCTTGGTCATTGAGACCAGCGCTGTTCAGCCTTACCGTAGAGGGTTTTACTGCGATGATGAGTCCATCAAGTACCCGGCCAAAAACGGAGACACCATTAGCGACGGTGTGCTTAGCGCTGCTGGCATTCTTATCACCATCCTCTCTGTAAGTCACCTCACTCTGATCACTAATGTCATCATCACTTCTTGTGTTTTCAGCAGCCTCCACCGTTACTAGCAGCACCCACTCACACCTCATACTAGATGCTGACCACATAATCTCTCATCTTCAGGGCATCTTAATATCTCCCATTAAGTCCAGTAGAGGTTTTAAAGGTATAGTTCGGATTATTTTATGTGGAGTTGTATGAGGTACTTACACAGATAATTCAGATCCACCAAAGTCACACAATAGCACAAATAAAGTAGCAGATTGAGGCAGGGGTAGCCCAGCAACTCCCGTGTTCTGTGAGGTAAAATTACTGATTTCACCCATGGAGTTTGGTTGGTTTGCACTTTTTCCACTACCATTACCTTGGGGTGGACCCCTGACACCTCCCCAGGAAGAAGCAAAATATTTGATTATTTTATGTTGTGAATTCTTCACATTCAGATGTTCAGTTCAGTGACTTTTATTTTGACATTTTATTCTGAAATTCCGTGTTTGTTTCCGATTCCTCGACACTCATTCTCTGCTATGCCACTGAAGATGTTATTATATATAGATTTGTTTCAGTAATTAGCCTCTTACAAAATTAGCCTTGCCAATTTTTACGCTAACCGGCTAGCCCAGCTAGCCAGTTAATGTGGTTACTGCAACAGTTGCTCAATATTCACACAGTCACAAAGACCCCCAACCCCCCACACTGCAGACGCCGTCCGCTGCTTCAAAGCAGTTGACCTTGGGGAGACACTGGAGAAAGCAATATTTTGCTTATGTAACAGTTTTTTTTTTTTGTCAGAAAAGGCTGTGTGATGGCAAAGTAAAGCGATGAAAATATTCTAAATACAGCTTACACTTAAACTGATATGGATTTTTTTAGGTGGACAATTTTTTTAAGCAGCTAAAATACCTTTTGCTGCTGTCCACAGCAGTTCATCGCTCAGCTTCTGTGCTCCTCTCTGCTTCTCCAAAATGGGGGCATGTCGACTGGCGTCTACTGTAGCTAATATACTGACTATCGATAACTACCTCATGCAACCCCACATTAAATAATCCAAACTATCCCTTTAATTTGTTTATGGCAGTAACATTTCCAACAGTATATAATAATGTGGTAATGATGTAAAGATTTTAAACTGTTCTTCTTCACATGTTCTTCATGTTTTTCTCCATTCAAGCCACACACATTCCCACTGCACCATTAAGAGAAATACACTCCATTAAAGGGCTTTATCTGATTGTGATTCACTGTGGGTATAAACAGAGATTATCCTACGTGATTACTGAGACAACACATCCCCATACCTGTGCTATCAGTCCCTCTGATTGGCTTCAGCAGATTCTAGATAAAAACCAGTCAGCAGCATTTCTCTTTGGGGACTTAAGATGACTCAGCTGATTAAGGCACTTGAGCAAGTGGAGCGTTGAGTGGTTTGTCATATTCTCCTGGGAGAAAACAGTGAGTATGCATCCAAGAGCTGCACACTAAACTGGCCCAACATCCTGTACTTCAAATTCAATTCAAAATTTCATTTTTCTCCATTTGCTACCGCTCAGAGGCCGAAACACCCCGTCCGCTCTGGATGTTTTTCTGACACCATTTTTGACACTTTGAGTAATGCATCTCTCTGCACCACAGAGAATTTTTTCGGCTGTTGTTTTTTTCCCCATTTGTGCTTCTAAGTACATTATCGTGTGCTGACCTTTGAGTTCTCTCCAAACACGTCTGAATTCACACAACAACTGCAGCTAAAGAAATCAAGTGTAGATAACACGTGACATCGCCCCCCCACCAATAAATTATGTAAGAATAAATTATGTAATTGAAAATAGATATTTCATAGAAGCCAACTCCAAGTTTTGAAATAAGTCACACAATACACAACAATTAGCTAGCGCATTAGAGACCTTCATGATGCCTTAGCAAGCATGTGTGAGACACCCAGCAGTGTCTTAACAGGTACGAAGACATTAGCTTCTACGTTAAAAGTGGCAGAAAATCTGTTTGTAATGGGACATCTAAAACAGACTTCTGGTGCCATGCTGCCCTGACGTGTACGTGTTGGCACCTGGCAGACCCGCAGAGTGAAGGTGTCCTGCCTTATGGCGTGGACTCGCCATCTTCTCTCCCAGTAGCCAGTAGTGCCCTCCCCCTGTAAAGCAGACTACTCCACGGGCTTGGGGCCACAGGGGTTTTCATGGTGAGAACAAGCCCCGGCTCCATGTAATTATGGTTGACGCAATGGTTGTTTGGTGAAATACTGTAATTGGTGGGGTGGAATTGCGGTGAAGGCCCCAAACAAGAAGACTCTGCCAGATCTCTCATTTTCCCCCTCGCAAAACGTGACTTTACAAATCATCTCGCCCCTAAGAGTGTTCTGGCCGGCCTTTGTGTTTTCTGAACCAGAAAACACCAACATTAGGTCGTTTAGTGCTTCATTTCCCACCGAACTGAGCTGAGAGGCCACATGCCTCATAATTTATGCAGATCTTTTTTTAGAAGAAACGAAAGCATCATGGTGTCATTTTGGAAACAGAAGGCGTTTGACGTAAGCCACAAATCAACGTCTTGTCCCCATGATTATCTCTTGAGGTTCCAGTGCAGCAGCTACATGTCCTCCAACGCCAGTTCATTTATTCATTCACATAGTTAAATGTTTCACACAAGGGGAACCAGATGTGTTTTCTCCCCCTTCCCTCTTTCCCATGGAAGCAGCTGGGCTTTATCGAGCTGGCTCTAAAGGCCTGGATGGTGGAAACAACACACTCTATCAGCTTGTTAAATCTCCGTAAAGGCTATCCCTCAGCAGAGAGTGTTTCCCAGAATGAGGCTCACTTCTGCGCCCCACTAAAGAATGTCTGATGAAACCGAGATACTAACATGAAAACAGCCAGACATCCCTTGTGAAATCGGAGCCGTTTTTGAGAGACAGCCGGAGCGGTGAAAAACAAACGTGCCCCCGACGTGCGCCTGGTGGAGTCTGGCCACCAAAATCAGACACGTCGCCTAGCTCAGCGTTTCTGCTGATTAGAACCAGCGGTGCCTCCCCGCTCCCTCCCCATACTCTCCCACTTGCCTCCTCGTTCCTCCTCTCAACCTTCCTCTTTTGGTCTCCTTTCTCCTCCTCTCCTTGTCTGCACTCCTCTTGTCCTGTTACTCCTTTCTTTATTACATATTCTTTTTGCTTACTGTTCTCCCTCCCTCCCCTCCACTTTCTCCTTGGAACTCCCCCACACTTGCGTTCTGACTCCTCTTCCACACTTTCATTTGCCGGAAGACAACAGGGGATGATGAGGGGGTTGGGAAGGCGTTTTTTGAGCTTTAACAGCTGTTGTGAGTTAAGTCTCTCCACCTCCCCCCCTCCAAGTGCGCCTTACACGTCAATCGTCGGTTTTAGACGGTGGTTTATTTACACACTTACAGAAAACTATACACGGCGGACAGTTTGAGTTGCCTCCCACGTCGCCTCACTGTTTTGTCTCAGAAGTCGACTGGCACAGGTAAACACATTCAACTACAAAGTAGCCCTTTTCAAACCACTTCAGGAGACATCACTGAATTCTATTTTAGCTGCTCATAATAACATCTTGATCTGGAAAAAGTTATTTTAGTCACAGACATAACTTAAATTCTCCACTCTGACCATCAGAGTTCTCTGCAACCAGGTCCCAAATACCAAATATCCACCCTCACAGAAATCACACACTTTGATGCACATTTCCAACAAGTCCACAAGAGCTTCGTACTGGTCTAATGTGATATTTACCAAGAGCTGGAGGGCCCATTCATGAACATTTTGAGGCCTTTTATACACATGTTCTGTAGTTCTGCATAGAGCCAGACAGAGATATTGGTTGGCTGATATTATCTGCCGATATTGGCGTATCACAGTATCATCACAGATTAAAATGTTTTCATTTTATAGGCAGCATTTTTTATATTTAATTTTTTTTTTCTTAAATTAGAGCCTGGCCAGAACTGGATTTTGGGGGCCTATCTACTGATGATATTAGAGAATAAAAAAATATTCCGACACAGAGATATGTACAAATGTGGTTATCAAACACTTGTGACAAAGATGTGCAATGGAGGCAGGATAGTTTTCAGTTTATAAAAGTTAAAAAGTTTACAGTATATATTGGTGCATATCGGACGACATATAAGCTGATACTGATATAGATCAATATGGCTGCCAATAATATCAGCCGAACAATATATCAGTCTGGCTGTATTAAATTGTCACTGATAGTTTACTGTTTCATGGCCTTGCTGTTATTTTGGACAATAAAGTTTATTGTTAAACTGTTAAATATACACCCTTCATTATATTCGTCACATGTTTGATTACTACAGTTGAGGAATCATTGCAATTTCAGTCAATACACAGTTACTGGATTTTTTTTTACTCCCTAATATTGTTACTGGCATTGTCTCCAAAAACTCAGTATTGTTCTGGTTCTAGTTAGGATACGCTGCAGGCTTCAGAAGTTAATGTGTTCTTCTAATGTTAAAAACAGTGATAACTGGGGATGAAAAAAAACTGAAAACAGACTTTGCAGGAAAAAGTTTCTTAGGCTATTATTATGTTCAAATAATAACCAAAAATACTTGCATACATTAAATTACATTACATGTGAAATATGAGCATGACACTTTTAGTGGCTAAATAAACTCCTCGGTCCAAGTAACACGATTGAAAACTGCTGTCACATTTCTCATAAAATGTTTTGGCTCTCCTGCGCTCACACATTTTCACTGCACACTCAGGAGATGTGAATCAAGTGCTGAGGAATCAGGGTGGTGACACTGACGTTAACTATCTCTTCTGTTCCTTCAGATCATCATCGGGGAGAGCTACAGGATCTACTTTCTGAACGAGGGATCCAAGTCTTTCGTGGGGAACCCCTACATTTCTGCACTGTACAAGCAGGTGGGCGTGTTCATCTTCGGCTGCGCCATCAGCCAGTCATTCACCGACATCGCCAAAGTGTCGGTGGGACGTATGCGCCCTCACTTCCTCGATGTGTGCAAACCTGACTTCTCCACCATCAACTGCTCCCTGGGCTACATCACTGACTACCAGTGTCAGGGCCAGAGAGCAAAGTTCAGGAGGCCAGGTAATGGCCAAACATAGAAACAACCTAAAACTTAATATTGAAAATATTTTTTTTTCTTGTTTACATATTTATTTGTACTCATGTTGACTTGACATTGTAAGCTAATTGTCCTCTATTCCTCTCAGGAAGTCTTTCTTCTCTGGACATGCATCGTTCTCCATGTACACCATGCTTTACCTGGTGGTGAGTTACTGAATAGTTCTTTAACATACATATGAATACACTCCATATTAAAAACAAACCTCCCTTCCTGGATAATAAAGAGTTTCATCTGATTGACTCACACTTCTGTCTCTTTCACAGTTTTACCTGCAGTCTCGTTTCACTTGGCACGGAGCTCGCCTGCTGCGCCCTCTGACCCAGTTCACTCTCATTATGATGTCTTTCTACACCGGCCTGTCCCGCGTCTCTGATCACAAGCACCACCCCACTGATGTCCTGGCAGGTTTTGTGCAGGGAGCCCTGGTGGCCTACTGCATAGTGAGTGCTTCTACAATGTTATTACAGTGTAATCTTCTTTATTAGATTAGGTCAGAAATCATTAAGAATTTGAGTTATCTTAACTGTAAAGTAATTTAATAATGTTAATTAATTAATAATGTAGTTTATTTGTTCTTTCCCGTTCATAATAATAATAATTATAACTTAATTTAGTTTGACAGACACAAAAAAGAGCAATTATTTAATTCAGTTAGCCAACTCAGCAGCATATTTAATTTAATTCTAAAATCCAACAGGAGCCTTACATGGATCCGAAATTGGGACATATGTCTGCATCAGTGTGCATTACACCTAAATTCAATGTAATTTGTTTTTATAGCCCCAAATCATAAAAGAGTTATCTCAGGTCACTTTACATAGTGAACAGGTCTGTGCTGTACTCCTTATAAACCATATAATTTCCTCTAAGAGCAAGGACTGAGTTGACTGTGACGAGGAAAAAGTTCCTTTCAACAGGCCGAAACATGAAAACACACAGTTACAGTGATCAATATGGAAAGAAATTAAAGCATGAATAATGTTATTTTCTGTATGCGAAAACGATACTGTAACAATATGTTTTAGAATATACAGTACCTTTTTTAGTTTGTAAAAACAAGATTCCACCATTCATTGTGCTACAAGCCTGAACATTAGAGCTGCAGTGATTAGCCTGTTAGTCAAATTGGCCAAACAAAGCAAAATTGCCAACTATTTAGATAATCGATTAATCCTTTCAGTCATTTTTCCAAGTAAATATGTCAAACATATGCGGGTTCCAGCTTCGGAAATATGCAGATGTTCTGCTTTTCTTTGTCATTTATGAGAGTAAATGAAGTGTCTGTCTGTTCAGTTTTGGAGACGTCACTTTGAGCTCTGGGAAATTGTAATGAGCATTTTTCACACTTTTTAAAACATTAAACATTTAATACATACATTTAACACTAAACATTTAATCAGTTTATCAATTTCAATCAATTTCTTGTGAAAATAATTGGCAGATTAATGGATAATCAAAATAATTCATTAGTTACTTGAGGCAGGCAAGATGATCAGTATGTTGTGTAGATTTGGCGTCAATTGATAAAGTTTATTAAAAACATGTTTAACTCAGCTATTTTTAATTTTATAGGTAAACACGTAAATGCAGTTGGTTGTTGGTTGCAGTTCGATAGCATTACAATAAAAGGAGAGACAACATTTACAAATTGTTCTGTCATTGTATTGTTATATTGTCAAGAGTGTGCATGTACAGTAAATGGAAACAGAAGGGGTCTAATACAGAACCTTGAGGAACTCCAAGGGAAGGAAGGGCTTTTTACAATAGAAAACTGCCAGGAATAAGTTGGGGGGCAGGAGGAATTAATTGTAAATGTAGTTGTCAAAGGACACAGGCACTTCACTGATTAACGTACAGTCACATGTGTTGTCTACTGCCCATAATGTTACTTATCTTACATTTTCACTACACATTTGCTCTGTTTTATTTCATTTGTTAAAAAAAAAAAGCCTCCCCTCCAAGACAAAAGTCTCCATTGTTAGAGTTCTTGTGCCACTTTGCAACGATTGAGATGTTTTTCTTCTGTCCCCTCCACAGGTATTCTTTGTGTCTGATTTGTTTAAGCCCAAAGGCAGACGTTCCACCCTGTCGTCAACCCCTGTGAAGAAAGATCTCGTTCCTCCAGCAGACATCAGAGAGCGGAGCAACCATCTCATAATGGCGTAGAAAAGACTGCAAACTGACTGTACATAACCCTGACCTGTGCCATTTAAATAACTACTACAGCCACTGGCCAATACTGGATAAACAATCTGGTGATGCAGACAAATATGGAATCTTGAACATCTCAGAGGATGAGAAGAGGCCATGGAAAGCAGTCGGGCATGTTTTGCCTTCTCAACGGAAATTTTTGTGTTTTTCCTCAGTCTCACCAGACGTTTTAATGTGGAAAAGAGAGAGGAGCAGGGATATTTGTTCCTCCTCTGTTATGAAGATTATTGGAGATTGTCCTCTGTCAAGACCTTTCCATGGACAAAAGTCTGAAATCAAACAAAACCGAGAAACGGCAGCTGTAAACAAAGCTGTGTGTGGCTTTTGTGCCTTTCTCCCTCAGCTGCATCCAGCTATGGGAGTCTTTACTAATAATCCTGCCACTCACTGACTCAGTGTGACTAATACAAAAAAAAAAACATGACAAAAAAACAAATTCCTTGATTTTCATGAAGGATGTTGTTTTTGTTTGGTTTTATTACAAACATAAGCATTTTATGTGTGATTTATAGCACTATTTTAGCTAAACTCAGTACTGTTTGTCACCACTTGAATGACCTGAAGCGAAGCTTTTGGAAAGCTTTGTAAGACTTTGTAAGCTTTTATTATGTCCATAATGTAGTGTTTCTTAGAAGGTGCACATAAGTTTCAGTAGGTGGAAAGTACGGTGAGAGCGTATGTGTTGGATGTGGGCCTCTTTCTGCTGGGTAGGACGAGCCCCCACTGAGCCATTTAATGAAATGACTGTCTGTTATATGTACCAGACGGGTGTTCACAAGTGTTAGGTCAGACTGTGTGTGAGTATGTGTGTGTGTCTCTTCTGTGTGTGTTTGGGTGAGGCCTTTCTGTGAGCGTGCCAGTGTGTCTTAATGTCATGTCTATATATTTCAGTGTTTATAGCCTACAAGTGTGCCTCTCCTCAGCCAGAGAACAGGCACCTGCTCCAACAGACACATGTAACTCGAGACGGGAACACTGTGGAACAAAAGCATCATATACAGTTCATGTACTTTACTGTTGCTAATCATAGTGATGATTCACATCACTGATAAATCCTGTGATATACTGTATGCTACACAGGCATATATATATATGTAGGTATATTTAAAATAAAGATAGGGGCTTCCTAGAGCAGTGGTTACTTACATTAGCTTTTCACCAAAGCACAATTTAGCAAAACAAGTCACTATTCTGGGACATTGTAGCTGCTTAATATCTCATAAAGTCTTGTAAAGTAATACAATAGGCCTGCCAGTGAGGCTCTGCATTATAATAGATGAAAATCATTACATTGGTATAAAATAAAAATAATAACGATGCTAATATGTTTGCATGACATTAATGTAATCAACTTTTTAGCCAAAAAGATAATAATGATAGTTAAAACCACTGACTGAAAGCATTTTATCCTAAAGGCCTTTTCACACCACCACTCTGTAATCACCCTGACAACTGCATGCAAGCACTGGCCCCCACAGGCTACCAAACCCCTAAATTTGGTGGCCAAAGTACTTTTTTGGTGGCCCAAATGTAAACTCATATAAAGGTCCATGACAACCGCCTACTCCCATTACCCCAACAGGGAGAGACGCTTATACTTTTAAGCACTGACCCCATGGGCAGGTAACCAAAGTATATTTTTGGTGGCCTAAATGTAAACTTATATAAAAGCTATACAGAATAGACAATTGAAGGCAACTTAACACAGCTTTCCTTGTCTGCTCCACTTTTCCCATGAATTATGATGTGGTGTTTCCCGTTGAAAACAAGTACGTTACGTCTTTAGATGTGTCATTCTAGCCACTTAAACTCCTGCTTCCACTCACTCCTTAATTTTCGTTGCTGTTTCGTTTTATCATTGTCCACCTTTTGTGTTTCTGGTTCTGTGAGAATTGCATCAACAATTCAAGCAGGCTTAGTTAAGTTTTTGTAGCCAGGGGCCTTAAGGTCATGGTTATTAAGAATTTTAAAAAGCATTTACAAGACAGGTGCCTCAGTGAATATCGTACCGTTGGTACACCCCAGCCAAAACTCTACAACACATTTACTTATTTGTTGGAAATGTTTTCCCAGGCACAGTTTTTCTTCTAGTTGTCCCTGTACGTGGCTAACTCCAGGTATTTCAGCTCCTCCATGACGACCTCCTTCAGACCCCGCAATGCCTGCCCTTTCCACTATTTTCAACCCCTTCTATTTGACTGGCCAAAGCAAGGTGGTCACCAGCAGTTCAGCATGATGAACTCTGAGCAGAGCAAAACCTGTGTGTGTTCACATTGATGGTAACTGATTTGTACCCCTACTCCTGTGATCGAAACCGCTTCCCCTCTGCCACCTTCCCCTCACTGAACTGACTGGAGGTAGTGAGTTACCAGACGGTGGTGTGAAAAGGCCCAACTGATTTTTAAAGGGTGGCGGGTTCATTATTTGTTTTGTTTTTTTGAGGTTGTTTTTTTTTTATCATTCTGTAGCTTCCCTGTAGTAGATCCAAACAATCAAATTTTGGTCGAGGTATGTATGTTTTACTGTCAAAATGCTGCTTTCACAAGCCCACATTTTACCATGTGACCTGACGTAGGTTTCTGCATGAGGATGTTGCTACATATTAACCCCCCAGGGTTGAAGGACGGGGACGATTAAAAAAACAGAACGCAGGTGGAGTCGCCCTTTAAGTTACTGAGACAAACTTTGATCTGACACTTAGAGGAAAACTTGTTTTTTTTTTCATACGTCTTGAAAATGTACTATACTCAGCATCAGATAATTCTGCATGCTACCATTAATTGTACAATACTGTATTGTGTGTGTATGTACAGTATATCATTTGAAGAAATGCCCACTATGACTTTGTGTCGAGACCTGTGTAAATGTAAAACATGCTGCTTTAAAGAGGCAAAGCTTGGCAGATGTCATCCAGTAAAGTTGACACCTTGTGAATATGAAGTCTTTATGAAAAAAACAAAGCTCTGAAGACAGACAGCTTCAGTTCATTTTTATTAAAAAATGCCTTTCAATATTTTTGTAATGTCATGTGAAATTTTGTACAATGAAACTGTAAGACGTATCAAAGATGAAATGTCTTTAATAAAACATAAAAGCTCAAGAGCAGCGTGCTGTTGTGTTTATTTTAGTCTTTGTGTCATACATAGCTTGTGCCATACATTTGTGCTATAATTCAGTAGTCGGCCAACTGTGCGTGCGATGTAGGGCTCTGGGCGTGGGGCAATGGTAGACTTCCATGCTCGGCTTCCTGTGGGGAAATAGTATGCATTCCAGGCTTTAACCCCTCTCCCCAATGGCTCTCTGAAATAATATAGACTCCACACAGAAAGTATGCCAGAGTGGTAAAGTACATTCACATATGAGAATGCTTAGAAGCAATAAAATTTGCCTTTAGTGTCTTGTGTTATCCACACAAAACCTGAGTAAACCACCACATATATAGACCGTCGACAGGTTGTACCATTTAACAGTATGTGGCAGCATATCGTGAGCTGGGTTTTTGGTCGGTGTGTTCACATGGTATCCTAAGCTGACTGGATCAGGCACGTTGCCCAGAAGGAGATAAGTTGATTAGTTTAATAGGCTGCAAAACATGTCTTGTTTTTATGACCACACCAGGGGTGATACTATTGTGTAGCAGCTGTCTTGTGTTATGGCTACCACTAAATGACTGTTTCCAGTGTCTTAATTGGGCACAAGACTACACCCAACAGACTGTGTTTAGTTTTTTGGGTTTTTAAGCCACACTATGGGTATGGCTTTAAGGATAGCAATGCTAGTAAGTAAAATTACCACTTTGGTCCAAACTTAAAATTCCTCAAAGTGTTGAATGGGTTGTCATAAAAATTCATTCATAACTGATTGTGGTGATCATCTGACTTTCCCTCCAGCACACTGTAAGTTTGACATTTTTAGGTTTTAGGGAATAAATATTTAAAGTATTGCAAGAGATTTGGTACAGATATCCATGCATGATCGCTGGGGAAATAACTCTGTAACTTTGATGATCCTCTGGTTTCTAATCTTGCACCACCAGCAAGCTAAATTTTTCCAGGGAAATATTTCAACATCTACTAGATAGATTAGCACTGATTTTTGGACACATATTCATGGTCCCCTGACCAAATTTTCCTCTACCTTAATGGTACCTTGCATTTGAACGGGCAAGTTGGAATTTCATAGTTTCCAGTTGGAATGTTCAACTGGAAGGGCCTCCTAAAGTCCAAGATGCCTGCTCCACCTATCAACACCTGTTTATTATCTCTTTTGTAACTCATTAAATCAGTCATGCACACAGTCCAACTTCTCTGGACAGTGATGTATACCTATGGTCTTTGTATGCATAAAATACTACATATTGCGTTGTTATCCAATACAATTTGTTGTACTGGAATGCGGTTGATTCTGGTGTGAAATCATTCCCAGCTCCGGCTTCTGACCTCTGAGGTAAATGGAAAGGACTATGAGGTTATCGCTTATAGCTACTGGATAGAACATGCCATGAAATTATAGATAGGTCCCAGAAGATGCTGTAAAAGGTGATCCCTTAACTTGTAGTACTATCAGGTCAATATTTAATTTAGGTTGTGCTATGACCTGGAAAAATTATCAGCTTCAGTTGTACTTTGTGCTCAGTGCTAATGTTAGCATAATGTCTTGTTATGACCATATGAGGAGTGGCACACTGTTGTGTGCCAGTTTCCTTTTGTTTTGACTACAACTAAACTACTTTTTCCACTGTCTTAATTAAGTACAAGACTACACCCTGCAGGGTGTGTGTTTGTTTTGGTAGATATTAAAGTAGTTTTATCCTACACTAACCTGTTGCCATCCTCTTAATCTAAGTGATTTTCTGTCTCTCTCTGCCTCTTCCTCTCTGTGAACCAAACATGGAGTGTGTTTGATCTAAGGTGTAAAATCTCCGCTACCAAACATGGCAGTGCCTTTAATTCTATGAGTGTTGCTCTCTCTGCTAATGTTCACACCCAGTGCCAAAAGCTTGACATAATGTTTATCTTTGTGAACCAGTCCTGACCCACTCCATTAAAGCATCAGTGGTGCTAGATTTTCTGAAAGATATCTTCGGTTGTAATTGAAAGTGATAGAGGCTGCATGCAGAGTATATTTTTAGTATCCACCAGACCAACAAGTGGCACAGTCCTACGTTTTTTCACATTTTCAGCTGGACCATTTTTCTGGTTGAGATTCAAAGAGGCTTTCTTGATCAGCAGCGCTTAACATTCTAATAATGGAATCCTTTTCATGTGGTTTGGAGAAAAAAACTGTTGTGTTTTCCCACCGCAGTTTAACCCCCATTACTTGAGAAGTAATTACCCTGAGTGATTTACAAATTCTTCTCATGAACTCTGTAGCACTGTTGTGGTTCCTCTGAAGTGATGACTTATTCTCTTTCTTGTTTGCCCCCTGCAAACACACACAATTAACCAACATCCCCTCTGCCACTTAAACTGATGTATTTTCTCATTGTACAAACATTTTAGTCTGCTACACTGAGTTTATAGTCTCTGAATTGTCCTTTTGCAATGTGAGAGCTGTTTTTGGCTGTTCCTGTCATGGTCTGGTGTAGCTATTAAAGTTCTCATGAAATCAAAATCAAAGTTTAAGTGTTCACATTTGTATTGCACGATACACCATTATCTGACCAAACAATCACAAAAAAGTAGATATTTTGGGGTATTTTTTTTTCCATCATTACTTTTTGGGTATTTTGCCTTTATTGAAGATATGACAGGACAGAGGGTAGAGAGTAAAGGGATGACATGGAACAAATGGGCCACAGACAGGAGATGAACCAGCAGCCACTGCAGAGGACTGATAGCCTCAGTACATGGGAAACGTACTCTACCAAGTGAGCACAGGGGGACCCCATTTTTTGGGTATTTTTAATGGTTTTTTCTTTTCCTGCAAAATGATTAAAAACTGTTGATGACTAATCCCACACTTGGGGGTCATTACTAAATTTGTATCCAATCAAATGCTTTCTTGCTTATGACGCAGTGGCGCATGGAAGGAGAATACATCCATTCACCGGAGCTGAGTGGAGTGTTTCTAGCGGCCTGAATGTACAAAAGCACAACTTTATTCACTGATTTGGTTGAAACTGAGTCATATTTTATGGAGAAAATATTTAAGGTTTATCCTACAATGTCCTCCAGCTACACAGCTAAAACTCTTTACTTACAGATGGGTAGATGGCTTTATCTTAATTACTACTTGAGCCTAACTGTTAGCTGCCATTAGCAGGTAACAGAACCGGGCTCAGCATCCTCCCAGTGAACATGGCCAGTCTCTGGACAGGGAATACAGTACAGAGGCGGTTCATGGAGTTTCCCTATGGAAAGATAGGTCAACTTGTTGCTAAAATAAGTTAGCTAATCGCTACCGCTGCCATTAGTTTGGTTAGCTCAGCCCCTGCAAGAAAACCTCAGTAGTGTAGCCTATTCCCTGTCGTCACTCTGGCCTCCGCTGGTCTCTGAGGCTGTGTGGCCATGATCACTGGGAGCTCTCAGTCCAGTAGAGTCAGCCAACATGATTGTTCTCCTTCAACAAACCAATGATATACACCCCAACAAGTCCCTCCCTAATTACCAATAAGCACTCTGCCAACTGTTTCATGGGAACTTAAAAGAACCAGTGTGTATGATTTAGTGGCATCTAGTGGTGAACTTGCAGATTGCAAATACCTCATCTGACTCTCCCCTTCCAAGCATGTGGGTGAACCCTGGGTGGCTGCAAAACTTGTGCAAAATGCATATGACCATATTGAGAGCTCTTGTTGGGTTTGTCCAGTCTGGGCTACCGTAGAAATATGGTGGTGCAATGTGGCACTACTATTATTTTCCATTTCTGCCACGTTCTGCCATTAGCCTTAAATCTCTGAAATCTTACACACTGGACCTTTAAAGAAACAGCAATAATCAGTTTGTAGTTCTTGTAAAAACTCACTTGAATGAAAATTAGCTAGAAGCAAAAGAAAAAAACCTGACCTGATTAATTCTTCTAGAAAGGCTGTTCTTCAGAAAGTTTGGCTGCCTGTCTGCTCCTTCAGTCAACTTGAAGCCTGTCATGGAGTCTGACGCCACATGACATTATTGGCAGTAGTAGCTGAGGTCATTTGTCCTCTCCCTGACAGATGGAGGGATGCTGAGAGGAAGCAAGGCACACCCTCCAAATGCCCTGGCTGATAAGTGACCTCATTACAGCTCCACTGGGCATGTTTTTCTTATTCACGGAACACCATGATGATGGCTGGCTCCCCGGGAGACCTCGGCTTTTGAGCCATGCCAAGCTCTTGGACTTTCTGAGAGTTTTTCTTTACTTGGCTCGTGAAGCACAATCAGTTTCCAGGACTGCCATTATCAGCCTGAAACACATACACAGAAATGCGCCACATCTTTAATCCCTCTACACTCGTTGTTTAGAAGAACATTCACCACTTGTAAATGTCCTGTTTGAGTGGACTGAAACAAAAGCGAGGTGAAGACAGCACCACTTAAACATGTTATGTAAGTCTCCTTTATCTGCCCCTCACTCATCCACACACAATACACACAAAAACGCTCCTCATAAAATTGACTCTAAACCCTAATGTTAGCCATAATATGTTGTGTCCGTGCCCAGAAGGCCTCGGTCTCAGAGGACTTTGGGTTGCAGCACTGCAGCTGTAAGTAATTCTCTCCCTCGCTCTCTTTCCCTCTTTCTCTCTTCATCCTCCCCTGTGTCTGGAGAATGTAAACATCAGGCGGGAGGCCAAATCTCTGCCATCACAACCTTCCTTACAGCTGATATGGAGACAGGGAAACACTGACCGGGAGTCTGAGCCTGAATCAGTCTAATGTACACAGAGGGTAAAGTGTGATTAGTGTTTGGACTGTAATGATGAAACATTTTGTTGACAGTTTAACCCTATGTTTCCCCCCTCAGCATCAACATGTCAGTCATCAATCTTACGGAGGACGTCCCTTGAAGTGTTTGCCATGGAAGTCAAATCACGGACGCAGAGCTAACAATCAAAACCATTCCTTCTTCTTATAGCGTCTCTATTTTTATTGCTGGCGACGCCGTCTAAGGATGATAAAGTCAGTCAGTCTCTACAGTAGGTCAGTCACGAACTCTTTGTCTCATAGCACAATATCACAATGACAGCTGTAGGGAACAATTACTGCCATGAACTTTGCTCTGGATGTCCTTGGTCCTCAAAATATCCTTTGTAATGACGGCCATGACCTTTTGTCTGGTGCCACGATCAAGTCAAGGACAGGTCATTTTTCCCATAATCGACTTTATTCCAAGACAACATATCCACAAAACTAATTTTCCAAAGAAAATGCTGCTAAGGTTGACCCTCAGAGGATAAAGGATGACAAAGGTTGCAGGGTTGTCAAGAAAATGAACTGGCACATTCATGCCCCACAGAGGGTTAACGCTTTTCATTTTGGACACTATGTGAGGTGATTAGTGTTTGGATTTTAATCCAAAACATTTTGTTGACAGTTTTTAACGCAGTCCTGGAGGTCTTCCTGCTCAGCATCAATATACCAGTCATCCAGCTCATGGAGGATGTCCCTTGAAGTGGATAGAAGTCACCTCATGGATGCTGACTTAACAATCAAAACCAGTCATTCTTTATACGCTCTCTACTTTTATTGCTGATTACAGGCCCTAGGGATGATGAAGTCGGTCATTCTATTGGTCAGTCACAAATTCTTTGTCCCAAAGCTCTACAACAAGTTCCAGGAAACAATTACTGCCATGAACTTTCTTCTGAATTTTCTTGGTCCTCAAAACATCCTTCCTAATGACCACCATGACCTTTTGCATCAGGTCAAAGTCAGGCGATTTTCCCCTGATTGACTTCATTTCAAGTCAAGGCATCATTATTATTATATCATTATTGTGTTACTTAATGCACAAGGCATAATATCCTGATATCTGCTGAACACAGTCATGCTCACCATCTCTTGCAGTTCCACAACTAATCAGTTATTGTGGGGAGTAATGAGCACTGAAAGCTCAACTTGTGGGGGCTTTGGACTTTTTGTACAGTTCTGTATTTGATGTCACAGTCAGGTAGAAACTTCCATAAAATCTCCACATGTACACTACAATGTTACATGAAACTCCTCAAAAGCTATTTCTCACAGAAACCCCAATTCCTGGTACCCCCAAAGATGTATACCCCCACCCAGTCCCAACCTCTCAAACTGATTTCCAACCCCAAAATCCCAAGGCCATTTTCCCCCCTCTTACTACTTTCTCTGCTGAAGAATTTGAACAAATTACCTCCATATGTGTCTGAAGGAGCCCCATGGGAAAGGGGCCAAGAAGAATATACTGCTGACGGAACACAAACATTGACTTCATCAAACATCGCGAGCAGCGTGCTCTGATGCTCTCCATATGCTCACCTGGCACTGGCAACCGTTTGCTGACAGCACAGCAACATCTCGCCAGTGTGGCTCTTTATCTTCTCGTGCCACATGTTGTTTAGTATCTGCGTTGAGGAGGTGGATGGAGGTTGGTCATGCTTGTTCTTATCACCAGTGAGGTAACATGTCAGCATATGCAGCAGGGTTTGTGTTTCCTCAGACCTTCAAATGATAAGGTGGCTGAAAGATAAGATTTAAATGTGTCAATCAAATGTAAATGTTTCATATGCACAATTTAATGGAAGTGAATGAAATCCCAGAACCCCTGTACAGGGCCTCATGTGTTTTCAGCCAGTTACCAGAGAAACAGCAGTGGGGGAAGCATGAGACAGGACAGAAAAATGGAGGAAAGAGGGGAAAAAAGGAGCAGAGATGAAGACGGGGTATAACTTTCCCTGTGTGATTAACATTCAGTCTCAGGTACCACACTCGTTCGCACCGAAAGCTGTATTTCCTTTGGCACCTGGCCAGAGGCTTGTGACCTTATTCACCTTCTTTCTCTTGTCACTCGGCAGGCGCTCGGTTGTGACCTTTCAGGCAATGAATACACGTCTCTGGAGAAAGATCACTTACAGAAAGCCTTAAAGAGAAAAATCACCCTATCAAGTAAAGCTATTTTTCAAGCAATCATCAACGTGTCTGGAGCTACAGTCCTCCCTCGATGCTGACCTCCAACATTAGGAATGCATGATTCACCGTGGGAGGAAAAGGGTGCACTCTGCTCCTATCTAGCCGACTCCAAGCTGCAGTATAACGGAGCTACAGGTTTATCCAGAGGAATCCTGTCAGCGGGCTCTGTCTCCTCCCCAGGCAACTCTAACATCACCACAGGCACAGAGAGGGTGAGGCGGGGGGGTCACCAAGGATTTGGCAATAACAGCCTTTCCGAGTAAAAGAGGAGCTATTACATTGCAGGGGGTTTCATTGTGTAGCATTCCATTTGGATCCACTAGTCAGCTGTTTGACAGGTCATTTAATGGTGATTAGAGAGCGGAATTAGAAACCCAACAACCCAAGCAACATAAGACAGAGGAATTCAGTCCAGTGTGACAGCTTGGTGATGTCCAGTATTGTTGTTGACAACAGACAGAAGCCGTATTTCCATCAGTATGTGCATTCTGAAGTATTGCATTAGAAAAGGTTGACAGAAACAGCAAAATTTCAGGGGGAAAAACTTCAATTACGCAAAAAAGGTTTTTACCCTTGTGGTTTTTGCCTTTTTCCAAAAAAAAAAAAAAAAAAGTCACTGTGCTGAATGGGAGATGGAAACACTATTTCTGAATAAGCTCTGACGAAGCAAACATTCAGCACGCCACTGATCAGCTGTTTCTGCTCTGAGAGAAGAAGAACAGGGGAAGGGTTTTTTTCTTCGCTTTCTACTTCCTCTTTGAGGCAGTTGGCAAACACATGGTTTTATTTCTGGCTGGTGACCTCTTACCAATATAACTACACCTAACATAGCTCTAAACTGGTTGATGCAAACACGCCTCATTCACAATTTTTGCAATGTTTCAAAAGTTTGCTACAAATTCTCTTGACAACCATGTGAAATCATGGATATTGACACCCAGTATCTTTTAGGGCAAATTTAACAGTTTTGATTCACAACCAGCTGTGACTTTTATCATTTTAACTTTCACAATTGATGATGTGATCACACTCTACATGCTGACTTGGCAACATATTTGGCAACAGTAAAGGCAATGACTGTTGACTCACATTATTATCGTGATATCTGAATCACAGACTGCTGACTTATGCTTTTGATGTGGAGGTAATTGTTAGCATCATGGAAACATAGCATGGCCTCAGTCTGTTCTATTAACCAGTAGGCTACAGTGAAACCTGCACTTAACAGTCAATATTTTTTATACCAACAGCTGGTTAATTGTGTATCTTTAACATGAAAGAAGTCACCATTATCCAATCAGGTTATTCCCTCATTTCTATAGAACATTTTAACATTTTAAAGTGTCTGGGTTTTACATCCAGCAACTTAAACTGCAGGCATAAACCAACACTAGCTGCTCAGCACCAAATGGCAGCCAGACTAAGTTAGTAACTAGCAGATATTTCCTTCAGGAGTTGGTGGAGACCAAAACAGAGTTAAGAGGAGAGTGAATATTGGACTAAATATTCATCAGATGGACACAAACTCCAGATGAATGCTAATGTGTGTCTGCAACATGTGTAAATAGCCAAATGCTTACTAACACAGTTGCCATTACACTTAAGTATGTATTGCTTACAGCTTGTCGCGCTTTTTTTTAAGTGGCCAAAAAATAAAAAATAAAAAATCAGTTAATGCAGGTTTATGAAAGTGAAGATGTTGGGGCATTGTTTGTCATTCTTAAAATGAGCTGCAGCATTGATTGAAACATTGTGGTATCAATATTGATTTAGAGTTTCATCAATATTTCTGTTGTACTGTACATCTATCAGTGTAGTCTGCTTTACTCTGAATAGATAATAATGAATATCAAGGATGACTTTACTGTGACTTTAATGCATTTTGTCTGAGATATCATTTGATGACTTCATATGGTCTTGGTCCACTCCATCCGTATCAGTAAGTGTATAGATTATAAAAACACTTACTTACTCACTATAAGGCAATAGAATTCAGCTGCACTGCAAACTACATCCTCCAAAATTAAATTTGACTCAACACCTCTCCAAAACAGTTTTCAACAATAATTGGACATGAAAAGCACAAAGACTGGGAACAGCCTGGCTCCGTCCAAAGGTAACAAAATCTGTGGTAACATAACATAATACAGCCTGCAATTTACAGTGTAATTCTGTTGTATGAATAAGGTACCAATAAAGAAGAAAACAACACTATGGGGAACAAGGGAGTAACAGCTAGCCAATTTAGTGGGATGGAGAAATAAAATATACTGTAAGTATTATTGTAAATTCTGGGAATCTACAGGGTGCAGAACTTGGGAAAGATAGTGTTGAACTGGCAGAAAAGGAGCCATGATATGACTTGCAGTGCCTTTTTATGTTGTACTCATTACAGCAATACATTTGTTGCACAATAAACACACTGGTTTATTACTAGATGCGGCTGGCAAAGTAAATAAATACTTGTCAGTCCATTTTCTCTGGTAGCGGTGATTTTAACCATCCAGTTTATGTCACTTTAGCTTCTGGAGAGGCGTTTTGAAGCTTTTTTTTTTAGCTAAACTAACGTGAGTTTCTCTGTGGCCTGCCAGCCCAGAGAACAACATGAGGCAGGGGCAGATTTAGTCATTTTGGGGCCAAAGGCAAACACAGGCACGGGGCCATCCACATCCCTTGCTGAACTTAAAGGGTAACAACACAAACTGAGGACTAATTTTAGCACAATGTATCGTCATGTTTAATTGTGGAGTTTCCGGCATGTGTAGTATGCCATGAAAGACTGGAGAGGTCTGATGGTGCAGTCAGTGGCATATACAAAATGTCACAATGTGAACAATATATGTGGAAACAC
The DNA here is from genome assembly GCA_034769285.1 of Lutjanus argentimaculatus. NCBI lineage: Eukaryota > Metazoa > Chordata > Actinopteri > Lutjaniformes > Lutjanidae > Lutjanus > Lutjanus argentimaculatus. The sequence goes on along the minus strand of JAWZSL010000011.1, from coordinate 11,346,128 downwards.
TTGATTGAATTCAATTAAACACATGATAAGACATTAAATGTAGCATAGAGAAACCGGTGGGGAAATGTCACATAGTTTAGTAAAGCTTACATCAGGTGCTTTTCAGAAGTTGCTCACTATGCTTAACCCCTTCACCTCCACTGGCCCTTCTGAAAGTCCATTATTACAAACACATGCTGCATGGAAAACAATGTGAAAACCACAGTTTGGTCAAGATAGCAGAATTAAGAAAGATTAAAAATAGACAGTACTGTGACGCCTACTTGGAAATACATAGAATATAATAAAATCTAACTTAAAATCTGAAAATAAAATATGGGCGTTTGTGCTTGACTGCACCACTATTTGTCAGACATGTTAGTATGTACACTGACTTAAACATGAACATTAACTAAATGAAAACAAGACGTTACACCAGAATCACCAGATTTCTTTCATGTGGTGCAATTTGCTGCAATTCTAAGACACCTCGTTTTTTTTTTTTTTTCTTAGGAAGGATAGGATATAAAGGGTTTAAAAAGCTCTTCTTTTTGGCAGAGGGTTCTTTAGCTTCTCCTCACCCGGGGCGATGGAGATGCCAGAGTGATGCCTAGGCCGTTCTCCTGGGCTCTGGGAGGAAAATCCTGTTTAATGTCTCCACAATAACATTCCCTGGGGTTATTTATTCAGGAATGTTAATGTGCTTAGAATCTACTGGCCCCTGTGGCCTCTGACACAGGCTCCGCTGGGCTTTCCTATCAAGCACTCGATCAGGCGCAGCACAAGCTCTTCGGTGCCGCTGCCATCTGTTTAAACAGCAAAGATTGATGCAACAGGAATCTATTGATGACCCTGCAGTCGGATAACGGGGGCAAAAAGCCTGCCTCGGTGCATTCACGCAGTCTGCATCTTTGTTTATGTTTTGCCTCAATCTGACATAGCAATATGCACTTTGGAAGTTGATGTATTGTAATATTTGCAGGCTTTTCAGTGGAAATTCATGGACTTCTTGGTATGCCTCTCACGCACTGTAAACACTGTATTTATGTGTCTTTTCAGCTCCAGGGTCTGTACTTTATGTCATGGTTTGAATAAACACAATACAATTACTGGATGTAAATGGGCCTCTCCATACATATGAGATCCATTATTTTTCCACACTCATTTAATCTCTCTGTAGGTTCCTAAATGGAAACAGATGCACAGAGCAGCATGATCATCTACCTAAAAATTCTTGAGCTGCGGGAGTTATTAACTAACGGTTTCTGTCTTAGTCTGAGCCTTATTTACACAAATATATCCAAATAAGTCCGTAAAGGAATAGTTCAACATACTGGGAAATATGCTTACTCACTTTCTTGTCAAGAGTTAGCAGAGAACATTGATACAGTAAATATGAAGCCACCACTGTCAGGTATCTTAGCTTAAGGTAAGAACTAGAAACAGAGGGAAACAGTAAGCCTGACTGTCCAAACAAAACTCTGCCTGCCATCAACTTAGTTCACTATTTAAGGCCCGAGCACTGACTTTGGTGCGGGGATGCTTTTGTGTGAAGTGAAGTTCGCCGTAACATTTGACCTTTGACCACCAAATTTAAATCAGTTCATCTCTGAGTCCAAGTGAACATTTGTGTTTGGAGAAGTTCCTTCAAGGCGTTCTTGAGATATGGTGTTCATATGGTGTTCAACACCACCTTTCCGGGAGCGTAAGAGATTTCCCCAAGGCTGCTGACGCCGCCTCCATCATCCCTCTCCAGGGGAGCCAGCGACATCATCATGAGGTCACCGTACCGTTGACCTCTGACCACCAAGATTTAATCAGTTCATCTGAGTTCAAGTAAACATTAATGCCAAGTTTAAAGACATTCCCCTCAACTGTTCTTGAGGTATTGCGCCTGGTGGGGAAAACAAGCCTGTGTTTACATGTTCTAAGGCAAAGCTACAGTTAAAAATAAGCATGAGGGGATTTTTTTTCAGATAATTTTTATTTTTTTTTACATAATATTTTGTGATTATGGCGATGGAAATTTTCCCGCTTTTATCCACAGGGGCCTCCAAAATCAACACATTATGAAAGTTCCTTGTAGAGGCTTTAAGTAAAGCCTCCACTTTCTACATTCAAAATTAAAATGTACAATATATAATGCAGCAGGATCACATATTATTGGATTATTACAACTAATACATTTTACGTTTTTGGTCAACAGCATTTAAATAAACTTTGGGTCATTTAATCTGCAGCAAGGCATCACATGTTGTAATGTGATGACATGTCTTGTATCCAAAATCTTAATGTGTAAAGTAACCAGCTGAATATAGCTGTCACATCAGTGCAGTGATGAGTGAATGAAAAGCACCACAAAATGGAAATACTTGAGTAAAATAGGGGAGACTGGGGTTAGTTGGCGCCTTTTCACTCATATTTCTAGGAGTTTAAGAATGTCAATATTCAATCAAAACTTGACCGAAATGAACTTTCAGTTTCAATCATCTAAATCAAAGGCAAAATCTGCCAAAAATCTTCTCTGCCACGCCTACTTCAAACAGCACAGCATAGCTTACCAACTGTTATATCACATTTGATACTCTACTATCTGTTTAACAAAGAATTTGAAAATGTAAATGACTGTTCTCAGGGCATAAAACTAATGATCTGTTTTTCTTTACAAGTCAAGACTTAGTGAGCCGGCTCCCTGGGAGAGATTTGCCAAAAGCTGTTAGCGTGGCTCAGGAAGGGTCAATTATGTGACTAATATTTCCTGGTTGGGAGAGAAACTTGCCAGTCATTGTGCTAAGCTAAATTAGCTGGCCACTGGAGGATCTTCTAATCCAACATATTTACCAAAAATTGAGCGTGAAAAGTTTCTTGAGTACTGTGCATTTGACGTGACGTGAGAGCTTATTTTTCCTGGGGGAAATGTGACCGACCCATTGAGTATTTTCTGACCTAATTGTGCTGTGAAAGTCCTCACCATCCCTGATTGACTTTGTTTGCATGTGAGACCATGTGAACCTGAAGGATTTCCTGGCCCCGTGGCCTCAGTTGTTGTGCTGTTTTTCTGACCCCTTGACTTAATGCATGCGAACACACATGCCACACTTCAGACTTATTCACTGGGGAATCGGGCTGCATCACGATGATGTGAGAATATGTAGTCCACTTTTCCCATTGTTCTCCAACTGTAAAAAGTGTCCAGACTGCCTTAAAATTTTACGTTAAGTAATTTAGGCTTAGGTAATTTTGTAATGATTCAAACCAAATACCTCTTTTTTTGACAAATAAACAAAAAGATGAGTTGATTCCTGTATGATTCTTTTTTTTTTTTTTTTTTACAGTGTAAGAGACATTGAGCATTAATACAGTCCACATCAGTGAATGTGGTTTCATGCTTATGTTTCAGGTGGTTTGGCAAAAAACTTAGGGCAACTCCCCTAATAAACCCCACATCCTCTTTATGATTCACAGTAAATCACACTTAATTGCACTGACAGATGCTGTAAAATCTTATCTGCTCATAATGCTGGCCTTTCAGTGACATCCACATTTTGACCATTTTTTAATGTTTGTGTAAGTTTATGATTTCCCTAAAACTGGAAGTCAGAGGCCCTGACTCGTAAAAAACATAATTCTTTCTGTGTGTAACATTTTTATGATTAGCCTCAACCTCATGTAACATTGACCCCAGGGTCACTCCGAGCTGCCCTGAAAACACTTGCTCGTACGTGGATAATATTTTACGGCCTGACCCCCCCGGGATTGCAGTAACCTGACTTTTTTTATTCCTCTCGTCATCCAACTTCCCACTTGTTTTTCGCTCCAAGAAATTACAAGAATGTTGTGTCAAGTATGACAAATTAGCTCTCAATATCATGCCTCTCTCTGATGAAATCATGGAACATGTTCGCAGCAGGAGAGCGTATTTGTCAAGAAATTCGGACAATTAATGGCCGAGACTTGGCTATAAAATTACAGAAAACATATTTTTTTTATGATTCCTAAGTAGATGAGGTGACCTCAGAGTGTTGATTTAGGCTCAGTTTTCAGGCTTGCTGCAGGTTTGACAGCCTCATCGGTGAAACTTGATCCGCGCTCTTAAGAAAACAGACCTAATGAATGTGTTCCCAGTCCCAGAGGGGCAAAAAAATCAGGCGTGATTGTTCAGCCTCTGAGAATGTCATCAAATACCTGCTTAGAAATTTTGAATGTCTGCTGCCATCTACAGGCCTTTTATTTTATTTTCCAATCTACTGGCCTGATTCTCCAAAACATATCAATTACCAGATCACGTAAAAAAAAAAAAAAAAGCTGCATGTTATGACCAAAAGTCAGAGAGTGTGGCAGGCTGAGCAGATGTCCCCTCTCTCACAAAGACCTTCATGCTGCAACAGAACAGCTAAATGTGGAGGGAATATTAATGCACAATAAAACATAACAAGCCTTGTATCATAGTTTATATATGTTCTTTATTAGACAATATTAGACCCTTTACAAGACCCTTATTAGATTTTATTAGAGGGTAATTTGGGACACATTAAAACAGAACTGTACTGTAAACTAAAACATTTAGCACGTGTCTAACTGTGGAAATAATACACTTTAGTTTACAGTACAGTTCTGCCCACAAGCCTATATCCACTGGTTACACTGGTTGCCGCAGAGCAGCTCCAGTAAATTCAAGCAAGGGATTCTGTTGCACTGTTGATATTTAAGACTAAAGGTGACTGGACTTTATGAGCTTCTAAACTGTAGAGCAAACCACTGAGGGAGGTAAGGCGATAGGCTGGCAAAATGTCATCTTTTAAATCACATGAGTGTGAGATCATGATTCATCCTTTAAAGCATGGTTCTACCCACTAGCATTTGAAATTTGTAGGGTAGACTGGGGTCGGTTGCAACACGGGACGGTTGCAATTGATCTTATATCTCAAATCAGAAGCATGCAAAAGAGATTATACTCATACTACACATGCTCAGTTAGACCTTCTCCCCACCAGGAAAACAGACGATACGTTCATCACCTGCTGCTGTATTGCTTTTTGTCATACTGTCCTGACCTTTTGCATAAATTAATCAAACCTTGCATCATTTTAATCTTTTCGTTGACTTCTAAATAACATGCTTAGCATGTGTCTAGCTAGCTGTGACGGTTCCATCAACCATAAACACCATACAGTGTTTGTGATAATCCTTTTCATTTAAAATAAATCACTAGACACTGGTTTTTGTTTAAACAGGTTTATTGTTTTTTCCTTTATTTATTTAATGACACTATGTTTCCATGAGCTTCCTTCGTAGTACACCCCTCTGGGGAGCTCTGAATTACAGGGACTTAAAGCAAAGCAGCATGTGGTCATTTCTTTTGGGTTTTGGGTGTTATTGGTATTAATTATTTCTAAGTATTGAAGTTTTTTTGTCTTTTTTGGTGGCTGGGTTTATTTGGGGTTTTTAAACAGTATGGAGTTAAGCCCCCTCCACCCCACCCCCCTCCTTTTTCCTATGTAGGCTAGCCTATGTGTATATATACCCCTTCTTTTGTGTCATTCGGGAGGTCAGATTTGTTCAGTTCAGACTTCTGTTGCTGTATTGTTTTGTTTACCTCAATTTAGTTAAAGGGCCCTGAGTTAATATTTTTGTTGATACTTTCCCTTTGCTTATGTATTTTAAACATTAAGATTTTGTTGCTGTATGGATTGATTTGGCTAAATAAAGCCTTAAAATTCTAAAATAAAGCTTGTGTCCCTGTCTTTAGTGCTTGGTCCCTAACACTAGCACATAGCATCCTGTCAGGGCTGCTTAGCCTTGAGACAGCTGTTTCAACTGCCGCCAAGATAATCAGCCATATCAAAACAGATCCATACAGCATTTTTCAACATAAACAAGTCATTGTGGGATACATAAAAGGATCGTTCACCCAAATATGAATGTACGTTTAATAAGTGTGTTGCATTGCAAACTGATTGATTTTTACTGACTCAAATTGAAATATAGAGAGATTAAATAGCATCTGTAACATCTGCACGATCTACGTTCAATGCATTAAACAAACAAAGCTCAATAACTGTTATTTGATAAATATTGCAAAATAAATAAATGGTATAGTATTATTATGAACCAATACATATTTTGATCAGAGCCCATACAACACTGCTTGCAGTTTTTATTTATCTATTTAATTTTTTTTTATTATTATTTGTTTACTTATTCAATTTTAATTTTGTTTGTTTTTTGTTTGTTTGTTTTTCTTTGTTTGTTTGTTTTTGGGGGGAGAATTCTACTTCTACTGTGCCCCCTCTTGTATGGTTCTCTATTGTCCTGTTGTCATTGTGTTTCTATTTTTGGCTATCTAGTCAAGTCAAGTCAATTTTATTTATATAGTGCCAGTTCACAACAAAGTTGTCTCAAGACACTTTACATATAGAGTAGGTCTAGACCACACTCTATAATTAATTTTACTTGCATCCAACAATTGAAACAATTCCCCCATGAGCAAGCACTTTGGCGACAGCGGCGAGGAAAAACTTCCTTTTAACAGGCAGAAACCTCGGACAGATCCATGACTCATGGTAGGCGGTGATCTGACGGCACCGGTTGGGTAGATGGGATGTTTCACATGATGTGTGTAGCTGCACACGCTCCAAAAAAATCCTGAGGCCTGAAGGAAATTGTGAAGAATCCTTGGGGAGATCCCCTCTCCACGGACGGCTGATGGTCCTACAGGAACCGCAGGAAAAATGGTCCAGATTGTTTGATGTAATTATCCTCCTTCCTGTAAAAGAAGAAACAGTATTGGTTCTTGTGTGACTTAAAAGGATATTCCACCCTAACATGATAATCCACTCAATATGTACTCACCCCTATGCCGATGTGAGGATGGGTGAAGATCTTCAGTTCACTAAACAATCCTGGAGTTTCAGCAGAAAACGGGGTTGCAGCCAATGGCAGTGAATGGAGACCACGGATAAAATGTAAGAAAAAAAGATAACAAAACAAACACAAAATGTCATGTTTCTAGCTGAAATAAGACGCCATTTACACCATGTTTTTGAGCCGAAATGTCAACTGTAGCCACCCAGGTAGCATGCAAACATGGTGTCGCCGTATATCTCTTAATGGATGCACATGTGAAAATATTGCGAGATCTCTTGTGCATCTGGCTCAAGTCTGAGAGGCTACAGTTGACATTTCAGCTAAAAGCATGGGGTAAATTGCGTCTTTTGTGGTTAAATTTTATTGTCGCGGCTCGCGGACACTTGGATTACACCACACGAGCAGGATGGAGACATTTTGTGTTTGTTTTGTGTTCTTTTTTTTAACATTTTATCCGTGGTCTCCATTCACTGCCATTGTACTGGATTTGAATATACTTGTGTGAGCATATGTGTGTGTGTGTGTGTGTTAAGGCTGTCATGCTGGTTTATCTGAGCCATGGGTGAAGCTGGAGCTGCTCCAGGGTGCTGCGCTGTTCAGGTGCTTTGGCCAAACATGCTCTCAAGAACTCCTGGCAGTCTGGACAGAAAGAAAGAGGAGAAAGGTGAAGGTGACGGCAGTGATCCATCAGAATGTGAACTACAATGAACAGGTTTGTGATTTCTTACTTTTGGTCAGGTTCCTGTCGATTCTCATCCTTTTTCTGAGGAATCTCTTGGTCTCGAACACTGTGTCTCTGTGGAGCGACTCGAACAGGACCACTCCCAGCTGCCACACTGTGGAGGGTCCAGGCCTGTAGGTGTAACAACTGTACCACTCCGGGGGGATGTAAGCAGTGGTACCTAGAATACACAAACATAATAACAAGACATGAGGATGGGGAGAAGCTTTGTTTGAATGTTAAATTCACAGGCAGGTAAATATCAGTGGAAAGCAGCATAGAAGCTTGACATCTCACCGTAAAACATGCTGTAAGATGATCCTTCCTCGGTGAAACAGCCCAGGCCAAAGTCAATAAGGCGAACACGCGGGACATCCGAGCCCGTCTCGATTAGGATGTTTTCCAGCTTGATGTCGCGGTGAAAGATGTTCTTATCCTCAAGTTCTTTTGCTGCGTCGACCAGCTGTTTCATTATGATCTAAAAGAGACAGAAAGACAGGGATGAGATATCGGAGTTCTGGGCTAACTGCTGTGATTCAAAGCTGACAGCAACTGCAACATACAAAGTTTCTACAACTATCTTTCACTGAAATAACTCAAGTTTTAAGAACCTGTGAGGCTTTGGTTCCAGGTCATGCCTTGTGATTCTACTCCGTGTTTAGATATACATCATTGAAACTGGTTCGGATACCAGGACAAAATGTGCAGTGCAGTTCATTTGTGGAAGAGACAATGTTGATAAAAGTGGTCATAATATCGGGGAGAACAGTGGAAACAAAAGCAGAACCTGTGACAATGGCTGTTAAGTTACAGGGCAGGACAGGGTATTACAGACACTTCCTAACTTGCAAATCCTGTTTTAACTGTTTGGTCAGTGTTCCTCTCCTAACTGAAGATGGGAAAAGTGTTTTACACGAGCACCCTAACTTCCAAAAACTCTCCTAACTTCAGGAAAACTGCTAAGCCGTCCCAACTTTAACTTTTCCACTTGTAGTAGTAGCTAACCTAGTCACTAGCTAACGGTAGTGTTAGCTAAAGGTAGTGTTAGCTAAAGGTAGTGTTACTGTAGCTACCATAGCTAATGGTAGTGTTAGTTAAAAATAGTGTGAGCTAATGATAATGTTAGTTTACCATAGTCATAGCTAACAGTAGTGTTAGCGTAAAGATACTTAATGGTAGAATAGGTTAACATTACGGTTTGCTAACTTGTAATCCATGTGGCTGTTGTTTCATTGCTTTGACACAGTTTCAGTCTGCTATCTTGGCATATTTTAGCATTTAGCATTTCATTTTGGTTTAGCTAAGCATTTTTGTAAATTTCCCAAAGAGAACAGCTTTGGATTTCTCAACAGGTGCTACTAGCACCTCTAACTCATCTGTCTTTAAGTGCCCATTGTTGGTTTTGCTCCATTTATTACTATCTGTTTCAGTATGTTTCATTGAGAAAAGCCAACAGCTGCAAAGTTATTTAGCTCAGTGAAATGAGAAAAGTAGTGTTGCTAGGTGACATAAAAGTTGATTAGCAATGTTGGATTAATTATTTAGGATTTCCTAACCTGAGATAAGACAGGAAAGGCTGGAAACACACGTGGCAGCTTACCTTGGCTTGGTCCTCCTGTAGGGAGCCTCCGTTGGCCTCGATGTACTCTAAGAGGTCTTTGCAGGGGACTGGTCTCTCCATCACCAGGATGAGCTCCTGGTCCAGATCGTACCAGTCCAGTAAGGACACTGGTGCTGACGTCCCCACTGACCCATCTGTTCCGGCCTGCAGTTTCAACATGATGGCCACCTCCGCTGAGAGCTGGTTCCCATTCTGGTCCTGAAACATCACAACAAGATGGAGGATGAAGGAGAGAAGCTCCAGAGATTCACAGAACACCACCATTCATCTAGAATACATTCAACAGCGTTTGGCTGGTGATATACTTCCTTTTCACTATTTCAGAACGTGGTTGTTCCAAACAGATGCAGGATACGTGAGGCAGCCATGATGCATATAGATCTGTAAATGAATGTGTATTTAAAAGCAAATATATCTCCAAACTTACTTACCTTGTGTTCGCAGAACACCTTGTTTTTAGGAATGTGTTTGATCGCAACCTACAAGACACAAACAAGACTTTGGTTAGCACTTTCTGACCACAGTGGATGTGTGTGTGCATGTACTTGTGTGTAACACTTACAGGTACGTCATCTGTTTTGCGATATCCTGCAAACACAGCTCCACAGCCTCCTTCACCGAGCTGATTCTCTTCTTGATATTTGGCCTCAAAGTCAGCTGAACAGACAGACACATATTTTGTTGAATCACAGTTCTGAGGAACATCAGTTATTTGTTACCAAAGCTCTAACATTGATACTTCCAGTGTTATACCAAATAAATTCTCATTTTACATGTTACCTTAAAATAAAGTCAGACATTAATCACTACTTACCTCTCCGTGCTTCTATTATAAGCTCCTGTTTGATCTCCTGCAGGTCCAGGCTCCTCTGCCTCTTCCTGCTTGGTCCTTCTTCATCAGCGGCGGCCTTCCTTTTCCCGCTCCTCTCGCTAACATCCTCCACTGATGTGTTGCGTCTTTCTAATCGGCCGCTGCTGCTCTCTAAATTAGCACACAACAAAGTTTCTTTTTTTAAAATATGTCACCTGTCTGCAAGGGGACTTGGCGTCCTATATAACCTGACTGAACCAATATAAAACAATAACCAGACAAATTACTTAAATTGCAATAAAAACATTTCTGTTTTACTAACACCCAATGATCGCCTACACCAGAATGTAAGCAGTAGACTAACCTAAAACACTACAATAATCTTGTTAACCTTTTTGCTGGCTAATCCCACGGCATGATCAGCACGTGATCTTGAAGATATCTCCTATGACCCATAATAAGCGATGATGACGGATAAAAAGAGGGTAAATGAAGCAGAGTTTGCAGTTTACACTTCCAGTCAATCTTTATATAAAATGTACACAAAGTTAGCCACTAGCTGGCTATCTATAGTATGCAGTGGTCTAATGTTTGCTACATGCTCAGCTGTGGTAACTAGCTAACGTTACAGTCTACTGGAATTTTTCTGTACCCAGTAGTGAAGTTTCTTATGAACTTTTACGATTGAAACGTCATCTATAGGGCTAGTGGGTTAAATACAACTTGGTTGTTAAGAGTTGCACGTTGGGGAATTAGCATAAGCAGCTCATTAGCAGCTCTTCCCAGAGTAAATTTATTTTAATGTTAACAATCTGCATAGTGCTATAAAATACAGCATAAGAAAACAGTTTAGCTCATTGCCATGCCTTTATTTATTATTTATTAATAATAACACTGTGTTCAATGAAAAAACTTATTTGAGACCTTTTTTCACGAGTATATTGCTAACGTGATAGTATAGCATAATACTAAAAAACTAACCTCTTCTGCTAAGCCTATAGATGACATTGTAATCAGAAAAGATCATAGGAAACAACATTGCTGGGTTTCATATAGGCTATATAGAGTTTTCCAGTAGACTATTGGTGTTAATATGAAAGGAAAGGAATTTAGTTTGTGCCGCTCACCAGTGGTGGAATGTAACTAAGTACATTTACTACTTTGTACTGTACTCAAGTACAAATATCATCTACATTGCTATATCTCAGAGGCAAAGACTGAACTTTTTACTCCACTACATTAGTCTGACAGCTTGAGTTACTAGTTACTTTTCAGGTTACAATTTGTCATACCTTTCCTACCCAGTAGTTTGGCAAAGACATCCAACCAAGAGGTGTTCTGGGGTTCATATTCAGACACCCTTGTCCTTTTGTTGGTGGTCCTCTTGTCAGGACTGGCTTTTCTTTTAGTCCCGCCATCCTTTCCAGTTGCTGCACAATGTTGACTTGTGCTGCTGTTGCTGTCTACAAATGAGAAAAACAGTGGAACATGGATTTGTTGTGAATTGTTTCCACTAACGGTATGAAATAGTCTTTTTAAACATCTCACAGTACAGATTCAGATCACAGACATCTTATCAGGGTGAGGAAGAAACCTTCAATATCACCAGAGATCATATCGAGGCACTAACTCTGAATTAGTGCCTGATCTACCTGATTAATCATACAGATAATTTACACAAGTGAGTGCAGGTTTGTCTGGATTGTTTACTTACCTCGACCTCTGTTGAGGACCAGAGAACAGCGAGTCTCAGTCTGCTGTGAAGATTTGTTGCCCATGATAATGTTCAACAAGTTTCCAAAACGATAACTCTGTACTAACGAGTGAATGTCCATCCAACACGTGTATCTGTGAGTGACTGTCCACGGTTTGTGTGCTTATGCTCTTGTGCACGGAACACGGAATGTGGTGACACGTTCTTTAGTGACACATCAAAGGACGTGTTCCAAAATGTGTTCCGAATAAATTAAGGCTCAACAATTCTTTGAATGTTTTTTTTCAAATCTCAATATGGCCTCCTGCAATTTTCAAATCACAGGAGACACAATATTTGTTAAAGGTGAAATGTGTGTCAAAATACCATTTGTAATTAAACATTGTCATGCTGCAGAGACGTCCTGGCCTACACATCATGTTCTACAGACTAAAAAAAAAAAAACATCTTTGTGTGGTACAGATCCCTGCAAAAATCACAATTAATCAATTTAATATGTTTTTCAATGAAAATGAGAATAATGATGTTAAAATTATCATTCACCCTAATACTGCATATAATAATATAACAATAATATCACAATTGCAATATCAGTTTTAAACAGTTTTTTTAATATTAGTCAAATTTTTGCCCTTGAGTAAATTGGGTGCGAGATTTTTGAATGTGTGAGGGGTTGTCCACTAAACGTCTCAAATAATTCATACAGTACAACAATATTTGATATCAACTCTTGATAACTGATATTAGTGGTCCGATACTGGTCTGTCATGGCTATATTGGTCTGTATCAGTATGTTGTCGATATGTGAAAACGTTTTTATTTTTTACCAGAACATAATGAAGATTGTTTTTATTCTTTAGCTTATATGAATAATTTTAGGTATGGTTTATCATATTTTCTCAATTTCAATTTGGATCCTTCCTAATATTGGGATTGGCATTGGCCCCAAGAATACAGTATTATCCGGGCCCTTTCTCTTCCCTATTAAAATGTCCTCGGGTGGTTTTTATAAACTGTTCATGTTGATCTAAATGACAAACACCGTAAAGAATTAATCCATAACTCTCTTTAGCCGTCCTAGTGACATGGCTTTATGGATGACAATTTTGTTGTGTCAGTCAGGCCAACAGAATGAAACATCTCACCATCTATTAGATGAGATTTTGTGACATTCGTGGTTTCCAGTCAATCAATTTTACTGGTTTTCGGTGACTTTTTCTGCCTTTTCCTCCAAAGCCACCAGCAAGTGTTGTCTTTTAGTGAAATATCTAGGGAATTTTGTTTTTACAAACTTGAACAACATTCAGTTTCCACCCAGATTTTGACCTGTTCAAAGGTTGTGATCAACCATCCACATCTGCATTTGAGTGTACTGCATTTGTGTGAGACATGAAGTATATTTAGTCGTTTAAATAGTGTGTTCATTGCATAATTCCATCCATCCATCCATCTTCTTCCGCTTATCCGGGTCCGGGTCGCGGGAGCAGCAGTCTAAGCAGGGATACCCAGACTTCCCTCTCCCCAGACACTTCCTCCAGCTCTTCCGGGGGAATCCCGAGGCGTTCCCAGGCCAGCCGAGTGACATAGTCCCTCCAGCGTGTCCTGGGTCTTCCCCGGGGCCTCCTCCCGGTGGGACATGCCCGGAACACCCTCCCAGGAAGGCGTCCAGGAGGCATCCGGTATAGATGCCCGAGCCACCTCAGCTGGCTCCTCTCGATGTGGAGGAGCAGCGGCTCTACTCTGAGCTCCTCCCGGGTGACAGAGCTCCTCACCCTATCTCTAAGGGAGCGCCCGCGTGGGCGGGGGTCCCGACGGCCCAATCCCTGGACACAGAATCATTGCATAATTATACATGTTAATTACATCCCCTACAACTGTGGTTCCCAGCCAGCCTTTTCCCTCATGGCACCCCCAAACTGACGACTCCTATATTGATATTTCATATTATATTTTATATTATAATTCGTACAATAACAGCAACATAATAACTGACAAATTTTTCAATAAACCCAAATAGTGAATGCAGTAACAAGTGTCAGCAAGTGATTTGGATGAATTTTGACAAGATTATTTCTTGAATATTACATCAGAGATGAGTTTTCTGATATCATTAGGAACTTTTTATATAATTCTTTCTCTGTGTTGTGTATTTCTAAAACTTTTATCAGTTGCACATACTTAAAAGACTTCTTTTTAGACAAATTCAGTGTTTTCTTCTCCCAGATACTTGGCCATTGTTCTACAATGCTATGGGGCTTTTTTATTTATACCTTAATTTATATTATTTATACCTTAAATAATAATATTTACTTTAAAAATGACAATTTAATTTATTTTTTTCACAGAAATAAATGAATTGTTTTGATGAGGTCTACTGTATTTTTTTTTTCCTTACGACCCCTTGTGAAGCTTTGGCGATCCCTAATGGAGGTCAGGACCCTTAGGTTGGGAGCCAGTGCCCTATAAAGCAGTGCTTCCCAAACCTATTTTCTGGGGACCCACTTTGTAAAAATGACATACCATCATGACCCAAACAAAATAAGTGCATCCGTGTGCTCCACTTGTTTTCACATGTTCGGATCTATTTTTCAATCAATCTGATGATCATTTTTCCACTAATTAATTAATTGTTAGGTCTATAAAATGGCAGAAAATAACGAAAATCAATTAATCACACAATTAGTCACAATCTTGTCAATTGGAAAATAGGTCCAAACACGTGAAGACGGCTGATCAAAATATGTACGTCCGTGTGCTCTACCTGTTTTCACATTTGGACCTATTTTTCAACTATTGATCAATCTGGCAATAATTTTTCCACTAATTGATTAGTTGGTGCATAAAATGTCATGAAATGTTGATCAAAGTCAAAAATGACATCCTCATATGTCTTGTTTTGTCCACAACTCACAAATACATGAGACAAAATAAATACATACACATTATGTAATATACACATTTGAAGTATTTTATTAAAGGTGAACTGCAGATATAAAGCTTAAATTTGCAGAATTTCCTTTTATTCATTTGGTGACCCAAATAAAAACTCCTGTGACCCACCTGTGGGTCACGACGTGGTGTTTGGGAATGGCTGCTATAAAGCACTTGTTGGAGCTGACTGGTTCTCAGACAGTGCTGTCTGGCTGTCAGCAGCTTCTCCACAGGTCTGTGTTGCGTGTTTGTCTCCCTCTAACAGCAGCCAGCGGTAAAACCCTGCTGAAACTTTTCTCCCACTGTCTGACTTTTCTTCTCCGATCAAAATGAGGTCTAAGCTTAGTTTTCTATAAAGTGTGAGTCATTTTTCCTCTTCTCCTGCTTAATCAATATGTACCAGTCACTCCTCAAATAATGCACATCATGCACAAAAACTGGCCTGAACCTCAGTCATGAGGAAGCAGGAAGCTCCTGTTACTGTTGCCCTGATTTTGAAAGACATATGGGGCAAGATGACAGATGAATAAAAATAAATAATCTATTTGAGTGGGTAGCAGATGTTAGCTTCGTCACTGCTTATTTGGCCCGTCTCTGTGTCTAAAAGTGGGCTGTGCAACTGTACAGACCTGTTTCTTCAGCAGTGTCTCTTCAGAAAGTATTAAGCACTTTGACACTGCAAAGTACCAATTAAACATATTTCTATGACACAAAATGTCTAAACACCTTTGTACATTGCAGTAAAAGTCATATACTAATAATTGAATTTACTTATTATTTGGACCAGACACCATGTCCAGTGTATGCATCTACTGTATATCAAAAATCTACTCATAAATACATATCCCTTTTCTTACTTCATCTAGTTTTTATCAGGATATAAATTAATTTGAACAAGCCTGCACATCTGTACGTGTTAATGTTTTTTGCATTTTAAAATTTAAATGTCTCTACATGCCACACAACCAGCCAAATAAACGCACAAAATAAACACAAAAATAAGTGACTGAATGAGAAATCTGGATAAATATAATTAGTTTGTTGGTTTTTGCCACAATGGTGTCACTTAATCATGTAGCCTAGATCAAATCTTTGATATATAGCCTATTTACATTTTTTTAATAAGTTGAATGTTTTTATCAGCATTTGCTTCATTTCAATAACTGTAAGTGGCTAACATTACTCATGTGTGCTAATGTTAGCAAAGGTTGGCTTACTGGTATGGCTAATTTTAGCTAACACTGATGTTAGCCAAGCGATTTTCTTAAAACAAAATGTCTTTTATAAATACTGTAAGAAAGCAGTTGAGTAGTTTCTACATTACTATTAGCTGCTTAGTGGCCCGCCAAGGGAACTTTCAGTTGACAACAGTTAACATTAGCATCTCTTAGAAAGTAAGGTTCTAATTTGGCCAGCGTTAGCTAAAAGTCACTAGCCTTAACTTATATTATCATCACATAGAGATGGACAGGGAAAAACAACCTGGATTGGATTTAAGAGTGGCAACTGTGTCGCTGTGTCATTGTGTTTTTTTTTTTCACTATGAGGTAATTGTTAGGTCCTATGTTCCCAGCATCCTATTTTCCTCCGATTTACAAGGCACATGATGGCACATTGATGACATTACAAAGGGTCTTATATTACCTTAGTAATATAGTCCACATTTTCCCCAGTTCTACATATCTGCTTTCCCACATATGTCCAATGTTCCAGGATCCTATGTTCCAAGGTCCTGTTACCACGGTCCTATGCTCCCAGTGTCCTAGGATCCCAAGGTCCAATGTTCCAAAGGTTCTATTCCCAGGGTCTTATGTTCCCAAGGTCCTATTCCTAGGGTTCTATGTTCCCAGTGTCCTATGTAAGGTCCTACGTTCTCAGGGTCCTACCAAGGGTCCTATGTTTCCCATAGTCTTATTCTCATGTTCCCTGGCTCTATATAGCACATAATGGTTTAGGGTTGGGTTTAGGGGTTAGCATAGAACATAGGGCCCTAGGAATTTGTTATGCACCTGTCCAGGTAAGCAGGTACACATTATTACATATATTATGACAGGTGCAGGGAGAGACTTCACTAATACTGTAAATCACAGCCTGTGCATATTCCCTCATTTACATCACATTTTATACAACTATAGGTTTTCTGGCTTCACATTCTGATGAAATCTTTTTGATTGGCTTCATAATAAAAAGTCATAAATAAACTTTCACACTGACTAGTAACGTGTGTGAAATTCTTGTTTGTTTTCCATGTGGTGGAATGAATGTTTAATTTGTTAGTAATGGTTAGATCATGAGTGACAGCCTGATAATGGCACAGGTGTCGGTGCGCACAGGCGTCACTGAAGCCTCTCCATGTGACTGCTGGTGTGAGACTCCCACCATTGTTTTAGGACTACACAAAGAGCACTTCCACTTTCCAGCACCACGTTCTGGGCCACATACCATCAATGCCTCTGTAGAGTGTGAATGGTGACAGCAGTCAGCAGGACAGATGAGCTGCGCGTTCACACTTCCAGCGTTTTCATGGCTTGCTCTGCGCTTCTGTGGCAGGTTCGTCGCTCGGGATCATGGTTTACTGTGGAGTGTTCAGGAATATAACGTATGAACTTCAGTCAACAAGTGTGGGAGATTTATGGGTGCGTGATTTCCCCGCTGCTGGGGGTCTAACTTCAGACCGTGGAAGTTGGGAAGGTGAAGATTGCGCGCAATCTCGTCTTCATCCTCAAGCCACCGATCGGAATACTTGAAAGTAATAACTGCGCGGTGTGATGGAGGAGGAAATCCTCAACGATTCCCTCCCAGAACTGAAGGAACTAGAACATAAAGTTGGAAGGAAAACACCGGAGAGCCTTTTGATTTGGATGAGAGATGCTGCGGACTGCGAAGATGACTGGAAGTCTGATGCGGTGGACAGAGGAGACCGCAGCTCTGCCTTCAGCGACAGCTTCTCTGACAAAATAAGCAACTTAAAACAAGAGATGGTAAAGATTCCTATTTTGTTCTCAGCAATGAATTTTCAGTCATTCATCATATTTTAATTAGGGGAGACCTGGGATGGTAGTAACACTTTTTGTTTGAGCATCAGTAACTCAGTGGTTCTTGGTGCTAGATCTCTCAAACAGATATTTTTTTTTTTTTTACGACAAATTCACTCGGACATCTATGTGAGTTAATGTCAAATACATGTACACCGATTTCCATTGTTACAACCTACCCACTGCTGTGTGGAGCTCAGAATCAATGTAGCAGTGAGAGGTAATTTGAATATTTTATATCCACACTATTCAGTTTGTTAATAACGTTACCGGAGAACGAATAAACAGTTTTGATTAAAGTGAACAATTTAAAGTGAAAAAAAAAAAAAAACAACACTTGAAATTAAATTGAAATTGAAAGAAATGTAGATGGCTGCCCTTGGGGTGCACACACTTTGTTGGCCTGGAATTGACAACATACAAACTTGACTCACACTTCTTCTAGTTTGCAAAGTGTTCCATGCAAAGTGTAAAAATTCTCATTATGTCAATGCACTGTTACAACTGTCCCCACCCCAAGCAGCCATTACATAGCTAACTGTTTTAGCATGTGAACTTGAAGGTAGTATGAATACAAAGCATCAAATTAAACTAGAGAAACTGCTACTTTAGGTTACAGTACAATGAATTATAAGCAAAAAAAAAACCTTACTTCCTTATCTGAAAATATTTTTTTGGTTGTGAGATCCACAGCGTTGCTCACAAAGACATGCCAATTCTTCTGTGAGATCAAAAAGGAAACGGGAGTGTCCCATATTGATGACATCACCGCAGCTCTTTTTTGAAAGTGTTAGAACTAACCAAGTGTTACAACACTCCCGGTCTCCCCTGCAGTGTGTTTAGAATGGACTGTTTTGTAACTCAGCATGAGTTTGTGTTGTTTGAGTGTTTGTGGTGCGCCTGCATGTACCCAGCATCTTTTCATATCTGGGTACAAATATTTTAATGCCACAACCTGCACAACTCGTTTCAGCAGTTGCTGCTCTGTTTATTCTGACGACATGTTTTCCTCTGAACTGCACAAATGTCGAAACCACTGAGTTCCATTCTGAACCACTTCACCTGCTCGTTTTAATGTCTAATGACAGACGCAGTCACATGTCTCCCCACCACACCCTTCAACTGGCTTCCCTCTCATTCACCTCCAGTGATCTAAACACACCGGCTGGATTCCTCCCGCTCATTCTCTGCCACCTCGCTTCTTCCTCATTCTTTTCTTGCTGTTTGTTTTCTTCTGCTTCATCAAAATTGGAATCAAGCAGTTTATTGCCAAGGAGAGAGACCTGAGAGAGGTCAAGTGTCACAGTGAACGTACACATCTCTCTTAGCTCTCCCCATACCTGCAGTGCACAGACTGGGCTATACTGCAGAAATATACTTGCAGATCCTATCTTAACAGTATGGTAACCATGGTAATTAGGGTTAGGGCTTGATTTAGGAAAGACATTATAGATGAACAAGTCCTATCTCAATGGCCCTATCCTAATAATAGGAAAAGTGTATTACACAAGCATTGTAACCTCACAAAATCTCAAATAAATGTCCTAACTTTAGGATAACCAATAAGTTGTCCTGATTTGCAGTTTAGCACCTATAGTAGTGGCTAACTTATGAACTAGCCAACGGTGAGGTTTGCTAATGGTAGTTAATGGTAGTGTTCATTAACAGTAGCATTAGTGTTAGCTAACAGTAGCTAGCGGTAGTGTTCATTGGGTGTACAGTAGCTTAAAACTCTTCCCATCTAAACACGTTTCTGTAATATGGCCCCAGTTTCCTATTTACACCTGTATCATGCCCGTCTAGCCACACTAACTCCACACTATTCATGCAGAGGTGGCTACGTTCTGCCGACGTGAGGATTCTTCGCCAGCTGGTGGCCGTGCACGAGGGGATCGAGGCCATGCGCTGGCTGATGGAGGAGCGGGACGCTTTAGCCAGCCGTGGCAGCAGCTTGACAGGCAGCCTGAGCAGCCTTGTGACTGTGGAGGAACACGGACCCTCGATGTCCCCTTGCAGGTACAGCACAGTGTTTAGAGAGATTAGTCGTATGAAAAACTGAATTGAACAAAGTAATACCTGAACTAAAATCTTACCTTAATCTTCACCAAAATGTTTATTTAGTGGATGTGAGTCTTGCATTGCAGATTGTATGCAGTACAACAAAATATGTCCTGATAAGAGACCCATAAACATAAAATGTATTCTTTACTAAACTAAAACAGTTAGTCATCTCACATTTATGGTTGTCATATTTGACATATTGCTCAGTGTTTTCCAAAGAATAACAGTGAATTTTCAGAATATGAAAAATGCGAAAATCTAAAATACTGATATAAGAAAAGTATTTAGTGAAAATACAAGTTAAATTGTAATTTGAAAATACATAATAAATCCATTTTATGCAAACTTACCACATCTTCGATATGGTTCTGACCTTAATCCCCTACTTTGTAAAGATTAACACTGCTAATTTCCAACATCATTGGTTTGAAGTGGCCAGTCAGGATGGTGGTTGGAGGTGGAAGGCTGTGAATTCAGGGGTTCATGCTGGGTGGATTCTGTCGGTCAGAGTGACCATTGACTGACTGAGTGACTTACATTTTGTCAGACACTGGTCAGTTTTTTAACTACAGTTTGAATCTGGGGATTAAAATGTGTCTTATTTAAGAATAAAATGAATATATAATATAATGTATTTTCAGTATTTCAAATACACAAATTCTAGCTCTTTAAGTATGTTGTTACGGATTACATCTTATTTTATTTTGCCCAGCAAAAAAAACAAATGACAAAATACTCAAAAATAATTAAATATGTAATAGTAATACTTCCCATTTCTGCCAGCAGTCATGTGAAATCCTTAAACTTGAACTGAGAGTTTCCTAACATACTGGGTGTAGATTTAAAGCATTTTTAGTGTCAGTGCTCAGGCTTCATATGTGGCTCGATATTCTGCTGTTGCTCCCACAGAGAAAGTCTGAGTCCAACTCAGGATTTGACTGAAACCATCAGTGAGGAATCAGAAGATCACCCACCACACAGTGACCCTGTGATTCAAACCACAAGAGCTACTTTGACATGTCGAGCCCTGAGTCTACCGAAGCAAGACCTCCTACTCCATCCACCTCCAGGCATGCTCAGGCATCATTTGGTGCTGCCTGTGTTTTGCTTAGAGCCAGTTTACCAAAATCACAACCATGGGACTTGAATGCATCTCCTTCACGAGACATCAGATCTGGCGCTGACCCCATCAGAAGAGCTCTGCTCAGATCAAGCAGGACAAGAAGAGAAGTGAAAGTGGATGATGGTAGTTTTACCTTCACTGAAAAGTCAGAGGAGGCACAGATAGAGCACCAGGAGAGTTTCAGGGCCTCTCAAGACGAAATGATAGAAAAGGAGGATAGTGTGCCCAATACAGAGACAACTCTGCTTGGGTATGATGCTCAGTGGTGCTGGGTGGAATCACAGGACGATGTGACGTTTCTATGATCTTTTATAAGCATAGTTTAAATGTATGATCTTTGGTTTGAAGCTATTCCCCTCAACAGTTAACTGCCAGCAGTGAAGTTGGGTTTAAAATGCACTTTGAGACTTAAGAATGAACGATGCTTTAAGATGAATATGTCACTGTCTCTGTTTCACTCTGTCATAGCTTCTGGTTAGGATGTATGCCCCTGGATCTTTTTTTTTTTTTTTTTCATTTGCCTATGTATTTCAGGCATTCCAAAATAAAACCAACAAAATATTTTTATTAAAAATGAAGGAAATAACAATAAGGAGCTCTTTAAAAGACCAGTGTGATTTGGCAACATCTGGCGATGAGGCTGCTTGCCTCACACTCCCCTTCCAAACACAACAATTGAAATTTCCTAAAGTTGACCTTGGTCTCCACGCTCAAATTGAAAAGAAAACCAAATATTGAAAATGGAAAATAAGAACTGTGAGCAAAATGCTAGTGACAAGCTAGCTAATCTACATCAATCATCAGCTAGGTTCCCTAGTGACATCTGTTGGCTTATGTTAGGAAACTCTAGTTAACTAACAAGTTATCAGAAGTTATCTAGCCAGTTAGCTGGCCAGTCAGCTAGCATTTTGCTAACAATAGCTAACTTAAAGGTCCCCCAGTAACATCTTTTTGCAATGTTCAAAATTTGCTTGCCTTTTGAACATACAGGAGCCTCTCACATAGCATACATAATTAGCCTGCAGGAAACAAGAAAGGAGAGCATTGACCGAGGTACCAAGCTAACTCAACTGTTATTGGAGCACAGTGCAAAAAGAGGACAGACTTATGAAGGCTCAATTCTTATTTTCAGGTGATTATACACTAATGAATATATACTTATGAATATTGTATTCCATCTCTACCATATTCTGCCAATAAGTCCTCCAAAATCTTACATGCTTTGACCTTTAAACAGATATCTAGAAATATTTTGTCCTTGTCTGAAAAATGTTTTATGCACTGGGGACTTGATTTTAGAGACACTGATCATGAACTTCAGTTGTAAATCAGTGGGCCTTCTTTGTTTTCCATTTTATTGCACTGAATTTCATTTTTAATGTCCTATTGTATTTATAAGACAAGAATAGCAGTAGTCATGTTTTGTATTTGTTCCTCATATATTGTCTTGTCTCCTTGAAATCTTTCACAATTGTGGATATAATGCAACAATAAACTAATAAAGATGTTAAAGATGGTGCTATTGTTCTGCTACCTGTTGGTAATGAACAATACAAAAAAAATGTTCTTTTTTGCCTCTGAACCCAAACAGTAGTATGAATGTGCTAAATGAACATATGCACATTTGAATGTAACATGTCCTTAAATGTGAGACAATAATAGTGTCAAAGTAACAGCAAGACACATTAAATCTGTGGTAGAAAGTGCTCTGATCTTTTACTTGCGTTTAAAATCATAAAAATCATAAAAGCACAAAAGTATTAGGATCAAACTTTACTTAAAGTACCTAAAGTAGAAGTACTCATTATGCAGAATGGCATAATAATATATTATTTCAGAATAATATATACTATATTATTGTATCATAATTATTGATTCATTAACGTGTTCATCACTTTAATGCTGTAGCAGATTGGTTGGAGGTCAATTACTTTGTATACTGCTGGGTAGGTTGTGAATTCCGCCTGTGGATCACTAAGATTTCATCTTAACCTAAAATAATACATCATCGTTTTTGTTTGTTATATTTTGCATTAATACCCTAAATCTGCAAAGTAACTAAAGTTATCTTATGAATGTTGTGGAGTAAAAAGTACAATATTTCCCCTGAGATGTAGTGCAGTAGAAAGCAGCAGAGGATATAAATATTCAAGTAAAGTGGAAATGCAAGTGCTCAGCTTGAGTAAATGTACTTAACAACTTTCCATCACTGAGTATAATTAAAACATTCCAACACTGTTTCATGTTTGAATGGGCTGGTGTTGTCTTCATTGTTTGTCTTAAGCTACTGTAGCACTTGAAAAAGGAATAATATGAAACTATATGACTCAGAAACATTCATGAACATAACAATTATGATCCTAATTACGACCCACTTGAAGTGTCTGATGGTGGCTATATCTGCAGAGACCCTGCCCTCTACCTGTATTTATCAATATTTTGCGGTGCTCGGGATGCTTTACCAACGCAAAACGTCGGTATTTGACGTCCTAGAAATGACACACAACAATCAACTACTTTACCACCTTGCTGATGCGTTTAGGAACAGCTCGAACAAATTCAACTGATTCTACGTTTAACATTATAAACAACCAAACGTTGTTTTCAATGCCACTTCAATGATATTAGCACATTATTTCTTTGAAAACAACAGAAATTATGAATGAAAAAGTTCCGACTCGTTACTAATGGGTCGTTTGTGTGTATAATTTTTGTCTTTCCTATAGGCCGCAAAGGCGGCGCTTGACAGCTTTCCTGACGTCACGTATTTACATAGCAATCAGGAAGTGTTGTGCAGGTAGGATGATTTCCCCACGGCGATAGATTTGTGTGACATTACAGGTGGAGAAAGGACGATGTAATGGTTCAGACACTCGTCAAGGAAACATGGACTTTTGTTTTCTACGTGGTCTCCTTCTCGTCGCCCTGACGGCTCGGACTTTAGGAGACGGTGAGTGTTTTCAGCTAAAAGGACGAAGTCAGAGCAAACCGATGTTAGCATGTTTGCTAACTGTCTGCACTTGCTAGTTTACCTGAACGCGAAAGACCTTTTCCGTTCTGTGCGGTTGTCTCACGCTTCTCCTACAGTGTTATGCGCATTGTTAGAGAGATATTTTCGACAGCCCTGTGGCTGGTATGAAAGTGACAACATCTCTGCAGCGTATCTCATTCAACCATGCTGCTAATTGGTTATTTGACTTAGTTGAAGTCAGTAACGTTAGGCTGTTTGTGCATTTCCTTCATTTTCTCTCTCACATTGTTGTATCTTACAGATATATTGTGGATATTAGTTTATAAGCTGTAAGGTACCACTTTACAGTAACAGGCTATTAGGCTGTGAACACTTTATGAATCATTAATAAGCTGTTATAACATCAGATTAAAAAGAGCAACAGTCATCTGTTGCTTGTCAGATACTGAGCCCCAGATCTCATTGCTTCATTTGTCTTCTTCATCAGCCAGCGTCTCTACCTGTCGGCTTCATCACATATTTATCAATAAGTTACCAGCATATAACCACCGATTCATCATCGCATTCTTCTTCTTCTTCTCTTCTTCTTCTTCTTCTTCTTCTTCTTATTAAGTATTATTATTTCATCATTATTATCATTATTATTATTTTTATCGTCATCATTACTACTTTATTTGATAGGGATATTGCATGTTAATAACATTTCTGAAAACATACCAGAGCCAGAAAGGCTCTTTTCATTTCTAATAGTCCATGGTTTCACTTGGCACATAAAATCAACACATCAAATTATCAGATTCATACACTCAGACTTTGGCAATATTGTTTGCCTTGACATTTTTAGGATGCACCGTTTTACAGTTAGGCTCCATTTTTCTAGTTTTAATGTTATGTTTTAATGTTGTAAATCATTACTAAGATTAATTATTAGTAAGCAGTAACTGGATCTTGCCAGATAGTGAGCCCACGTTAATGTATGAAAACTGTACTGATTTATAAAGTGTTTCTATTTACAAATTGATTAATAAACCATTTATAAATCATTTATAAGATAGTCTCACTGTGAAGCAGCTCCATGATTTCTGCCTGTTCGCAGTAGATTTGGATCAGGATAATGCTGGATGCAGTTTACATTGAGAAGGGTCCGTTTTCTCTGAGCTATGTCTACTTTACGAGTCCAACTTTACACTTTGATACACTGAAGTCTTTTTCCCTACAGATGGACAGGTGACGTTTGTGTCAGAGCTCTCATCCAAACCAGCTCAGAAGTTGTCAAAGTACGGTTGGTACGGCAATGTGAGGCTGCAGAGGTTTCATATACCGGAGGAAACCGCCATCGCTCGCTGGCTGTTCTCTGTCACCAAGGGCCACAACTTCCACTGTGGACAGCACAACGTCACTATGTAAGATATAAAAAGTTTTGCATCGTGAAAACACCTACATATTCTTCCTGCTGTATTTTATTTTCAGCTACCCTTGTGACTCTTCTTTATCTCTTTTCATGCTGCTCAACCACTTTCTTTGCTGAATCTTGTGGCAGTGCTTCTTTTTTTAATCTTATGTTTCTCTCTCCTTCATAGCCATATTCGATGGGGTGCCCCTCCAGTCATAAACCCAGTAGGGTCGGTTTTTCCTAATGCAACGCTATGGACCCCCTGTCTGTCTTTGATCCTACCAGTGACCTCACACAGCTCAACAACCTTCAACCTCTCCAATCCAGCTCCTGGTGACTGGTACATTGCTGCCCACTTGCCTGAAGATGATGGCCGCATAGAGCAGAAGGTCTGTATAGAGCTGTATCCAGTACTCGCTTGTTACTTCCTGTTTTTGTTTTTGTTGTTATGATTTCCTGTTTTTTTTTTTTTCCTGGTCCTGTCACTGGACCTTTACTGTGAACACTATAGTCATCAAAATCACTGCCATTTTCACTAGGACCATTTTAAAGAAAGAAAGTTTTTGTGGCCTGGATGTGTCAAACTATCACTTTACTTTGACTATGAATGTGTCCATCAAATCAGATTGAATAAGAATTTTGTTTTGCATTGGAAGGCCCAGATGAAGTTTAAGCATTCCAATCATGTTCTACTTGAAAACTTCCCTTTTGCTCAACCTGTTCCACCGGAGCGGGGTTTAGACAGATTACTTCTGACATGAAGTAACCGAACCACATTCTTCACCTTCTTCTTTTTCTTGGCCTCTGTTCATATTGCTGAACTGCACCAGGTAGTGTAGCCTTATCTGTCAACTGCTGGCCTTGAAAGAGACGTTCTATTTATATTTTATCTTATCTCTCTATAATTTTATTTTCATGTGCATTTGTCCCCCATTGTTTTACTGTTAATCCTATTACTGACTTAGTTTATCAGTTGTGTAAAACACTTTGAACTTCCTGTGTGAAAGGTGCTTGACAAGGAAGGATTGATTGAATAGAATTATGCATTAGTATATCTATATTAAATGCTTTTGTCTTTGTCTGTTAGGGCTTTCCGTCCTGCTCCTACTTCTTCCAGCCTCAACTATCAATCAGGAGAGCAGTCGACACACCCACTTTACAGCAGGGTACATTCCTCCAGCAGACTGCAGCCCCTGACAGGCCCGCACGCCTTAAGTAAGAAGTGTCTGTGTTTTACTTCCAGCAGCCCATCCTTTGTTCTGTTTTATATAGGGATGCATGATAGATGCAGATAAATTATCAGCCAATAATGGAAAATTTATATTATTTTTTATTCTGATAATGAAATTATAGCCAGTAAATACTGACTGTAATAATACCTGATTTGACAGATTATGGCGAAGCATTTAATTTGAATTCATAAGCAAAATGCTCTATAAAAGCCAAAGTATATTTGTGAAGTGTTTTGATTAAATAATAAATTAACATTTGAAGAGTCAGAACTGTTCTTTGTTTTTGTTGTAATAGTGATCTCTGTTAGATTTGGTTCAGTCAGAGCTGTGGAATATTAAATCATCCATCTCTGCTCACCACATTTGAGCCTTTCTTACCCTCAGGTGTGCATAAACTATAGGTTATATGAACTTATACAGAAATGTGAAAATATCAGTTATCTTGTCAGATTAGCTATGAGAAGCAGGTTATCGGTATCAGCCGGAAAAAAAAAACATATTGTGTATATAAGTCTACATAAGTTCACTTAATATATTTGTGTGTTTCTTAGGTTGTATGTTCCAGAGTTTGCCTCTTCTCTCTCCGTCTCTGTGGCTAACTGTTCATCAGGAGAGGCAGCAGACAGTGGAAACTGCTCACTGGTGCTCTGGCTCGGCTCCGTCTCTCTGCAGCACGGCCCAGTAACAGTGAACTGCTCAGGGATCAGCTGCTCAGCAGCTCTTTCTAACCCACCTTGGGACACCTGGTTACGAGTTGTTGTGGAGAGCAGCCAAGACAACCGTACCGTGACGTTTAGTATTGTCTCAAACTACACAGGTGAACACAGAAACATGATGTGGTCACAAACAACCTTAAACACTTTAGATCTACGTGTAAACCTCGTTGAACATGAAACATAAGTTTCACACGTTTTAATTCTGCTCTAATCCTCAAGTAACCTGTGCGTGTATTTTTTCTGTTCTGCCTTGTCTGCCTCAGTGGGATGTAAGCCAAAAAGTGTCGGCCTCACAGCAGATGACGACATCAACAAGCTCCAAGGCAACAGCAGCTATACCAACTCAACATCAACAGGCAACAGCTCAGTGGTTACAGATACAGTCGCCCTTAGCAACAAATCAACATCCCTGTCGACACTGTTATCAGCATCGGCGTGTGTGTGGAACATCCCCGTGCTGTACGAGGAGGTGGATGTTCTGTCGCTCCGATTCACTCCCGTCAATGGACCCAACGTCAGCGTTACAGATACACACCCCACCCTGCTCAGCTACCCCCTGCACACATCAGCCACAGGCGGTACACTCAACCTACAGCTCACACTCAACACGGTGAGTACCACTGAATTTCTACACACACACATACAGCAGTCATGATGAAGCGGGTTAGATTTGACTGAGATTTGACTTTAACACGTGTGTGTTGTGTTTGTGTTTGTAGACTAATGTGACACTGGGGAATAGCAGCAGCGTGGTGGCCTGTCTCTCTCCCTGGGCTCCAGTCCTCGAACTCAACCAGTCTCAACCCTGTCGCACAGGTAGCACAGCTGAATCTCCTAACATATTCACACCTGCTGTAGCTTAAAACGATAGTTTGGATTATTTGATGTGCCGTTGTCACATATATTGATAGACGAGTACCAGCACAGAAATCATCATAGACAAAATCATTAATTTTACCTCAGAGAAAAGTTGCTGGTCTAATACTGCCTCGATCTGTTAGATTGTTTGTATTGTTGAGAGACTTTGGGCAGGGCTGTACAGTGCGAGCGTTTCACTCGCATATGCGCCTAAAAATAGATTGGTGCGAGTAGAAAAAATAAAAAGGGAGCACGCATGGAGTACAGATTTCAACCCTTTCATTCGCATTTTGCTCCTAAAATAAATCCGCACAAAGTGGATCAAACTAAAAGTCATAGCCTACAACTTCTGTCTTTTTTCACATCGGCACGCTGCAAAACGTGATGACGCGCGCTGACATCTGAGCCACACAAGTTGCCCTCACTACACTCACTGAGGTAACGTTAACTACAGCTGGAGGTGCAACGGATCGCAGTTGACCCGTGTTTCATACGTCCTCCACGGTTCGGCACGCATCCGCAAACTACTTGTGAGCATCATAGTTTTACTGTCACTGTTACTTTTGAATAAGTTATAATACCCGAAATCTCAAAAGACAGGACAGATGCTGCTGCAGCGCATCTCTGTGAACAGCGACTGATTTAAAATCCATCATATTATCTTGAGTGAAATCCAGACCATGACTTTTTTCACTGATGTAACTATGCTGTAGTCAAAGAAACAGATCATAAGACTGTGATAATTATTGTAACTTTGGTCATATCAGCTGTCTTAACTTCTACACAGCTCCTCCGGTGCAGCTCTGTCTCACCCTGTCTGTGACACAGTGTGTCTGTGCTGATTGATTACCCGTAACTTCTAACCAATCAGATGTGCTGTAGGCGCGACATTGAGCCAGACGACAGAGCGTAGTTGTGTCTTATACTGTGCAGTGTATAATGATTTAATGTATGTATATACATAGAACAGTAGCCTATTGTATAAGTTTGAAGATTTTAATATTATTACCATTATCATGACTATTATCATTATTATTACATTACATAACTCAAGTCAAGTCAAGTCAATTTTATTTATATAGCACCAATTCACAACAAAGTTGTCTCAAGACACTTTACATATAGAGTAGGTCTAGATCACACTCAATAATTAATTTTATTTGCATCCAACAATTGAAACAATTAACTATGGTGATAATTACAGACAGACAGAGATCAAAGCCAAGTGCATTTTTAAATAATTTAACCCTAATCCCACCATTTTTTTCTTTTTTGCTGATCCGAAAAATGATCCTTCAACCAGGTTGCTTTGATGGTATGATGTAATTTTCTGTCATGTTTGTAAATGTTACTGTACATTGCGAATATTGCACTGAAGCTTGATTTGAAGAAAATCGTGAATCGAATTGAAATCACAATATCTGCCAGAAAAATCGCAATTAGATCTTTTCCTAAAATCGTTCAGCCCTAGTTTGAGGACAACCTTATGTTCTGTAAATACTGCAAAGGGCCCAATGATGCATTACAATGCACGTGTGTGTGTACGTTGTTTGAATGTTAATAATAAAATTGTGCTATTTAAGAAAATTCATAGTGCTTCTAAATTTTTTCTGTGCTCCTGAATTTTTTCATTTAGGAGCACCTGTGCTCCTAGTGAAAAAGCTAAGCGTACAGCCCTGACTTTGGTGAATCTAAACTATCCTTTTTGCCTATGAAGTTTGGTTGGGTTGGAGAGAGCAGTATTTGTCTCTATTTTGTCCCCCCCCACCCCCACCCACCCACCTTCCTGTCCTGTCCTGTCCTGTTTCTTCTGTCCTATCAACAAAGCCATAAAAAGGCCTCAAAAATCTTTAAAAAAACAAAACAAAAATTTGGTTTCCTGTTAGAAATTGCTGCCTGACATCAAACTAAAGTGGAAAAAAAATAAAGAATACACTTAATCTGTTATAGATTTTTTCAGGTGTACCTTTTAAGTGGCTAAAATTCTGAACTATCCCTTTAATTAATCAACCAATCATATTGATACACTGACTCTCAGCAACGCATAAGTACTGCCGCGAAGCTTGACTCTGCATGATGAAAATAAGATTTTGAGACATTTCTTGTGTGTATCTGCAGCTTTGTTTGGAGGATATGGTGTTCATGTGAATGTCAGTGTTCCTAAAGCTGTGGTCAGGCTGCCTTTCCCTCAGTCAACAACGTGGTACCTCACCCTGCAGCTCACGTGTAATGGGTAAGAGTGCAAATCTAGTTTTATATTCATATTTAGAAATGCTTAATAAATTTTTAAATCAATCCATATTTTTAAGTTTGGTGTGAGACTTGCTACATGTAGTTTTGTCAATGAAAACTTAACAAAATATGTTTGTCAACCTTTTCTTTCATGACTAAGACAAGCTTTGATGAGGTGCCGCTGACATCGTTAAACACTAACTGCGACTTTATCAACATGCAACATTATGGACGAATACAGACGACAGTAAAATGTCGTGTAAAATGTAATCTCACTGTACTTTCACTGTCAGAAAGAGGGAGCAAAACATTATAGATGTTTTAATTTTGTTTTGTTTTTTAAAATGCGGCAGTTCAGTTTCCATTTCAGTCAGAACTCAGAGTAACTTATATCAACATCAACATCAAATTTTACAGAAAGCAAGTTGAACTTAATAATTAATGTTTATGTACATTATTTGTTTATTTTACACCTGCTTTGGCAATGTAAACATCTGTTTCCATCCAGTAGCCCTTTGAATCTGAATTTGAATATGAAAGCTTAGAAGAAAGCAACAATGTGGTATTTGGGTGTAATTTTGCTATGGTGAGGCTGAGAAAAAAGCAAAAATAAAAATGCATTGCTTTATCAGAAGGGAAGCATTAAATGTCATTGAATAGCTTAAGAATACCAAAAATCTAAAGGCTCACCACAAAGACATGAGGTAGATTAATAAAATATTAGAGTTTTTTAAGCTATATTAAGCCAACTAATAAAGCGGTGGGGTTAGATTGTGTACTGTAGGCTGTGTTGTGGATCATTCCATTGTTTTTCATCAGATAATGATAAGACAAAATCTTAGAAATAAGTTAAAACATTGATTGTAGCTCAACTAGACTGACTGAAATGTTAATTTAACCGGATAACTACAGACGACTAAAATGTCAACATTTTTCATTGACTAAAACTGGACTAAAATAGTTAGTGTTCTTTGACCAAGATAAAATGAAAATGCCCAGATTTTTAGTCAACTAAAACCTGACTTAAAAACAGGATGAGGCTGACTAAGTATGATGAAAACTAAAAAAAGACCAAGACCAAGACCAAATAAAAAAAAAACTGTCAAAATGTATTGTTATCATTGTTTTATGTGTGTTTTATTATTTGAATGGTGTGTTTTTCTTGCAGCAGTGACTGTGGTAACACATCACTGGTGTCTGTGGTCCCAGAGGTGTTTATCAGTGCCTGTGTAGAGGATTGTGGGACATATGGAGAATGTAGACTACTGAGATCCTACAGCTACCTGTACGCTGCCTGTGTCTGCAAAGCTGGTACGACTCTCACACATACTCGCACTCACACACACAGATAATTCTACACTTGTGAGGATGTTGTTTTTCATTCAACGTAATGCTTAACTTCAATGTTAACTAAAGCCTAAATCCCATCTTACTGCAGTCTGCCTTACCTAATAGAATATGTCATCACTCTATCTTTTGTTGTCATGCCATTTATAGATATGTTTATTCATTTGGTTTCACATGTGTGTGTGTGTCTGTGTGTGTGTGTGTGTGTGTGTGTGTATGTGTATATGCAGGCTGGAACGGTTGGGGCTGCACCGATGATTCAACAGCTCAGTCATATCGTCGCCAGTTGACGGCGACTCTGCTGCTCACGATCAGTAACCTGTCCTTCCTGCCTGCCATCGTGGTGGCCATCAGACGCTGGTACATCACTGAGGCCGCCGTCTACCTCTTCACAATGTTCTTCTCCACGGTAACACACACAAACACACACTCAGACACAGTAATGCATACATGTGAATACTCATTTTCTTTTGGCCTGACAGTATAACATTGTGTAAGAAGAAAGTTTCAAGTAGTCAGATCTCTTCCATGTTTATGTTCTTTGAACACTTTTGGAGCTCATCAGTGAGTTCATGTGACATTAAGAAAAACTGTTACCCCTCATAAGACTGTGAAAACTGCCAGACACAGTTTCTAATGCCAAGGAATGTAGAGCTAAGACTCAAAACGTACCTTTTACAAATGCAAATTTTTTTATGTGTAAATGTAAATTTAACACAATAGCAGATC
Organism: Lutjanus argentimaculatus; assembly: GCA_034769285.1. Classification (NCBI taxonomy): domain Eukaryota; kingdom Metazoa; phylum Chordata; class Actinopteri; order Lutjaniformes; family Lutjanidae; genus Lutjanus; species Lutjanus argentimaculatus. The sequence goes on along the minus strand of JAWZSL010000011.1, from coordinate 11,313,787 downwards.
AATATGATACAGGGATGCAAAAACCAACCTATTGTCCATTTACTATGGAATGCTTTTAATAAAGTTATGTATAGCCTTGGTGTTAAATATCCTCAGATAAAATATACTTTAATCCAGACCAGATTACACACAAATTTGAAGCATCCAGGATGTGGCAGATTGGTCACTATGGAAACATGTATTTGTACTGTATGTGTCATTTGTAACTATGCAGAAGGAGAGCACATAAATGAGAAAGTTAAAACTATAATATGTAACATTTATTAAAATGTGTAAAAAAAACTGGAGATATGTTATATTTTGCAGAGTTGTGTACTTACGTTCTCCCAGATGTTTCCAACAATGTTCAAATACAGGGAAATACGTAAGTTATTCAAGGTAAAAATGTGTTTCCTACAAGCCGATGCTAGCTAGTTGTCAGTTGCTACAACTTTGGAGAAAATACCGAATATGCCAAATACGCCGGAGAGTGAGGAAGGAAGTCGTGCCTGAGTCATGTCAGATAGATTTTCTTCGGCAATGGTGGCTGGTTAACAGTGAAGATAACAACTCCCATGATTCCACGCTGCTCCGCAATGTCATCAAACTATGTCTTTAGTTATTGAATGTGAGAGAGACCCCTAGACGCAGAAAAATATAGATTCATCCCAGCCAGATTACACACAAATTTCAAGCATTCAAGCAACACTCAGGATTTTTTTTTTTCTGTAATAAGTAGATTTTGGTCTCTATAGAGACATGTACACTGTGTAGAAGGAGACTTAATTCCTACTAGACAGTTTTGTAGCATTTGAGTGATTCCTCTTTTTGTCCGTTTTCTTCTTCTCTCAATATTCTAGTTCTACCATGCCTGTGACCAGCCTGGTGTAGCTGTACTGTGTATAATGGACTATGATACCCTACAGTACTGTGACTTCCTGGGGTCAGTCTGTGCCATCTGGGTCACCATCCTGTGCATGGCTCGCATCAGAGACACATTCAAATATGTAAGACGCTGACTACGGCCTGCATTTCTGGGGGATGAATATGGTATTCTAAACGCTAAGTTCTTCTAATATGATCTTTTTATTTTTGCGTGTGTAGACTCTGTTTATGCTCGGGGCTCTGCTGATAGCCATGTCGATGCAGCTGGACCGCAAAGGTCTGTGGAACCTGCTGGGCCCCGTCCTCTGTGCCATACTGATCATGGTCACTGCCTGGGTAAGACATAAACCACAGATACTGCAGGAAACACACTGACTGACCAGAATCTGCTGATTTATCTGTTGATAAAAATCTAGGTAGTCACAAACAGCGTTAATTTCATTGACTAATCATTTTTTGTCATAGTTTTTGTCAACAACATTTTTTCACTGATGAAAACAAGACAGTAACTAAATAAAAAGAAATTTATGATAACAAAACTTTTTGAAGATCATATATATGGATAAATTTCACAAATTTAAGTGGGCTTGCAGAGGACTGCAGATGATAGGAGAGGTAGCAAAAAATGCAGCCTATAGCTCCATGTGACATTTGAAAGTAAATCAAGAGTTGTTTTACCTGGTAACAAATAACTTTTCTATGCAGTAATTGTAGTAAGTAATTCACTTACTTTTGAGAGAAGTAATTACTGACTGTAACTTTCAGTAACTTACCAACATTGAGTATAGCCTAATTAATGTTAGACTTATGATGGAGAAAGTTGCAGAAATGCTTCAAGTTGATGTTAGTAACAGGTTAATGGAGATTTCCTCCAGGAGTATACAGTGTATTGAGTTTGGAAATTCTAGAGAAACATTTAAGTAATGCATTACACTTTAACTAAACTTGTTTTTTATTCGACTTTATTTGATTTTATTCAACTGAATCTCTTGTAGATTTAGTCGACTAAAATCAGTTATTTAGTCGACTAAAACTAGACTAAAACTGAAACAGTTCAGATTACTGAAATATTGCTAAAACTAAATCAAAATTTGGTCACAACTTGCTGTTCCTGCAGTTTGCTGAATCCAGCTCTCTTTTGTTTACAGGTGTACCGAGGGGTGCAGCGCCGACATTGTTACCCGCCTTCTTGGAAACGCTGGGTCCTCTACCTGATCCCCGGGGCTCTCTGCGCCCTGATCGGGGTGTGCTTGTACATTTTTGCAGAGACGGAGGACAACTACTACTACACACACTCGCTGTGGCACATCCTGGTGGCCACCTGCGTGGTGTTCCTGCTGCCGCCCAAGGAGAAGGACAGGGAGTCATTTGGATGGACTAGAGGCTGGGACTGGAGCTGGAGACCCCGGGTTTGTGGGTACACGCTGTGTCAGAGCAGCAAGGATGAACTCTACACCGTCACATAGATGGACCGGAGATGCTGCGAGGAAGTAAAGTGACGAGGCGTTGATTGTTAAACAGCACTACAAACATTCACATAAGGTAAATACACAAACACAAGGCGTCTGCTGGTGTGAACTAAATCCAACTCTTCAAAGTGTCTTAATCTCATAATAAAACATTTTAAAAGGACAGTTCACACCAAAATTAAAATTACATATTTTTCTGCTGACCTATAATGCTATTTCAGTATAAAATGATAAACTATCAAGATGGATAAAAAGCACTACAGGTAAAAGGAAAAATATGTATTTTGTTTTTTGGGTGAACTGTTTCTTTAAATTTGATTCTCACCTTTATTCTTATAGGTTGACCGTTTGGGTGACTCTTGAAGTGTTGCTTACGAAGGCATGTCTATAATGCATTATTAGCACATTCAAAAGACATTAGAATCACGACTTGACATTAGCACCGCCTACCCACCCCCCATCACTCTTAATAGCCACTTTGGTGGGGGTCTTTGGGCTGGCCAAATGATCTCAGTTTGGAATCATGGCATTTTTTACTCCATATGGCTAGATCTAACAGCCTGTCACACAGCAGAAATAAATGTGACAACAGCCGGTCCGTCCACTGCCACTCTGCCCCTGCTTGGCCTGCCTGCAGGAGGGCGGGCTGAGGTCTTCCACAGACACAGTGGACAGCAGCGCAGCTTCAGAGCAGAGCTCACAGCAGAGGGAGTGAAACAGACTGTAGGATATATTTTACTGGAGTCGACAACGACAGTGCTAAATAGCTGTAAGCGCTACAAAAGACAGACTGTATGAACAAATTATCGAACACTTGTTGAACAAGCAGAACACTTCTAACCTTATACAGCGCTGTCAGCTCCCAAAGTAATGCTATAGCGTATTAATGATGACATTGTGCAGTTTGTGCAGTTTGCATTGGGTGTCTTTCTAACTGACTAAAGTTAAGGTCGTCAAAGGCCACATCCACACCACGAAGTTCCTGATTGGGTCCCTACCAGTCACATTGTGTCATTCCCCTGGTTTGTCACACCACGCCCCTTACTGAGGCTGGCTGTTGTTTGACCAGTTCAGTTTTAATGCTCTTTTATAAGATGTGTGTGCTGTGTCACCCAGGACACACATTCTGCTTTTAAACACTGTTGTCACTTTGGTATGGAGATATAAAGCATCATGAATGTTGATCTTGTAATATATTATGTCCACCACTTAAGATACTTTATAAACCTTGTTATAAGTTGTCGTGCATCAGTTGTCACAGCTTGTAAATGCATTATAATGTCTTATGAATGAGCTTTTAACGCATTATAGACATGACCTTTACAGAAGCTGTTCTTATATTTGAACAAAAAAGTTCTAGAAGTTTTAAATTGTTCACAGACATCCTGCAACACACACACACACACACACACACACACACACCCACACACCCCACATTTAACCCAAATCAGACCTGCTGAAACCTCCAAGGTGGTCCGTTGCACCAGTTTAGGTGTGAACATCCAAATCTTCAGGTAGCACACCACCTGACCTTTGACCTCACGACAGGAGTTTGTACATATTGTGTATGTACATATTTTATTAGGGTAGGACATTACTGTTTGGAATAAATATTTATAAGGAATAGCACTTTGTGGAACTCTTTTAAATCTTTATATTCAGCCTATCATTGAGTCTGCTGATGCAGTATAATTATATTTATAGTTGATGGAAACAGTCCTCATTCTTGTGCCCTCTTTCTTTTTTTTTCCAGTTTTGACAACCTTTAAAATAGTCTAATAACACAATAACAGCTGAAAGTCCACTTCTACCTTTGTTCTGGAACTTTCAATCATATAATGTGGTCTCATCACCACAGGAAGTAAGCTTTTTATCTTTAAAATGCATCATTACAGAACAGAAAAGAGAGAAGGGCAGTGTATTGCTGCCACGCCAGAAAAAGAAACCAGATTAGTGTCACAGTATGACATAAAGTTTATTTTTATAACAAAATACTGGAATTTCTAACTTCAATACAAAAGGCCTACATTGAAAAATGTTGATTTTTGATACCACAGGTAAAAACTTGACACAACCTTGAGGGCGTAAAATTTCAGATTCTTATTAAAAGAGAAATAGGCTGTCACATGAACGACAAAACCTAACCCTTTTTAGAAACATTTATTTTTTTCTTGTTAGATCAGACCGTTCAAATTAATTCAATTATCTAATAACTAATCTGTAAAATTAAGTAGAGTTGTATTGATACTGCAAAATATTGAATCCATTTCATATTTCAGAATCCTCATGTCTTGAGAAATCAATATTTCTGACAACACTAATATGCTAATGTTTATAAAAAGAAGCTTTTCTTGATTTAACAGTATACTACTGATCTTATTTTAACCTGATAACCTGTATGTTTATGACATCATGTTATAACAATGTAAGTGACCATATTATAACGTGAAACATTTTATGTTATGATAGTTAGTTAGCTCATGTTATAACAAGATAAATGGTATATTGTTAAAACAAGGAAAATCTGTATATTGTAACACGAAAACATGTTATAACCTCAAAACAGCTTGTTATAACTTGAAAATATCTTCTAATAATGTGGAAAAACATCTTGTTGCAATGAACTTCTCATGTTATAATATGATACAGATCTGTTGTTCTTTATCTGGCGCAGCAACAATACACTTCTGAAGGAAATAACCAAAAACATCTAACGGAAATAATTTAAAACCGTAAACTGCTTTTTACGTCTTCCCATGATGTCAACCTCAACTTCTTAACCGTCTTCTTCCGTGACTGTACATGTGACAGGTGGACAAACTGAAGTGTAGTAGTTTGGGATACAGGGTGCCTCTTCATTCCTTTGAAACAATCCACATCTTTGTGTACAGATATATGTATATGCAACTTATATTGAAACAGGACGACTCAGTGTCTTTCATTTTCTTGTCTATCCTCTGTTGTCTTGTTCCCACTTGAAAACCTTACCAAGTAACGTTCATTCTGAAGCACTTTCATGATTAAAATGCTGATTCCACTATGTAATGTACATAGCCCATATGAGTATGAATGGGCACTTTATGAATGTATATTCAGATTAATGTGTCCAGTGCCTCCTCTTGTCTGTATCTTTGTGTGAATGAGTGCACTGTGTGTACTGGGTGACTGGGTGAATGTGCGTTTTGTCTCTTACACCAGTAAAGCAACAGAACACTTTCCATACTGTCTTTAATTTGAGACATATACTTAATGTTGTCCTCATTGTGATTTTGCACTGGTTCAAACTGAACGTTTCTGTCACTCTTGCAGAGCCTTTCTTTCATTGTCGAAATTGTTTTTTCTTGCGTATGAGAGAAGAGTGTCAATCACTTTATTTTGTTGTTGAGTATGAGTGTGAGCAGCAATGATTCGTCGATTAATCGATAAGTTGTCAACTATTAAATTGATTGCCAACTATTTAATTAATTGATTAATTGTTTTGAGTCGCTTTTTAAGAAAACGTCCAAATTCTCTCATTTCATCATCTCAAATGTGAACATTGTCTGGTTTCTTTATTTCTCTATCACAGTAAACTGAATATAGTTTATAGTTTACTGGCTTTGGGAAACCGAAACATTTTTCACCATTTTCTGACATTTTATGAGCGAAATGACTACTTAATTTATCGTTTGAGTCTTTTTTTAAGAAAAAAATGTCAGATTCTCTGAGTTCAGCTTCTCAAAGGTGAATATTTTCTGTTTACAGAAAACTGAGTAACTTTTGGTTGCGGACAAAAATCACTTTGGCCTTTTGGAAACCGATGAAACAACTTTTTTTCACCATTGTTGAGCAAAACAACGAATCAATTAATTGAAAAAAATGATCAGTGGATTGATTGATACTGAAACTAATCATCAGTGAGTATGAAAAGGCATTCTACCACAGCTCTCACTGCTCGTGGATGAAAAAATATTATGTTTCCTGTAAAACATGATGTTACTTCCTTGTACTGGACAGTTACTTCTCAGTCTGTTAAGGAACCCAAACAGCATTTAGCCTACCAAAAATAAAAATGTTGTATAAAGAGAAATGTTTCATTACTATTTATTTTGCTTTTTATGTGCCTCACACTGTTTTTCTTTACTCAGGCGCTCACTCACACACAGTCTCACACACTAAGAGAGGATGGGGAATGGAGGGAAGCGGATTACCATAATCCTCAGAAATATAGAAAGTGCTTGTTTGGAGTGTTGAAATGCCCATTTCACTGTGTGTGTGTGTGTGTGTGTGTGAGTATATATAGCTTCCTTCCATTAGTAAATTTGATGGGCTCTCAGTCTTGTTGTGCAAAGCTGACACAGATCAGTGCTGCAGATCACGATATTACACCTAACTGCACATTGTTTTTCTGACAGTCAAATCCAAAGCAACAAAGGCCAACACATTCTGACATGTAGTGCCTAGTAAGAGTCAAGGTTCAAAAATGATACACCCTACATTTTATTTTATTATTTACATTATTATTGTAATTGTCTTGTGATTGTAAGTGAAAAGCTGAGATATACTGTAGATTTTGCAGATGCAGCTGTTTCCACAGGCTGAGTAGTACTCATTATGGAATTTATGTGTTAAATCTGTGGAGCGCCCCTTTAACCTGAATAGTCATTTAAAAGGGAGCCTTGCTGTGTAGTAGTGGCGATATATTATCATAAGTCCAGCATAGACAATAATTATTTATGTGGGTTTATGTGCTGCATTTACAGCGGTGGGTCCCAGGATGAATCTGAGGGGTCTCAAGACAATTAAAAAGTTTTTTAAAAGTAAAATAAAATAGCAGGTTTCTTTGCAAAATTATGTTTCAATATTCCTTTAAATATTCTCTCACTTGTTGTACTGGATACTTTCATCTCTTCAGCCCTCAGCTGATGCTCTGAAAAGGAAAAGTCACATTTTAACACTTTAAACTGCTCACTACTCATGTTCACACTCAGGCATTCACCCGAGATCAAGGGTAGGTATTTGTTCATTTTTAGCCAAAAAGCAAAAGTATGGACACCAGTAATTCACAGGAACCATGAACACTTGAGTTACTTTGACCACATACAGCCAGTAGAGGGAGCCAGTCCAGAAGAATTAACTGCAGCTACCGCAGGACCAGTGGAGGGAAGTAAAACCTGAGAGGTTATTAAAATGGAGAAGAAAGGTGTGAAAAAAAAGAAGTAAAGTTCAGACACAGGACAAAATGTGCATACAGATGTCACTGTATGAAACAGTCCTGAGCCCATGTAGCAGCTGTGCCCAGTTGCATAAAACCACTTAGGCTAAGGTTTCCCTCTAATTTTCATCTAAGGATGCCTTAGAAACACAAGTTCCATTACATCACCATATGGATTTACAGGATGTTGTGAGGGAAAACCTTAGCCCTTATCTACTAAATACTAAATAGCGACTATTTTCCTCAGATAATCTTAAGGGTCCCATAACAGTCCCTTAAAAGTAAAATAATTTGTGGAACAACATAAGACAATGGCTGAATTTATGTTGATTGTTGAGAAGGAGGAGATACCAAGATGCATTTTTCTGGACAGGAAAAACCCACTGGACACAATGAGACACGAGAAACTTATCAGAGAGTATAGATTTAATGTCAGCACTAGGAACTTTGTAGTGAGATAGCCAAACATCAACATAACCCTGTCTCACATGTTTTAGTTATGTTGTTTTATTGAAACTCACCTGTTTTGTCGTCTCCTGTTGATCTCCGGTCTCCTTTCTCACTGTCACAGGAATATTTTCATATTCCTTCATGACTTCATCTGCAGTTCATTAAACAGCAAGATTTCTACACAGCTATTGATTTTGTCAGTTATGGCTGCGCTAAAGATGTAATATGTAACATTCCTGCATTAAAAAGTCTAAAAAGGCTAGACATATGTTATATATTTTATAATATATAACATTTGTGTACTTGCTTCATCCTAAATGTTTCCAGCAATGTTCAAATGCAGAGAAATTCCTAATTTATTCAATGTTAACAGTGGGTTTGCTGCAAACTGTTGCTATCTAGTTGGTATGTTGGTGTTGGTGTAACTTCTGGGAAAACACGACTAATGTGACTACACGTAACTGAATAAAATTTTAAGAATAACTGGTCCGTGAACATGATTTCTGCCTGAATCATATCAGATACAGCTATGGTGGTTGCATAAAAGTGAAGAAAACAAGAAATACCAGAGCAGCAGGATTTATGTATTGTGTTTAAACTAACTTTGGACTATGTGCTTGTACTTTGCATATTTTTCAGGGAGAACATTTTCATCCTCTGTACAGTTTGACTTTATTTTTCTTTTTTATATTTTTATCTTTTTGTCAATTTTTGGAGATGCTAGCTAACACAGGCTAACTAAATATGTTAGCTAAGCTCGCTAAAAACCGACAATAATGCTGTCTGGTACCCAGTACCACGGTAACTGAAGTGAACATGTGGTGTATTATGACAGTAACTGCTGTGAATTTCTTAGTCTAAACAGTCCTGCAGGGAGACAACTTGAGGCTTAATGCAACACTCCTAAGCGAACCCCTCAGCCTAAGGAGATATTTTTCCTAAGGGACAAACTTAAGGTGGTTTATACAGCTGGGCAAGCTGTATTTAATTAACTTTATATCTAGTGATAAATTCTTCAGCAGTTCCTGCTCACAGCTTTCACATCTGGATTTTAATAAATGTTAAAACAAACCGCATAAAGACTCTGTGCTTAAAATAGACTCAAAGGCTACAAAGAGACTGATCATGTGAAAGAAAAAGAAAATAAGAATGAGAGGAAGTCAAAAGGACAAGAAGAAGTAGATTTAAAAATAAGAGCCTGGTCACAGGTCCACACACAACACACACACACACTCAGTTTAACACAGCATGCAGAGCGGAGAACACAACACAACACTGAATGCTGTTGTGACATTTTATTGGGATGAAAACATGCACGAGCAAAAATTAACAGCAACAACCATCACGATGTGAAGCTCCTGCGTGGCATGGAATGAACAAAACAAGCAAACTGTACGATAATCACAGACATGCTGAGGCAAATATCTGACTAAATACATATTTTACATCTCTACTGCTTTATTAACAGTCGTTGTGTCTAAACCTGCTGATGGGAAACTGAGCAGAGTCTATATCAAAGCTACTGAGGGAGAAAGGAAAATGGACTGGACAGGATGGACTTTGTGGACTGAGATGGGATTTAGATGCAGGATGACAATGCAGCACTAAATGCAGTAACAGTAGTAACTAAAAGCTTGTTTTTCTCAGCTGTTCACTCTGCTTGTGCTCTGGGAGTATGATGTGACGCTGCTGATGTATGCATTATCACTTGTGCTCTGAGAGGAAGCTGTAATGTTGAAATTCTAGCTCTGCTAATGTTGCAGTGGTGAAAGAAAAGCTCTGGCTTTCACGCAGACAGTTTGACTTGAAAGAAAAAGCAGCGGAGAACTCCTTGGGTGGTTGCTATGGTGACCAACAGAGACAATGGAGGTGATTGAGTCTGACACGAATTTTTTGGCCCGGTGTCAGGCATGGGAGCCGGCTGCAGAGTTGGTACCTGCTTGCTCGGCTCCCTTGGCATGTCCGTCTTCCTCCGTCGCCTGGGTGACAGCCTGAGCAGGTGAGGGGCTAGAGTGCCGCTGGCGTCTCATGAAGGGGAACACGCTGAGAGGAAGGAGAGAGAGAAAGAAAAAGTATAATGTTAGGCAATGAATGTATTAAAGTAAAAGGAAAGTAAACGTGGTAATTAATGTGAAATTGTACCTTTTCTTTGTCTCCTGGGGGACAACAGCTTTGGCCAGCATGTTTTTGTACAGGTCAGACTTTAGATATCTTGGGTAGGAGTCCTAAACACACAAGCACACACACAAATACAATGCCATCAGACAGCATTACCAACCCATTGTTAACCAAACAAGTCCTAATAGCTGTGTGCTGACCTTAAAAAGTTGCCATTTTGATGTGTCTGCTTTCAGTTTATGGTCGCGACATTAAGATTTTCTACATCTACCTAAAGTTGGCAGAAAAAGTGCTTAATTCGCATTCTGAATGGGGGACAATGTTTTGTTTCTCTTGGAAATTGTACATCTAGAAAAGTTGAAATCAGATATGGCGTCCCTTCTGGGGTCAATACTGCGTCCACTACTGTTCAGTTTGTCCATGTACTTTCGATTTGACTCTGATTCACAATTATCGATGGATCTTGAAGCCACAAAATTTTGTGCTTTTAGACCTGGGGCTGCTAGTTGGATTGAATCGATCTGCAGTAGCTCATACTCAGCCATCCTCACCAAAGAAGTAACAGGAAGTAGCAAGAAGTAACCTAGTTTAGAAGATAACACAATGTAAATGTTTACATTTGTTACATTTCACCATCCATTTGGTTCAGCCATATGCAATGGACAGCCCATCTTACAAATTTGTTACAGCCAACCACAATGTTGAGAGTTGGGTTTTAAATATCCAATTACTGACCTGCATGATTCATAATCTTCAGAATCACAATGTATCTAAAAATTGATATTCCCCCACCCCCACCCCGCCTCTAGGCTGTTAAGCTGGGGATGCCAGTCCCCAGAGAGTGTCAGGGTGCCTCAGCAAAATGCTGAAAAAATTAAATTGAATTATTAATATTAAGGAGTATTATACAATATAATTTGCAATAAATGATTTTGCCCATCTCTCTGCATCTGCAACAAAGCTGCTCTGCTCCTGAAATTTAGTTAGCTAGCAACTAACTAGTGCTAACTCACAAAAATGGGCACGTTTTGAAGAGGAAAAGACCTGACAAGCAGACAAACTGCCCAGCTGACAAAAACTCAGCTGCATAAATCCAAAGAATCATGGCCAAGTAAAACTCAGAAGTATGGTGCAGCATGCATGAAGTATGAATTTACTGCTGCATGTCAGAATGGCTATGAGTGAAGCTATGAGTGAGTGTCCCGTAGGTTGAGGGGTCTAGGCATGGAAAAGTTTGGGAACTCCTGTTCTAGGCAGCAAAATGTGAAAACCTAATTCAAATTATGATAATTATGCTGATGACACACCATTATACCTATCACTGTCCCCTGGAGATCTAAACCCTGTTAAATCACTTGTTGAACCCATCACAGACATACACAACTGGATGCCTCCTCACAACTTCCTGCAGCTCAACAAAGGCAAAACGAAATTCTTGTTATTTGTGGGAAAGAAAACGGTCTTTGGAAAGTACCACACAGGTCAGTGTGGGAGTTTCTTTGAGTCTAACTTTTCTTTCCACTGAGAGCCACATCATCAGCATTATAAAAAACTTCCTTTTATCATCTCAAAATAGGAGGCTTCTCCTAACAGACTGATGCAGACATGCTTTCATCTCTTGTAAGTTGCAGCACATTTGTGAGCATGTTGTATATCCCCTGGAATTAAATATTCTATATACATCTGTGTCACATTCAACGTTTTTTTGTGGTTGTTTTGTTGGTTAATTGGGATCCAAATAAATAAAGTGCATAAATCACTCATTGTTGAGAATTGTGACAAAACCTTTTCAGGGGTTTGATTTTTACTCTTCATTCATGCAGGAAAAATATATTTTCAACCTTGTAATGGGTCATCCTCCTATTGATAATTTTTTTTTATATGTAGACGCCAACACTGTTAGATGGAAAATTTGAGGGCGTTGATGACTAATAATTCTTCTTTTCACAGCATAGTCATAGTGAGTTGCCTTTTTTTTAAGAGTTAATGCTTAATGCTAATCAAAATACACATTTTTAAAACATAATTCTTATTAAGCTTTCATTTAAGGGTGACAGAGTTGACATGTTATGGTTGAGGCACATATATATAAAAAAAAAAAAAAAAAAAAAACTCAGAAAGCTTACCAGTGCTTGAGCGGTATTCCTGCCATTTTAAAACCAAGAAGTGAGTCAAGGGTCCTTAGGATATAGCTAACCCTTTTTATGCCCGATTAAATCAAATCAAATCAAATCAATTTCAAAACAAAGATCATTAAAATAGCACGTTTTACATTATTTATCAGTAGTTATTGTTAGTTAGATTTTGAAGGCTTTTAACGCATTTATAAATTGTTTGAGGTCATGAATTCTTGTCTGGGACAGGGATGTCCAATCATAATGTTGTACCGGCTGTTTGCAGGATTGAGCTACATTTTTGCTGACCATTTCTAATTGCAGATTATACTGGTCGAGATCTTTGTTCTTATGTATTTTTCCGACCATTCCAAGCAGCCATTGATTTTTTTTTCCAAAGAAATGAACTGAAACCACTGTATGCCTGGAGGAGTGCCAAAGTAAATTTTTCACACCAACATGGCTTCAGAAACAGCTATAAATGTAAAGTAAAATGTCCTGTCTTTCCTGATCAATATTCAAAAGGTAAGGTTTCAAGTATCAAACTACAATGGGTTCAAGTTCAGACCTTCTTCATGAGAAAGTAGATGTGCATTTGCGCGTCGTCCATGACAAAGCGATGTGGGTGTCTGATCCCCTCTAGAGTTTTATCCATCGTCTTACTGTCGATGTTGACCCAACGGGCAGCTCCAGGAGCCAGGAAGGTTCTGAGTCACACACACACACACACATACACACACACACACACACACACACACACACACACACACACACACACACACACACAAAAGAGTGGTTGTTATTGAACAGTTAAATTTAAGTGTATAATTATGTCTGCATGTCTGTGTGCTTGTACACTTACTTGTAGATCTCTTCCACTTTCTCTATGATCTTGGAACTTTGTCCATGTCTAACATCCTCACAGGCCTGCCAGAAACACAGGTTCTCCCCTAAAAGAGAGACAGACAATGAGGTGAACAAAACAGCAATGATGCAGGAAAAAGCAACATGTAATTAGAGACTTTTTATAGCACGGCCTGGCCTCTGTGGAAAACGTTGGCCTCTGGTAATATTTCGTATGTCTGCAGAGATGATCAAATCTCTTCCCTGTGTTCTGACCTTTACCTTCCTCCACTGCATATCTCACTCTTAAATCTGTCTTGGACTCTCCTCTCCATTGTTTGTCCTTATCTACTCTTTCCATTCTCTCAACAAACAATGTCACAAAATGAATCCTCTTTTCCACTACCTCAGACCTTCCATTGCCCACTGCTGGGACTGGAAAATGTCATTAGGGAATATAATAAAATTTTGAATGCTAATAAGAGTAAGACTTTATTTAATGTTAATACGAACAACTAATTAAATGTAGGCAGAGTTTATACCACACGATTCTGTAAAACAAAAGTTTGTTGAGACTAAAATATGGGAATATAGAAATATGGGATATTCTATCTGAATTCCTTACACCAGTGTTTCTCAATCCTGGTCCTCAGGCCCCCTGCCCTGCATGTTTTAGATGTTTCCCTGCTACAACACATCTGATTCAAATGATCAGGTCATTATCAGGCTTCTGTGGAGGCTTGATGATGAGCTGATCATTTGAATCAGGTGTGTTGTAGCAGGGAAACACCTAAAACATGCAGGGCAGGGGGGCCTGAGGACCAGGATTGAGAAGCACTGCCTTACACCAAGTTGGGTTGCGTCTGATCATCAGACCTCCTCACTAAATGTTTTAACAACCAACAACAACCAGGATTCAGGACACGCACAAACACATACACAAGTAGTGTTGTAGTATTTGAGATTGGTCTTGATCTCGAGAACGGTCTCAAGACCACTTTTTGACGGTCTCAGTCTTGTACAAAGAGGACTTTTATCTCAAGACCTGTCAAGACCATTGCTACAGGGATATGACTAAATTGTTGATGCAGTGTCTGATTTTTTAAATCACTTTACTATCTAAAGTAGGCTAACCTTTGTACTCCTGCACTTGATCTTAACTCAGTCTCACCCTGCCTTGGTCATGGTCTTGACTTGGTCTGCCTTGGTCTTGGTCTTGACTTAGTCTCAACCCCTCAAAGTCTTGGTCTTGCTTTGGTCTCTATACACTCTGGTCTTGGTCATGACTTGGTCTCAGTTTATGTGATCTTGACTATTTGCACACAAGTATGTGAAAATGCATTTCTGTGTCTCTTCCTTACCACTGAACTCTTTCTCCAGGTAGGTCATGAACTCCCGCCTCCCCATGGAGTCACTGAGAAGCTCCATGAAGCTGAAGCTCCAACGTTCAACTCGGAGACGTGTCGGTGCAGGCACCCTGCACACAGAAACAACACAAGGCACACAGGCATTCAAATAGCAAACTACTACTGTAATAACCTTGAACTAAAAAAATAAAATTTCCTGAGATGCTTCCAAAGCTGAAATGGTAACACATTATTTAAAGGGTTGTGCATACAACTGTCATTACATTGTTATAACCATGTCACGGCCCCTGTCATCAACATGAAAGAGTCTTAAGAAATATTTATGACTGTTGCTATAAAGTGCCATTCAGTCAGTTATGTCATTTTTAATACAAAGTTGACAAAGTAGTTTGAGATGCCTTGACATTGGTTTTATGTTCTAACATTGCATAAAACTGTCATACGTGGTTGGTTTTGATACTGGCTGTCACAAGCTTGTTATAAGTGCATCATGAATATTCTCCTTGACCTCAAGTAAAGTGGCACATTTTAGACTTGTCATGAAGATGTCATTAAGTTTTATTACACTGTCAAATGCTTTTGTAACAGTGTTATGGATAATTTCCTGGACTTCAACTGAAGTGGTACCATTTGGACTTGTCATAAAGATGTCATTAAATGTTATAAGGCCAGTTTGAGGACAGAGTACAGTACCAAGGTGATTTAGCTTACAGAGTTACCTAATGGACAGATAGCCGTTAGCTAGTTTGCTTACCACTGTCTGCTGTTATTTGTAGCTGGTGTTAGCTAGTTCACTTGGTTAGCCATAGAATCAGCCACCTAATTAGCTGACTCAGGCCTGGGTGACATTTGTGTCTTGGTTATTGCCAAGCTGTCATAACAAAGACATCTTCCTCTTATGACGGCGTAATGACAGTCTTATGCACACCCCTTCAAATGAAGTAGACTGCTAGTTTAGACTTGTTACAATGTGTGTGTATCTGTGTGTATCCTCTCACACTTCTGCGTTCATTGTCCAGTGTGCGGTGTCGTCAGAGATCCAGGGGTTACTGGGAAGACAGCCTTGCATAATGGGATCATGGTTCAGGTACTGCTCGCTGTATTTCACAAAGCTGCACATCCACACACAGATGCAGCAGCATGCACACACACAAGAACACACACGCACACACAGTATTATTGTATTAGTGCTGCAGATCATAAGAGTTAATGGCCACTAATTCCAACTTCCCTCAGGAAGCATCCATTAGTGGCTCTTATAGTGGGAGCACTAAGCCTTATGTGGGTGCGTGCAAGAGACGTAGAGTTCGGTTCAGGCAGCATCAAGTCCATTAGTGTATATGCGTGTGTTTGTGTGAATATGTGTGTTTATCACACTGATACACACCCCTCTAGGCAGATGGATGACTTTACACGGTTTCTTCCAAGGGCCCTTTTACAGGTTTCAATCTTTGAACAAAAGCAAAAAGTACATGTAAACACACACAAAATGCAAATTGCAAATTGCACACAAAATTATATGTGATGTTTACCTCATTTTTGTAGTAGTCACTGTTCTAGTTCTGTTAAGAGAAGCACAAAGTCATCACGTTAGGTCACACAATGACTGCCTTAATACAGTTATACAGTCATTTCAATCATGGGCGGCTTCCTCACGTCTATATTAGCTCACCCACAGAAACAATGGCTTTAAATGTTCCTTTTTTTCAAATGCTAACTAGAATCGGTCGATACTGAAGCCTCTTTTTCAAAACGCTTCATATGGTCGTCATTACCAAAATGCATCTTGGCCAGACAATTAATCTCACCACCAAAGCTCACTCAAACCACTAAAACACTTTTTATGTGTCTCAACCAAAACACAAACAATTCTCACTCAGAAAGCATGCATCACCACTCGTAACACACTGACCTAAAGAACACTAACAACAGGCAACATTACGTATTTGGAGTGTGAATAATTCAACGCATAAATCTGTATTTCATTATAGAGTAGAATGACCTTTGCTGGCTGTACGAAAGTTTTTTTTCTTCGATCTAATTAGCATCTTCTACCTTTGCAGATAGTAATTCACTTCAACAGAAAGTTGAAACAAACAAACAACAAAAATCCTGAAATCCCAGCTCTGCAGTGTCTGTTCGAGAAAGTCTGGAGGTAACCACACCACAAACTACTACAAACAGGACATCGTGGTTTTCAGGAAGTTACAATCAGCTGTTCGAAAGATTATTCATTTTATGTAAATATTCTGCTAATATTTTCTATATATTTCAGTATGATTACCGCACAATGCATGAATTTTAACGTATTTTTTAACAGTTTGAACAGCATTTGCTTTTAAAACATGTGCTGTAAATAACATATTTTGTTTTGCAGGTGGTGGAGTATAAAGAAATTTGATGATCTGATTGGAAATGTGGTCATTGATGCATTTGTGTAAGCAATGAAACTGATTCACAGTTTGGTCACAGATTCTGTTCATTAAAGTGTGAAGAGTTTTGACATGTGACTTTACTGTCTATCTGTAATTATAAAAAGTTTGTAACACACTGTAGATGTCTTTAGTATGGCAAACCCACTTAGACACTTACTTTGAAATAATCCCAGCAGCACGAAAGAGGGAAAGTAACAAAACAATGAAAGATGAGATCGTGTAGAAGATGTGTTATTACATTAGATTTCGAGGCAGTAAACCAGGAAGTAAAGAAATGTGATGATGTCACTGACCAGTGTAACTCGTGAGCTGAAGTTATTTGGTCTCTCCAGACCCATGTCCAAAACATTACGCACCCCAGGCTGAAAAATACACACACACATACACACACTAATAACTAAGTACTGTATGTTTGTCATAGAGCTTGTGTTTGGTGTGTGTGTGTGTGTGTGTGTGTGTGTGTTTGTGTGTGTGTGTGTGTGTGTGTGTGGTGCGTGTGTGTGTCTGATGACAATATGCGTGTGAGTGAGCACTTATCCTTCCCTGAGCTTTCCACTTGACTAGCTCTGACTTTTATTCTCAGGTTTCTCTTTCTTTTTCTCCACGCTCTTGTCCCTAATTCATAAGGGCAAGACAAGATGGAGTCCCCTCCTCCAAACCCTTGCCCTCTGCTTCACCCTCTCCTCTCTCCCGCATCCCAGCATCCCTCTCCTCCTTCCCCTCCTGCCCTCCAGTTTTTTCTTCCCTTCTGATCCTTCTGTATCTCTGTTTCTCTGTCTGTCTGTCTCTCTCAAATGGAAAATCAAATGGACTGCAGCCGTTGTGTGGGCAACATAAAGAAAGTGAAATATAATGATGATTATTTTCTTCTCTCTGTTTCTCTTCCTCTCCCTCTCTCTCTCTCCCTCTCTCTCTCTCTGTTGTCCCTGTTGTCAGCTGAGGCTTTTACCAGAGGGGTTGAATATTTCATGTAGGAGGCAGAGGGGACTGTGAGTGAACATAAGCGGGACCCCTGACTGTTTTAAATACTTTACAATACACATTTATACAGTTCTGTAATATGGTAAAGCATAGTCTAGTACAGTGTAGTGTAGTATGGTATAGTGCAGTGTAGTATAGTATAGCATAGCATATCACAGCATAGCATAGCATAGTATAGTATAGTATAGTGTAGTGTAGTATATTATTGTAAAGTGTGGTATAGATTACTACAATTTCTAATCCACCACAGTAGAGAAGACTACAGTGTAAAACAGCAAAATTTTGTATAGTGTAGAGAAATATACTGTAGTATAGTATAGTATAGTATAGTATAATATAGTACAGAAAAGTGTTAGGATATACTCTAATTCACCACAGCAAAAAACACTGTAGTGTAGAGGAGAACAGTACAGAACAGTAAAGTATATTATACAACATAGTAGAGTACAGTTAAGTATAGTAGTAGTGGTGGTAGTATAGTAAAGTATATTAAAGTACAGTATGTTAAAGTATAGTATAATATAGTACAATACAGTACAGTACAGTACAGTACACTATACTGTACTATACTACTGAGTCTAATATAACACAAATAAAGAACAGTATAGTGTTGTGTAGTGTTGTGTATCGTAGTGTAGTGTTGTGTAGTGTCAAGTAGTATATGTTGGGTTAGTGTCATGTACTGTCGTATAGTGTTGTGTAGTGTAGTGTTGTGTTGTGTTGTGTAGTGTAGTATAATATATAGCCTGATTCAATGCAGTATAATAACAGTGAACGTACCGGTGGTCTGTTGATGAGCCAGTAGGCCTGTTCCTGACATTCTAGAACAATGCGGTCAGCCTTCCTCCTCTGTTTGGATGCCCTAAACAGAAATCACATTGTAAGTTTGTGTGCGTGGGTAGGTACGTGTGTGTGTGTGTGTGTGTGTGTTTTTACCTGAGCTGCTCTCTGGCTTGCATCACCACAAAGTCCCAGGTGTGGTTAATTCTCTTGTGCAACACACTGTACCTCTCCTAAAAAGGAAGAGGCAAATGTGATGAATAAGCAAGAAAACACAGAGAGGAAATAAGACTGGAATTTTCTGAAAAAAGGGAATAGTGACATACTGCCGGCCTGTTAACTTAGAATTAGAACTGCATAATTCATGATACACACACATTTTCTCTCTTACTTGCACACATAAGCACACACTTTGCTCACCTTTTCATATTCCATGAGTTCTCCTTGTTTTCTTATGTTCTTTTTAGCCAAATAGATTGCTGCCAGGATATAAGAAGGAAAACAAAAACAAGTCAAGTAATGAAATGTCCTGATCTACATCATATGTTTAGCTCCTGTAAATGCCTAACAGGACTCTTGAACAAGGCTGTATTTGTAATGGAGGAATTACTGGTAGTTTGTCACATTTTATAATGTGAGGATGGGTGAGAAATGGTTGTTTTCCCTCACAGTTAAATATATAAAGGGGCTCTACTTGTGCTGAGAATGCATTTTATTTTCCTTCACCCCGCTGGGATCACCTCTCACCCCTTCAGTTTGTTTTTGACATTACCATAGTCCAGCTCTGAGGCAGGCCACCGGGTACTAGTCCAGAAGTAAGGAGTCTGAGAAACACAAAGTGACATTTTTTGACATTTCTGATGGAGGTTAATAGTGAAGCGGGTGCTGAAAAAGTGGCAGCAGAGAGTGGCAGATGGATGGGGGATTAGGAAGTGGGCTAATGGAGCGAGAGGGAGAAAGGGGGATAGACAGCGATAGAAGGTGATGGTTTAGTTAAAAGTGGTGAAGCATTAACTGAAAAGAGGGACAGGAGTTTTTTTTTTTTTTTTACAAGAATGCAGCATGAACATGCTACATGGGTCATGATTGATTTACCTGGAAGCGGTAGGGTGACTCATCAGGCCGTAGCACAAGAGATCTCGGTTCCTTGAGGGGGTAAATATACCCGTATTTCACCAGCATGCCACCAACATGCAGCGCTTCTGTTAAAAACACCACAGATGAAACAAATCACAAGACTGCCTCACCGTCTCAGCTTCTGTAGGTGATTGTCCGAGCTGTGAACTTAGGCTGGGTTGCACCATCAAGGATTCATTTTTAAACTCAAATAAATCATGGTTTAACTTCAAATTATGTTGCACCAAACTTTTTAAAAAGCTTAAAATGAAGAAAGATTAAATTTAAACCTCTCTTTCAACCTCAGTTTAGTTTTTGCTTGAAACACTGATCAAATTAAATTCTGTTTCACCAAAACTTTAACCTCCAATTTAAAATTTGATCCAGTATTAAACTTTAAATTTAACATTTAAAATGGACACCTTTTTGTATGGATTCAGAAAAACAATCAATAAAAATAAACTAATAAAGTTAAGGGACAAACTCAACCCAATTGAGTTATATGATGCATCTCTTTTTATTTTGTTTCAGTTGATAATTCAACAACAAACTTCTCTTCTCAGCCATCATGAGTAGGCTAACTAACTTTTTAGGTAGCTAGATAACGATGCTATGTTCTATTAACCTTTTAACTAGCCAGCAAACAGTGCAACTTTTTTCATTTGTAGTTCTATGATGGGAGTTTGTTTCTTTGCCAAGCTATCATTAAAAGGCAAACTAACTTTTTAGCTAGCTGACAAACAATATAACATCCAGTGTTTGTTTGATTTTTTGTTGTTTTTTTACTTTTTAGCTAGCTAGCAAACAACACAATATTTATAATATATAGAGCAGTATATAGTATATAGAGCAGTATATATAGAAATACAGAGTTAACGGTTTTCCCCCTCTGTCATATTTAAAAGGTCACGACAGACTCAAATAAATTTATTTTTCATATTTATTTATTTTAATTTGGGTAAGCAAGCATCTCCATATTGATTAAAAACTATTAAATTTTGGTTTTAACCACTAAACTTGGATATACTGAACTGAGATAAGTATTGAATTGTGCAGCAGCGTTCAGAGTAGTTCATGTGGCTTTTTATTCAAGCTTACACACCTTTAAGACTGTCATAAATGTTTTTTATTCATAGGGCACATTGTGGTAAATGATGAGCTAAACTAAGTTAGAAAATATTTTTTCATTTATCACTATCATGTTCGATGGCACATGGAAGAGCTGTTGATTTCGTTTGGGATGAAGCTCTCAACAACAAACAACAATGTGGGAACAAACTGAATGTGGGAAATAAATAATATTAATTGCCCATAAAGAATAGATGAGTATAAAATGCTGTGGACCTTATTACTTGCACCCTGTCAGCAATCTCTCTCAAATCAAGGCTTTGTTCCGGTGATGAAACGAATCATCAATCTTCAGCCTCTCCTCATTTGTTAAAGAGCCCTACTTCTATGACTGACAGCTACCAAAAAAAGCAGTGTGATGCATTTTAATCAGCTCTTACCACTCTCTCTCCCTTACTGACTGACTCCTCTCTCCCTTACTTTAGTCCACTCTGAGGCAAAAGGGACCGGCGGTCTACTTTTTTCTTTTTTTTTTCCAGCCTCTAATTTATTTCAGGTACGGCAAAGTCTCCTGAGATGAAACCCTCCACAGGGACACTAATCAAACCCAGATCATCAGGTGAGTTAATCAGACTTGGAGCCTCTGGGGCTCACCCCATTCCTGTTTACTGGAAACAAACAGCAACCCCCACAATACACACACACACACACACACACATCACTACCACGTCAGTTCAAGAGAAAACACCATATCCTGGCAACACACTAGCAACGACACACAACAAGTCAGTCACACTGAGACAGACAGAGAATCACAGCAAATATTCTCTCCATCACACAACACACACACACACACATACACACTCTACGCATCAGTTACTTACCCTCCTCACAGATATTGTATTTCTGGATCAACCAGTCGATTATATCGTGGCCTGAGGAGAAAGAAAGGAGACAAGAAAAGAGGACAAACTTCCTCCCTCTGCTCTGCAAAGCGCACACAGTATTCTCCAAAAATCCACTGCTGCATTATGCATGAGCGCTGGGGCCAGACACAAGCTGCAATGTGCTTGTTCACACATGCACACACACACAGATGCTGATGCACACTGACGTATAGGGACACTCACACACACACACCTGTCATGGCGTGTGGGATGATAGTGATGAGGAGCCTCTGGTTTCTCATCTTCATGCCCATGTCAGGGTCCTGCATGGCCACAATCACTTTCTCCATCTGTCAGGGCAACACACATAGTGATGCACACACACATCAACGTCAGCATGCAGGTACACACAATATAGAAAAAAAGAAAATACATATATCAGTAAGAAACTGAGAAAAAACAATGCAAATATTAAATGCTGCACCCTTTGATAACTTGTTTTCATCATGGCACCCGTTCATATGTGTTGTATGTTTACAGATTCATACAGGGTTTAATCTACAGTATAAAATGCCACATTATAAAAAATAAACCAAAGCAAACAGAGTCGACAATCTTACCTTTCGAAAGCATGTCATTTGCTCCCGGTTCCAGCCTCCTTTAGCCAGAGTGTTGATGGTCATCTTGCGGGATGCTTGGAATCACTCGTCGGGACGGGAAAGTGAAGAGTGAAGTGCAGCCGGGAGCGCGCACAGAGAGTGAGAGTGCACCACCACTCTCTCCTGTTTTCTATTTTTTTTCCCATCAGGCGCTCCGGTGCCTGGCGGGCGCGCCCCTGTGTAGATTAAAAGGGATTACAGTGTGTCAAAGTGATTTTCAATATGATGATATATAGTTGCTGTACAAAGGAGAAAACAACAGCTTCTCGATACGTGCTTGTATCCCTGTCACAGATTTAAGGCCACTGAAAAGGCAACTAGAATATAAACATTATAATTATTATATCAGAAATAATTAGGTAGGCTATGGGAAATGTGAGACCATTCTACAAAACTTCAGCACATTAGTGACATGATACAATAATGATAACATAATAGGGGAGACTGGGGGCAATTGTAACATTGTTTACATTTTCCTTCATAACTCATAAACAATATTCACAAGTTATCTTTTGATATACTAAACATATATGTACACCATTAAGTAAGATATATTTTCACTAGGGCTGTAACTAATGATTATTTTCATAGTCGATCAATGGGTAGATTACAGTATTTTCTTGAATCGATTAGTTTAATCGATTAGTTGTTTGGCCTTAAAATATCAGAAAATGTTGAAAAATGTTGATCAGTGTTTCCCAAAGTCCAAGAGGATGTCCTCAAATGTCTTGTTTTGTCCACAATCCAAAGGTATTCAATTTATTGTAACAGAGGAAACAAGAAGCATTTAAGAAGCTGGAATCAAAGAATTTAGATTTTTTTTCCTAAAAAAAATTACTCAAACTGATTAATTGATTATCAAAAGTTGGCAATTATTTAATAACTGACTAATAGATTAATCATTGCAGCTCTAATTTTCACTTTGAAGGACAACACTAAGAGTACTGCAGGTATGAGTCCTAAAACCTGGAAATAAGTCAAGTTTGCACTTCCAGCTCCCCTGTCTTAAAGTCAATTGTTTTTTTTTGTTTTTTTTGTTTTTTGTTTTGTTTTTATGGTTCTTTCATTATCTGTCTTAGTTTCATATTCATAAAGCTAAATTACTAAATTTAACCCAATACTCTATACTGGTTTAAAGTGAAGCTGAATGCTCTTTCGTGTCTCTTGAATGTGTAACTAATAAGAAAGGCATGACAGTTACCATTTGCTCAGAGATGTTTACTTAAAGGAGTCTGTCACAAGAGTAAAGAATATTCACTTTTTAAAATTTTGATTTAATATTATTTATTTTTATGTATCTATGTATTTATTTGCTTGTTTACTTGTAAGTTCCTCTCATCATCTTTTCATTTGTATTACCTTCTGATGTAATTATTTAATTCATATATTGTCGTGTTCCATAAAAAAAAAAAAGTGGGTGAAACTAAATTATAATGTAAATATCTTCACTGGACTAGATCTATAACTCCGTAAAAGCCTATGTATAAACAAACAATAACTGTCTGTCTTTAGTTCTTACTATCTCTAACAGAAATGTATAGGCCTAATGAATAAAATGTAGCAATGATGTAACAGTAATTTTCTTTTTGTTCTGAAAACCCTTGCATCTTTGTTTGGTATAAAATAACTTTTTTTTTTGTTTTTGTTTAGATTTATCGCGTGCATAACTACTTGATAGCAAACAATGAATGAAACCGCCTTTGTTGACATTTTTAAACAGCACATGCACCGACTCAGCTCCGTCAATGGCGGTAGTTTTATGCCACGCAGGCTTCCGTAGAAGCCGGAAGTGGTTCCGTCGTCGTTTAGAGACCATTCACCAGTCTCATAATCGGCTAATTTATCACGTATTTTAAGAGGTTTTTTTTGCACAGGTAAGAGCATAGCTAAACACGGTGTTTCTTGAAATGTCTGCTCTGATAATAACTAACGCAGGTGAGCTTTATAGCTGAATGAAGACAGTCTTTTTAGCTTTAGCTTGCTAACCGCAGCTGTAGCAGAAGGATGGAGGAGACTGGAGCTGCTCCACATGAAAAGTGTTGAGTTACAGCTGTGAACACACAATCTACGACACAGACACACAATAATGTAACGTTAACAGTGGACTTTGTAATTACTACTCGTGTATCAGTGTTTATTGTGCAGTTGTTTTTCTTCTGGGAAGTAAACAGGCTGAGGATCAGTACATTGTTGTGTTAAAGCTGATGCACATGTTTTTAATTTAGTAGATTGTTTTGCAGCCAGCATATACGACACATCTCCGACAGATTATTTGTAAACTACGCCTACAAGATCATGTCAGTGTTGCTTAAATTGAATGTTAAAAATCACAGTTTCCTCATTTATTACAGGAGTTTAAACAGGTCTTTAACATGTCACTCTTGACATTTCAACAGCACATTTAACTTGTTGTTTTTAATGCTTTAAAGTGATTCAAATTGATTTGTAAAGTTTATTTACTTAACACAGGGAATTAATACACATAGCACTCAATGCAATCAATATTACATCTCCTGTGATATGAGACTACATATCTTCTCAGATTTTTATCTTTATATTTATCATAGGACATATCCACATAACTGTTGATTATTTCATTATATCACAAATCTCATTGTGCTAATATTACAATATTGCTAAATATCGATGTCAAGGTATTTGGTCAGAGATATTGTGATTAGGGCTGTAACTAACTTATTTTCATTGTCAAATAATTTGTTAATTTTTTTCTTGATTCATCTGTTAGTTGTTTGGTTCCATTAAATGTCCTCTGAAAATATGGAAAATCTTCATGTAACATATTCACATTTAAGATCATTCAACCATTGCAGCTCTAATTATGACATTTGAGTTTGTCCCTATCGGCCAGCTCTATTATATACTGCAGGGACAGTGAACAGGAGTAAAAGACGAAAACAACATTTTGACAATGACAAGTTACAACAACTCCTCCACTGTAAGCTTATCAGCTGTTTATAACTTGCAGTTTTCTGTCAATGTAAAGCTACGTCTGTTATCCTGAAAACAAAAGCCAACTGCTCTGAAAATACACACTCTGAAGTTGGAGTTAAGTGACTATCTGTCTCACTGCCTGCCAGACTACACATTACATATTACTCAATTTAATATACTATTACGATATAATATATAATCTTTTTTTTTTTTTTATTCCAATAAACGTGGAACGAGCAAATTAAAACAAATATTCTGGACCAGAATGGAAATTTCAAAGGAGCACATGCTGGCTCTGAGTCAGTATTTCAATTTACAATGTTTTCTTAATCTCTGATGTCATATCATGGCCATTTTATGATTTAGTCCAGAAAATATTACATATTTCCCCTTTAAGTGTTCTAAAGTTTGTCAAATTTTCTATGGATCTCTGTTAGGTGGTGATGGGTGACATTCGTCAGTCGTTGCTGCCTCGTGATGTGCTGAGTGCAGCCAAGGAGCTGCTGTATCATCTGGACATCTACATCTGTAACATGGTGCAGTCGGGGAGGCAGCCTCCTCAGGTCGACTCCAAAACCCTGGAGCTGGTGGAGGAGTTCATTCTGCATGCGCCCAAGGACAGAAACACGCCAGCCAGGGTACGACTCAAAATCCTTGTACACCAATATATAAAATATAAATGCGCAAATTTGGACAGCCAATAAAGTGTCTGTGTTTTTCTTTCAGAGGATGAGTGCCCTCCAGGAGCTCCAGCTGTTGGAGATCATGTGCAGCTGTTTCCAGGAACAGAGCCGCGATACTGTCCGTCAGCTTATGTTCTCCGCCCTCTTCAGTCTCCAAGGCAACCAGGCAGACGAAAGTCGCATGGCGCTGTTAGGCAAGCTCGTCTCCATGGCAATCGCTGTGGGCAGGGTTCCTATCTTGGAATGCGCTGCTACCTGGTTACAGGTGAGGATTCAAACGCACACTCTTGTATATTTAACAAATGTTTATATGTTTATGTTTAATTTTTTAGATCTCGAGTGTGAGGTCAGGCTGGACAATATAACTGAAAAATTCATCATGATAAAGTGCTTCATTTCAGTCAATATCGATAATTATTGATTATTTTTAATAAAGACTGTGAGAAAAAGGGTTGCATTTAACCACTTAAGCTAATCACTGTCACTGCCCACATCACAGCTGTGCTAATAATGACGGTAAAGCCCACCCTGGAATGGTAATATTACAATTATTAATCAGTTGCTAACAAAATAAAATATATAATCAAAATGTATTTATATTGTGCAGTTACAGTTTGCTCTCAAAATAAAAAACTTTTTCCTTATGTTATCTTTGTTTTCCTATAAACACTCACAAACCTTGTTTCTTACTCCAGCAAGTAGGCCAGCCCTCAGTAATGACATAGAAACAGTCTAGTCCCTGTCAAGTCAGCCAGCCAATTTGAGCTAACTTTAACACTTTCTGAATAAATATCATACATATAAAAAACAAATGTGCTTTCTTAGCCCAGTCATGTTGTAACTAAGATATTTATTTTTAAGATAAGATGTTTACATGGACAGATTCAGCTACTTTGTCTGTGAACTTTATATGTATTTTTAAGCTAGTAGCACCTGTTACAGACTCCTCGAGGCACAGCTGAAGCTTAATGGTGCTGAACTGTGTGATCTAAAGGTTCCCAAACACTCCAGAGAGTTGTAAAGTCCAAAAGTCAAAATGTTTTGGAAAAAAAAAAAGATAGATTTCCAAAATTCACACGTTAGCATGTTTTTATCTCACAAAATATTCTGCTTCAATCAATATTTGTTCACATTTAGCCATCTAAAAACAACATTTTCACTGTGGTCACAAAGCTGTTTCCTCTCTGGGTTGTTGCACCTGTATTAACAGGGTGGTCTGTAGCAATTGGTGTAAGTTGGTGTTGGTGTAAATATTGTGTAAAAAAAAATGTTACTTTAACAGCTGACAGAAATAGGCTGACAGGTCATAGTCTGTTTAGGCTCACTGCAGTGTGTGATTTATTTTCATGAATAAAAACCTGTCTAAACCATCCCCCACCTGGGCAGAGTAATATTTTTAGTGTGCTATCACGCTGATTTGAGCACTTTTAAATATCTAGTTGACCAATCAGATTGCTACGTCAGAACAACTTGTTGAATGATTTGAATTTAACTTCTTGGCACAAAGGTAACTGACTGAGTACTTTTGTCTTTGATATATTTCCTCAGTGCTTCTTTCCGTGTGTTGATATACGTTTGTGTGCTGTGGATGTACTGAACAGATGCCTCTGGATGTATTTGTGTCCTGCAGAGAACCCACCGTGTGTACTGTGTGCGCCTGGCTCAGGTGCTGGTAGACGACTACTGTAGCATGGTGCCAGGCTCGGTGCCCACCCTGCAGAACATCCACAGCGCCAGCCCACGCTTCTGCTGCCAGTTCATCACCGCTGTCACCACTCTATATGACCTCACCTCAGGTACTTTGGTGGAATCACACAAAAATACAAAAACATCTTTAAAAAATGGGACCTCCGTTAAACGGGATGGGGGAAAAAATTAATTTGGGCAGAAGGAATGCACACATCCTTATTTTAATGGCTAAAATTGTAAAACTCTCTCATTGTTTTGCATCCTTTTAGTCATTTTAACATCTTTGTGTGTATTTTTAGAGGAGCTCACTCCTCCTTTAGAACTCCTCCAGATGATTGCGTCATGGATCCAAGACGACCCTCGTCTCGTCCTAATCACCTTCCTGAACACGCCCCTCTCTGGCAGCCAGCCACACAGCTCACTGGATGTCACACCATTAGCGGGGTTGGTGCGCTGGTGCGTCAAAGCGCCGCTGGCCTACAGGAGAGAAAAAAAGCTGCCCTGACGAACGGCACCGCTGAGAGCGAGCCAGAGGTGGGGCCTCTGTTTTCTGCTCTCCATCTGAGCATCCTGCAGGTGTGTTTAGATACATCAACACACAGTACACAGAATGCCTCCAACATACACAGTGAAGATAACAAAGCCATTTTCCCTTCCACCTCTAGGTCTTCATGCTTTTGCCGAACATACTAAATGAGAAGGGGCTTTTTGGTCGCCTGGCGCTGCTCCAGCTGGAGTCCTTGGCCACACTGACCTCTGACCTCTCCAGGCTGTTGGACCAGGCCGACAAACACACACACACATCATCTGCCGATACACACGCACTGTCCCAGCTCACGCTGGACCGGCTGGCACAAGCCCTGCAGGTGGCCATGGCCAATGGAGCTCTGCTTTGCTCCAGAGGTAAGAGGAGGAAGAGCAGAGGCTAGAAAAGTGGATCGAGGACAGGGATTTACAATGTTATAGTTTGACTCAGCGTTCTCCGTAGCTGCATTTTTGTGCCTGAGATTAGAATGAATTTGGCAGATGTTCAGGGTACGTGGTCTGTTTCTCTCTGTCCTGTCACTTTGTACTGTGTTGTCTACTAAAGAGCTTATAAAGCACACATCCAACAACAAAGACCTCAACAATTCAGTGGAGTTCATTCTCAGTGGAGTGCTAAACCCAAAACCCTGTCAGCATATTCCAAAAAAACTGAAAAGGTAGCACAGCTTCAAGTCTCACATTTCACTTGTTTATGTGGGTCATATCACAACAGACATGTTTCGTAAGCACTGGTCTGTTGTGATGTGAGAGAACTAAGTAAATGTGAGTATTTTGTCCTTCTTGCCTTGAAGACTTGAGTGCTACCTTTTCAATTTTTTGATAATTTGTAAATTTTTAAACGAGAATTTCACGTTATTATTGTACTTAAAGCTGGTATCTGTAATTTTAAAACTTCAATTTGTCTATTACTTATTTAACCTTTATTTAACCAGGAAGTATCGTAGGATACATTTTTTACAAGACCTCAATAAATCCATCTGTGTGTACAGATAAACTTTCAAAACGGTATCTATATACTTGAGCTGTACAGTTCACACCGCTTGATTTGCTTTTCTAAATAATAATTACGCATAAGCTTAATAGCATTCCAGTTTCCTAGCTAGAGCATTTTCCGGCTTTTATAGTGACAAATCAGGCCTCCACACGAACTTCTACAACATTTCCACATACTTTGCTGTAGATCTGTTGAGGGCAGCAATGCGTGAAAAGATACAGGTTTGAGTTTAAATGACGACTAAGTGAGTAATTGATGAATTGTTGTTATGTTTCATGGGTTGTCTCTTCATGCTGCGGTGGTGTTTGAGTGCTTATTTCATGCTGTTTTTGTCTCTACAGAGGACCTTAGAGCCATCTGTTCCCGCCTCCCACACAATAAGTAAGAAACGTTTACCGTCTTATTGCCCTTTCACATTTTCCACTGCTTACTGGGTTTCAGTTTGAATTATGTAGTTTGAGTTTGAAAAGCACAGCACCACGTATCACCATATAATTTACAAATGAAAAGCGGATTTGTTCAGTATGCTGTTATGGATGTAGAAAATGAGTTACCACCTTTTTTACTGTGAACTGCACAATATGTGGTTCAGTAATTTGAAAACAGATATTTTAAATAATTTTTTAGCCTCTATATGTATTACTGGAAAATGTGTGGTTTTTTTATATGGCGGTCTCCTTTAATCTCATGTGAGATGGTCCAAATATTTGGCATGACACAGAAATAAAAATAAATACAGATACACTTCATTTCTGACGCCATTTCAGGCTACTTTTACTATAAAAATATTGCTACCCTCAAGCTGTTGTGGGTGCGCTGACAACACGGTGGGATCGGTTTTAGAAACATCAGAATAATTCTAGTGAGCAGTAGGGCTGCACCTAACGATTATTTTCATTGTTGATTAATGTGTCGACTATTTTCTTGATCAATTGATTAGTTCTTTGGTTTTTAAAATGTCAGGAAATGGTGAAAAATGTCAGTGTTTTAAAAATTTCCTCAAATTAATTAGTTGATTATTAATTCCACACACATTTTTCTTTGTATTTTATTAATGTACAGAATTTATTAATATATAAACACAAATTCTGAATTATTTTACTTGCATAAGGAGGAATGTTTAGGAACAGTTATCTAATTTTGAAGCCAGGAAAATTATAACTCTCGTTTAGACCAGAACTGTGCAGACAAAAGAATCTCTATAGAAGTGTAGTTTTGTATTCCAGACGTGTCTCAGCCCTCAGATTTTTGTTGTGATGTACAACATGTGCTTAAACGTGATTTTATATTTGACATTTTTGTTCCATCTCTCTTCTCTTTCCTCTCCCCTTCCTCACCTCTTTGTGTCTTTGCCTCTTTGCATCTCCAGTCTGCTCCAGTTGGTGTTGTCAGGCCCCGTGATGTACTACAACAACATCCACACCCCTCCGCTGGCCTTCAGCCCGCACGCAGCTCACTCCCCCATCGCCTCTCACCCCACACACCCCGCACACCCTGCACACCCTGCGCACACCCCACACACACCTCTAGCCGCCCACCCCTCCTCCCACCCTCAGTACCCCGCTCAGCCTTTCATGACAGGGATGCCGTTCCCCTTCCGACCCAGCCACTAAAAGAAACCCGTTTGCAGATGTGAAGTTGTGTGTTGTTTATGTGTGGATGTGTGTGGATGTCTGCTGTCTGTTTGTTGGTGTGTATGAGTTAATGTGTGAGTGATGTATTGTGTATTATGGTGTTAATAAGCAGATTTGCTTGTGCTGAAAGTCCGTGAGGCTAACATGTCTGTCCAATAAATATTTTTTTACCTCACTCTTGGTGTTGTTCTTCATACAGACCACTTGTGGTCACTGTTGTCCTACTTCCAGCTGCAAATACAGCACACCAGCTTACACATGTCCCAGACACATATTTCAGGCCTTTATTTGAATTATTGCAAAGTACATGCAGGTTTGCATGGGTAGTAACAGAATCTAGGCAATGCATTCATGGTTTGGTCATATCTAGGCATCAAGAACTTTAAAGATCTGTATATTAACAGTGCCTTTGCATCATTTCAGCAGCTCTCAGATTATTTTTCACTCCCTAAACAACAGTTTTGTCCACAGTATGTTTCCTGAGTTTCTCTACCAACCCACTGGCACACCCTTAGATAATGTCTTCAAATGCACTACATCCTGAAAAGGAACAATTTCACTTACAACTGAATCCATTCACTGCACCTGCAGTCACTGAACTCTTAAAGCTGTTTGAGCCGAGGATCTGAGGGATAGAAATAGTGGACGAACTTTGGACGGAGATATTTAAAAGGGTACATAAATCCTCAATTTGCGTGAAACATGGCAACATTCAGTATAAACTCATACACCGAACCTACGATACTAAGGCTTGGTTAGTAAAACATTATTTCCCGGTGAAACATTCTCATAATGTGCTAGATGCCATCAGTCCTCAGCAAACATCACTGCACCATGCAAATATTGGATGGATATTTTTAAACCTAATGCTCTTTGTGCTTTATTTGGTGTTTCTTCTTTGACTAACTTCTCTCCACAAGCCCCATAACCACATTACAGCTTTTACAACCCTTTTGGCCAGACGGCAATATTGATCACAGTTTCTCAGTCATTGGTTTATTCAAT
Organism: Lutjanus argentimaculatus; assembly: GCA_034769285.1. Taxonomy (NCBI): domain Eukaryota; kingdom Metazoa; phylum Chordata; class Actinopteri; order Lutjaniformes; family Lutjanidae; genus Lutjanus; species Lutjanus argentimaculatus. The sequence continues at coordinate 11,281,939 of JAWZSL010000011.1, read as the reverse complement.
AAATATTAATTATATTTGGGTTCCTTCTTTTCCAGTACGTTGAAAGAACAGTTCCCCCACAATGAGTTACATATCTGACAGTGAGGTTGTGTAGGTAGTCCCAGGTGTGTGTAATATGTACTTTTTTTTTTTTTTTTTTAACCTTTTCAATGTTTCTTGAGTGTGATTTTTGTTTTGTTTTTTTCAACCTTGTTGTCAGGGTATTTCTAGTTATGTTGTTCTCTTCTTTTGTCTTTTCAATGACTAACTGATCAAGTATTTGAACTGTATGTGTGTGTGTACAGTATGCTCCTTTGTTGAAAGGTAGAGTCAGTGGGATTTGTCCAAGTTGTTCCTACGTTTTGGGTTGGTGAAACATCTCGAGTGCAGCAAAACAATAAGAAAAAAAATAAGGAAATGCAGCTATTTCTGTATTGTTGTTGATAATGTTTGCCACCAGGTCAGATTCTCAGTGAAATCAGATGAAACAAGCTTGTGCTTACATCTTTCCAGACAGTGTGACAGCGAGTAGTACATTAGCCAGTTAAAAGAAAGCAGGAGATTTTTATTTAAATAACTAACCTTTAAATTGGAAAATAAAATGGAGTGGTGCCAAGACGGTACATGAGTCACACTGAGCACAAATATCTAAAGGTAGGCTCTTCACCTCTGTCCCAAACCAATGTGGTCTATTATGTAACCAAAGATGTCAGGGCCCAGCCCTGTGTGCATGAGCTTGACCCCTGTTATTAGACAGATAGCTTATCATTCATCTGCAGCATGCCAAAAAAAGATGTCGGACCCTCCCCTGGACCAGACCCCAGCTGCCCCCATCTAGGATGAGAATTGCATCATCCGTCCCTGCAGAGCGTCAGTGATGGCTGCCGTTTACCTCAGCATTTAAATACATGGCCCAAATGTAGATTTAGTAAATTGTAGATTTAGTATGAGTCATAGGGAATCGTAATGGAAATGCATGATATGTGTGCACCCCTCTTTTCTATTTAAACTTATTTCCTCGTATTCTACTGTTACGCATGCTCAGGAGGAAAGGAAAAGTTTGAAATAAGATCTTGTCTTTGTCTCCTCTTCATAAAGGAGCTCAATTTAGGACCAGTACGAGACTTTGACTATTTTGTTATACTTCTTAAATTTGGCTTCTGAGAAATAGCCCTTGTCTCGTTTAAGACTAACTTGAGAAGGAAATAGACATTACAAGAAGTACCTTTGTTGACTCCCACACAGTAATGTTACCATAATTAGCACTCACTACTTCCTTATCTCTTTTTACTTGAAATGTCTCACAGTGGTGCGGCTGTAACTGTGCCAAGCAACTGTGCCAAGATCACCTCAGATCAGCGTCTACATTGCTGCATCTTGGATTCCAGCTGTTGCTTCGCATTGTCTCTCACAAGTGTACTGTAGGCATTGTTGAAGGCTGATTGTTCTGTGTCCACAGACTGCAGATTGTTCTGTCTGCGGTGCCCCCACTGCAGAGCTCATGGGTGGGACAGACGGTGATAAGGATATCTGTTCTGGGACAGGGATGCGTTACTGTTAGCCCGGCGGAAGGTGACAACAGATAATATTCGAGTGAAAAAGGCAGAATTGATGGCGGTGTGTGTTCCAACTAAAGACAGCGTATGAGAGTTTGGTCCTGTAAATCATGCAGGAGCTGCCAGTGGTGGAATGTAACTAAGTACATTTATCATGGTCAGAAAATTACAATTGCAATTGAAATTACCCTTGGAGAGTGAAATTTGAGTGTGAGTCTGAACTATGAAGCCTTTCGTAAGAAAAAAAAACAACTCTAGGGGTCCTCAGACCCTTTGTTGTAGTCCACTACATCTCAGAGGCAAATATTGTACTTTTTACTTATACTTTAGAGTATAAAGTAGGTTAAATTAGCAGAACCTTAAACATCTACAGTAGTGGTTTTCAAACTTTTTGTGCAAGGCACACCAGAATATCCATGCAAAATGGCCTCTTTAAACAAGCTAATCAATGGAGGCGACAAGTAGTCGACTAGCCCTTCAGAGGAAAAGTTCCCACGTGATCACTTTGACAGAGCATTGTTGTATATTGCAATAATACTGTATGGTTATCACAGAATCCCAAGGCACATCTAGTTTTTCTGCTGGAAATTTCTTGGGCCCATTAATGTTTGCTGTGAACTTGGTCCCCTTGGTAGAGTGCCAGAAACCCCTGTAGGTCCCCAGACCACCATTTGAGAACTAGTAAGTGATGCCATGTGGAAGCAGGGACGGGGAGGGACGACTGCACATCATTCTGGACATTTCAATCATGGACATGGACTCCTAGATAAACTTTCTAAGATGACAAGAAGAAAAATCATAACCATCTCCAATGCAAGGCAATTAATTCGCTCATAATGCTAATTATTTAAATTGCTCTACATGCAACTCTTAGCACCCAGCCTTAATCTCATCTGATAAGCCTATAGACGACATTTTGATTATAAAGGTTCATATGAAATTGGTGGGTTTCAGGCCATTTAGGGGTTTCCAGTCGTCCAACACTGTTTGGGAAAAACTGATCTACAGCGTTAAAGTGCAACATACACATTAATGCAGCAGTAATATTAATCTAAAAACATCAGCTATTATAGTGAAACACTGAGAGGGAATATTTTACTGCACAATTAGTACTTTTAGCTTGATACATTTTGCTAATAATACTTACATACTTTAATAATATCTGGTTGTGGTGCCAATTTTGGCAAAATTACTTCAAAATGACAGCAAATTACACACTTAAAATTATCTTGCACTTTTGGCCTAATATATCTGAATGTGTTACGATCACACGTGGCTATGACTGTCAACAAAGCTCACAATGCCTCGTTTTGTCCTCACCTTGTATGTGATTTTGCCAGTGTACCATGACGCCAAATGTGCTGGCCTCAACTGGTTTTGTCTGTACGGTTATATGTGGTTATAAGTGGGTTTTAAGAAGAAACCTTGGTTTGGGTTGGTCCACGTCCCCCTCGCAGGTGTGTGGTGGTGGTGTAGGAGTGTCTGTGTCAGCAGCTCTTGGTTTCCTGAAGAAAAAAAAAAAAACCCTCTCAAGGCCAAACACCAAATCTGATTCACAAAGAACTCCATTTTCTGAGTAAATGCTAAACCAGATGGGTGAGCTTTCATTCTGAGTCAGTCTGAACTGAATGTCAGTCATTAGGCTTGAATATCCGCTCTGTTTGGCCATTTTATCACATGAATGCCACAATGAAGTTTTAATGCTGAACCCTGGAACTGACTTGTGCTTGAATTAACGTAAAGCAGAAATAGAGAAAGATCACATAACTGATTTTCACCAACTCCTTCCCCTCTACATTGTGATTTTGCCTCTTGACCACAACACAGGTGTTCAATGGTTCATCGATTTACACTTCCTCCGCCATCAATATAGTAACAGGAAACTGCTTAAAACTACCTGCAGTTTCAGAATTAACTTGGCACCTGGCCATTCGAAAGTATTTGTAGAATTAGACGACATCAAAAGGCAAAGAATATCTTGTTCACCTGGCTTTTGTGAGTCATGTAATTTGACTGTATACTCCAAGTGAACATGTATACAACACAAGGTATCATTAACAGGCTTGTTTTGCCAGATCCTACAAAATATGACTTTATCCGTGAAAGATGAAAGTCCAGCTGTGGCTGCTGTGAGACCGGCCTCATTTGCTTTTCTCAAAGAGAGGATCACTGCCACTGCGTTTACATCCTGCAAAGCCTGATCTCATAATTGACTTTACCTGGAAACAAACACGTCTGAGTGTTCATTATTTTTGAGGAGGGTAAAAAACAGTTTTGAAATGGGATTTAGCAGGGAAATGAAAGGCATTTCTCTCTCATACAGAGCTCCTCTGAGAAACTGAAGATTTCTGTGAGAGGCCTTTATAAGCAGCAGCACAGTGTACATTATATGTACTGTATAGATATATATGTAACTCCCCCTCTTACTGACTTCCCTGCATCTTTTGGACTGGGTTGCACCAACAAAGATGCATTTAATCCAAGATTAGTTCTGAGCAGAGTTTTAGCAAAACTGGGTTTAAAATGAGAAAATCCAGATTCAAAATGAAGCAGAGCCCTGTTGCACAATTAAAATAACCGAGTTTAGTACATTCAAATTTATTGATGTAATCTGAAATTAGAGTTTAACCAACAATCACCCAAATTAATTATCACCCAAATGAAAATTAATTTAAAAAACCCAACAACTGGCAGACTGTTTAAACAAACAGAAAGAAGAGACGCATCATAAAAGTCAGTTGAGTTGTGTCTGTAACTAAACTTTCCTCAGGAACTTGATTATTTTGCCCTATCTATCCCAAAAAGGCAGGCATTTTAAAGGTTTAAACCTCCTCAAGTGTCAGTTTAAAGGTAATACTTGTAGTGGGAAAATTATATGTTTGAACTTTGTACTTTGTCCCTCATGGTTGCGCCTCATCAAATGTTGTCTTACAAGGACCAGTTGGTTACTTGTCCTTTAACACACAGCAGTTCTCCTCTTGGGAGGACAATGTCTGATAACACAAGTATATCATGACTCTTCTGACTGCGCTTAAATTGTATCTTGATCCAACCTCCTTCGTCTATTTACCCTATAAAACGGATGCACATTCTTGACTTGTTATCGGCTACTTTTCCACTCTCTCAGTGTGTGACTGTGCTGACCCTTTGCAAAGTCTTATTATAACACCACAAAGACAATTTTGGTCACTGTGTCTGTCTTTATTTTCAGATTTTCCACCACAGACTGGACCACATTTTAAATTGGAGTTTAAAGTTTTGGAGCAACAGAATTAAATTTATTTAGTTTAAGAGTAAAAACTACACTGAGGTTTAAAGGGAGGATTAAGTTTTATCTTTCTAAATGCTAAGTTTGTTTAAAAGTTTGGTGCAACATAATTTCTTGTTGATGCAACCCAACCTTGGTGTAATCATTTATGGTTTTCAATGTGTGTTTGACAAGAAGGAAGAAGTAGGCACATGCTAATAGTGACAAAGCTAACATGCTGATGTTCAGCAGGAAATATTTACCACATTCACTTTCTTAGTTTAGCATGTAAGCATGCACGCAATTGCTTATTAGCCCTAACCACAAAGTACAGGTGAGGCTGATGGGAATGCTTGATTGTAGTCTTGTGATCAACCAAGTCAGTAGAATTTATCCTATAAACTCTAAACTAAAATGTCAACCTCATGGTGGCGCTAGTCAGAGGTTCATAAAATTTAGGGAGATGCTGACACCCAGGTGTCAGTAGTGAACAATGCAATTTGCACCCGGGTGTATATAGCCAGAGAGAAGCACTGAGGTGTCTGCAGCCAGTAATGCTATTTGCATCCAGGGTAAAATGTGCCTATTTACATGTGCATGGCAGAGACAAACCATGTTTTTTTTGTTTTTTTTCCCCCAAAACCTTGCTAAGTAGTTTGGTTTCCTAAATCTAACCAAACTGTGACTTAAAACTGAAAAAAAAGAAAAACTAAAATTGGGTCAAAAATTAAAAGACACCACTAATTTTTAGTTTCACACAGGACTCAAAGCCCAGTGTCCTGCAGGAGATTCTGTGTTTAATCCATTTATCCTCCACAACCTTGTATTTTTAAACATTGTTGTTCTTTATAGCTAAACTAAGGGGCCAGGTTTAAATAGCTCAATAGCTGCTGTGGGACTATTCTCACCCAGGTGCAAAAAGTCACTCCCTAAAATTTATTAGGATACATCATCTGGAGACCATGCATATCTGTGCAAAATGTTGTGCTAATAATCCGTGTATTAGGTTTGACCTGCTGGCATCACAGCATGAAAAAACAGTAGATCACCAAAGTCATTACAATTTGTCCTCTGGCGACCATGAATATCTGTAGCAAATTTTCATGTGTGTCCACTTTATTAGGTACACCTATACAGTCTAATGTGACCTAATACAACTGTTTTGCCATAGAGTCTACGTACTTGTATTAAGTCTATAATGATCCCTTTTTTCTTGTTAGTGTTAATTAAATCATATAGCATTGGGGTCATAGTTACCGGCAGTGTTACACTTACACACGGTGTTACTGCTTTAGAGGTGTTTCTAATATATTCTAATATATCCCCATCACATATGTAGAAGGGAAAGACAAAAAAAATAGAAGCCCTTTTCAATATAATGCAGTCCATTACAATGCCATCAATAACTATGACCTAACTATGAGAGAATATGGGAGAACTAACAAAGTGCACAATCTATGCATTTCACTCTGAACCACCGTGTCAGCCTCGTGTGGCAAGATGAAAAGTCAGGGGAACATCAGAGTCAGTAGGATTCAACCTCCGGGGACGATGAATGTCAGTGGAAAATTTAATGGAAATGCATCTGCTAGTTGTTGAACTATTTAAATGGTGGATTGACACTGACTTCCCTACAGCCATGCCACCAGAGTGTCTACAAAGGCACTCTGAAATCAAGACTATCGTGTTGAAATCAGGAAGTTACCTGAACTTCCTCAGAGATGTTAACAGTTAACAGTAAAATCTCTTTTCTTTTTATCAGATCAGGATAATTTGACTTAAGATTTAAAAAAACAAACACATTTTTGCCTCTGCTTTGAACTGCACTCAATAGTTAAGATATGATAGTTAATATTTATTCACAAAAGAGGATGTTTTCACATGTAAGCATGTGTTGCATGAGATGTGTCTTAATCATTTCAGCATCGTGGTTTAGTCTTGCAGCTTCCTGAGTGTGTGTGTGCATGCTGTACATGTGTTTCCTAGTAAATTTTTAAAAAGAACAACCTCCTCCTTGCATTACTTTTTTTTCTGTATAAACATTTCCTCTGCTGTTTTTGCACAGCTGGGGTATTGTTACAGAGCCCTGGGTGGAAGCTACAGATATTGTGGAAATCTGAGTTAAAAATTCAACCAAACAGCACAGAGAAGGGCACGATTACATGTTGCTTAACATCAGCCTGACCACATCGCTGTCCAGTAATGATCCACAGAAAAAAAGAGATAATTAAATCTGCCGACAGTCTCTATGGTGACTTTACATTCTTGGCCTGCGACCGCTGAAACTACAACGACTTGCTGTAAAAGATGCTTTTGAACTTTTAGAACTCTAAATCCTGGACTGTGAGACTGCTGTTTTTAAGAGAGGACAGAAATAAATCCCCATCATGCCCACAGTTTTGTTTAGCAGGAGATATACAGCAGCTTTATAAGTGTAATCTTGGGTACCAATCTGCATGTTCTAACTCGAAGAGGTCACTCTCTAGAGTGCAGATCTCCACACAGCAACAAGAAAAGAATATTCAAATGTAACACCTTTGTAATATAATTTTGATTAGCCACTGATTTGTTTTTCTCAGCAGCTGTAACAGATTTTGATTACATTTATTTTGCAATTTAATTACATCCAACTAGTAACATGTACCCCAAACACTGCTAGTAGGTAAGCCTTGTTTTAGCGTAAGTTGTTGGTTAAGAGGAGTGACAAGTCGGCAGTTGGTATAGGTTATAGTATATAGGTTTTCTATAGGTTTTTCAAAAATTGTGAATCACCACAACCTACAAGAGATCCATGATTGTACAGTCATGAATGTGCGCTTAGAGAATTGTTTTTTGGAGAGGACAGGACTGATAGAGAGCTTCAAGTGATTTGCAGAACATTATGATGTCACAGTGAAGTTTACCTTCGACCTTTTTCATATAAATTGTCATCACTTCATCATTAATGTGAAACTTTGCCATAATTAGCGTCTGAAATCTTGAGTTGTGTTTTGTGAGGTCACAGTGACCTTTGACCACCAAAGTCTAATCAGTACATCCTTGAGTCCAAGTGGACATTTGTGCCAAATTTGAAGAAATTCCCTCTCAGCGTTCCTGAGTATTTTGTTCACAAGAATGGGATGGACATTAAGTCACAAGCACCTTTTACACAGCCTGTTTAAGGCTACAATATTGTGCCACCTCACCTTCTGAGTAGGGTATGGTACAAAGGCGGGAATGGGGAGGTGGTACTTATACCACATATTTATCAGCTGTTTTATGCAAAGTGAGACAAGCAGACACTTTTCGCAGCGCTGACACAGCACTGCATGCACTAAGCAGACGCACACATACAGGCAGGAGGAGAGAAATGCTCCCCACAGATCATCACACAATGGTGATCTTTTTAACTTATCTGTGGCAGAAGAGGCGACGGTCCTTGTTGCAGGGACATTGTGGGATCTCTGTGCAAAAAGGGCTACAATGACCTTGTTCTGTGACTACCAGTCTCAATGAGTTCATCCTTGAGTCCAAGTGGATGTTTCCAAATTTGAAGAAATTCCCTCAAGGTGTTCTTGAGATACTGTGTTCAGAAATATCAGATAGATGGATGGGAGACCCAAAAACATAACACCTCTGGGCATTAAAAAAAAAAAAAGTTTTTCTAGGTTTAACAAAAATTGTGAAATACAGAGTCCTTCAGCCTACAGTCATGAATGTGCACAAAAACTTTTGGGCTTCTGTGTCCAGGAGTATGAAGGATTTACCATATACAAGCTTCGGCCCCTTTGATCATGCACACGCACATGCACGCACTCAACCACACACACAACCGATCGCCTGAAAATAAAAATACAGTTGGTTGTTGGTGGATATTGAAAATATAGATCTTTCAAGGCATTTCAGCCCCTCTTTTATGTCACCTAAAATGTCAAAGCAATGATGGAAGGTGACCCACAATGTGGGAAAACTATGCTGTGGGAAAATTATTAAAACTCAGAGCTCAGACCCCCCAATGACTGGTTTGCACAAAATATACCTTTGCAGCCTGGTACGAGGCATAAACATGTCATTACTGAAGATACCCAAAAGAGCAATTACAGGGACAACAACACAACCTTACTAAGGCTGTTTGGTTAAATAATCAATAATTAAAAGTGCTGGTAAATACAAATGGGATTGCAAAACCAGTTGTCAAATAATAAAATGAAGCACCTGTTTACAAAGATTTACTAATAATTTACCACCACTGGCGACTGCTTTGCTCCACCCTCCCACAAGTGCCCAATCAGAGGTCTGTTGATTTGTCAACAATGTCTGTATGAACATAACACTGGGTGTTATAATAAAGTGTTGGCTTCAATTCAGTTCAGTTGGCTGCAGGGGCTTTCCAAATGTTGCACTTCAAACTTAAATTGTACAATACTGCATTACTTCTGGATATTAGGAAAAAGAGCTGAAATGGTCCCAGACAACTTCACTGGAAAAAGTCTGTGTGTCTGACTTAGTCAGCACACTGATGACCAAACTAAATAGGCCATGCACTTCCTTTCCTTCCCTAGAGCTGATATTTTCACAGCTGCAGCATAAAGAAAAAAGTATTTTGAGGACTGTGGGATCTGAAAAGTTAACAGTCCTTGGCACGCTGGTGTTACGTTTGTTCTCATTTCAAGGTGAGCGGCAGATGGAAGTCGCCGATTTGTCTGTGACACACTAGGGGTCATTTAAGGTAATCTAGGACAGACATGAACCATGGGCTTCTTCATAAAATAAAATACTGGTGTGGTTTTCATATTTTTACAGGAACTAAAACAGTTTGTCTATGAAATGCAACAAAAATTGTGAGTAATTGTAAGTCTCACTTTTTGATTTAGTTCTGTCAAGGTATGGCTAATGGATATAATTAAAACAGGCCTTATACCAAAGGTGTTTGACTCAAGTCACATGACTTGGACTTAAAAATTACAGATATTCATGCATCAACTTCCATCTTCGTTCGATATTTGAAATTGAACAAAGAACGGTAAGTCAAGGCTATGTTGTTAAAATGGCAATATATTTGGTGAAGAGCGTTTAAACTCAAAGTTTAGGACTTGGAACTTGACTTGAGACTTTCTCAGTTTTGACTTGGGACTTGACTCGGGACTTGGCTGTGCAAAGCATTGAGACTCACTCACTTGTGACTTGCAAAACAGTAACTTAGTCCTGCTTCTGCCTAATAGACTTGGGGTCTTAAGCGTTTTTCAGACCATGAGCCCTTGAGCTCAGTGGTTCCCAAACTGGGGAGCGGTGCTTTGCCAGTGGTTTCTGACGTGCAGTATGTCAGTCTTTTGCTTATGAAGTTACCAAATGATCCATTGTGGCTCAAAGTGTGCCTGTACACTTGGGATAATAATACAGATAAACGGCCAATACATTTCAAGAATAGGTAGCCAACAAGTACTGTTATGAATAGGAGTCACATAGGGTCCTTATCAACCAAATGAGCTGTAGTTCTTAAACTGGATTGATCAAGACCCTCCAAACCTTGCTGGTTTCTAGCAAATCAGCCCGCATTTCCACCACTTTTGAGTGGAACCAATGTAATCAAGGATATCATGAACAGAGAGCGTTGCATGATGGACAACAACCTGCTGAATATGACATGCCCACTTTGGTTTCCAAGGAGAACCTGCAGTTTTTTGGTTCCAGGCGGAAACCAAAATTTCAGGATCCAAATTGGAACCTAGAAATGCTCGGAACAGTTCAAAATTCAAAAGGTCTGACAGTGATTTAAAGAGTTAGCTCATATGATTGCACAAGGATCATGGGAAGACTGCCATCAATGTTGTGTAAATTAAACATGATTTTTTTTAGGGATATGCTCTTTGCTAATAATAATAATGTTGGATTCATGTTTGTTAATATGTATTTTCAGACTCAGATTTTCAAAAATTAATAGCCTATTATCAAGCAATGATTTGGCAGACCCACACCAGTAACTCTGAAGACCTCCTAGGTGTCACAGACCCCCTGTTGAAGACCCATATTATAGAATGTCATTGCTAATAAGCACATTTAAGGAAAGCTGTAACATGAATGTAATGCAATCCAGTGCAATATTTACAGAAGAAATTGAGGTAAGTATAAAATGGAAAAAAATCAACTTCAGTACCTGAAAACTGTACACAAGTGTAATACTTGAGAAAAAGTATAGGTACTTTCCACCACTGAAAGTGACCTTATTTCAAGTTTGTGGTTTCTGCTCAATTAGAATAGCATAGTTCTAATGGCTTTGTTTTGTTTGTATCTTCCCAAATACATAATTACATTACAATTGCTCACATTTTCAATAAAACTACTGCAAACGTTTGTAGCACAAAAACTGTCCTTCCATTGATACAGTATTAAAAGCACGTGTTAACCTCACTATACCCACAACTAACACGGTAGGACGAACCGGATCTCGCGATTCATTTGGCGCGAGAACAAGGTCGTGTCTGGAAAGAGAACCCTAGATTTGTGAAACTCTCGCGAATTTTGTTCGTGGTGTTTCTTCATTGCGCATGTTGTACAAACTAATCATGCTTTATAGTGTGACAACGCTGTGTTTAACATCTTCTCAGGTTTAGAGACAAAAATCGGCAAGGGAAAGATCACGTCTGTGGTACAATGTTCACTCTCGCGAGATCTTTCGCAGGTCTGGGATACCCATCTACGGACACGACAAGAAGGGAAGTGACGTCTTAGCTAACGTTACGCCTTCAGTACACCCGTACCAATACGATACATATAACTGGAAGCAGCGTGGTCAAGGGCACCGGCTGAAAGATAGCAGATAGGAAGGAAGAAGCTAGGAGAGGAGCCTCGTGTCAAGGGCTGCGAGAGACGAAGTCAGTCGGTTTTGAGCTGTGTTGAAGCGAAGGTGAGCCTTTTAACCATGATAACAGCTAAGCTAGCGTAGTTCAAACTGAGCTGGAGAGACGTTAAAGCTTATTGTAAATGAAATAACGTCAATACTTCAAAGACTGCTCTGTGGAAGGACAGAAGCCCTTCTTTTTATTTAGGTAGTGTGTTTATGAATACCAGTTATATTGTACATTTAATATATTAATTTTATGAAGCTATAGCTTAGGTTACACTTCTGAATTAAAGCTAACGTTTCATATCCTAACATGTTGCACACAGCAGCAGAGGCGGTTAACATTACGCCACCTGTCATCGACACGTTTCCTTCCTGCTTCCTCGTATCTTAGGTATAATCCAGTATTCACACGTTAAGAGTCGGTATTCACTATGTTGCACGTTGCCGGAGCAACAAGCAGAGCGCCATAACGAGGAAAGGCTGCAGTCACGTTCAGCAGGTCCTGTTTGGCTGGTGACCTGCTCAGTGCTGCTGTTAAGTACAGCTAGCCTCCCTGAATGACCCTTCCTGCTCAGGGGTAACCGTGTCAGTAGGTAGACATGACACTGTCCCCGTTGACTGACCTTGGCAGGCTGCAGCAAAGATAACCTATCTTTACTACAATATTATAGCTATAACCTCCAGTCTAGACGGTTTTCAAAAATACCAGCGTGCTTGTCTACATTAGGTGGAGCTTAAAAGAGATCTGATGCACAACATGCCTCCCAATGTCAAATTTTTTATTTCACCAGTGGGTCATTAATTTTTGTATTCATTCAGCTGCTATGAAATAACCACCAAAATCTCCTTGATTGTGAAGTTTAAGGGCTTTCTAGGGCTAGGGCTGCAACTAGCTATTTTCATTATTGATTTATCTGCTGATTATTTTCTAGATTAAATAATTGATTGTTGTAAGAAAAGTGAAAAACGTCTATCCCTGTCTCTCCAAGTCCAGGATGCAAGTCTGTCTGTAAGTTTGTTTTGTTCGTCCAAAACCCTAAGATATTAATTTTAAAGTTACATCAAACAGAAAAAAAACCCAGCAAATCTGCATTTTGAGAGGCTGAAAATGGCATTCTTTGAATTTTTTTTACATGAAACTTACTTAAATGATTAATTGTTCATGAAATTGTTGATTATTTTTCTGTCGATTGTTGCAGCTCTAGTTTAATCTTTAAGTAAATGAATCAGAAGAAGGACACAGTGTGTCATAGATGCAAAGAAAAAACATCCTTGCATATTGAAAATGGTATGACAACCCCCTCTTTCTCTCAAGGATGGACTTATTAAATTTTAAAAACTATGTGTTTAGTTCTTTAATTACCACTTGCCTGATCAAGCAAGTTGTAGGATTTACTAGCCTCACATGGCATTTTACTTGCCTTGCGCAAGCCTAGGGCAAGTATTTAGCCCTGTGAAAGACGTTATGTCAACATACGGTAGAACAGGAACTAGATTTGGTTATGGATGAGTTGTCCTTAAGGCAGTATGGTGTGACATTAGTCATAACTGAAACATTCAACACATTGTTCAGACTACAGCAGGTGAACTTGACAAGCCTAAACGTTTGCTGTAGCCTTTCCTTTTTTTCCTGAGAAGAGCATTACCCGTCAATGCATTTTCGGTCACATGCACAGCAAAGCAGTAAAAGAAACTTGCTATTTAGTATGGGAGTGTTAAGAAGACGCCTGCTTTCAGTTTTAGTAGTATTGGTAGTAGTATTAGTCATGTAACTGCCTCAAATTTTGATAAGTCCCTGCCTTTAAGACATGCATGCACGTGGTGCCACCTGGTGGGCCCCTGCGTGTAAAGTTAGGATTCACTATTCTGTTGTGAAAGTGACTATCAGAATCCAAATTATAGTTAAAAAAAAATAGGTTTGATTTAGGGTAACAAGAGGTCATTGTCTTCTCTTCACAGAATTCAAGGACATCCCATGTTGCTGCTCATGACTATAATTCAGAATGTGCTGCTGTTTTAAGAATACTTGTGCAGGCCTAATAAATGGGATTTGCCTGTCTCACTGTTCTACTTCATTTTCCCATGAGCTACTTGGAGCTTTTCCCCAGTGTGACTCTCACATGATTTGCCACTGCACAATGACTCCTACGCACCCCTGACCCTCTCTCCCCCTCCCTGCTCCCCCTACCGTTGTTCTCTTTTTCTCACCGTTTTGTTGCCAGAAGTCTGTAGGGCTAGATCAAATTCTGATGTAGTTTTTTTTGGTAATTGTGTTGATTACTCAGGACTTTGGTCAGTGAAGAACATTTGGATTAAACTAATCAAGGTTTATATACAGTATAACTGTGTTAAGCTGCAGAATTTAAAGGTTTCGGTTTTACATTTGTGTGTGAATTTATTTAAAGTAAACAGGCAAATTAGTTATACAGTAACTGTCATGTGTGTTCAGTGCACCACACAGGAGCAGGTTCAAGTGAAGTCTGGCCTTTCGGCTGCAGGTTGTTATATTGCCTATGATATTTATCATGAATGGGTATACTGTGTTGATTTTGGGGGTTTTGTTGCTCAGTCACTGATTATAAGCTGCTATAATATTCTTAACAAATGTGTATCTAGGTTAGGGCTGCAATTAACAATTATTCTCATTATCAATTAATCTGTTGGACCATTTTCTGCTTTAATCAAAATGGATCGCTGTTTCCCAAAGCCCAAAGTGATGTCCTCAGTTGTCATGTAATGTCTACAACCCAAAGATATTAAGTTTAATGTCACAGGCTACTAAAAAAATCCTGAAAATATTTACATTTTAGAAGCTAAAATTATAGATATTCTTCTTAAATGACTAAAAATGATTGATCAGTTATCAAAATAGTGGATTTAATTTAATAAACAACTAATCAATTAATTGTTGCAGCTCAAATCTACATACACAGATGGGTTACACAATGTGTTGGTTTACCTCTCTGTGCCTACAGTGTCTCAAATCATACACCATAATTTCATGCATTTGGTGTCTGCGCTCAGATGTGTATTCTGTTAACAAAACTTTTGGGCTGTGCCATTGTCTCTGAAGGTTTTTACTCTCTGATGCACTGCAAATGTTTCCAGTCAGAGTTCAACCACTAGTTAGACAGGCTTTTCCCTTAATTGTATGGTATGTGGCTCCAGGAACGCCTCACACTTTTTACTGTAACAGGAAGAAAACTATTTTTACTGGTAAAATCACTTCACATCCATTTTATTAAATGTGATAAGATTCTTGTTCATGCATAGGTTAAGTGTGATTACAATGTCAGATTAGTTGACAATTTTTTTTCTCAAGTTTTTTTCTTACAACAACTCCTTAAATATATACATGAACCAAGCATAGTGTATTAAGCTCCTATTTGCTGATGGCAGAACTCTTTGGACAAAAAGGCTAGGTCATTAACACCGTAATGATAGTTATTATGCATTGTTAGGGCAGATGTATTGAAGGTTGCACTGACTAGTAATAACTGTTGCTGAGGTATAACGCAGGTTGTTTGAGTGAAGTGATCATTGGTAAATGATCGTGTCAGCAGTTTAAAATACAACCTCATTTGACTGTCTGCTAAGAGTGGAATATTTTGTGCATGTTCACACTTGTCCTATTGATTCAGCTAAGTTAATTCAGTCAATGAGTGTGATTGAAACAGTTATTGTATTTGAGTAGGGTGTTTTCACCTTTAACTTCTTCACCCACTTTGAATGACCCGTAACACAGTTCACAATAGTGCTGTTGTAATGTTAGAACAAAAGTCTTTTTCCACAGCTTCAGTAACCTATTATATGAAGCAATACCTCTGTTTTGTTTTCAAAGGGATTTGTTCGGTTACAAAGACCACCATAAAGAAGCTAAGGAACTTTTGCAACATGTTTGACCCTGGAAATCAGAGGAATTCCCCTTCACACACTGACAGTGATATTTAATTTGTTTGCAAGGCTATGCAGTCTTCAAAGATGAATTATGCTTTATTAGAAACTATGTCCATGTTTTTTTCTTTGTTTTTTTTTTTGTTGTTTTTTCTTAAATTTGCATTATGTTGAAGAAGAAAAAAAAACTCACTGGGAGACTGGAAGCAGTTCCACATGATTTATTTTTCTGCCCTTGACTACACATGCTCACTGTGTGCATGAACTCTGTCCGACATCATCTCTTGTTAAAGCTCAGAGGGCCGCGCTGTCCTGTCCTCATTTAGCATGACTGTCTTAACGCTTCATGCCTGTAAGTGCACTGCAGTTTCCAGAAGGGCGTATCTCAAGTTTGCTCTTACTATCTCTCGCACACATGCGTCTGAAAATTCTTGAATGGAGATACAGGTTGTGCCTCTTCGTCATAGTGCAGAGACTGCTCCAAACAAATTGACACCTTCAAGGTCATGAAGCGCATGCTATCACATTTGAGTGGAGCTGTTTGTGTTTATTGTATATGTGTCTAGTTTCTGAATGTACTTATGCATTCTTGATTTGTGTCCTCTTTAATATTGCTAATATCCATAGGTCTCTCACTGAAAAAGTAGCTAATCTGATTAAAGTCTTAAGGCCCGGCATGTTTGGTATGTAAGATTATAGGCATAGCTCTGCCCACCTTAGAGAGCAATTAGCTTTACAGAGCAGCTAAGCCTGGTCTAATTCCACATTTTAAAGTCCATATTCGTCAAGTGTCGTTAGGTTGTGTTTGCTAAGTAGGCTATGAATAAGAAAAATGTGAGGCTTTTTTTAGTTTGTGACCTAGAGTTGTCACGATAACAGAATTTTAAACTTTGATACAACACTAGTATTAAAAAAACAATACTTGATACCTCTTTGATACCATGTCAAAAAGGGGGAAAAAAACAAGCCTACTAACACTGTCTGATTTTGCTATGCTGCAAGCCAAATTTCAAACAGGACAATTAAGACTCAACTGAGGTCACGTGGTCTTGGAAAAAGTAAAGTACCTTTGACACTTTTGACAGCCTTATTATGACATTTAGGTCTAATGTCTGCCGTGGGGTTGTGTCACCCCTCAAGGTCATAGAAATCAAGGACTCCTGGGGGTGTCTGAGGGCAAGCCAGGTTCTAAACTTAGCTGTGCTTCATAATGCCTAGAATAGCCAACGTGTTTTCTGAGCTAAGTTGTTGTATGGCTAGGTTCCAACATGCTTGTACCCTCATTTACTTGATGGAAATACACTCTGAGTACAAGGTTAGGCTTTTTATCTGGCCTATGCTGTCTTGGAAGCATGCTGTGGGAGTTTAGCAAGGCCATGCTTTGGCACTGCAAATTAGGGCAGGCCTGCCTGTCTGATCATTTGTGTCCCCTTGGCAATTGCCCACACCAGCTCTCCTCACGCAATGTCCAGTTTGGGATCTCCCTCCAGTGGAGCTTGTAAATTGGCCCGTAGGGGTCATTAAGAGTTTTTCTGTGCTGTCTAGCTGCACAGCACACATCATTAATCAATCCAGGCAAGCTCAGCATCTCATTTCTTTTTTTTTTTATTTTCAGGTTTAGCTTTACTTTTTCATTAACTTGTTTGCACTGAACAGACAGAGCACAAATAAAGTGTCAACTATGTCTGGAGTGTGTGGTTTCAATTGAGTCAACAAATCATTGTTTTCAGTGTTTTGTCCAGTCCAAAGTTCAGTTAGTATGGTAATGGTTTAACCCCAGAGGCCATACCCTTCTCACACATGTCGATTACAAGCTGTTGGATAACCTTAGGACTTGATAAGACCAGGGTTGTTTGAGAAGTTTTGGTCTGTTTTGTTCTTCTCATAAGGTCGGACAGGGTAGGACAGGTCATGTGGGCTCTTTCAGTCAAATCATTTTGTCTGGTCTCTAGAACTGGGATTAGTGTTAGTAACTTGCAATGCTTCGAAGGCGCGGGTCTCCCTTGGGTTGGCCTTGTTTGGGTGAAAATAATTGCTGCCAGCAAAAAGGCCATCAAGTTTCATCCTTATACTTTAAGTCTTCACCAACACAACATTACAGCTCTGCAACATCCCGACTCCTTTGCGCCTTTCCCCTCAACATTCTAGAAAAACTGATAACGGTACATGTCGCTGGACAGCTACTAATATGTTGGGGCTACTGAAGTGTGGGTTTACTGAGCCTACTCAAACTGCTAACTCAGTTCTTACAGAAGAACTAGAAATGCAGAAGGCAGACTTTAAAAAAAGAAAATGGCAACAAAAATTTAGAAATGGTTAGAATATTACACTTTTGAAGACGTAACGTACTGTGGTATGTGCCGCTAGTTTCCTCATCAAGTCAAGCTTGTTTTTCATCGGAAACACCACGTTACAATTCATAGGAAAAGTGGACAAAACATGACTCACAGTTAAGGAAGGCTGTGTTAAGTAAGAGGCGGAGCCAAAAAGGCACAATTCTTACCTGGTTATATGACCTTTTGTCTATAAAGACGCCCTGTTAACTAGGAGATAGCCATTTGTGTTTTCTATGTGTGGTTGGTTCTGTGTATTGTTGTAGAAAATAGTGCGCCTTTGTGTGGCTTCTATTGTTCTATTGTTAACACCTTTTGTACAAATCATGTTTCACAACCTGCCCACCATTATGTTTTTATGGTGAATAAGGAAATGATGCCACTAATTTCTGTTTAGCAATATTGTTCATTGAGTAACTTCCTTAAGGGGCATAAATGTCACTGCAGTAGAATAGTCAGTGTTGTTCTTGCAGATCTATGACTAACGTATGTTTGCAAAAGAGCTAAGCTTTTTGAAGTAAGCAAGCCAGATGGATCAAACATGTTAATACGCTTATTTCTCACATGATAATCATTAAATCATTTATACTTTCAGTACACATGTTACTACATGTATACGACATGTTGTTATACTAGTGAACCTTATCAGAAAAGGGTGTGTTGTAAGTTTGTGATAAGCCAATCTGGTTGACACTTCTTGACCACTGTAGTCCCATACCCCATTGACTACCTAACCACATCTACATTATGTGTTTCCTACTGAAATGTTAAGTTTAAATAATAATTGAAGGTATTTGGCTACTTTAGGTATTGGCTAATATTGTATGAAGTCAGCTGGATTCACAAAATTGTCATTGTTACTCAAAGGCTCCTTAGCCAGCTCTAAAAAACAGCATCAGCAGAAGTCTATGAAGTGACTGTGCAGTGTCAAATATCAGGGAATCGATAGAAAATTCACTGAGTGGTCAGAAATTCTATACTCATACTTTAATGTGCATTTTAAATAGAAAATGATGATTCCTCGTGGTGTGAGAATATAAAAACTGTGCAGAAAAGCATGATGTATGTAAGCAAAATAGGTGTTATCAAATGTTTGTTTTGTGATGGCCCTAAATTGCATTAAGGGATACAGGACCCATCTGACCTTCCATAACTCAAGCACCTTACAGAGCAGGCCTCTCTCCTGAGGATGATCACATGCACACCTCTTATTCCACTGGTAATGCATTACAGTATTTAACAAAATATACAGAGGAGTTACATTTCAGGTTTTGTTTCTATGTTGAATTGAAACCTTGCTTTGTATGGCTTGCTTTGTTAATCAAAGCTAGTGGGAAGCCAGTCATTCTGTTATTGTATTCCTCTGGCAACGGAGTTCACATGAAGGCATGGAGTCTGTGCTGACCTGTATTGGACACTGGTCTTTTGTGCCCAGAGAGGGTGCTGCCTTTCTAGTTAGCAGCAAAGGAAACCCCGTGGATGTTTGGACAAGAGGTGGGACGTGTTCTCTGGACACCCGATTATTCCAAGAAATGAAACCATAACACAATGTACTCACTGTAGAGAAATAAAACCTTTAAGTATGCTAGATTCCATCCAAAATCTTATCTTTTGACTATAAAACAGTCACCCCTTTGTAGACTTGAAAGGTAGCTGTTTAAAAAGTATTTTATTTATAGCCATTAAGTCTACGATGTTTCATACTCAAGATAGAGTTTGGGTGAACTGGCCATTTTTAGAAACAAACAGTGAAAAAGATGACAACAGCCATCTTAGGGCCTGATGCTTCACTAATATAATTCTTTGCTTGTTTCCCTTTTTAGATACGTGTGAAGCAGCAATGGACCAGGCAAGGTCAACGATATCCAAAATTGTGAGTATTGTATTACAACCTAAATCC
The DNA here is from genome assembly GCA_034769285.1 of Lutjanus argentimaculatus. Taxonomy (NCBI): domain Eukaryota; kingdom Metazoa; phylum Chordata; class Actinopteri; order Lutjaniformes; family Lutjanidae; genus Lutjanus; species Lutjanus argentimaculatus. The sequence continues at coordinate 11,262,207 of JAWZSL010000011.1, read as the reverse complement.
CAAAATAACAAGTTTTGCCACGAGGAACAATCCTCCCCTTATTACCACTTCAGAAAATGAGTGTTATTACACACTACTTGTCCTTGTTCCATAACTGAATGTTTTGTCTTTTCATCTTGGGTAACAAATACTTATTACTTTACATTTCATCACCAATTGCTGAATGATTATTATTCAGAGGAACTTGAGATTGTCAGTGCAGTTAATGTCACATATTTTTTTAAATGGTGTCAGTTTATCCTTTAGTAAAATTAGGGACGTGCTGTGTCACTTTAAAATAATGCACAATTTATAAAGTGTTTATACATTAAAAGTTGTAGTTCCCATTATTAAATCATTAATGGTTTATATTGTAATAACCCATAAAGAACAACTTTTGCGAGGTTTTATAAAATCATTTTTTAGTTGGTGTATTTTTGACTGCCACCTGCTTTATCTTTTGAACTTGACTAAAATCTGTTTATTATCTTGGTAATCATTACAAATGCAGACTTTTTAGACTTTTCTATTGGAAACATGTTTTATCAATGAATTACCATCTTGTACCCTGCAGTCTACCAACTTTTGCACACATTATTACTATATAGAAACCTTCAGCCATTTTATGAAAGCCTTTTATGAAACTGAAGCACAGTTTTGTGAGAGAAAGTTACTTCTCATACACCCATTTGGTTGACATTTAACTAAGCACAAGGCAGACAGTGTAGTTAAAGAAAATCAACACAACTTCATGTGCCAGTATAAACTGAAACAAGTTACATGCATCAATATACAATGTGAAATAAAAGCACAACAAAATGCCATTGCTTTCAGCTAGCAATCACTGAAAGTTTATGGAAACTGAAAATGAGAACCACGCAGTTCTGGTTCCATCTGTGGTGAACTACTTCCTGTCAGATTTGAATACAGATAGCATATAAATTTTATTCAACTTTTCTTAGCCCAGTATAAGCCATTTGTGTTAATTTTGTTATACATTATTTGACATTCTATATTCATGAATTTTTTAAATAAAAGAGATGTGCTTATTCATACTGGCACGTGTGATGGGGTTATCTTTTTAGATTCTTTGCCATGTGGTTAGGCCCGAAAGTTGAACCATGATTTGACAGAAACTAAAATCCATTTGCTCTCAAGTAAGCCATAAAGAATGACCTGCAGTCATTGGTTCCATCAACAAAAATGTGTTGACTAAATAACGAACCTTGTTTTCTCTTCCCACCTGCACTGTCATTATAGTTTAACGGGGAGCCACACTCCTACACACGTTTCAACTTGACCCAGAACATGGAGGGCGATAACAGCCAGGTGGAGATGAAGCTGTCATCTGACATGGATGAGGAGGTTGGAGGAAATGGTGTGGGAGACCACCTCAATCACAACTCCAACCGCAAACCCTACGTGGCTCAAAAGCTTGGACGCACCCCCAAGAACCTCTGCTTCATGGCAGCCACCACCCTCCTCATCTTCATCATCGGTAAGAGAGCTACTGACTTTTGTTAGGTTTGCATCACTCTGAAATAACCTTTCCTCAGGGATCAACCTTCAGACCACTAATTTTTAATACTATATTTGTGGTGTTATCAGGAGACAGGATATGTCTTTCCCCACCTATGCTGAGCTAAACTTAAAGACCTCAGTGGAATTGTCACCATTCTGCCTTGTATCATCTGAAAACCATATCTCAGGTGTGAGCATGTGCCTCTCTGAGCAAAGAATTAATTTACTGGATGCCAGCTGAAGTTTCTTGGGTGGTGTAAGGTATGCATAGCGTACAGCACTTTCATAGTTGCTTGATGGTAGCAATTCAAAATGCTGACTTTGTGATTTAGGCTGTATTGTTAGGCTGTACTGATGCCTTTAGTCAGTCCTTGGATGTGCACCCTGTTCCTCTCTCTGCATTTTCCTCTCTGTCCCTTTTTGTTTCTCAATGGAAACCACTGCTTAAAATTTCAGGGTACCTGATTGGTTACCTGGTTCATCGGAAGAAGGACTTGGCTCCAAGCTGTGCGGCCTCTGTGCTCCCTTTTAAAGAGCCTGTTCCCCACGAGACAGGTGCTGCTCCCCTCATGGACTGGGACGATGTCAAGAATCTCCTTGCAGAAAAACTCTCTGCAGACAACTTTGAATCTGTCTTCAGGTAAATATAAACCCCCTCACACTGCCTGTAGAATCTGCTTTGAGGCAGTGTTGCCTTTTTTCAGACTAATCCTGGAAAATGTCTTCATTTATATTACTTTTTTTTTACCATTTCAATTTTCTTATGTTTAATTTCCTCCTATCCTAGTGATCTTTCCAGAGACAACCACCGGGCTGGTTCTCCAGGTGATGAGTCTCTGGGGAACAAGGTGCTTGAAAAGTTTAAAAAGTACGGCATGAACACCTGGAATGATGAGCACTTAAGGTCAGACCCCAGCTCGCTCACAAAGTTTCAAGGAAAAAAGTCACGATCGTACGGGCAAGGAATAACGTAACTAACAAGAAGAACATCTTTTTATTAAGTAAGAAAAATACAGTGATTCTTCATTTATTTATATTATTTTTGCTGGTCCGGTGTATGTCTGGGCAGAATGACTATGTTCGGACAGACATACTAGTGGCGTCATACTGGTCGACTGGTAAATCATTTCGAAGGGTGTTTGAGCATTATGTATACGTCTTTCTCCTCTTTCCTCTTCAAACATTGATGTTAATATTTTGTAAGTGGTATATTTGATATGACTTTCTCCATAATCTTTCTTTTACAGTGCTAACGCAATGAGTGCTCTGCTGGTTGATTACCAACTCCGCTGATCACACTTTGAAGGCACCGCTCAGCTCTTGGACATGTGAGTCAAGACAGTTTATGTAGGAAGGTAAAACCCACTAGATAGTGTCCAGGGAAGGGAAGAAACCTTGCCATTGTAGACATGAAGTAAAGAGGCAGAGAAAATCTTTGCACATGTTTTATGAGAAAGGATGCATTTGACATGTTTGTTAGGCTCAAGGACACAAATACAGTGTTGTGAACACGGAGTAAATGTAACTGCCATAAGAGGAAGCACTTCTCCTGCATGAATTTCATTTGCAGATCAGCCAAAAAGGTACAAAACTACAACTCTAATTTTGTTACACAACTCTGTGTTGTATAATGATAATAAAGTCCTTGATCTTTAAAGAATTTTTTGTAACAATTGTAAACTATATGGATATAATCAAATATGTATTTGTGACAAAATACCTCTATTGTTTGCAACAGTATTGTGAGGATGACATTGGTGCGTTCACAGTATATCAACACAATGTATAATGTAAATAATCATTAATGAGGATAAATGCTAGTGGGGAATTAAAACAGTGATAAGGTCATTACTGTAATGCACCCTTTAAAACTAGGAAACACTTAGGCAGAATATTATACTATATACAATATTCAAAATCAAACACAATATCGGATCTAATTACAAATCAAACACTTCAATATTATCCATACCCACTACAAGGTTTTTTTTTTTAATAAAAAGTTATAAAGTATGGAGACTGTGCCTTAAAACTTAACTGAAAAAGTTATTTGTTTTCTAGAGAGCAAACTTGGGCTTAAGATGTATAAGCCATGAAATTGTGTAGATATTTTCATTTAATTTTTCAGTTTCAAATTTAGAACTAAAGTAAAGGCTCCGATGCTGGTGATTAAAAATGTCACTTTTGAATCATAGCTGCCCTGCAAACTTGGAAAACTTAAGTCTTTCAATCTAAGTTTCTTGCTCTCTCCCAGTCCACAGTGGTTCAGGGGATCCCTACACCCGGGCTTCCCCCCTCCTTCAACCACACCCATTTTCTCTGTCCAGTCTTCAGCTTCAAAAATCTCAGCTCAGACCATCACAGCAACATGGCTAACAACATTTGAGTGAGGCTGTGGACAACTGAAAGAGAAAGATTTAATAAATACAGTGCCTTCATTTTCAAATATTCCTCTTGCTACAGTTGGATCTGTAGTAGCTGCATGGATCAATGTTTGTCTGTGCCCACAGCACTGGGAGTGAAAGTGGGCGAAAGTTGCAAGTTGTTCCAAACTGGGAGACCAGAATGAGTCATTACGTGGAAGTCACCACGTTCTTACTGAAAGAAGATAAATAATGTCTTTCGGGTCATCAAAGGCTTTGGATTCAGGTACATGAGTGTTAATTTAAGGAGAGTGACGTCGTCAGTATTTGGTGTATGAAAAAGAATGATGATCTTTCTTTCCTTCTTTCTGTTTCTTTTTTAAATTTTAGATCGATATGTGGTTATCGGTGCCCAGAGGGATGCGGGGTCCAGGCTTGTACATCGACTGTCGGCACCAGCATCCTTGTTGAGCTGGCACGTTCATCACTGAAATGGGAGAAAGTAGTCTCAGTGGCAGCGATGTTTATTTTTAATATGATTGCTTAAAATAATAATTAGGAATGGATGTTACTTTATGTCAGATCCTACACAAGTCATGAGAGCTTGTCTAGGATTCTCAGATCTGTTATTTTATTTAACGAGGGCACAGCTCTTTGTTAATGTGCTTTGTATTTTCTTGCCAGATGGATTCAAGCCAAGAAAGCTTGTGTTTGCCAGCTGAGTGCTGGAGAATATGAGTGTGGTGCCACCGAGTGTTGGAGGTGAGAACTGCACATAAATTTTAGTCGAATTTTTCCGCTGCATTTTGTTGATCATTAACTTTTATGCATTAATAATTCTGATTGTGATTTGTTATTTTTTTTCTATTCCAGGTTATCTTTTTCTCTGAGCATGAAACTTCACCTACATCAACCTGGATGGAGTGTTGCAGTATTTACTTCAGTTTCTTGTTAAACTCTAGATTGGCTGTCAGAATTTAATTCTCTCTATACAAATATGACATTATATTGATTTTCAGATCATGAATAGAATCTTCTTTTCCAGGACGCAGTGGATTTAAAGTACACCAGTCCTTTGCCAGCTGATTGAGCTCTCTGAACGAGGAAATTCACAGCTTTTAATGAAACAGATTTTGAAACACTGCATCAATCCTGCGTACTGTGATTGTTGAAATGTCATTATTATAATTAATTTCCAAATGTAAGAGTAACATACGTGTACAATTGTCTTCCTTAGGTGAAATCTCAAACAAGGATTTGTCTTTCTTCTTCAAATCAAAGGGCAACTGGGAACAAATGTGTAAGTCTGACCAGGTTGTCGTTGCAGTTACATCCACAGTCAGTGTTTGCACATTGACACCAAGCTTTTCTACCGAATCACATCTCTACAGCTTGAAATGTGTAGGATAGATGTCATTCTCATGTTGGCGAATGCTTCATTAATCCTTTCAAAAATATTTACTCATTGAATAGAAAGCCAGCTAAACTCCATCTTGCATGGGTTATTTTCAGGTTGCCTAGAAGTTGGATGATGTTTGCCATCCTTTCCTTGCCTTCTCTGGTATTCCCTCAGTCTCATTTAGATTCACTCTGGTAATTCAGTAAGTCTCCCATGTGCTTAAGTTAAGATAATCATTTTTTGTGCCAGTGTCTAACTCAGGACAACATTGAGCCATTGCCTTTCATGTAATTCTTGGTTCAATTATCTTCTGTGATTGACTGTAATTTTCAACACATCTTGGTTTTCCCTCTAGGAGTATCCGTACTTTGGCACAATTGCTTGGTATCCCGGGATAAACTGCAACTGGGGCCACATCACAACCAGGTTCTTTCCAACTTTCTGTAATCAGGCCAGCATGGTATTGCAGGTCACATATGCTCAGGCTTGGTCCATGATCATTGCTGCGGATGACCATGAAGTTTGAACAGTGTTATACGTACCACAGTGGCTCAGATCAACAGGAAGTCAAGGGCTGTTCAGAAGGTGCCGTGTCCACTGTTTGTTTTATTTGACTGTTTTTTTTTAAAATGACTTTTACTTAATTTCCGTTACTGTTTTATGTCCAATTGCGATTCTTGATTGTGACTAATGTACACCGCAGATGCACATCATTATAGTTGTGTTTATTCAGAACACCAAATGACCCGTGGATGCTATGTGTGCTTCCAGGACCCCAGCATGTTGCCAAGCCCTGACGTTTCAGTGGTTGATTCTGGCCTCTGGACTCGTACAGCCGCATCTCGCTTCGTTAGCACTGTCAAGCAGATGTTCCAGATACAGTGACCTGGACATATCGAAATGTGCCGCATCATTAATGATCGCTAATGTTACGGTAAGACCTCTACAACTTTGTGATACATTTATTAGATGAAAAAACAATATCATTGATGTTATCTGTTCATGTTCTTCTCTTGTTTCTTGGTGGAAGGCCTTCCTGTCACCCCTGTCGTCCGCCAGAAGAGTCCCTTCCGCCACATCCTGCTGGGCTCCGGCCTCACATCTCAAGGCTCTGTCCAACCCTGAACCCCTAGAAGTGAAAACCTGAGGCAGACGCCGACCTGTTCCGTAACCAGTTTGTCCCTGGCTACCTGGACCATTCAGGGCTGCGCCAATCACTACAGAGACATCTGGTCTTTGGATAATGAAATCTAAAATGTGATCAAACACCACAAAAACAAACAAATACAACAAAAGTCCCTTGTTCATGGTTTGGCCTCTTAACAACTGGCAGTGTGAAAACCAGTCGCTGTGATGATTAACCAACGTCACAGCTGCAGTTTTGTTGTAAACTTAACTTAAGCTGTTAAAGGCAAATTAGTAAAGTGAAAAACATCTGAGTTCATCACCTCTGATCCAAAATGTTCAAAATTCATAAAAAGCTCCATCATCTCCTTTTCAGTCTGAAATTCTCCGTAAAGCCAAATAATAATGATGAAAATGTACTTGAGCCTTGCCTTAACAAAAACCAAAGTTTAGAGTTATTTTTTCCACTCTGTGAAAGAAATATAATTTCATCTCTTAACCGTGTGAGCATTAAAACCATTTTGAATATTTGGTGCTACTAATGACTACCTTCAGTTAATGGCATTACTGCTTAAATTGGTGATTACACTTGAATGAGTTGAATAGTAGTGAAAAGTGTTGGCTTTTTTCAGCACCGTATCAGGATAATTCAAGGTAATTGCTGTGTTTTCCAGCTCAGAGATTATACAAACTTAAAAGGCCAGTATGATCTAATAAGCTAACAATTTCCATTCTTTACCATCATGATTACAAATCAAAACTGTGGATTTCCACTGCTGCTGTAGGCCTCATGTTCAGACCTAGTGTTTTGTTGAGCTAATAAGGTTCATACTGTGCTTTAAGTCTGCTAATTCAAACTCATATGCCAGAGATTCAGAAGTTGCTGAAAAGGACTCATTTACAGGAATACAGCAGATTTGTTGCACAGAAAGCTAGAGGCTTTTGCAATTAGCTGCGTTACTTGGCACCATTTAATGCTCATCTGCCTTAATCTGTTGAAGAAAAGTCCTATTACATGAGCAATTTGAAAGAAAAAAGAAAATCAGTTTGGTTAATTTTCTGTATCGTCCACATCCTGACATGAGAGCACATGCTGTAGGCCTTTCAAAACCATAGAATGCTCCACCATGTAGGCACTGAAACAGAAACCGTCTACTTCTATTATTTGTTATTTAATTATAATGGCAGGGTTCACTATAAATAAGTTTCTTTTTATCGCCTTTTTATAAAAAAAATGATGTAATTATCGGGATGCAGTGCCTTCCATAATTATGACATTATACGTCGAATTGACAAAAGCAGCATCTGTAAACTAAGTGGTACATGTCGACCGAGGCCATATGAACACAGGACCTCAACAAAAACACAACTCTGAGGTCATTTTTTTCTACTTAACTGACACTGGATGGTCTTTTAGCAAAGACCAGCTCAAAACACATCTGAAAAATGTATCTGTGGCTCATCTGTCAGTACCGTCCCTTGGTCCATGGACCTCAGGTCCTGATGACATATCGGGAGCAGTGTTCTTCCATAATGTAAAAAAGAAGGTAGTTTTTAGCGCACCAGTGTGTCCTTATCGAGTTGCAGTGCCCTCCATATTTCACTGTAGGGTGGATGTATTTATTATGGGAACAGTGTTTCCCATAATGTGTATATATCTCAAATGCTACACTTGCTGCACATTGGTCCGCATCTTTAGAGCCCTTCTTGATGCTTTCATCCTAATGGTGCTGTTTATTCCTCTGAGGCTCTGCTAGTTGAGTTTTAACATCAGCTCTTCTGAAAACCCTCATTTGTCTCCTTAGTGAGGCTTCTAAGAAGCTTGCAGTCTTTAAATTGTTCTTTTTTTTTATGAGCAATTTGTCTCATTTTAATCAAACGCTTACAATGTGTTCTATTACTTTGAGTTCACATGGAACTATGAAAGGTCTTTTGCTTAAAAAATAAAATGTTACATTTGGGAACAACTGGTTACAGCAACTGTGTGTCCAGTATTTCAGTAATGATAACCACTCTGCAAAAATGGTTTTGTTGAAATAATTATTCAGACATGTGAAAGTAGATACTTTCTATTTGGATGATTTCATCATTCTTGTTAAAGAGATTTCCTTGCTTTTTGTTTCATCATAAGGTTATAGACTGAGTTTCTACGTTACAGAAGTACTTAAAGAGGTGTTTGAGGAGTCATATTTGCTTTTTGTAGTTTTAGTTTACTATTACGTATTTTTTTTCTTCCTGTTGTCTGCTAGAATCAAAATGTTACTGGGTTTAATACCTGTTTATGCTACCACTTTCTTAAATAAAGTAAACAAAGAATGAAATAGGACAAAACTCATAAGTAAAAGGGATTTAAAAATTACACAGTATGTCACAGTATTTAACGTGATCACTTCTTTAGCTAATCTGCCAAGTCTTGTCACAGGTTTTCATTTTTATTAATGAAAAGTCCGCCTGATGTTATGCCTCAGAACCTACATGAATTTTTGACAGGAATTTGATTTCACATGATCTTTTAATCATTCATACATTCCCAGTGTGAGTGATTAACTGATTCCTGGACTACATGAGGCATGTTCTGGAAGTTGCATTTCTAATATGGCATTTACTGAGAATCACAAAAACCAAAGCTGTCTTTGAGGATGCAGACAGCTGCAAGATTAGTCTTTGATGAGATTTGAATTTTTTTCGATAACATGGAGAAATGAATGTGTTTGGAAATTGTTAAATCTTTTTTTTTCTTAAACTGTACATGTTTGCTTGCTTTATGTTTTTTTGCTGCAATAAACAATCACATTACAACAGATGAGTCATGTGTGATCATTAGTTCACGTGTTACTGCGTAGTCAAGTTTTAAACTTCTTTCAGAGTTTCAGACTGTAGGCTACAGATTTTTGCTTTCCAATATGACTGATACCTGACTCGTATCAGTCGATACACGCAAAGTGTTTTATTCCCACTCACGCTCGCATAGAGTACGAACATTTTACAAAAAAGTTTGTCTAAAAAAAAGCCCCCAGCGCAGCCATCCACTAGTGAACCAACAGTGATGTTTAAGGTGAAACTCCAGGTCTAAACTGTAATATAACACATAATCAGAGCCCGTCGGTCCCTACGCACACTACGGTACGTAGGGCCCCGCGTGCGGAGCCCGTCCACCTTTGAGAAGGGAGTGGTCAGTGTTTACAACTTTGATGAGAAGGATGACGCAGACTGAAAGTAAATTACATCAGAGTGAAGTGGTGAACAGTATATCAGGTAAACTTGTGTTTCCTCCTTTCAAGTTTGATATCATTCTTACAGTAACGTTAATGTTGTTTGATCTCATTGTCGTCTGTTTGTCTACTGTCCGTGATAATGAAATACAACTATTTTATCCGTTTGATAGCATCAACTCAGCGGCGTTTTAATCTGTAGCTCAGTGAAACAATGCTGTCGTCTTCGCGTGAACATAGGGTCATGTGCGCGTGCACACTTTGCCGCAGCAGCCTCTGTGGAGACTTGTTTGTCTCTTTCTGTCATGTCTGTCCAGACAATAATGGACATGATGTTACTCCCTGAGGTGACCAGAATGTAGAAACTTACAAAAGTATTCAGATCCATTTATAAGCAAAAGAAGTAATATCAAATTGTAAAAATACAGCATTCACTACTAGTAAAAGTCCAGCATTCACAAAACCTTACAAAATAAAATGTCAAAATATAGAATTGAAATATGGAATTTATAGAGAAATATACTTAAGTAGTCGTTGTTGCAGTGAAATTATCCTTCGTGTTATTATGTCTAATGTGTTTGATTAATATTTGGCTTTAATGTTACTGCTTTTTGCTAGCTTAGATGTTTAAGGCTGAGCTCATTTTAACTACTTTTAGGCCACTGTTGGCTAGTTTAATCTACAGCAATGCATCATGGTCTATAAGATCATCAAATTCTTAGGATGACTGTCCTTTGAGAACATGTATCTCTAAAGTCGAGAAAGCAGCCTTTTTTCAGCTTCGTGGATTAAAAGTACAGTATTTGCCTTTGGATGTATGTAGAAGCATAAGTTTGGACTAAAATGGAACTTACAGTACAATAAGTACAGTTACATGCTTTAATCACTTATGTCAATGTTTGCATCACTAACAGTCAGTGACTTTATGTGTAGAATATAAAAATGGTTTCGACAAAGATAAAAAAATGTCCATTTTGTCCACTTTAAATTCTTAAGACATTTCCATAGAGGCGTCAAAAACATTTTGGTGTGTGCCTAAGCCTAAAAAAAAAAAAAAAAGCTATTTTGCTGCACATGGAAGCAAAAAAAAATTTGGTTCCAGTCTCTGGGCTTAGCCCCATATCTCCTCAACTCCTAGATCCACCCCTGAAAATAAGCCCATGCGGTTCTGGTTCTGTCGTAGATGAACACTCAATGTTCAGAATAAGCCATGAAAATTGTGTACCACGTCTTAGCCCAAAAAGTCGAATCCATGATTTGTCAGAAACTAAAAATTATTTTTCTGATCAGTTACAAGACAATACTGAGGATAAGTTAAATGTGTACATATGTTAAAAAATGACAGAGAAAAGAGAGCTAGAAAGAGAAGGTGATTCACAAAAGTGCAGCAAAACAGAAATGGAGTTTTAATATCATATTGGATTTTAATGAGCTTTAAAATACACATAAAACGGCCAGCATGCTTTAATCTACAATGTGCTTGATTAGGCTGCTAATATTTCATTGTCAACCAAAAACTACGGAGTTGGGTAGACTATGTCAGAAGTAATTACAAAAAAATCTACGAGATCAGTTAACACCACCAAGTAGTTCTTAAGGATTTCTTCACCTCAGGGTCTTCCTGAAGTTGATTAAAGTGCTAGCTAAAGGAAAAAACCAACTCATACTGGAGGAGGAAATGCAATTTTCCACACCTATCAACCCAATAGTTGGTTCGTTATTACCTATCAAGTAAGCACTGCCAAAGGATTTGTTGATCTTGGTAAACTCATTGCTACAACTTAACCCTTATTTAAAAGCATGGCTTATTAGATTGCGTATCAAACTAATTGCTGATGTTCGGTACCATTTTAAGGATGAACCTTTACAACGTTAACACTGTTCCTAATTCTCATCTCAAGTAAGCCATAAAGAATGACCTGCAGTCATCGGTTCCATCAACAAAAATGTGTTGACTAATTACGAACCTTGTTTCTCTTGCACCTGCAGTGTCATTATAATTTAACAGGGAGCCACACTCCTACACACATTTCAACTTGACCCACGAACTGAGGGCATAACAGCCAGGTGGAGATGAAGACTGTCATCTGACATGGATGAGGAAGGTTGGAGGCCGCAAACCAACGTGGCTCAAAAGCTTGGATGCACCCTCAAGAACCTCTGTTCATGGCAGCCACCACCTTCCTCATCTTCATCATGGTAAGAGAGCTGCTGACTTTGTTTGGTTTGCCATCACTTGAAATAGGACCTCCTCAGGGATCAACCTTCAGACCACTAATTTTTAATACAAATTTGTGGTGTATCAGGAGACAGGATATTCTTTCCCCACCATCTGATGTCACAGCTTATTGGTGTTTCCTTGATCCACAGGAGTAATGTGTGTTCTTCTTTAGATATGAGTGACTGGATATCACAAAAGCTTCACAATCTCAACCAGATATACCTGAAATATTTGTTACAGCTTCTGAACTCAAAAAGAGAAGCTGTATTCTTCAGGACTTTCCTCTAGTAACAAGAGAGAACCTGGAGTTTATCTTTGGCTCGAGCTAAACTTAAAGACCTCATGGAATTGTCACCAAATTCTGCCTTGTATCATCTGAAAACCATATCCAGGTGTGAGCTATGTTCTCTGAGCAAGAATTAATTTACTGGATGCCAGCTGAAGTTTCTTGGGTTGTGTAAGGTATGCATAGCGTACAGCACTTTCATAGTTGCTTGATGGTAGCAATTCAAAATGCTGACTTTGTGATTTAGGCTGTATTGTTAGGCTGTACTTGATGCCTTTAGTCAGTCCTTGGATGTGCACCCTGTTCCTCTCTCTACAATTGTTCCTCTCTGTCCCTTTTTGTTTCTCAATGGAAACCACTGCTTAAAATTTCAGGGTACCTGATTGGTTACCTGGTTCATTGGAAGAAGGACTTGGTTCCAAGCTGTGAGGCCTCCGTGCTCCCTTGTGAAGAGCCTGTTCCCCACGAGACAGATGCTGCTCCCCTCATGGACTGGGACGATGTCAAGAATCTCCTTGCAGAAAAACTCTCTGCAGACAACTTTGAATCTGTCTTCAGGTAAATATAAACCCCCTCACACTGCCTGTAGAATCTGCTTTGAGGCAGTGTTGCCTTTTTTCAGACTAATCCTGGAAAATGTCTTCATTTATATTACTTTTTTTTACCATTTCAATTTTCTTATGTTTAATTTCCTCCTATCCTAGTGATCTTTCCAGAGACAACCACCGGGCTGGTTCTCCAGGTGATGAGTCTCTGGGGAACAAGGTGCTTGAAAAGTTTAAAAAGTACGGCATGAACACCTGGAATGATGAGCACTTTGTTAAAGTTCAGGACCCCCCAGCTTCTGGCTCCAACAAAGTTGTTTTTAAAGGGAAAGAAGAGCGTCCAACCGGATTCCTGTCGTACAGCGGCAATGGAACAGTAACGGTAAACTACAAGCTAAATGAAAGGAAACCATCTTTTTTAATTAAGTAGAGAAAAATACAGTGAATTCTTCTTTTCATTTATTTATTTATTTATTTTTTGCCTAGGGTCCCGTGTTGTATGCTCATTATGGGCAGGAAAATGACTTCATGTTGCTGCGGGACAAGAACATCAACATGAGTGGCAGGGTCATACTGGTCAGAACTGGTAAAATCAGCTTTGCTGAGAAGGTGGGTGGTTTTAGTAAGAAGCAGTTTAACTTGAATATTACTGTACTCTTTCTCCTGCTTTTCCCCCAATCATTCTAAAGCACTTGATGTTATAAAATATTTTTGTAAATGTTGGTAATATTTGATGAAGTGTAACCTTTTTCTCCATACATTCCTTTCTTTCTTACAGGTAGCTAATGCTGCCAAAATGAGTGCCTCTGCTGTGTTGATCTACCCAGACTCCGCTGATCACACTTTTGAAGGCACCGCTCAGCTCTTTGGACATGTGAGTCAAGACAGTTTATTGTTGGAAGGTAAAACCCACTAGATAGATGTCCAGGGAAGGGGAAGACCGCTTGCCATTGTAGACATGGAAGTAAAGGAGGCAGAGAAAATCTTTGCACATGTTTTATGAGGAAAGGATGCATTTGACATGTTTGTTAGGGCTCAAGGACACACAATACATGTGTTGTAAACACTGGATGTAAACGTTAACTGTCCATAAGAGGAAGCTGATGCACTTCTCCTGCAGTGAATTTCATTTGCAGACTCAGCCAAAAAAGGTACACAAACTACAACTCTAATTTTGTTACACAACTCTGTGTTGTATAATGATAATAAATGTCCTTGAATCCTTTAAATGAATTTGTTTTGTGAACAATATGTAAACAATATGGATATAATCAAATATGATATTTGTGACAAAATCCTCTATTGATATTGCAACAGTATTGTGAGGATGACTATTGGTGCGTTCACAGTATATCAACACAATGATATAATTGATAAATAATCATCTAATGAGGATATAATGGCTGAGTGGGCAGATATTAGAACAGTGGGATAAGTCACTTTACTGTAATGCAGCCCTTTAAAACTAGGAAACACTTAGGCAGAATATTTATACTATATACAATATTCAAAATCAAACACAATATCGGATCTCAAATCACAATATCAATACACTATCAATATTTATCCATACCCACTACAAGGTTTTCTTTTTTAAATAAAAAGTTATAAAGTAGTGGAGACTGTGCCTTAAAACTTAACCGTAAAAAGGTGTATTTGTTTTCTTATGAGAGCAAACTTGGGCTTAAGAGTGTATAAGCCAATGAACAACTTGTCTGTAGAGTATTTTCATTTAATTTTCTCAGTTTCAAATTTAGAAGCTTAAAGGTAAAGGCTCTGGGATGCTGGTGGGATTAAAATGTCACTTTTGAATCATAGCTGCCCTGCAAACTTGGGAAAACTTCAGTCTTTCAATCTAAGTTTCCTCTGCCTCTCTCCCACAGGTCCACATGGGTTCAGGGGATCCCTACACCCCAGGCTTCCCCTCCTTCAACCACACCCAGTTTCCTCCTGTCCAGTCTTCAGGCCTTCCAAAAATCTCAGCTCAGACCATCACAGCAAACATGGCTAACAACATTCTGAGGTGAGGCTGTGGACCAACTGAAAGAGAAAGACTCTAATAAATACAGTGCCTTCATTTTCAAATATTCCTCTTGCTACAGTTGGATCTGTAGTAGCTGACATAGGATCAATGTTTGTCTGTGTCCCACAGCCAGCTGGGAGGTGAAAGTGGGCCGGAAAGTTGGCAAGTTGTTCACAAACTGGGAGACCAGAATGATGTCATTACTGTGGAAGTCAACAACGTTCTTACTGAGAAGAAGATAAATAATGTCTTCGGGGTCATCAAAGGCTTTGTGGATTCAGGTACAATGAGTGTTAATTTAAGGAGAGATGTACTGTCGTCAGTATTTTGGTGTAGTGAAAAAGAATGATGAGTGTCTTTTTCTTTCCTTCTTTCTGTTTTTCCTTTTTTAAATTTTAGATCGATATGTGGTTATCGGTGCCCAGAGGGATGCGTGGGGTCCAGGCTTTGCTACATCGACTGTCGGCACCAGCATCCTTGTTGAGCTGGCACGTTCCATCACTGAAATGGTGGAGAACAGTAAGTCTCAGTGGCAGCTGATGTTTAGTTTTTAATATGAATTGCTTAAAATAATAATTAGGAAATGGATGTTTACTTTATGTCAGATCCTACACAAGTCATGAGCAGCTGTCATAGGATATCCTCAGAATCTGTATATTTGCTATTTAACGAGGGCACAGCTCTTTTTGTTAATGTGCATTTGTTATTTTCTTGCCAGATGGATTCAAGCCAAGGAGAAGCATTGTGTTAGCCAGCTGGAGTGCTGGAGAATATGGGAGTGTTGGTGCCACCGAGTGGTTGGAGGTGAGAACTGCACACTAAATTTTGCAGTCGAGATTTTTCCAGCTGCATTTTTGTTGATCATTAACTTTTATGCATTAATAATTCTGATTGGTGAAAGCACTCTTCCTTATTTTTTTTCTATATCCAGGGTTATCTTTCTTCTCTGAGCATGAAAGCCTTCACCTACATCAACCTGGATGGAGTTGTTGCAGGTATTTACTTCAGGTTTCTTGTTAAACTCTAGATTAGGCTGTCAGAAGTTTAATTCCTCTCTATAACAACAATATGACATTATATGTGATTTTCAGAATCACTGAATAGAAATCTTCTTTTCCAGGACGCAGTGGATTTAAAGTAGCAGCCAGTCCCTTGTTGCACAGCCTGATTGAGAGCTCTCTGAACGAGGTAAATTCACAGCTTTTAATGAAACAGATTTTGAAACACATGCATACAAGCCTGCAGTACTGTGATTGTTGAAATGCCATTATTATAATTAATTTCCAAATGTCAAGAGTAACATACGTGTACAATTGTCTCCTCCTTAGGTGAAATCTCCAAACAAGGATTTGTCTTTCTTCTCTCAATATGCAAAGGGCAACTGGGAAGCAAATGTGTAAGTCTGACCAGGTTGTCGTTGCAGTCACATCCACAGTCAGTGTTTGCACATTGACATCCAAGCTTTTCTCACCAGTATCACATCCACAGCTGGAATGTGTAGGATAGATGTCATTCTCATGTTTGGCGAATGTTCACTATCTAATCCTTTTCAAAATATTTACCTATATTGAAAGAAAGCACAGCTAAAGCTCCATCTCGCATGTGGTTATTTTCCAGGTTGGAGCCTATGAAGTTGGATGATGCTGCCTATCCTTTCCTTGCCTTCTCTGGTATTCCCTCAGTCTCATTTAGATTCACCTCTGGTAATTCAGTAAGTCATCCCACTGTGCTATAAGTTAAGATAATCATTTTTTGGGCCAGTGTCTATAACTCAGGACAACATTGAGCCATTGCCTTTCATGTAAATCTTGGTTCAATGTATCTTTCTGTGATTGACTGTAATTTTCAACACATCTTGGTTTTCCCTCTCAGGAGTATCCGTACTTTGGCACAATGCTGGACTCCCGGGATAAACTGAATGGGGCCACATCACACCAGGTTCCTCAACTTTCTGTAATGGCCGCCCGGTTTGCAGGTCACATAGCTCTGAGGCTGGTCCATGATCATCTGCTGCGGATGGACCTGATGAAGTATGACCGTGTTATACGTACTCACGTGGCTCAGATCAACAGGAGAGTCAGGGCTGTTCAGAGGGTGCGTGTCCAGCTATTTTTTTTTTTTTTGTGTGTGTTTTTTAAATGACTTTTACTTAATTTCGTTACTGTTTTATGTCCAATTGCTGATTTGATTGTGACTCAAATGTACACCGCAGATGCACATCCATTTAGTTGTGTTTATTCAGAACACCAAATGACCCCTGTGGATGCTATGTGTGCTTCCAGATGCAGCCCCAGCGTTGCCCAAGGCCCTGACGGTGCAGTGGTTGATCTCGGCCTCTGGCTCGTACAGCCGCGCCGCTCGTAGCCTGTCAGCAGATGTCCAGAACAGTGACCTGGACGATATCGAAATGTGCCGCATCATTAATGACCGCATAATGACGGTAAGACCTCTACAACTTTGTGTACATTTATTAGAGTGAAAAAACAATATCATTGATGTATAATCTGTTCATGTTCTTCTTCTTGTTTCTGTAGGTGGAAAGGAACTTCCTGTCACCCTATGTGTCCGCCAGAGAGAGTCCCTTCCGCCACATCCTGGTGGGCTCCGGCCCTCACACTCTCAAGGCTCTGTCCAACCACCTTGAAGCCCTCAGAAGTGAAAACCCTGAGGCAGACGCCGACCTGTTCCATAACCAGTTTGCCCTGGCGACCTGGACCATTCAGGGCTGCGCCAACTCACTAGCAGGAGACATCTGGTCTTTGGATAATGAAATCTAAAATGTGATCAAAACAACACAAAAACAAACAAAACAACAAAAGTCCCTTGTTCATGGTTTGGCCCTCTTATCACAACTGGCAGTGTGAAAACCAGTACGCTGTGATGATTAACCAACAGTCACAGCTGCAGTTTTGTTTTAAATTAACTTAAGCTGTTAAAGAAAATGATGAAAGTGGAACCAACATCTGAGTCATAACCTCTGATCCAAAATGTTCAAAATTCAGTGAAAAGCTGCCTCATCTCCTTTCAGTCTGAAATTCTCCGTAAAGCCAAACAATAATGATAAAATGTACTTGAGCCTTTCGCCTTAACAAAAACAAAGTTTAGAGTATTTTTTCCCACTCTGGAAAGAAATATAATTTCATCATCTTAACGTGTGGTACTTAAATACCACATTTTGAATACTTTGGTGCTACTAATGACTACCTTCATGTTAAGTGGCAAAAATGGGTTTTGTTGATAATGATTCAGTCAGTGTGAAAGTAGATTCTACTTTCTATTTGGATGTGTTCATTCTTCTTGTTAGAGAGATTTCCTTGTGCCTTTTTGTTTCATCACTGCGTTATAGAGCTGAGTTTCTACGTACAGTACAGTACTTAAAGAGGTGTTTGAGGAGGTATATTTGGCTTGTTTTGTTTTAGTTTTGATATTTCTGTATTTTTTTTTCTTCCCCTGTTGTCTGCTAGAATCAAAAGTTACTGGGTTAAAGACCTGTTATGCTACAACACCTCTTAAATAAAGTAAACAGAAGAATGAAAAGGACAAAAATCAGTGTAAATGGGATTTAAAAATTACACAGGGAATGTCACAGTAGTTGACGTGATCCTTCTTTAGCTAATCTGCCAAGTCTTGTCACAGGTTTTCATTTTTTATTATGAAAATCCACCAGATGTTATGCCTCAGAACTACATGAATTTTTGATCAGGATTTGATTTCAAATGATCTTTTAATCATTCATACATTCCCAGTGTGAGTGATTAAACTGATCTTCTGGACTACAATGAGGCATGTGCTGGAAGTTGCATTTCTAATATTGGCATCTTACTGAGAAGTCACAAAAACCAAAGCTGTCTTTGAGGATGCAGACAGCTGCAAGATTAGTCTTTGATGAGATTTGAATTTTTTCGATAACATGGAGAAAGAATGTGTTTGGAAATTGTTAAGATGTCTTTTTTTTTTCTTAAACTGTACATGTTTGCTTAGCTTTATGTTTTTGTTGCTGCAATAAACAATCACATTACAACAGATGAGTCATGTGTGATCATTAGTTCATGTGTGTATCTGCTTAGTCAAGTTTTAAACTTCTTTCAGAGTTACATGACAGAAGGCTACAGATTTTCCATATACCATGTTTTCCTTTCCAATATAGAGTCTGATACCTGAACTCTGTATCAGCCAATGCAGAGTCCTGATCTGGTAGTTCGTTAAAAATACATATAGAATTGTTATTAACAGCTGTATACTACAAACTGTTTGGATATGATATGAATGCTATCATGTCATACACTATATTGCCAAAAGTATTGGGACACCCCTCCAAATCATTGAATTCAGGTGTTCCAATCACTTCCATGGCCACGGGTGTAATAAAATCAAGCACCAAGGCATGCAGACTGTTTCTACAAACATTTGTGAAAGAATGGGTCGCTCTCAGGAGCTCACGGAATTCAAGCGTGGTACCGTGATAGGTTGCCACCTGTGCAATAAGTCCATTTGTGAAATTTCCTCGCTACTTAATATTCCACGGTCAACTGTTAGTGGTATTATAACAAAGTGAGTAGTGCGTAGAGAGCTTCATAGATTGGGTTTCCATGGCATAGCAGCTGCATCCAAGCCTTACATCACCAAGTGCAATGCAAAGTGTTGGCTGCATTGATGTAAAGCACGCCGCCACTGGACTCTGGAGCAGTAGAGACGCTTCTCTGTCTGACAATCCGACGGATGAGTCTGGGTTTTTAAAACAAGTTGCTCCCTCTACACTATTTTGCAGCAGCACAAAGGACCACGAATGTACTTCATCACGACACTCAAAGCTCCAGCAGACTCTCGTTTTAGCAAAAACACAGAGTCTGATAGCAGCTGCTTGTAGCTCTGTTTCTGCTACACTGAGTGGTGTTCAGTAGCCACAAGGCCTTGGCTGTCCTGTGCTCCCCCGACCCGCCCCTCTCCTCAGCCCTTACCTTTTTTTTTCTTTTTCTTTTTTTTTAATTTTCAAAATGATGCCATGTTCAGACCTGGGCTTGAAGTGAGTTTCAAATAACAATGTGATTTTTATATTTGTTTGTTTATTGTTTGATGGTTATGTGGTTGCTAGCTACACAAAAAATAATAAAAACATCATTGACCTTTGACCAATAGTGAACTACTTCCTGTCATACTTTGACATAAATGACACAATATTTCGCTTTTTAAAATATTTGCTTTTATATTTTTCCTTACTCAGTACAAGCCATTTGTGATTTAAAAAAAGTTTTTACAAAAATGTTAATTAAAAAAATATATTTCTTTGAGAATATGTAGACGTGGAGACTAACAGAAACTGGGAGTAGTTCCCCATTTTACTCTCTAGTATAAGATCCCACTGCGTTGTGTCATCTTCCTTTTCAGCTCTCCGAAATCACCTGCTGTAAGTTCATTTTGTTCTACACTTGTTTGACATTCTGTATTCATGGATATTTTGTATATTTATAGAGATGTGTTGATGATATCATATGTTGATCATCATGATGTTTGATCATATTGGTGCTTGATGAGGTTGTGCTTTTCTAGTTTTGTGCCATTTGCCTAACCATGGTTTGTCAGAAGTCATAATCCATTACGGAGCCTAAAATGTTCTAATCACATTAGCACACTCACTGAAGGATAAATTAAATGTGCTACTTTATCAAAACAATGACCAAGAAAGGAAGAGTTAGACAGAGAAGATCACAAAAGTGAAACCATCTAGCTTATTAGAAAGTGGAACAAAAACTGTACTGCTGATGTTAGAACTTTTAAGAATGACTCTTTATACATTCACATCCATAATTCCTAATTCTGTGTCATCTCAAGTCACAACTGTACAAAAACACTTTTCTATAAAATGCATTGGTCATAAATTTGAGCTTATTTTCTGCAATCATAGGTTCCAGAAAATATGTGTTTGTAACTAAATAATAAACTCTATCATTACAGTTCAACAGGGAGCCACACTCCTGCACGTTTCAACTTGACCCAGAACATGGAGGGCGATAACAGCCAGGTGGAGATGAAGCTGTCATCTGACATGGATGAGGAGGTTGGAGGCCGCAAACCCTACGTGGCTCAAAAGCTTGGATGCACCCTCAAGAACCTCTGCTTCATGGCAGCCACCACCCTCCTCATCTTCATCATCGGTAAGAGAGCTGCTGACTTTGTTTGGTTTGCATCACTCTGAAATAACCTCCTCAGGGATCAACCTTCGGACCACTAATTTTTAATACATATTTGTGGTGTTATCAGGAGACAGGATATGTCTTTCCCCACCTATGCTGATGGTTCACAGCTTTATGTGGTGTGTTTCCTGATGCCACAGGAGTAATGTGTGTTCTTTTTAGATATGAGTGACTGGATATCACAAAATGCTTTACAGCTCAACCAGGATATAGCTGAAATATTTGTTACAGCTTCTGAGACTCAAAAAGAGAAGCTGTATTCTTCAGGACTTTCCTCTAGATAACAAGAGAGGAACCTGGAGTTATCTTTGGCTCTGAGCTAAACTTAAAGACCTCAGTGGAATTGTCACCAGTTCTGCCTTGTATCATCTGAAAACCATATCTCAGGTGTGAGCATGTGTCTCTCTGAGCAAAGGATTAATTTACTGGATGCCAGCTGAAGTTTCTTGGGTTGTGTAAGGTATGCATAGCGTACAGCACTTTCATAGTTGCTTGATGGTAGCAATTCAAAATGCTGACTTTGTGATTTAGGCTGTATTGTTAGGCTGTACTTGATGCCTTTAGTCGGTCCTTGGATGTGCACCCTGTTCCTCTCTGTACAATTGTTCCTCTCTGTCCCTTTTTGTTTCTCAATGGAAACCACTGCTTAAAATTTCAGGGTACCTGATTGGTTACCTGGTTCATTGGAAGAAGGACTTGGCTCCAAGCTGTGAGGCCTCCGTGCTCCCTTGTGAAGAGCCTGTTCCCCACGAGACAGGTGCTGCTCCCCTCATGGACTGGGACGATGTCAAGAATCTCCTTGCAGAAAAACTCTCTGCAGACAACTTTGAATCTGTCTTCAGGTAAATATAAACCCCCTCACACTGCCTGTAGAATCTGCTTTGAGGCAGTGTTGCCTTTTTTCAGACTAATCCTGGAAAATGTCTTCATTTATATTACTTTTTTTTTTTTTTTTTACCATTTCAATTTTCTTATGTTTAATTTCCTCCTATCCTAGTGATCTTTCCAGAGACAACCACCGGGCTGGTTCTCCAGGTGATGAGTCTCTGGGGAACAAGGTGCTTGAAAAGTTTAAAAAGTACGGCATGAACACCTGGAATGATGAGCACTTTATTAAGGTTCAGGATCCCCCAGCTTCTGGCTCCAACAAAGTTGTTTTTCAAAGGGAAAGAAGAGCGTCCAACCGGATTCCTGTCGTACAGCGGCAGTGGAACAGTAACGGTAAACTACAAGTAAATGAAAGGAAACCATCTTTTTTAATTAAGTAGAAAAAATACAGTGAATTCTTCTTTTCATTTATTTATTTATTTTTTAGGGTCCCGTGTTGTATGCTCATTACGGGCAGGAAAATGACTTCATGTTGCTGCGGGACAAGAACATCAACATGAGTGGCAGGGTCATACTGGTCAGAGTTGGTAAAATCAGCTTTGCTGAGAAGGTGGGTGGTTTTAGTAAGAAGCAGTTTAACTTGAATATTACTGTACTCTTTCTCCTGCTTTTCCCCAATCATTCTAAAGCACTTGATGTTATAAAATATTTTTGTAAATGTTGGTAATATTTGATGAACTGTAACCTTTTTCTCCATACATTCCTTTCTTTCTTACAGGTAGCTAATGCTGCCAAAATGAGTGCCTCTGCTGTGTTGATCTACCCAGACTCCGCTGATCACACTTTTGAAGGCACCGCTCAGCTCTTTGGACATGTGAGTCAAGACAGTTTATTGTTGGAAGGTAAAACCCACTAGATAGATGTCCAGGGAAGGGGAAGACCGCTTGCCATTGTAGACATGGAAGTAAAGGAGGCAGAGAAAATCTTTGCACATGTTTTATGAGGAAAGGATGCATTTGACATGTTTGTTAGGGCTCAAGGACACACAATACATGTGTTGTGAACACTGGATGTAAACCTTAACTGTCCATAAGAGGAAGGAAGCACTTCTCCTGCAGTGAATTTCATTTGCAGACTCAGCCAAAAAAGGTACACAAACTACAACTCTAATTTTGTTACACAACTCTGTGTTGTATAATGATAATAAATGTCCTTGAATCCTTTAAATGAATTTGTTTTGTGACATAGTAAACTATATGGATATGATCAAATATGATATTTGTGACAAAATACCTCTATTGATATTGCAACATTATTGTGAGGATGACTATTGGTGCGTTCACAGTATATCAACACAATGATATAATTGATAAATAATCATCTAATGAGGATATAATGGCTGAGTGGGCAGATATTAGAACAGTGGGATAAGTCACTTTACTGTAATGCACCCTTTAAAACTAGGAAACACTTAGGCAGAATATTTATACTATATACAATATTCAAAATCAAACACAATATCGGATTTCAAATCACAATATCAATACACTATCAATATTTATCCATACCCACTACAAGGTTTTCTTTTTTAAATAAAAAGTTATAAAGTAGTGGAGACTGTGCCTTAA
Organism: Lutjanus argentimaculatus; assembly: GCA_034769285.1. Lineage (NCBI taxonomy): Eukaryota > Metazoa > Chordata > Actinopteri > Lutjaniformes > Lutjanidae > Lutjanus > Lutjanus argentimaculatus. The sequence continues at coordinate 11,238,886 of JAWZSL010000011.1, read as the reverse complement.
AACTTAACCGTAAAAAGGTGTATTTGTTTTCTTATGAGAGCAAACTTGGGCTTAAGAGTGTATAAGCCAATGAACAACTTGTCTGTAGAGTATTTTCATTTAATTTTCTCAGTTTCAAATTTAGAAGCTTAAAGGTAAAGGCTCCAGGATGCTGGTGGGATTAAAATGTCACTTTTGAATCATAGCTGCCCTGCAAACTTGGGAAAACTTCAGTCTTTCAATCTAAGTTTCCTCTGCCTCTCTCCCACAGGTCCACATGGGTTCAGGGGATCCCTACACCCCAGGCTTCCCCTCCTTCAACCACACCCAGTTTCCTCCTGTCCAGTCTTCAGGCCTTCCAAAAATCTCAGCTCAGACCATCACAGCAGACATGGCTAACAACATTCTGAGGTGAGGCTGTGGACCAACTGAAAGAGAAAGACTCTAATAAATACAGTGCCTTCATTTTCAAATATTCCTCTTGCTACAGTTGGATCTGTAGTAGCTGACATAGGATCAATGTTTGTCTGTGTCCCACAGCCAGCTGGGAGGTGAAAGTGGGCCGGAAAGTTGGCAAGTTGTTCACAAACTGGGAGACCAGAATGATGTCATTACTGTGGAAGTCAACAACGTTCTTACTGAGAAGAAGATAAATAATGTCTTCGGGGTCATCAAAGGCTTTGTGGATTCAGGTACAATGAGTGTTAATTTAAGGAGAGATGTACTGTCGTCAGTATTTTGGTGTAGTGAAAAAGAATGATGAGTGTCTTTTTCTTTCCTTCTTTCTGTTTTTCGTTTTTTAAATTTTAGATCGATATGTGGTTATCGGTGCCCAGAGGGATGCGTGGGGTCCAGGCTTTGCTACATCGACTGTCGGCACCAGCATCCTTGTTGAGCTGGCACGTTCCATCACTGAAATGGTGGAGAACAGTAAGTCTCAGTGGCAGCTGATGTTTAGTTTTTAATATGAATTGCTTAAAATAATAATTATGAAATGGATGTTTACTTTATGTCAGATCCTACACAAGTCATGAGCAGCTTGGTCATAGGATATCCTCAGAATCTGTATATTTGCTATTTAACGAGGGCACAGCTCTTTTTGTTAATGTGCATTTGTTATTTTCTTGCCAGATGGATTCAAGCCAAGGAGAAGCATTGTGTTAGCCAGCTGGAGTGCTGGAGAATATGGGAGTGTTGGTGCCACCGAGTGGTTGGAGGTGAGAACTGCACAATAAATTTTGCAGTCGAGATTTTTCCAGCTGCATTTTTGTTGATCATTAACTTTTATGCATTAATAATTCTGATTGGTGAAAGCACTCTTCCTTATTTTTTTTCTATATCCAGGGTTATCTTTCTTCTCTGAGCATGAAAGCCTTCACCTACATCAACCTGGATGGAGTTGTTGCAGGTATTTACTTCAGGTTTCTTGTTAAACTCTAGATTAGGCTGTCAGAAGTTTAATTCCTCTCTATAACAACAATATGACATTATATGTGATATTCAGAATCACTGAATAGAAATCTTCTTTTCCAGGACGCAGTGGATTTAAAGTAGCAGCCAGTCCCTTGTTGCACAGCCTGATTGAGAGCTCTCTGAACGAGGTAAATTCACAGCTTTTAATGAAACAGATTTTGAAACACATGCATACAAGCCTGCAGTACTGTGATTGTTGAAATGCCATTATTATAATTAATTTCCAAATGTCAAGAGTAACATACGTGTACAATTGTCTCCTCCTTAGGTGAAATCTCCAAACAAGGATTTGTCTTTCTTCTCTCAATATGCAAAGGGCAACTGGGAAGCAAATGTGTAAGTCTGACCAGGTTGTCGTTGCAGTCACATCCACAGTCAGTGTTTGCACATTGACATCCAAGCTTTTCTCACCAGTATCACATCCACAGCTGGAATGTGTAGGATAGATGTCATTCTCATGTTTGGCGAATGTTCACTATCTAATCCTTTTCAAAATATTTACCTACATTGAAAGAAAGCACAGCTAAAGCTCCATCTCGCATGTGGTTATTTTCCAGGTTGGAGCCTATGAAGTTGGATGATGCTGCCTATCCTTTCCTTGCCTTCTCTGGTATTCCCTCAGTCTCATTTAGATTCACCCCTGGTAATTCAGTAAGTCATCCCACTGTGCTATAAGTTAAGATAATCATTTTTTGGGCCAGTGTCTATAACTCAGGACAACATTGAGCCATTGCCTTTCATGTAAATCTTGGTTCAATGTATCTTTCTGTGATTGACTGTAATTTTCAACACATCTTGGTTTTCCCTCTCAGGAGTATCCGTACTTTGGCACAATGCTGGACTCCCGGGATAAACTGAATGGGGCCACATCACACCAGGTTCCTCAACTTTCTGTAATAGCCGCCCGGTTTGCAGGTCACATAGCTCTGAGGCTGGTCCATGATCATCTGCTGCGGATGGACCTGATGAAGTATGACCGTGTTATACGTACTCACGTGGCTCAGATCAACAGGAAAGTCAGGGCTGTTCAGAGGGTGCGTGTCCAGCTGTTTTTTTTTGTTTTTTTTTGTTTGTGTGTTTTTAAATGACTTTTACTTAATTTCGTTACTGTTTTATGTTCAATTGCTGATTTGATTGTGACTCAAATGTACACCGCAGATGCACATCCATTTAGTTGTGTTTATTCAGAACACCAAATGACCCCTGTGGATGCTATGTGTGCTTCCAGATGCAGCCCCACCTGTTGCCCAAGGCCCTGACGGTGCAGTGGTTGATCTTGGCCTCTGGCTCGTACAGCCGCGCCACTCGTAGCCTGTCAGCAGATGTCCAGAACGCTGACCTGGATGATATCGAAATGTGCCGCATCATTAATGACCGCATAATGACGGTAAGACCTCTACAACTTTGTGTACATTTATTAGAGTGAAAAAACAATATCATTGATGTATAATCTGTTCATGTTCTTCTTCTTGTTTCTGTAGGTGGAAAGGAATTCCTGTCACCCTATGTGTCCGCCAGAGAGAGTCCCTTCCGCCACATCCTGCTGGGCTCCGGCCCTCACACTCTCAAGGCTCTGTCCCACCACCTTGAAGCCCTTAGAAGTGAAAACCCTGAGGCAGACGCCGACCTGTTCCGTAACCAGTTTGCCCTGGCGACCTGGACCATTCAGGGCTGTGCCAACTCACTGGCAGGAGACATCTGGTCTTTGGATAATGTAATCTAAAACATGATAAAAACAATCTTCTGGACTACAATGAGGCATGTGCTGGAAGTTGCATTTCTAATATTGGCATCTTACTGAGAAGTCACGAAAACCAAAGCTGTCCTTGAGGATGCAGACAGCTGCCAGATTAGTCTTTGGTGGGATTTCAAATTTTTTGATAACATGGAGAAAGAATAGTGTTTTGGAAATTGTTAAAATGCTTTTTTCTTTTCCTTATACTGCACGTTTGCTTAGCTTTATGTTTTTTGTTGCTGCAATAAACAATCACATCACTTGAGTCATGCGTGATTATTAGTTCACGTGTATCTGCTTAGTCAAGTTTTAAACTTCTTTCAGAGTTACAGACTGTAGGCTACAGATGTTCCATATACCATGTTCTCCTTTCCAATATAGACTCTGATACCTGAACTCTGTATCAGCCGATACAGAGTCCTTATCTGGTAGTTTGTTAAAAATACATATAGAATTGTTATTAACAGCTGTATACTACTAACCCTGTTTGGATATGATATAAATGCTCTCATATATGGCCTGGCTCAGGTTAAATGATTTGGGGTATGGAGCACTGCTGAGTAGCAGGATTCTGCACATCGACTCGAGTGCTCGCTGATACCCTTTCATAATAAGTGATCAATTCCAATTATAACCGTTTCCATTTTAAAAACCTTTACTTCTGATGAATGTACTTCATCACGGCACTCAAAGCGCCAGCAGACTCTCGTTTTAGCAAAAACACAGAGTCTGATAACAGCTGCTTGTAGCGCTGTTTCTGCTACACTGAGTGGTGTTCAGTAGCCACAAGGCCTTGGCTGTCCTGTACACCCCCAACCCACCGCTCTCCTCAGCCCTTACCCTTTTTTTTTTTTTTTTTTAATTTTTCATAATGATGCAGTGTTCAGACTTGGGCTTGAAGTGAGTTTCAAATAGCAATGTGATTTTTATATTTGTTTGTTTATTGTTTGTCTGATGGTTATGCGGTTGCTAGCTACGCAAAAAATAATAAAAACATCATTGACCTTTGACCAATGGTGAACTACTTCCTGTCATACTTTCACATAAATAGCACAATATATAGTTTTTTTTAAATATTTGTTTTTGCATTTTTCCTTACCCAGTATAAGCCATTTGTTATAAAAAGAAAAAAGTCTTTACAAAAATGTTAATTAAAAAAAAACTTATTTATTTGAGAATATGTAGACGTGGAGACTAACAGAAACTGGGAGTAGTTCCCCATTTTACTTTCTGCTAAAAGATCCCACTGCATTGTGTCATCTTCCTTTTCAGCTCTCCGAAATCAACTGCTGTAAGTTCATTTTGTTCTACACTTGTTTGACATTCTGTATTCATGGATATTTTGTATATTTATAGAGATGAGTTGATGATATCATATGTTGATCGTCATGATGTTTGATCATATTGGTGCTTGATGAGGTTGTGCTTTTCTAGATTTTGTTCTGATCACATTAGCACACTCACTGAAGGATAAATTTAATGTGCTACTTTGTCAAAACAACAACCAATAAAGGAAGAGTTAGACAGAGAAGGAGATCACAGAAGTGAAACTAAACAGACACTGAGCTGTTTTGGTTTTTAATTTACTATGTGTATTTTACTAAGCTTTAAAACAGATGTAAAACCCTGGCTGGCATGCTTTCACTATATGTGCTATAGGCTACTGAAATTTCATTGTCAGCCAAAACTAATGAGTCAGTGGTTTCAGATTTATACTAAATCGCAAGGTCTCTGGGATTCCTTCACTTCAGAAACCCACCAAGCCCAGCTGTAGCTGTTAAAAACTTATTTTGTGTGAATGGGGGTCCAGAAGTACTGAGGATTTCTCCTGGCTGGTAAGTGGTCAAACAGTCCATCTGAGGGGTCTGTCTCTCTGATTAAATAAAGTGCTAGCTTAAAGAACAAAGCAACTCAAGTTGAAGAAGAAATGGGAATTTCCACAACCTGGAAACCCAAAATTTGGTCTTCCTGACATTAATTAAGGATTTATTACCGCTGGTAATGTCATTCGCTACAACCTAGACCCTTTATTCAAAGCATGGCTTATTAGAAAGTGGAACAAAAAAATGTATTGCTGATGTTAGAACTTTTAAGAATGACCCTTTATACATTCACATCCATAATTCCATCCATCTCAAGTCAAAAACACTTTTCTATAAAATGCATTGGTCATAAATTCGAGCTTATTTCCTGCAATCATAGGTTCCCAAAAATATGTGTTTTTAACTAAATAATAAACTCTATCATTACAGTTCAACAGGGAGCCACACTCCTGCACATGTCAACTTGACCCAGAACATGGAGGATGATAACAGTCAATTGGCGATGAATCTGTCATCTGATATGGATGAGGAGGATGGGGGAAGAAGCAACTATGTGGCTCAAAAGTCTAGATTCACCCCCAAGAGCCTCTGCTTCATGGCAGCCACCACCACCTTTATCTTTAGCATTGGTAAGAGAGCTGCTGGCTTTCTGTTAGGTTTGCATCACTCTGAAATACTTTCTAAAATGTGGAGTTCCTCAGGGATCAATCTTTGGACCACTACCTTTCAATGTGTGTGTGTGTGTGTATGTATGTAATATGTATCAGTGTTACCAGGAGACAGGGTATGTCTCTCTCCACTATTGCTGATGACACACAGCTTTATGTGTTTGTGTCACTTGATAACACAGGAGTAATTATGTGTTCTTTTTATATAAATCTTGATATGAGTGACTGGAAATCACAAAAGGCTTTTCAGCTCAACCAGGCTAAAACTGACTTGCAAAGAGGCAGTGAACAAAAATTAAACCTGATATTTTGGTTCTGAACTAAAGTTTAAGGCTTTTACAAATATTTAACAGTTGAAAAGTATTTTAAAGGGCCACTAACTCTGACTAAGCAACATTCAATTAGTTTAAATACGTAACAAAAAAGTGACAGTCTTGGACATAAGGTTTCTGCCCAACAGTGACAATATTGGGAACTGTCACCAATTCTGCTTTTTAACATCTGAAGACCATAGACATGTGGCCATGTCTCTTTTTCTGAGCAACACAGAGGCTAATTCAAGCTTTTAAAATCTGGCGGTCAGGCTTTGGCATGAAGTAGATGATTCAATAAAATCTAACTTACTGGGTGTGACTCTGAGTTTCTTGGGTGGTGTACAATCCTGTCATAGTCACTTTCTTGGTAAAGGATTTCAAAATGCTGACCTTATTGTTTTTGCTGTAACTTGCAGTTGTTCCTCTCTGTCCCTGCTTGTTCCTCATTTGAGGAACTTCAAATTCCACTGCAAATTTCAGGCTGCTTGGTTGGCTACCTAATTCATCAGAAGAAGGATGTGGCTCCAAACTGTGCTTTTGAAGAAGCAGTTGCCAAAGAGACAGGTGCAGCTCCCTCATGGACTGGGACGATGTCAAGAAGCTCCTCGCAGAAAAACTCTCTGCAGCCAACTTTGAATCTGTCTTCAGGTAAATATGATCCCCCTCACACTGTCTGTAGAATCTGCTGTGCAGCAGTGTTGCCTTTTTCCCTAATGACGAATCCTGGAAAATGTCTTCATTTATATTGTGTTGTTTACAATTTTAAACATGAGGCGCTGTTACCTGTTTTCTTTCCTCTCTTTTCTCATGTTTCATTACATCCTATCCTAGTAACTTTTCTAAAGACGACCACCGGGCTGGTTCTCTGGGTGATGAGTCTCTGGGATACAAGGTGCTTGAAAAATTTAACAGGTACGGCATGAACACCTGGACTGATGAGCACTTTGTTAAGGTTCAGGACCCCCCAGCTTCTGGCTCCAACAAAGTTGTTTTCAAAGGGAAAGAAGAGCGTCCAACCGGATTCCTGTCGTACAGTGGCAATGGAACAGTAACGGTAAATTAAGTAAAGAACTTTTTTGATTAAGTAGCAAAAAATGCAGTTAATAATAATAATAATAATAATAATATATAATTATATTATATATATAATATATAATTATTTATTATTTTATTATTATTATTATTATTATTATTATTATTACATTAATATTAATATTATCAGGTGTTTTTTGTTTTCGTTTTTATTATTTATTTATTTATTTATTTTTTAGGGTCCTGTGTTGTATGCTCATTACGGGCAGGAAAATGACTTCAGGTTGCTGCGGGACAAGAGCATCAACATGAGTGGCAGGGTCATACTGGTCAGAGCTGGTAAAATCAGCTTTGCTGAGAAGGTGGGTGGTTTTAGTAAGAAGCAGTTTAACTCGAATATTACTGTACACTTTCTCCTGCTTTCCCCCCAGTCATTCTATCATTAAGCCTGACACTTCAAATAATTTGTTTTACTTTTTGATAAAAAATCTATGTGACTTTGTTTGCATCATACATTGGGCATTTATGAACATTCAAACAAACATTGTTCATTTGGTTTGGTATTGTTTCCCCAACCAGGAACCTTTTTATTTTGCCTTGTTGTTGGCAAAAACAACTCAGTCCGTATAATCTGAATTGGTCAACAGATTATGAACTGTTTTAGTGAAAAAACTTGCATTTATAAAAATATGCATATAAATAAATAAATTTTCACTCTTAATTTACCTTAAGATGGCATTTCAGTCTTTAATTAGTTTATTTAACAGTGTATTTGTGATTGTGGTGGGGAAAATGGAGCTTGTCTCATGAAATTCAACTGAATCCTGATTGAGGGATTTACAGAAAAATTAACATATTTGATGTGCACATTTTCAACACGATTCTACTACAGAATATTAAGTAATTATAGGTTGTTTCACTATTCATATTGAAGTATTAGTAACAATATAACAGTTATTCTTGCTGTAACTTTTCCAAAATTAGCAATGATTTCCGTGCCAAAGAAGTGCGAGTCATTACATGAAGGATGCTGGATTCATTCACAGGCTGATTTCTGCCTGCAGTGCACTGATAATCCACCAAAGGACAGAAGGCATGTCTCACACACAGGATTTTCAGGAAAATATTGAAAATATTGATCATATTGATGTTGTAGAGATCTGAGAAACTCATGTATCACGTATGATACAAATAGCATTACAGTGTGAGTAAGAATTACAGTGTAACTTTCATGTTACTGTAAACTTTCTTCTTTTTCCCTCAATCACTTTAAGGCAATTGATATATTCTACGTTAGTGAATAACTTTTTTTCCACATATCACTTTCTATGTCCTTTTTTCCTTTTTTCTTACAGGTAGCCAATGCTGCCAAAATGAATGCCTCTGCTGTGTTGATCTACCCAGACCCTGCTGATTACTTTTTTAATGACACCACTCAGCTCTTTGGACATGTGAGTGAGGACAGTTTGGACACTTAATGCTAGACAATGAAATCTATTGGGTCCATATTTACTTTAGCCAATGTGTTGATGATATTGGAAGCATTATATGAAACATTTTCCAAAAAAAAAACAAAAAAAAAACAAAAACAACAACAAACAAACAAACAAAAAAAAAAACACCCAATGTATAGACTCATATAAACAAACTCCCTCTAAATCATCTTGTATGTCTTAGACGTGTGTGGTGGTGTCTATCTGCAGAGACCCTGCCCTCTGCCTTTAATTCCTTATTTTCTCATATGTTGCTCTACTTGGAATGTTTCTGGGCTTCAGCCTGTTTGGTGATGATGTGTAGCCATCCCGGCCAATAGAGAGTGCATGTTTGGAGGTCGGGACTCTGTAAAAATGTAACAAACAACG